>CM050508.1:194849101-195456601 GCA_027563665.1 Antrozous pallidus
CTTCTAGGCATCTCCTCTTTAATGTGGCAAAGGCTCATCAAACGCAACACAGATCATTTATTTCCCAGTGTGTTTACTGTCTGCCTTTCTCTTTTAGAAGCTTGTTAAGAGCAAGGACTTGATCTTGTTTCCTGCTCTGTCCCGAGTGCCTAGCACTGTATCTATCATGTAGTAGCTTCTCAATAAATATTTTACTGAAGAAATGTCCTAAACTATTCAACTGTACTCCTTATTGTTATTGGAGACCTCAGAAATCACAAGTTAGAAGTCCGAGTCATTTTGACTACTTCCTTCGATTCATACCTGGAATCAACAGACTGCCAAGTGTCTTTCAGCCCCCCCGCCCCCCCGCATTCTCACCATCACTTTCCTGCTTTGAGCACTAGTATGCTCACTATGGCTATTCCAGTTACTTTTTAACTGCTTCCTGCTGCTAGTCTCTCCACCCTCCCATTTCACCTTCCAGTTCCACCAGAGCTGGTTCTGAAATAAACAGAATGTCAATGTTTCCGCTATCTCAGCTGAACAAAGTTCTTCAAAGTGTGGCTGAACCTCATCTTGCTGGTCTCAACTTCACTACACTGTCCCCATGCATCCCCTGCTCCCACTACACTTCCTGTTACCCAGAAACATCTGTACTTTCCTTACTCCCATAGCCTTGCTAAAGCTGGTCCTTCTGCTTACAATGCTCCCTTCTTCCTTCTTGTCCAAATAAATTATTTTACATACTCCAAGATCCAGCCTAAATGTCACCTTCTCTATGACTCTTTCCTTTACTGTTGTCCACTATAGTACTTTCTTTCTTTCTTTTTTTTTTAATGTTATTATTGATTTCAGAGAGGAGGGGAGAGGGAGAGAGTCAGAAACAAACATCAATGATGAGAGGGCATCACTGCCTTCTACAAGCCCCTACTGGGGACTGAGCCCCAAAACAGGCATGTGCCCTGACCAGGAAATGAACTGTGACCTCCTGTTCAGGGTCGACACTGTTAGTTTTATATTAGTCCCTACACTGGCAAAACTGAACCACACCAGCTAGGTGAATATCCTTTTTTAAAACGATGTCATTCGAGTCTTTCCTATCTGAACAACTCCAGTGGTGTGTTCGCTTTTTTAGAAACGGTTACTCACAGTATTTGGGTCTTTTGGCTCTTACCGTGTAAAATGTTTGCTCTCTTCATGAACCTCCATCTCTGAGCTTTTAAATTCATTTAATTCTTTTCTTATGGCAGCCTGTGGAGTAAAGGTGAAAATGTTTCAGCGTTTTCTGTCTGCGATAGAATAGCACTGGGATTTGCATCTGGTCTCTATTGTACTTACCTTGGTGAGTCACTGTGACCCACAGCAGGCAACCCAGAGGGAAGAAAGACGCCAGGGCAACACACAGGGTGGAACACGGCCAATACCCACAGCCGTCCCTGACACCAGCCATCTCACAGTCAGCTTATAATCCCAGTGAATCAAAACACTTGGAGACTTTAAAAGATACATTATAGCTTTTATAGTTTCCACGCATTAAAAATGCTTTTCCTGTTTAAGAGTAAAATATGGTAACTACTAACATATGATACCCAGACTCTCCAAGCAATATAATCACCATAAAAAATATGTCGTTTTTCCTTCCAGATTTCTGCACTGGGAGGTAACAGGGACTTTCTTCCAGTTTTGGTGGTGGCATCATTAATATCAAGTTTTGTATTTTGTATCTTCAATTACAAATTTAACATTATTATTAAAAACTAGTGGCCCAGTGCATGAAATTCGTGCACAGGCGTGTGTGTGTGTGGGGTGGTCCCTCAGCCCAACCTGCCCCCTCTCACATACTGGGAGCCCTTAGGGGATGTCCAACTGATGGCTCACCCCCAGCCTGCCCAGCCATCTCCCTGTTCAGCTCAGCTCCAGCTGCCTGTGACCACCCAGCCCTGGGGGCTGGGGACTCACCTCCACTCCCGCGCCCTGGCCGCTTGCCCCGCCCCCTGGCCGCCTCCAAGCTTGGGCGGCTAGGGCACGGTGGTGCTTGCTGCTGCTACTGTTTCATCTCCACCCCCGGGGCCCAGCCCTTGTGCCACTTGGCCCTGCCCCCTGCTCCTGATTGGCTGGTAGCATAGCCAATCAGGAGCCAAGGTATGGTCACATTTGCATGTTACTCTTTTATTAGGACAGAAATTTTGTTTATGTTTTCCTTTCCATTAGTGTTTTACATAGAGAGAGAGAGAGAGAGAGAGAGAGACAGACCTTGTCAGCAGGGGTCAGTTTGGTCCAAGGTTTGTCAGCTCGCCGGTCATAATCTTGAGCATCTGTTACCTCCACATATTCATTAAACCTCAGAATCTTCCTGGCAAGGAGTTCGGCCACAGTTGGTCTTTGACTAAGCTGAAAGAAATGGAACCTGTGAGTTGACTATGCCAAGAATCAGGCATTCAAACTGCCTCTAATCCAGTGGTTCACCCTTTGCTGAACATTGGAGTCACATACTACTGATGCCTGGGTCCATCCCTAAAGATTCTGGGTATTGATCGTGTTGTTTTTTGTTGTTGTTTTTAAATCCTCACCTGAGGATATTTTTCATTAATTTTTAGAGAGTGAAAGGGAAGGCATGA
Source organism: Antrozous pallidus (assembly GCA_027563665.1). Taxonomy (NCBI): domain Eukaryota; kingdom Metazoa; phylum Chordata; class Mammalia; order Chiroptera; family Vespertilionidae; genus Antrozous; species Antrozous pallidus. The sequence goes on from CM050508.1 coordinate 194,851,702, forward strand.
AACATCGATTGAGAAATACTGATGTGAGAGAGACACACTGATTGGTTGCCTTCCAAATGAGCCCTGACCAGGGCAGGGGTTGACTGCAACTTAGGTTTATGGCCTTGACTGGAACTGAATCTGGGACCCTTCAGTCCGTGGGCTGATGCTCTATACACTGAGCCAAACAGGACAGAATGAGAGGTGTTTAAAAAATATATTTTTTTATTGATTGAGAGAGGAAGGGAGAGGGAGATAGAGAATCACTGATCAGCTGCCTCCTGGGATGAGCCGGTAACCTGGGCATGCCCCGACTGGGAATGGAACTCTGACCTTCTGGTTCACAGGTCAATGCTCAACCATTGAGCCATGCTGGCTGGGAGAGAGGTGTTTTTTTTTTTTTTTTTTTTTAAAGCTCCTGAATGCATAGCTGAGTTTGAAAACCACTGCTCTAAACAAGTATAAAGTATTAGCAGTGCTTCTCAAACTTTAACATGCATACAAAACACTTGGGGGTCTGACTAAAATGTAGATTCTGAATAAGCTGGTCTGGTCGGGCCTTAGGTTCTGCATCTCTTCCAAGTCCTGGGTAACGCCAATGCTGTTGGTCCTGGGCTAGTTTAAACTCACATATAATACATTAGAAAGTGAATACATTCAATATGAAAAAACATCTAGTGGGTAATATTAAGGGTGAATTTATTTTCAACATGAACAATGTCCAGGACATTGTTGATTTAAACATATGATGATTTAAAATGGCACCATCAGGTAAGCTGCCACAGTCTGAAGGCAGCGAGCCCAGCTGTGGCCTCCAGCTACCCTATTCTATCGAAGACACTTCCTCTGATTCTGGGGAAGGGGAGAAACAAGGGAGAAACTGTCCAGATCCCCTCATTCTCTTGCGGATTATGATGTTTAAGGAATATCTAGAGCACTCAGATTAAATCAGAATCTACAGGAGGCAATTACAAGCCATTCGAGGGAGAAGAAAAGGAAATAGGTATTAACACTAGAGCTTTAGAGCTAACACATGTCTGGCACAGAAAAGATTCTACCCTAACTGATCTGGGACCGAGGAAAAAAATTTTAGTTGTTTTTTCATGCTTTTCAGATATTAATAGGGTCAGTTCACTCTTTCCCGGATTAGAAAATAACCAGTTTGCCTCACAGAACTGAATGTCACACACTCCTGTCACCACCTCTATACTTCCACAGGTTCTAGTCTACATCAAGATCCCAGGTCTGCCAAACAAAAGGTAAAATTTTATGTATTTAACTGAGCACCTTCTTATACCAGGCTTTCTTTAAGTAGTAAAAGTGAAGGGAAAAAAAAAAGCTCTTGATAATACTGTGGTATTTTCTATATTTGCATCATGTATTCTATTTTCATAGCATCCTATGGCAATTCAAGTCAAGTGCTTTCTTTCCAATCAGTAAGGTCATTCAGTATAAGACATGCACTCGGGAGACAGACGGAAAGGGAGCACGGGGCGACGTACCTTTCTAGTGAGCCGACGTTTAATCTCCCGCTTTTCTGCCTGCCGATCAGCTTCATTCTTAGCTACAGGTGACAGTCAGAAACAAAAAATGTTACTTCACAAACGAATACCTACATATCAGGCTTTTCACTTCAGTGCAGGCATTTCTTACAGACTCCAAGTCAGAATAAAACACGAATTTTGGGGATGGCTAACCAAATGGCTAGTCTAATACTGAAGAACAAGGGAAGCAAACTATGGTACCAAGTCCAGATAGTAGCCTATACTTTTACTGCCCAGGAGCTGGGACTCGTTTTTACATATTTTAAAAAACATTTCCCCCCCCCTTCTGTGCTTTAAGGTTAACTTCTACCTCTGTGTTAAATATGTTTTTAGAGAGAGTGGTAGGGAGGGGATATAGAAACACTAACGAGAGAGAAACATCAATCAGCTACCTCCTGCACACCCCCGACCAGGGAGTGAGCCTGCAACTCAGGCATGTGCCTGAGAATCGAACCAGTGACCTCTTGGGGCATGGGCCGATGCTCAACCACCGAGTCACACTGGCTGTTGGCTTTTTCACATTTGTAACTGATTACATATGAATGGTTTGATTAAATACCTAAATAATAACTTCCTTTTATTTTAGCCTGCAAAACTGAAAATATTTACTCTGTGTCTTTAAAAAAAAAAAATCTCTGCAGTCCTGGTTAGTGTGGCTCTTTTGGTTGAGCCAACGAAAGTTTGCCTCTTTAAGTCCTGGTCCAGGCACATGCCAGGGTTGTGGGCTCAATCCCTGACAGGTGGCCATCAATGTTTCGCTCTCACAGTGATGTCTCTGTCTCTCTCTCTCTCTCCCCCCCCCCCCCTCCCCCTCTCCTTTCCTCTCTAAACATTGATAAAAAAAATCTTAAAAACAACAAAAACTCCTTTTCAGATTCTTGCTCAAAGGTAACCCAACCACTCAGAAGACAGATCATACTAAGTTTTGTGTGATAGGTCTGTAAAGACTCCACACTTTAAAATTTACTAAGTGATTAAGTTGCATATATCCAAACAGCGATGAGAGAACAAGGTCAAACTAAGCATGCCCACAAGTAACCCTATGAAGCCTAATCCTCGTCAGTGTGTGGAGGTGTTTAGGTCCAAATTTCACCCTATAATATGGAAAAATAAGTCTGACCTAGATTAGAATGCTATTTCAGGGAGTGAATTATGTACGGGGCAGGGGGACATAAACACATGGTCTGGTTTGGGGACTTTAGAAATACGAAAGTCTTAAGAGATGAGAAAGGCAGCAAGTCTGCTGCACTTGGGAGCTGCTTTGGGCCCCAGCCCTTGGCCTCCCCCAGGAACAGGAGGGCTCCTCCAGATGCACAGCCCCGCTTTTGCCTCCTCGAAGAAAGGGAAACGCTGGGTGGCGTCTCCCACACACTGAAATCCTCCCAAAGGCCTAAGGCAGGCTCATGTGAGAACATGAGAGTTTTCTGTAGCACCCCAGTACACTAACAATGCCACAACGTTATCTTGTAAAGAAAGCTGGGGGAACTCTGTTCCTTCGGGGGAAAAGCTATGAAAAGTCCTCCCTCGGCTGGAATTTTTTTTGGTCTTTGTAGAAAATGCTTCTCTTCTCCGTCACACACATTAAGTGAGGAAGGCGTAAAGGAAATCTGTACAACTTTATGACTGGACTCACGCTGTAGTATATTTCGTTGCTCGAGCTCTTCTGGTGTTGGTCTTTGACTCAGTCGTCTAAAAAGAGAAATAAAAATATTATCTATGTTAAACCTCTCAATCCTGTTTATAAAGACCTGTTTTGGTGTTAGTTTTATATTAGTCCCTACACTGGCAAGAAATCAATAAAATCTCAAACTGTTTTGATATTTCATTTGTTTATCTGATTCACTGTTTATGAAACAAGTTTCACATTGAAAGTGTTCATACAGATGTTACAACATAAAAAAGAATTCTATATAACAAAAACCTAATATGCTAAGTGTCTGGTTGACCAGTTCAGCTATTCAACCAATCAAAGCATAATATGCTAATGACATGCTAAGGTTGCTCAACCGCTCGCTATGACATGCACTGACCACCAGGGGGCAGATGCTCCAACCAGCAGGTTAGCTTGCTGCTGGGATCTGGTAGACCAGGACTGAGCGAGATGGGCCAGACATACTCTGGAGCACTGCTTCAGTCCCTCCCCAGCTGGCCAACCTCCCATGACTCTCCCCAGTCCCAATTGTGCACCAGTGGGGGTCCCTCAGCCTGGCCTGTGCTCTCTCACAAACTGGGACCCCTAAGGGGATGTTGGAGAGCTGGTTTTGGCTCAATACTGCAGGCCAGGCCAAGGGACCCCACCGGTGCACAAATTTGTGCACTGGGCTTCTAGATGTATGTATAAAAAGGAGGCCAGAATTCTAGTTCTAGCTCCGACATCAACAAGTCCTAACACTACAAAAAAGCTCAGCCAGACTCTGAATGTGCTCATCTGTAAATGAATGTTTGGACTGAACTGGTGGATCGCAAACAGATTTGCTGCTTTAGCAAGTCTGTTAGTAACACAGATCCTCCAGGCACATTAACAAAAATTTTGACTCAGGAAACCAGGATAAGGACTGAGATTTTAAAATAAGGTCCTCTCTATCGCATCATCCACAGTTTTGAGATGTTACCAATGATGTGTCATTTTTGGAATCAGAAAATTACTCATTTCTTATCATCTACATATATAAAACTCTAATATGCAAATAGACCAAATGGCAGAATGACTGAAAAACTGAGTAACCAGTTGCTATGATGTGTGCAGACAGTATTTGAATCATATGGTAATAGCTATTTTTTTAAAGTTTTTTTAAAAAATTAATTAATTAATTTTTATTGATTTCAGAGAGTAAGGGAGAGGAAGAGAGAGATAGAAACATCAATGATGAGAGAGGATCACTGATTGGCTGCCCCCTGCATATTGGGGATTAAGCATGCAACCCAGGCATATACCTTGACTGGGATTGAACCATGACCTCCTGGTTCCTAGGTCAATACTCAACTACTGAGCCATGCGGCGGGGCAAAGACTCCCATTTTAAACTAATTCCTGATTTTGATGCTCTCCTGCTGGCAATCAGGCGGGCCCCAGCTTTGCATTAAGAGTGCCATCCTGGCCAACAGCACAGCCCGGTGTGTAATATGAGGAGAATATGTTTAAGTGAACATTCTTTTTTTTTTTTTTAATATATTTTATTGATTTTTTACAGAGCGGAAGGGAGAGGGATAGAAAGTCAGAAACATCGATGAGAGAGAAACATCGATCAGCTGCCTCCTGCACACCCCCCTCTGGGGATGTGCCCGCAGCCAAGGCACATGCCCTTGCCGGAATCAAACCCAGGACCCTTCAGTCCGCAGTCCGACGCTCTATCCACTGAGCCAAACCGGTCTCGGCTAAGTGAACATTCTTAATGACTCTGTAAGCAATGCCACCAGTTCCATCTCCTTCTCCTCATTCTGTCAAGAGATACATCCGAGTTGGGAAAACACCCGTCTCTATATACCCGGATGCTGACGCGTATAATATGTGCAGGTGATTGGCCTGCATTCAGTTTCTCTGTGTTTTGGGTTCCAGCTCATTGAGAAATGTGGTAACATAATGAAAAATAAGTATGCTAATGGTTTGAAAGGAGGCAGTGACATGGAACATGTGTACTGGATACGATAAAAGTGTGGGTGTGCTCTTTAATTGGGCTGGCATCTCATGCTTGAGCAACTGGATAAATGACAGGAGTCTCGCTATCCTGGGAACCACCTGAATTCTCTAAAACTTAAAACAAGCCCTGACTGGTTTGGCTCAGTGGATAGAGCATCAGCCTGCAGACTAAAGGGTCCCACGTTCAATTCCAGTCAAGGGCATGTACTTTGGTTGCTGATTGATGTTTCTCCCATCAATGTTTCTAACTCTCTGTCCCTCTCCCTTCATCTCGGTAAAAAAAAATCAATAAAATATATTAAAAAAAACACACAACTTAAAACAACAACAAATGTATCTTATGGTTTAATTTCCAAGTTCTTAGAGAATACTCAACTGGGCACAATAGGTTGCTGTTGTTTTTTTTAGAATATATTTTTACTGATTTCAGAGAGAGGAGAGGAGGAGAGAGATAAAAACATCAATGCTGAGAGAGAAGCATCGATCAGCTGCCTCCTGCACACCCCACACTGGGGACTGAGCCCACATCCAGGCATGCGCTCCGACCGGGAATGTGTGTATCCCTGACCTCCTGGTTCACAGGTCGACGCTCAACCACTGAGCCATGTCAGCCAGGCCAAAATTGGTATTCTAAAAATATTATACTATTTCTAAAAATTTTAAAAAGTAACAAAATAATAAATGAATGCTTCACCACAAAATAAGTCTGCAACATACATACTGTCCTAATCAAATCAATGTATTCTAACAGGCCTACCGGATCAGCGTGTTCCCAATCTGGTGCCGTATTTCATTCCACTCCTCTTTGCTTTTGCGAGGCCAAGAATTCAAGTTCAACTCTGGTTCACTGGGTCTGTGATTCAACTTCATTGCCAGTGTGTCTTTCCTCTTCACTTTGTTGGCCAGAGCACCTTTGCACAAGAAAAGAAAAATAATGTTGAAGCTTAAGGCTCAACCTCACCTACTTGAGCTTCAGGCAAGAGTCTGAACAAATAATATCCTATCTCCCAACTTTCTACGTGGCCTCCAATTGTCCAGCTAACACAGAGGTGGGGGTAAAGCTAAAAAGCATGTAACAATCTCAGCCAGATGGCCTCCGATGGGCTAAAGGTATCTTCTCCCTCTACCAGTCCTCTATACATCCATCCTTAGTAAGACTTGCTGTAGGAGAATCTAAGCATGGGACAGCCCTCTGAATTACAACAAAAAGTGCTCACACTACACACCTCATAAATCCCTGTCTTAAGGCTGTTCTCCCTTTCAGGACTCCATTATTAAAAACAGATGGAAACTGAATGACGCCATCTCCTTGGCTCCCGCTCACTGGCTTGTTGTAACAGTGGCGACATCAGGGACAGGGTTTGTCATAGGCCAACACCAGGCAGTCAGAGGAGTCGATGGGAGACGGAGCCTGTTTCCATTCATTTTGCACTTGCTAAGACCAGCCAGTAGCTTTATTTATAAAATAATTTCCTCTTTTGCTTTTCCCTCCTTTTCTTACTGTTCTGGCTTTCATCTTCGTCCTCTTCGTCCTCTTCGTCTCGGTACTGAATGGGACCTTCCGAGTCTGAGTCGCTCCCCTTCTCTTCCTCTTCCTCCTGCAGACACTGTGGCAGTTCGGGAGTAACTGGGCTGGGAGGCGTGTCTTCACTCACTGCAGATGGGTGGGTTTGCTCCTCTTCTTCATCGTCTGGACTAAAAAATTAACATAATTAATTACATAATCTTTCAGAAAGGTTAAGGAACAGACACTACTACAAGCTAGTAAATGAGAGGTAGAGCTGGGATTTGAACCCAGAGCTAGCTTACGCCAAAATCCATGCTCTTAAGCACTATGTACCAAAAAATACGGGGGTTTCAATTTTAAAGTGTAAAAGTTGATAATTTTTGTATCGTCATGAAATTGTCTGCTATGGAAACCATGTTATAGAAATCAGCAGGGTAAACAAAGTTCAAATTCTAGAACATGTCTGCTTTGTTGAGTATTCTTTTTACTTTAAATTTATTCACATTTTCTTTTTATAACCAAGTTCTTTTCCAAGAAGGGCTAACTAGAAAAGGAAAGCAAAGGGGAGGAAACAAGAGGCAGGCTTTGACGGCACTCACACTTTCAGCATTTCAATAGTGACGGGAAGTGACCTGGTGCGGCCCAGAGTATTGCTGTCCTCAGAAAAGTTGTCACTGTTCTCGAAGAGCAACGAGTGAGCTCTGTGAGAGCCCTCCGCAGAGGAAGAGATGGGAAGGGGGCTGGTCAGGGCCTGTTGGATTCGGATATGCAGTGGGAGTGGGGGCAGCCTCGAGGGCACATGGGGCTCCCCAGAGCTGTGGTCCAGCATCCTCTTGGGTACTTCCTTCTTCTGGTCTTCCTGCTGGGGCACCTCCTGGGGCAGATCTAAAGAAGGTGCGAACTCAATTTCCGGCACAATGTGAGAAGTCTTAGCAGGGAATGGAGGGGACCGCGGGGGTTCCGGAGGTATGTGAGTAGGCAGTGGGGGGGATGGAGAGGGAGGTGGGAGAAGCAGCAGCTGTTCGGAGCCCACAGAGCACGTGCTCTTCTCTCTTTGATCACTTGGTGGTCTCGTTGTGGTGGTGGCAGCAGACTCCGAGGTGGGTACCGAGGTTGATGGAATGCCTCTCTTCGGTGGTAAGGGTGGGGATGGTTTAGATAACAATGATCCACTGTTTATTGCTAAAAAAGAGAGAGCAACATCTCACCATAAGATGGCTTTACAATGCTTTGAAGGGCCAGCACAGGGCATAGAATTAGAGCCGAGCTGTCTTAACCTTTCAGACAAAAAAATTATATGTCATGGCTTTGCCATTCCCTAGAAACCTCATTCTAAAACAAAATTACCTTTCAATATCTATGAGACCTAATAAATGTATAGAGGTATAGGAAGACCACTATCCTAATACTCTGATAATAAAGTTTTAACAAAAATAAAGAAATGTTTTACATTTTTTTAAAAGAAAACTTGGCAGCTTTTTAAAAAGAAATGGGGGTTGGGGGAGAGAGAGAGAGAGAGAGAGAAAGAGAGAGAGAGAGAGAGAGAGAGAGAGAGAGAGAGAGAGAGAGAGATCAACTTGTGATCAAACCTGCAACGTGGGTATGTGCCCTAACTGGAAATTGAAGCCACTGCCACTTGGTGTATGAAACGATGCTCCAACCAACTGAGCCACACAGGGTGGCAGTGTGACGTTTTAGTGTCACTTACCGTGTGTGTGTGTGTGTGTGTGTGTGTGTGTGTAATGTACTTTTTAAAAAATATATTTTATTGATTTTTTTACAGAGCGGAAGGAGAGGGATAGAAAGTCAGAAACATCAATGAGAGAGAAACATCGATCAGCTGCCTCTTGCACGCCCCCTACTGGGGATGTGCCCGCAGCCAAGGTACATGCCCTTGCCGGAATCGAACCCAGGACCCTTCAGTCTGCAGTCCGACGCTCTATCCACTGAGCCAAACCAGTCTCGGCTGTGTAATGTGTTTTTATTGATTTCAGAGAAGAAGGGAGAGGGAGAGATAGAAACACCAAGGATGAGAATCACTGATCAGCTGCCTCCTGTACAGCCCCCACCAGGGGTGGAGCCTACGACCTGGGCATGTACCTGATCAGGAGCCAAACCACGATCAAATCAATACTCCACCACTGAGCGATCTCAACCGGGCTCATCATAAGTATTATTTTAAAAGGACTTTCTAGAAAAAGAGGCAACACACAGTAAAAAAGGATTCAACCCTAGCCAGCTTGGCTCAGTGTTGAGAGCGTCAGCCCTCAGACTGAAGGGGCATGGGTTTGATTTAGTCAAGGGGAGGGGCCTTGGTTGCAGGCTCCATCCTGGGCCCCGGTTAAGGTGCGTGCGGCAGGCAATCAATTGATGTGTCTCTCTCACATTGATGTTTCTTTCTGTCTCTCCCCTCCCTTCCATTCCCTCTTAAAAAAACAACCAACAACAACCAACAATGGAACAAGTATCCTCAGGTGAGGATTAACCAAAAAAAAAAAAGGGGGGGGGGGGAATAAGCCCTAGCTGGTTTGGGTCAGTGGATAGAGCACCGGCCTGTGGACTGAAGGGTCCCGGGTTTGGTTCCAGTCGAGGGCACATGCCTGGGTTGCTGGCTCGATCCCAGATCGGGGCCTGCAGGAGGCAGCCTGTCAATGGTTCTCTCACATCTCTGATGTTTCTATCTCTTCCTCGCCCTTCATCTCTGAAACCAATAAAAATGTATTTTGAAAAAGAAAAAAAAAGATGAAAAAAATGTCAATCTTAGGATCAATGAAAGAGATACTTTTGGGTAGACTGGGCTTTTGCTGCCTCTCTAAAAACAGCAGTTGCTTATCCTAAAAAGAGGATAGTACTGGTTTAGAGCAGTGATTCTGGTCCCTGTATACGCAGCATCAGCAGCATCTGGGAACTTCACAGAAATGCCAATTCTCAGGCCCTATTCCAGACTTACTGACCCAGAAACTTTAAGTGCAGGGCCCATCAATCTGCATTTTAACAGCCCCTCCCGGCGACTGTGATGAGAACACCTGCCCAGACAACCATGTGCGAACACAGGCGTACAGAACAGGTCTGTACTCAAGAGTTGAAAAACCTATGTTTGATTTCTATCTTTCACTAACTGCAACCTTGAATGAGTCACAATTTCTTCTTATTCTGCTTGCCCTAATTATATAATAGATAAAATCAATTTCCTATTTCACAAGATTTTGGAAATAGGTATATGAAAGCTTCTCAAGTTCCTCAGAGATATGTCAATCTAAGGTGGTGATAACATGATAATAACCTTCATCCTGTTTTTATCAAGTTACTCCAATTTGTCATACGATAAATTCTAAGCCTGTTTTTCAAGGTTCTAGTCACCCCACACAACTTGATAGTTATTAGGCATTTAACAAGCATATACATTTTTCTAATCCTCACCTGAGGACATGCTTGGGGAGAGAAAGGGAGGAAAGGAAGGAGAGAGGGAGAGGGAGAGAGAGAGGGAGGAAGGGAGGGAGAAACACTGATCGGCTACCTTCTGCACGGGTCCCAATTAGGGATCGAACCTACATTCCAGGTATGTGCCCTGACCGGGAACTGAACCTGCAATCTTTCTGTGCACAGTGTGATGAGACACTCCGACAGGCCAACAGGCATACGTTTTATTCTCCAATCATTAACAAAACTTTAAGCAGTACTAAGCCTAGTATCATTTTTCCTGAAAAACTATCTTCCTTTCTCTCCTCCCTTTATTGAAAATTCCTCTGAGAAGGTATGCATTTATATAAACAAAATAGAGCTAAAAAGGACTTCAGGTAAATATTAAAAATTTACTAAAACCAATTATCCTTCCTTTCTCTCTTCCACCAATAATTTTACTAAAAGTAGCATTTTAAAATTTCAAGATAAAACCTGATTTTATCAGAACAATTTAAATAATTTCTTTTGCACTTCCCCTTGAACATTATGCCAGATTCTGAACCAGACGTTACACTGGTATCTACACAACCATCTATTCATCTACTGGGCTTATGCTGAAGGAATGCACTGGCAGTTTAAAGTAGGTTAAAATAAATCTTTTCTTCGTGCTGGTCAAACTTGTGATCTTTACATGCCCAGTACCCCAACTGTAGATAGTATTTCAGAAACAGTTTTAGGAAAATAGATATGAATCCCCCACACCTGAACCTAATTTTAGTGGTTTCTGACTTCAGAAGCCTCTTTTCACTCATAGTCACCTGCCTCATTTTCAATACTTTTCTATAGAGTGCATTCAAACGGACAAGATATGGAAACTCTCTCAAAGACCAAATCAATATTGGATAAGCGATTCTATAAAATAATCATCTAAAATCCAACCCAACCCAACCCAAAATAGCAACCTAAAGGCTTACTTACCAATGAGAGGGTTGCTATTTCTGTGAGCTGGTTTAGGGGGAGGGACAGGGGGCTGCTTGGCAGGCAGGCTCGGGGTAGCGGTAGTGTTAGTGCTGACAGGAGCAGCAGAAAGAGTCCTGGGTGCTGGTGTAGGGGGCACAGAGGCATTAATAACAGTTTTGGGTAGGTTTGTGGTGGCAGCAGTGGCAGCAGGTGCTGTGGTGGGGGCGGCGGTAGAGGTGGAGGGCATGGACCTTGCTGTGCTGCCACAGCAGGTGGCATCCTTTGTTTGCCCTTCATTTGCTTCATGAGAAGAGGACAATGGTCTTTTAGGGGGAAGTAAAGGCAGTTTGGGTGCATTCTCAGGAACGAACTCTGCTTCAGAATTAGGCCGGCTTCCAGTTGAGCCTGTGTAATAACAGATACGATTTAAAAGGAGAGAGAGTAACAAGACAAGGCTAAAAAAGCTAACAATTTATAATCAACTTCACTCATTATTTAATTTACAGATTAACTAGAGGCCCGGTGCATGGGATTAGTGCGTGCGTGCGTGTGTGTGTGTGCGTGTGTGTGTGTATGTCCCTCAGCCCAGCCTGCACCCTCTCCAATCTGGGACATCCCTCTTACAATCCAGGACTGCTGGCTCCCAACCACTCATCTGCCTACCTGCCTGATTGCTCATAACCACTTCTGCCTGCAAGCCTGATCACCCCCTAACCACTCCCCTGGCAGCCTGATCGATACCTAACTGCTCCCCTGCTGGCCAATTGCTCCCAACTGCCCTTCCCTGCCAGCCATTTTATGGCGGCCATCTTTAACCACATGGGGGTGGTCATCTTGTGTGTTGGGAGTGATGGTCAATTTGCATATTACCTTTTTATTATATAGGAAGGATTGGCAGGCAAGTTTACTAACTGCAAAATACTTAAGGTATATGACACTTTTAAATCAGTGAGACTTATTATCATAGTGATTTGTCATATAAGAGCCAGGAGGAGGCACATTTGATAGAATACCTTGGGTAGAGGAAGAAAAATGTGTACCTTAAAAATGTCCGACAGTTATCTGACATTTAACATCTTCCATCCTTGAGAATCATAAATATAGATATTTTGTGAATGAAAGAATGAGAGGGGGGAATTCTTCTTAAAGTTACAACTGGTTGGGGAATTGCTAGAGAGCAGAATTCCTCTGGGTTTTATTTCTCCCCTTGCTCTTGCAAATCCCTGAGGTAAATGAGAATGACTGACCCATGTGTCTTCTTTAAATTTTTAGAGAGGAAGGGAGAAGGAGAGATAAAGAGAAACATCGGCATATTGCCTCTCCTGGGCATGTGCACTGACCAGGAACTGAACCAGTGACCTTTTGGTTCATGGGTTGACACTCACCACTGACACCCCGGCCAGCCTCTCTTTCTCTCTCTCTTTTTTTAAAACCACGGCTCTTAAACTCAAAGACCCAGTTTCTTACCTAGTTGCTTCCTTGGGTCCTCTTCTGGAACAGGTTTCCCAAGACTTGCTATTCTTTCTGGCTCTTCCTCTGCCGGGACTGGACTAGAAGATCTGGTGTCCCCAATGGGGGTGGTGTGGCCATTCTTTAACATGGCATGGCTCATCTTCCCTGGAGCCTCACCATCTGCAAGGCCCAAACGGAAAGGACAAATTAATAAAACTGGCACTGTCATCTTATCCCATTTCCTCCTCTTCCTTTTCAGCTTATTATTTAGCTCTAAATTGTTATTATTATAGAGGCCCTGGGCATGAAATTTGTGCATGGTGTGTGTGTGTGTGGCGGGGGGGTCCCTCAGCCCAGCCTGCACCTTCTCCAACCTGGACCCCTCAGGGGATGTCTGACTGCTGGTTTAGGCCCGATCCCTGAACTCGGATATCCCTATCGCAATCCAGGACCACTGGCTCCTAACCACTCACCTGCCTGCCTGCCTGATCACCCCTAACCACTCTGCCTGCCTGATGCCCCTAACTGCTCCCCTCCTTGCCAGATCATCCCTAACCGCCTCTGCCTGCCTGCTTGATTGCCCCTAACCTCCTCTACCTACCTGCCTGATTGCCCCTAACTACCTCTGCCTGCCTGCCTGATCCCCCTTAACTGCTCCGCTGCCAGCCTGATCGCTCCTCACTGTTCTCCCCTGCCGGCCTGATCACCTCTAACTGCTCTCCCCTGCCGGCATTATAGCCTCTAACTGTTCTCCGCTGTCGGCCTGATCACTCCTAACCACCTCTGCCTCGGCCCCGTCCCCGTGGCTTTGTCCGGAAGATGTTTGGTCTATCTGGTCTAATGAGCATATTACCCTTTTATTAGTGCAGATTTTTTATTATTATTTGGATCCTTATAGTAGTGGAAATTAAGTAATTCCTTTTTAAAATAGACATTTGATTGCCTATTATGTGCTAGCTGCATTGCTACATGAATAAGCAGACTTATTATACATGTAATTACAATATTAAACATTAAGAGCTATAATGGATGAAGTGGTAGGAATAAAGAAGAAATAATGATCTTGGGCTAGGAGTGGGGTTAGGAAAGCTTCACAGAAAGTGACAGCTGAAGTAGGTCTTAAAGGAAGGGTAGGAACCTACTAGACTGATAATGAGATAGATTCTTTAATGTATCTAGGAAGAAGAAACAGCATGTATAAAGATGTGAAATAATTTGACATTTTTGGAAACTGGCAACTAGTTAAGTCTGGCAGTAGAATAGATGCATATAAGGGAAAGTTATGGATAGAACTGGAGAGGCAACAAGAACCAGGCTATGAAAGATACCAAACACCATGTAAAAGAGCCTGGACTGAATCCTGTAGGTAACAGGAAGCTAATGAATTAAAACAGGAGAGAGATCTAATCTGACCTGCCTTTTAAAAGGTTAACTCAGAGATACGAGGAGCATGGACTGCACAGTGATTGAACAGGAAAATGAATAATGAGCTACTGTTAGAATATATAGGTGAGAAGCAGCAGAGGGTGCCTGTGTATTATGGGTCGAGAACTGACAGATGCATCAGAGATAAATATGAAATACAAACGAAAGTGCAGGAATCATCACTAGGCTGAAGGCTTTGGGATGACCACTCATCACTATGAAAATTGTAGGTAAGATTCCTACAATTGTAGGTAAGATTCACAGAGCAATTAGACAGACATTCCCAGCTACTGCTAAGGCTTTTCTATACTACTTTGGAGGAGAAAACAGAAAACAAAAACCAAGCACATCTGAGGTTGGAGAGTAAAAACTCTGTCTCAGCTCCTAGTGTGCGAACTGGAACTAGACGCTCTCTAGAGGGTGCCCTTTATTTAGACAGTATCATTCTTCATGCTTGGGCCAAAAGTAGTGAAGAGACTAGGGCAAATGAGCACTAAATAAAAATGTACTTCTAAAGCTGAGATTCTGACAACTACTTTATTTTTTTAAATGGGGAGGGGCAAGAACACAACGATTATACAAACGTAGTATGATAATTCAGACCAGTGTTAACGAAAACAGGTCCTTCTGGAATACAGAGCCGTGAATCACCTCAGTGCCAACACAGACTGCTACTTTTGAAAGCAATATAGTGACAGGTGAAGACACATTGTTAATTGGTTTCTATTCAGCACAGATTAGTAGAATATATGTAAAAGCGATCAGTTCTCTCCCAAATTACTTAATCAGGATTGCCTACTTTGAAGTAAAATTTCTTATATTTAGGGTTTCTGCAAGGCTAGCAGAGTGGACAGAAGCAGTATCTGGCTTTCATGCCTCTGAATGGCCTCCCTCTCAGAAAATCTATTAAGTATTTTAAAATACAGTCAAGTTAAAACCATAACCAAGCCAAAAGGCATCTTCAAGTATGAAAAGATCTTTCAAGGTTCAAACACTGCTTTTGTCCTAAACTGGAAATGTATGTCAGGCACTGAGGCCCATCTCCGAGTTTCTTCTTACAGAAGAGAGCTTAGGTCAGTTTTCTGATTGGCATAATGGCATCTTGTCCAATGGCTGCAACTCATTTATCAATTGGGCCTTTGAGCTCCCAGGCAAAACAACGTTGAGCCAGAGCCAATAGGAAGCAGAGGGCAAAAGAATGAGGTGAAAACCCGGCTGGTGTAGTTCAGCGGTTAGTGTCGCCTCACACACCGAAGGGTCTTGGGTTCAAACTCTGATCCCAAGGGAGGCAACCAATCAATGTGTCTCTCTTATATCAATGTTTTGATGTTTCTCTCTCTTTCTCTCTGTCCTCTCCTTCTCCTTATGCCCCTTCCACTCTCTAAAACTCAATGGGGCCCTAGCTGGTTTGTCTCAGTGACTAGAACATCAGCCTGTGAACTGAGGGGTCTTGGGCTTGATTCCGGTCTAGGGCACATGCCCGGGTTGCAGACTCGATCCCCAGAAGGGGGCGTGCAGGAGGCAGCTGATCAATGATTCTCTTTCATCACTGATGTTTCTGTCTCTCTCTCCCTCCCTTCCTCTCTGAAATCAATAAAAATATATTTTAAAAAATAGAACTCAATGGGTGAGGATTAACAAAAAACAATGAAAACAAGAAAGAAATAATGTATAGGGTTTTGTGGTGAGCGAGCAAGAAAGGTGAGAGGCATGGAGTGATGAATGGCTATAAAAACACAAGGAACAAAGGTGCTGCACCTGAGAGGTGAGAATTTTAGTTAAACATCTCCATGCCTGGAATAGTTTGTGTCTTACTGTAAAAACAAGCAGATACATGATAAAATAAAAACTACATATGCTCATAACTCACCATGTAGAAAATTCATAAAAACAGAAAGAAAAAAATTATTCTCATTTCATCATCCAGAGGTAACCAATGCTAATAGTATTTTTCCTTCAAGCTTCTTTCCTCTGCTTACTTTTTTAAAAAAATATATTTTATTGATTTTTTACAGAGCAGAAGGGAGAGGGATAGAAAGTCAGAAACATCGATGAGAGACATCGATCAGCCGCCTCTTGCACGCCCCCTACTGGGGATGTGCCCGCAGCCAAGGCACATGCCCTTGACCGGAATCGAACCCGGGACCCTTCAGTCCGCAGTCCGACGCTCTATCCACTGAGCCAAACCGATCTCGACTCCTCTGCTTACTTTTTTAAAAAATATTTTTTTATTGATTTCAGAGAGGAAGGGAAAG
The DNA here is from genome assembly GCA_027563665.1 of Antrozous pallidus. Taxonomy (NCBI): domain Eukaryota; kingdom Metazoa; phylum Chordata; class Mammalia; order Chiroptera; family Vespertilionidae; genus Antrozous; species Antrozous pallidus. The sequence goes on from CM050508.1 coordinate 194,867,862, forward strand.
GAAGAGAGAAAGATGGAAACATCAATGATGAGAGAGAATCATTGATTGGCTGCCTCCCATATGCCCCTCACTGGAAATTGAGCCCACAACCCTGGGCAAGTACCTTGACTGGGATTGGAACTATGACCTCCTGGTTTATGGGTTGATGCCCAACCACTGAGCCATGCCTCTGCTTACTTTTCATAAGGTTGAAATAATAAATCTTCAATACACACAATTTAATTAAATAGTGTGATTAAGCAATATATTCACACAGTTCAAAACCTAAAAAGTATAATATGCCATCAGTTTGGCTGCTTTCTCCTATTATCCAAAGGATATGGCATATTCTAAAAACTTGGTTTTCAGATTTTGCCTCATAAAAAGTAACTCTAATGTAGAGAAATAAAATGCAACCACTGTACTATATAGTCTTAACTTTCCTGATAAGCTGCTTGATAAAAGCCAGTCACTGGAGAAAGTCTTGACATTCTTAAACCAGCAATGAGTGCTGAAATACCAATCATGTTCTTTATGACAGACAAACAGATTAGGGCAGCAGTATGGGCATGAGACAAATTTGGTCAAAAAAAGTAGGGGGGGGGGACAGAAAGGAAGAGAGAAAGGGAGAAAGAGAAAGGGAGAAAAAAAGGAAAAGAAAGAGAGAGAAAGAAAAGAAAGGAAGGAAGGAAAGAAAAAAGGAAAGAAGGAAAGAAAAAAAGGAAAGAAAGAAAGGAAGGAAGGACGGGGAAAAAAAGGAAGGAAGGAAGAAACGACCAAGTTTTGCAGCTGGCACAGAGAATGTGTGCTCCAACGATCCTTCGCTCCATTTCAGAGGTCAAGATCACAGCCACATAATTCAGACATGGACTGAAAGTTGAACAGTTGTCCTCTACCCCTGCCAGAAAACGGACTTTAATGAAAGAAATTAGGAGGTAATTATTAGAATAAAATAATTTATACTTATACCCCTAATTTGATATTTTGTCCAAAAAAAACAACAACAGAAAAACAAAAACCAACACTGTTATTCTCACTAGTATGTTTTAATCTTTCCTTTATTAGATATTTTCATTCCCACAAAAATATATGACTTCCTTAAATAAATCAAAAATAGGCAAAATGGCATTAAAATCTATAAAAGTATCTTTAAGTATTTAATTTTTTATCATTAAGTATAACATCAGTAGAGAAAAAATGCATAGAATATGAATGTAAATTTAAATGAAATACTATGATGAGAAGGCTTGTATGATCATCGTGGACGTTAAGAAATGTTTCCAGACCTCAGAAACCTCCTTTTCTGCATAGTAACATTTCCTTCTCCCACAAAGCAATCACTCTCCTAGCTCTGTGACAATCCTTTCTTTTTTTTAAATTACAGTTTAACCAGTTAAGCGCACATCTCCAAAATCTAGTTTAATATTACTTATTTTTCCTTTACATTTATGGAAATAATACAACACATTTTTTCCTAACTGAGTTAATTGCTCAATATTACTTATGAGACTGGTATAGCATGTAGGTGTATTTATTTTCATTGCTGTGTAAGTATTTTATTTTACAAATGTATCATGTTATGTTTTACTATTATAGGCATTGGGTTGTTTCCAATTTTGCTCTATTGTTGGTAAATACTGCTGCTACAAGGATATTTGTACATATCTTGATATACATACATACACATTTTTGTTGGATATATCAAAGTTCTGGACATATCTGCACATGGGTTTGTATATATCCAGCTTTCACAGATTCTTTAGTAAATTCAATGCTTTTGCAGACTTTTCTACTGTTTTTTTCTTTTTTAATAGACATAAAAAAATATTCTAGATGCATGAATATATTTTCTTTTGCTTTTAAAGTTGATCCCCATCCCCATCAACGGCAAAAGGAAAGAACATTCAAATGCCCAGTCAGAACCGAAGACCAGGTGTACAGACAGGCACATGCCATCTGTGTGCAAACTCACCCTGTTCTGAGTCTTCCAGCAGAACCCCTCTTTTAACCAGTTCTTCTCTTGGTTTCCGCATAGATATTTTTCGCTCTAAAACTAACATTAAATTGGAAAGTAGCACTTAGAAATGCGGCAGTTAAAGTTAACTTTAAGTATTCTAACTCCACAGGTAAAAGTATAAAGTGGTTCAATTTTCTAGTCTCTGGAAAGAAAAGAACAGGAAAACTCCCTTTAAATTAAAAGACTTAATTTCTTTCAGATGCTGTGTTATTAGAAAAATAGTATTTGCAAAAAGGAACTATCCTTATATAATTTTACCTTTTTCAATTAAAATGTCAATGATAAGGTGTTTATGAATATACTTTCTCTGGGAGGAAGTAGCCAGAGTAGGGGAAAAAAAGAAGCATCTAAGATTTACTATAGTTTAGAAATTCCATTTATCATTTTAGTCCCATCAATATATCAACTTGGAAATGAGGCTATAGTAAATAAGGCTGAGTGAGTGACCACTTGTTTTTTTTTAATTCTAAAAGATTCAATTCCCTCTTCAAATAGGGGGTCATCAAAGCCTGGGAGAAGAATGAAAAGTTAGGTAATTTCCAAAATAACCACCTCTTTACTCAGAACATATATCTAAGCCTTTATTTCCCCACATATATATTTTTATTGTTGACTAGAGGCCCAGTGGATGAAAATTCATGCACTGGGAGTGGGTGGTCCCTCAACCCAACCTGCCCCCTCTCACATACTAGGAGCCTTCAGGGGATGTCCAACTGATGGCTCACCCCCAGCCTGCCCAAGGCGAGGCTTTAGGCCTTGGGCCCCAGCTATTGCCCTGCTCAGCTCAGCCCCGGCTGCCTGCGACCACCTGGCCCCAGGGTGTGGGCGCTCGCTGCCACTTCCGCTCACAGCACCCAGGGGCCGGGTGCTCCCTGCCACTGCTGTTTCATCTCCACCCCTGGGCCCGGCACTAGTGCCACTTGGCCCCGCCCCTGCTCCTGATTGGCTGGTAGCATAGCCAATCAGGAGCTAAGGTATGGTCAAATTTGCATGTTTCTCTTTTATTATATAGTATTACTGATGTCTCCCATTTCCCTCTCCCCTTCATCCTCCTTCTCTCAGTCTCTCCTCCTCCCTCCCAGGTCATCACCACCCTATTGCCCATGTCCATGGGTTATGCATATCAGTATGTAACTTTTAACATCTCACCTTCCGATGTCTCTTTGAATTTATCACTACTTTTTTTTTTGCGCCACTTCCAGGGCTTGAAGATCTTGCCAAAGCCGGAGAACTTGCTCTTCCTTTTGGTGGGAGGCGTCATGTCTCCTCCTGCTTCCACGCTGTCCATGATCATGCTGGGGTCGGCAGCGGGCTGGCCTGCTGCTGCTGCTGCGTGGTGAGAGGGAAGAGAAGAGCCAATTCATTATTCCGGCATAATCCTGAAGCTGTCCCTGCCCTCTTCCTGTTGCAGTTGGAAAGGCTCACAGCAATGATAAACAATCATGCAGAGACAGACTTCTTGACATCACACAGACACCAAACATCAAAATCCATGACAGATAAACTACTGAGGAGGAAAACGAACCAAACCAAGTTGACATCATTTTAGGATAAAAATTCAATGAGGTGATTATAACCAGCTCAAAATCTCTTAAAGGCACACAGACAAATGTGGGTGTCTTCCAACTGTGCATTGAGACCTGGCCCCATGAAGCCTGCTGTTGTTGCCCTTCTCATTCTCTGGCATGAGGTCTTCCCCAGCTAACACTATCATCTCCCCTGTCACCGAAGCAGGGAATTCCATTTGTGAGTGAGTCATTATTCTTTGTTCAACACTGCCCTCTCCCTATCCTCCTCTTCTATCCTGAAAGAGGGTGTAAATAGTTCAGAGAGGGGGTGACACATTAAGTGTTAACACCTTACTTACATCTGTTTTTCAGATTATTTTCTGCCTTCACAAGACCCTAGGGAGTTCTGGAGCACTGTCAGGGGACTGAGGTGGGGGAGCTGGGGCATAGAAGGATAGTAGTTTAAAATGAAAAAATAAAAAAAAAAATTTTTTGTGGGGGGGGGAAGTAGAGTTGAGGTGAGATTTCAGTTTGCTTATCACAATATTGTTTTAGGGACAACTCTGATTTTAAGGATTTCACAAGAAACATAACTGACATGGTACATGTACAGGATTGAAAGGGAAGACCATTAATGAGTCCCTCATAAAGACTGTACATGCAGGGTTCAGTCAGGCAGCTTTAGTGGCAGAGAAAGGAGCAGCCAGGACTGGGCCAAGAACACTTTTAAAAAGCAGGAAGGCAACAAGAAAAAGCAGGAAGGCAACACAATACAGTTTTGCACTCCACCTACTGTCCCAGGGTTCTCTGGAGAAGTCTAGAGGAGAAGAAAAAAGGAGAGTCATGTGGAACAACAGTCCTGAAATTAAAGTGGGACCTTTACTTTATAGAAATATATCAAGGACCACATACTGTATTATCACATGTTAACATGTTTATTGTAAAAAAAAATTCCACCTGGAGTAAATAACAATTTTGGGGGGATATAAAAGGACATAACAACTTCACTAAAAATCATTTTTAATACTGTAGATATATTTTCATGAGAAAATATACAACCAACATGCATAAATTTTTTAAAAGACAGTATCAAAATCAATTATTTTTACTTTTTAAAAAAATATATTTTATTGATTTTTTTACAGAGAGGGAGGGAGAGGGATAGAAAGTTAGAAACATCGATCAGCTTGCCTCCTACACATCCCCCCTGGGGATGTGCTCGCAACCAACGTACATACATGCCCTTGGCCGGAATCGAACCCGGGACCTTTCAGTCCTCAGTCCGACGCTCTATCCACTGAGCCACACCGGTTTCGGCTCAATTATTTTTGTAACTGACAGATGTGAGTCTAGGGAAGTCCACTGATGGTCAGATGTCCGTAACCGTACTCGCCAGAGTGAAAGTAGCAGTGGCCGCTGATGCTTTATTTTGATGCATCCGGATGACAGGGCCAAACAGGGTGCTGGTTACCGCGGATCCGGAGGACGGAGGACGGAGGACGCAGGACGGAGGACAGGGACTCTTTTCCTCCCAGCTGCCTGATTTGGTTACGGGCATGCTGGGTCTCAACTGCTTTAACTCCCAAATGAAATGCAATGGAGTCTGACTGTCAAAGTGGACTATATTTTAAAAAGAGTAGTTGCCAGAGACATTAGAAGAACTCCTGTCATAACAACTCCCCCTCAGTGGTTCCCTGAGGTGAACGCCCACGAGTGAGCACATGGCACTGCTTTTAAGTTAGTGCTTTAACTGAGACAACATTCTCCCAATTGTGGAATGTCAATCAGACATCAACATATAATATTTAACATATGCTAATGTAACCCTTTCAGAATGGAGCTAAGTAACATAAACTTGTCATTCTCAAATTGTAACCTTACTTGCAGAGGGAAGGAGGGACTAAAATTTTAAATATCCTGCTAACTGAATAAACTTCTAAAAGACACACAGGAAAATGCTTGTTTACTTACGAGCAATGGGGTAGATTTAAAGAAGACAACCAACCACAAAACAAAACAAAACAAAACAAAACAAAAAAGCCCAGACTAACAATACTGTTAAAAAATAGGTGATTAGTAGTATCTGATGCTTTTACAAAGAAAAAAAGGCTTTAGAAACGTTAGATGCTAGTATCTTCACAGAAAAGCCTGTCTGTAAAGCCCTTACCTGAAAGATAGCCAATCTAGCCCGCCCCCACTGTTTTCCCAGGCATCTAATCATTTCCAAAGTAGAAGTTAGTTCAATCCCACTTAATTCTTCATTATATTGAACAATATATTTATTTATGTCTCCCTTTTCTCTTAACTATTAAAAACAATAAAATTATGATATCCTTTAAAATATATTTATGCCTGCTGGCATATGAACTAAAAACAAGTGCTGTTTATATAAAAAAGTACAGCGTGTGTGAAAAATACCAACAGCTTATGATTTAAAAAAAATGGATGTGTCCACTATTACATCTATGCTAACAGCCCTCTTCTTCTTTATGAAAAGAAAGTCACTGAGCCCTAGCTGGTTTGCTCAGTGGTTAGAGCATCAGCCTGTGGATTGAGGGTACCCGAAGGGTACCGGATTCAATTCTGGTCAAGGGCACATACCCAGGTTGCAGACTTAATCCCCAGTGGGGGGCGTGTAGGTAGCAGCCAATCAATGATTCTCTCTCATCATTGATGTTTCTCTCTCTCTCTCCCTTCCTCTCTGAAATCAATAAAAAAAATATATATTTTAAAAGTCACTGAATATACTCAGTAAAAAGAGTATTTTTTTCCTTTGATGTTTCATGCAAATGTACTTAATTTTAATGTTCATATAACTTTTAGAAGTGGATATGCCTCTTGCCTCATGCAGTGGGGTTCAGCCATACCCAACCCTGAACTAGTTATTAACCTAAATGTATTCCTTCATATTCTTTCCACTCCATCTCCCTCTTCTCCTTATGAAAAAACCCAGAACATTATTTCAGTGACTCCCAAATCTATTCAAATACTTTGGAATCAGCTCAGTTGCCCTTTTAAAATACAGAATCTCTGGAAGGTGGGAGTTAGAAATCTGTTTTCTTTTAAATGTATTTTTATTGCTTTCAAAAAGGAAGAGAGAGGGAGAGATAGAAACATCAATGATGAGAGAGAATCGCTGATTGGCTGCCTCCTGCACGCTCCCCTACTGGGGATCTAGCCACAACCTTGGGCATGTATCCTCGTCCGGAATCGAACCCGGGGCCTTTCAGCCTGCAGGTTGATGCTCTGTCTGTCCACTGAGCCAAACCAGCCAGGGCTAGAAATCTGTTTTTTAAAATCTTCACAGGTGCCGCCGGGTGTGGCTCAGTGGACTGAGCATCATCCTGTGCACCAAAAGGTAACCTGTTCGAGTCTGGGTTGCGGGCCTGAACCCCAGTAGGGGAGGGATGCAGGAGGCAGCCGACTGATGTTTCTATCTCTCCCTCCCTCTCTAGCTAAAATCAATAAAACATATTTTTTTAAAATCTTCACAAGTGATTCTTATGATCACACAGGTTTGTTAAACCCAATCCCAGATTGTTACCTAGAAACCTGATACATGTTAAAAGAGACAGAGGCAAATGTTCTCTGCAGGCCCGTAACCTAATACATGGTTGAAAAAAGTGAACTAGAAAATCACAGCATCCTTCCAGTGTTTCTTACTCATACACAATATTCCTACAGAATTGTGAGGGTCTCCCTGAGTGTCTTAGTTTCAGATACAGTTTAAATTAAAAATAAACAATATAGTCCAGGGTGGTGTGGCTCAGTTGGTTGGGTGTTGTCCCGAGCACCGAAGGTTGCTAATTGGACTCCCAGTTAGGGTACATGCCCAGATTTCCGGCTTGATCCCAAGTACAAGACAAGCAGGTTCCACTCTCACATCAATGTCTCCTTCTCTTCTCTCTCTCTTTCTATCTCCCTTCCTTTCTCTCTAAATATCAATAAACATGTTTAAAAAATCAATATAAAAGTTTGCAGTTATTTTAACATAGTATGTTCCATGTGCACTTAGAAAGTGTACTGTGCAATTATTGAGTGTGCTACACATGCCAATTAGGTCAAGTTGGGTAATCATAGTGCATAAATCAATAACATCCTTCTGATTTGTGGTCAGCTTACTCTATCAGTTACTGAGAGAAGTATGTTAACATCTCTACCAATGAAAGTAGATTTGTCTCTTCTTTTTAGTTCTATTAATTTTTGCTTGATATACTTTAAAACTGTTATTAGGTATATATAAATTTAGAGTTATATCTTTCTGTTGTATAGATCAATTTATCATGAAATGTCCCATATCACTCTAATAACACTTTTGCCTAGATTTTTTCTATTTAGTTTCACAATTGTTGCTTTTTAGAGAGTTTAATCCATTTACAGTTAATGTATTTACTGACACAGTTGGGCTTAAGTCTACATTTTGCTCTACTTTCAATTTGTCTTGCTCTGTGCATTCATTGTTTTAAAATTGATTTAGAGAGAGGAAGGGGGAGAGAAAGGAGTGGAGAAAGAGAGAGAGAAAGAGAGAGAGAGAGAGAGAGAGAGAGAACATTGATTTGTTGTTCCACTTATTTATAAATTCATTGGTTGCTTCTTCGGCATATTGAATACTTATTTTTTTTTAAATATATTTTTATTGATTTCAGAGAGGAAGGGAGAGAGAAACATCAATGATGAGAGAGAATCATTGATTGGCTGCCTTTAGCATGCCCCCTACTGGGGATTGAGCCTGTAATCTGGCTGGGCATGTGCTCTTGACTGGAATCGAACCTGGGACCTTTCAGTCTGCAGACCAAACCAGCTAGGGTTAGACACTTATTTTTGTTAATCCTCACCTGAGGATACTTTTCCATTAATTTTTAGAGAGAGTGGAAGGGAGGAACAGAGACAGAGAGAGAAAAACAACTATGAGAGACCAGGGCCGGGGATCGAGCCTACAACTAAGGTAGATGCCCTTGACCTGAATTGAACCCGGGACCCTTCAGTTCAAAGGCCGATACTCTATCAATTGAGCCAAACCAGCTAAGGCAACCTTGGCATATGGGGATGGTGCTCTAATACAATGATTTACTCGGTCAGGGCCTGTTCGTTCTGGACTTGTTACAATCTTCATTAAATTAGTATGTTTACTACTTACTGCAAGAATTTTATAACATTTCAACTCTATTTGCTCTTTGTGTCAAGTCATGTTTTACTACATATACATAACAATATAACACAGAAAATATTATTGTTGTTTTAACAAACAAAATTATTTATATTTTACTTCTCAGGGATACTCTATTTCTTTCTGCAATTCTATGCTACCAACTAGGATAATTTCAGGTAATCATTTTTTCCCCAGTTAATCATTTTTGAAGGATATCTGCACTGGGTATATTATTTTCAGTTGGGAGTTGGGTGTTTTTTTTTTTTTTTTTTAAGTTTATTTAACTTTAGCACTTTATACTGTCATTTGGTTGGCTTTCCCCTCCCTGTTGGTCTGCTTTTCTTTGTATGCTTCATTTTTTTAAATGCTTTCTATTTGCACATAGTATGTGATATAAATGGAATGCAGATCTTTATGTTGTTGATAAAGATCTGTTGGGAAAGAAATCTGAAGTCATACTATTTGGCATTTTTGGTGGAGACTAGTCTGGGAGTGCTCTGGAAACTCAACTTTTAGCCATTATTCAAGAGCAACACGTATAACTGATTAAAATAAAGTGTTGATAAAATTCTTCCCACACATTTTTTGCTTAGGTAGGTGCCTCCTGAAAGAAAGAAATTCTGAATCATGGGAGTGTTTTCATGCATGAAAGATATCAGAAAAAATAATAATAAAGAAATAGAAGCAGATTAATCATACCTAATAAAATGGGAAAGAAGTAAATCATCTTTTCTTTTCACCCTCAATCCATTATGCTGACAGCAAAGGGAAATCACAAAAACTTGATTCTATCAAATGTCCTACACAGGAAGGGCAGGACCTTCAAATAATTAAATGACAGTGGGGAGGCAGCCAGTCAAGCCTTTCCTACTTAAATCCAAGAGCATTTTCAAGAAGGAAAGATAGCAGACTGAAAGTAGACTAATGATAAAATTCGTAGGAAAGACCCACTCAGTAGTCTGCCTAAAGCCAACTCTGAAGAGTCTTTGAAACAGGCATTGGTCTCTCACTGTCGAATTCCATTTGGGCATATGTTGTTTGTTAGGTATTTTCTGTAACTTAGAATAGTGGCTAGGGTCATGCACATATTTTTTTCAAAATTTTAATTCCAACTCAATATAAATTGTATGACTAGTTTTTCTAATAAAAGCTTCTCAAAGATGTTATTTCTGATAGTGTTATTTAGGGTGGTACATCATTGGAAATGAGTTGAACGTACAATAGGTATATGAATAAATAAACTGAAAAATGTATATAAAACAGGCCTGGCTGGTGTGTCTCAGCAGTCAGAGTGTTGGCACGAGCACCAGGGGGTCTTGGGTTTGATTCCTGGTCAAAGGCACATACCTGAGTTACAGGTTCACTCCCTGGCCCTGGTTGGGGTGAGTTCGGGAGGCAACCAACTGATGGGTCTCCCTCCTGTCTATGTTTCTCTTTTTCTCTCTCTCTTCCTCCCTATCACTCCCTTTAAAAGTCAAAGGAAGAAAATATTCTTGGTTAAGGAATAACCAAAAACAAAAACAGAGAGAAAAATTAATATAAAATAATCCTATATCATAAAAAGCTAATATGCTAATTAGATCAGGCAGCAGAACAACCTTCCACAACAATCTTATAAGCTGGAGCCTAGAGGCAGCTGGGCTGTGAGGGCTGAGCCCCTTGCACGGATTTCGAGCATTGGGCCTCTAGTATATAATCATTAAAATGATTTCTAGAGTAATAATCCTAGATTAAAAGCATAATATAAATATATATGTAAATTATATATTACTTTATTTAAGCTATGCTAATTTTTGTTAAAGAGGAGAATAGGAACTAAACCAAAATGTAAATATATTGTAATGGTAGGATTATGAGAGACTTATATTTCTTCTTGCTAGCTTTCTATGTATTTTTTAACAATAAACATATATGGCTTTTATACTTGAAAAAAAAAACACCACATTTACTTTTTACAATGAAAAGTGAGAGAGCTTTCAAACCATCACAGTTAATAAATGAAGTCCAACATACACATAAATACACAAAAGAAAACAATTATTTCTACTCATTAGGCTTCCCCCCAAAAAAGAATTATTTACCACATAAAAATCATAGTCTGGCCCTAACCGGTTTGGTTCAGTGGATAGAGCATTGGCCTGAGGACTGAAAGGTCCCAGGTTCAATTCCGGTCAAGGGCATGTACCTTGGTTGCGGGCACATCCCCAGTAGCAGGTGTGCAGGAGGCAGCTTATCAATATTTCTCTCTCATTGATGTTTCTAATTCTCTACCCCTCTCCCTTCTTCTGCATAAAAAAATCAATAAAATATATTTTAAAAACCAGAGTCTGAAACAGTAAGCAAATTAAACCACTCGAGGGAATATTCTTTTGGTATTTAAAGTAATGACACATGTTAAAGTGAGCAAGTTTAGGTCACCCAAATGACACCTAGTCCTGTGTTCTGTAAGAATACCACCCTTGTTCGCCGTGACTACAATCTTATGCTAAAGGAGTTAGAAACCAAATTTAAGGTGATGTTAAATTCACCAGCTGTAAACTTTCTATCTGTAGAATGAAGGGTTTGAGAGTATGCATAAATCCTTGAGGGCAGGGGCTGATTATATCTAACTGAAGTCACTAATCTCTGGAGCATTCTTGGACCCATTAAAACCAATACACTAGTTCAGATTTCTGACTATAAATATTTCTCTGACAGGAAGAAAATTCAATTCCATCACTTAGAAGACTGCAATAGAAAGAGATACTAGCCAAGACTGGTTTGGCTCAGTGGATAGAGCGTCGGACTGCGGACTGAAGGGTCCCGGGTTCAATTCTGGTCAAGGGCATGTACCTTGGCTGCGGCGGGCACATCCCCAGTGGGGGGTGTGCAAGAGGCAGCTGATCGATGTTTCTCTTTCATCGATGTTTCTGGCTTTCTATCCCTCTCCCTTCCTCGCTGTAAAAAAAATCAATAAAATATATTTTTAAAAAAAGAAAAGAGAAAAAAGAGAAGCTAACAAGTAAATTATACAACAAAAAGTATATTCATCCCTCTTTTTTATTTTTGATACAATTATACCTCAGAATTGTTATCCTATATAATAAAAGCTTAATATGCTAAGTATATGATTGTCAGTTCAACCAATCAAAGCGCAATATGCTAATGATATGCTAAGGTCGCTCAACGCTCACTTTGACATGCACTGACCACCAGGGGGCAGATGGTCTGACGGAGATGTCAGCTTGCTGCTGGGGTTTGGCCAATCTGAGTGGGACGGGCCGGACATGCTCTGGAGCCCTCACGGCCCCTGCTCCTGGCCGGCCCCGCCCCGGCAGGAATTAGTGCGCTGCTCTCGCATACTCAAAAAGAGAGATGTGGATTTGAAACTGCTCTTAAGCAAATGTGTGCATCAACCACCTATTCTCAATACTTCTGATTTTATTACCATCTCCCTCCCATTTTCATTTTGACAAGAAATACAGACTTGGAGTCACATTTGGATATTCCATTATTTCTGTTTAAACTAATCATGAAGTTTAAAATGGCTTTATGACCCCATTCTTTCCGTGAGGGCCAACACAAGGTAGTTTCCCTCCAAGTTTCCTTTTGTTTGACAGAAAACAGGGTGTAGGACGCTGGCTTTAGTTTTAAGATTGTGTGTTCCAAAGAAAACACTTTTTTCCTTGAGTCATGCAGCTGCAGGCGACTAGGAAAGCAAGTCAGAGTTGGAGGTCTTGATGTTTTCTGGAGGGGGCGGGTGTTGGGAGAGTAAGATAACTAATCAAATCAGAGTTTGGAGTTTCCAGTTTGAGTAATGCCCTGAAACTATGCCCTGGTATTTAAACTACTTTACTCTCTCATTCAAGTTGTAGCACCTCACATTTCATAGGCTTGTTTCTACATTACGTATTATGCAAAGTTTTATTAGTTTCCTTTTTCAACTCCCAAGTTTTTATAGCCAACACTTAATTCAAGTTTTTTAGTTTTAGTTGTTCCAGGTGAATTTCTAGGGTGATTTAAAAATAAATGTGTAGTATTATTAAAATTTACTTAGTATTTTTCATCAATAAAGTTATCATTAATTATTTGCTATAGATACATTATTATACCTAGTTTATCTAACAGAGATAAGGGATGAAACAGAGTTCAACAATAAACCCTAGGTCAAATATAATGTTCATTTTAGAATCCATATTACAACCAATTTTTAAAAAAATATATTTTATTGATTTTTTTTACAGAGAGGAAGGGAGAGGGACAGAAAGTCGATGAGAGAGAAACATTGATCAGCTGCCTCCTGCACACACCCTTCTGGGGATGTGCTCGCACCCAGGTACATGCCCTTGACCAGAATCGAACCCGGGTCTTTCAGTCCACAGGTTGATGCTTGATCCACTGAGCCAAACCGGTTTCGGCTTACAACCAATTCTTAATCAACCATGTTGGAAGACAAGGTAAGGTACAGGCAATTAGAGTCAACAGAAAACTTACTTTTCAACATAGCCTTCACTACCTTCTCCCTGTCACTAGGTTTGGTGATAAGCCCCAAAATTATTGAGTCTTAGTTCTACCTCTATTTCTTATACCTTATTGGGTTTAAAAAATATCTAGACTTAAAGTGTATAAAGTCCCATTTTACCCATGAAACTTTTATCAGTTATTTGCCCAAAATTTAAAAATCTATAGTTTTTTGGCAACAAGATACTTATTCCATTATCAAGAGGTGCCAATTTCTTTCTTTTTTTAAGTTTAAGGTGTACAGCATAATGATTTGACTTACATATATTGTGTTTCCTTCTTATAATCTAATAGTTTCGTCTGTTTATCTTTTATGCCCATCTAGCTTGTAACAGATCCTGCTTTTGCACAAGCTTTCTAACAGCATCAGAACTTTGTAAATGGAGAACATTAACTTACAATACTTACGTTATTGTACTTACTCACTCATGCCTTCTAAAAAAAAGATTATTATTGGATTTAAAGAACTGTTTTAGAAAACTGAAGCAGAATTAAAGAAAGCAAAAGCTGTCACTAATGGACAAAGCAGGCTTTGTCTAATGCAGGCCCGTAACTTTCCTCGGAAGTACTGCATAGTTCTGACCTTTGGGAAACAGAATTGACAGTTGGGGAGAAGGTCTTTCTATGTAATGTTCTTGCAGGAACAATTAGTTCTGAGATTCAAACTCTGGGAAGAGTTTTCTGATCACAATTGTATCAAGAAGTGATGCTGCTTTACCCTTAGCAACTTGATATATACACTTAATACACACACACACACACACACACACACACACACACACACGTGTATGTATATATATATATATATATATATATATGAATAATTGATTCCAGAGAGAAAAGAAGAGGGAGAGACCGAAACATCAATGATAAGAGAGAATCACTGACTGGCTGCCTCCTGCACATCCCCTACAAGGGATTGAGCCTGTAACCAGGGCATGTGCCCTTAAATGAGATCGAACCTAGGACCCTTCAGTCTGCAGGCCAACGCTCTATGCACTGAGCAGCAAATCCCGCTAGGGCGAGATATATACTTTTTTGATAAAAATTCCAAGTTAATAGTAAGGTGTTTTTTTCTTCTTTTTAAATTGATTTGAGAGAGAGAGGAAGGAAAAGAGAGGGAGAGAGAAACATCAACGGGCTGCCTCCTGCACGAGCCCCCACAGGGGATTGAACCTGAAACCTGGGTATGTGCCCTGACTGGGCATTGAACCTATACAGGATGACACTCCAACTCTATTGGAGTGGCCAGGGAGAGAATAAGTTTTTGTAGTGAGATGCTAGAATATAATATATTCTCTCATTAAAAACAAAACAAAAATTTAAAAAATCCTTAAACTTTACAAGTTTTACTTGCAAGAAGAAAGAAGGATATATTCTGTGACAATAGGTTATTCAGAAAATCTAATGGGGCAGAAAGAGTGGACAATCTTTTTTATTGGTATTCCACATTCGAAAAACAGAAACTTCTATAAGGAGTCCAAGGCAAACTCCTATACTAACACTTCCTCCTCATTCCTGGATTTTATGCAGGAAGTATGGCGGTTCCTTCTTTCTTAGAAGAAAGCATTTATTGTTAGACCTATGTAGATATATGTCTCCAATACCTCTGATGACTAAATGATCCCAAGTGATTTTCTTTAAAGTCCTATGAAGTTTATTTTTAATTAACCCATCTACTATTTATTCCTAGGTTAATATTGTTATTCATCCAGCAGTCTCCTTACTAATTTTGCCTTGAAAAAAATGATACATTTTGAAATCAGCATTCCCAGAACTACTCCCCTTATCATGCACAGATTTCACAGCAAAATGAAACAAGTGACAACGGAAAAAAGAATGTAAGTGGAAATATTATAATACAGTACCTTTTAAACAATAAATTCCTATGTAAAAGAAAAGCAGAAAACAGAGGCTAATTAATTAATAAAAGGTAGGTGAAGAGTCAAAAAAGAAGAAAAAAGCTAGAGATAGGAAATGGAAGGCAAAGAGAAGGAAAGCTCCAGACTAAATGGCTGGGGAGAGGTTATTAAAATTCTCTGGCCTTGTGCCTAATTTAAGAACATGTGCACTGGCCAAAACCGGTTTGGCTCAGTGGATAGAGCGTCTGCCTGTGGATTGAAGGGTCCCGGGTTCGATTCCAGTCAGGGGCATGTGCCTTGGTTGCGGGCACATCCCCAGTGGGGGTTGTGGGGGAGGCAGCTAATCGATGTTTCTAACTCTCTGTCCCTCTCCCTTTCTCTCTGTAAAAAATCAATAAAATATATATATATAAAAAAAGAACATGTGCACTGGTTGTTTTAATATGATACAAAGTAAAGAATTCTAATAAACACAGAAACAGCTTTTATGTTGATTGAGAACTACGAAGCATTATTTGGAAGTTTTTAAAAATACATTTTTATTAGTTTCAGTGAGGAAGGAAGAGGAAGAGAGAGAGAAACATCAATCCCTACAACGGGGATGGAGCCTGCATCCCAGGCATACACTCCGACCAGAATGGAACCGTGACCTCCTGGCTCACAGGTCAATGCTCAACCCCTGGGCCTCACCGGCTGGGCTGAAAGTTTATCTGAGTGAATCCACAGGCTTTCTCCTATGGACATATTTCACTTGCGGATACTCTTTAAAATATGAACTTCTGAGGATGACTACTTATTTCCTTGAATAAACACTACAGCATAAATTCCTACTCAGCAATCGAAGATTCAATTAGTTCACCAGTTGTTAAAAAGATTCTATGGTAAAAACTTTAGTTGGGTATTGACAAAACAGCTCATAAATTTGCATATGAGTCTCAGACAAAGGTTGTTTGTTTGAAAGCAGATTCTTCTTGGTTAATAGCTCTGGATATCCATCATAAATCAAGGGAGTCCACTAACTTAGAAAAAAATACGTTTATCTTAAACAAATTTATTAATGTTTTGAATTTAATTTTTTAAATTCTCAACTAGATATGAGCTATACCTATACATGGTTCACTATTACATTCATGGTGCCTTAAAAATAATAAATCAATTCAATATATTCAGTCACTTATTTTACATCACTTGGTTTGCCCAAAACTAGTACTATCAATTTTAAAGTTCAAAACTTAGTACCACATTACAGGCCTAGAAACATAAACAAATTATTTTATGTCTTACTTTACTTTGGACATGCATCCCTTCAAAGAATCTGATAAGACTTTTCAGACTCCTTACCCACTGAAGTACTTTTTGAATTTCACTAAAAATTGTTATGTTTGGTAAAAGCCTTTAAAACAATGGTATAAGTCCCCAGAGTTATCAATGTTAAACCTTCATGACCCAATCCAGATTTGCTCGAATAGAATACTAGTACATCCTAAATTATAAATAATATAAACAGAATCTATGAAAATAGCTTGTAGTCACCTAGAAATTATCTAGGTAACAGGAAATAAAATCCCCCAAATTAAATCCAGAGAGAATATAAAAATGTTTGTTAGATACCTGAGTGATTTCTATTTCTTCTTTAGAAGTCTCTTATTAGGGATACTTGGTAGTTGGAAAACTTTATGAATTTGATTCTCATTTTTCTTTAGAAGCATAAGAAATATCAAACTTTACTCAAATGAATTTTTTTGTGCAGTATATATATGTTAAATGGGCTTTTGTCATAAATATCACCACCCATCATTAAGTTATACCTGCTTACCCATTTCTTGCTTTTCAAAGACTCTCATTTCCATTTCATAAATAAATGCCTAGCATTATTTAGGTCCTTATTATACTTGTTAATAAAGAACTAGTCTTTGAAACCACAAGATAATTTGGTGGCCCAAAACTATTCTCATCTAGTTCTTTTTATTTTATTTTATTTTTATTTTTATTTTTATTTTTTTAAATATATTTTATTGATTTTTTACAGAGTGGAAGGGAGAGGGATAGAAAGTCAGAATCATCGATGAAAGAGAGACATCGATCAGCTGCCTCTTGCACGTCCCCTACCGGGGATGTGCCCACAGCCAAGGTACATGCCCTTGACCAGAATCGAACCCGGGACCCTTCAGTCCGCAGTTCGACGCTCTATCCACTGAGCCAAACCGGTCTCGGCTCATCTAGTTCTTTTTAAAAATATATATTTTTATTGATTTCAGAGAGGAAGGGAGAGGGAGAAATAGAAACATCAACGATGAGAGAGAATCATTGGTTGGCTGCCTCCTGCACATCCCACACTGGGGACTGAGCCCGTGGGGGGTACAGGGCATCTGCCCCGGCCAGGAATCAAACCATGACCTCCTGGTTCAGAGGCTGATGTTCCACAACTGAGCCACAAGGGCTGGGCCTAATACCCCCAAACTCTGGAGAAGTGGTTATCTCTGAGGGCAAATGCTCAAAATGTCATCATAAGTGAATGTGGACACAGAGCAAGGGGTAAGATAGAGTGGGACGTATCTCTGTTTTAGATTTCATTTCTGAAGCTGGGCAGTGGCCCCAGAGGCTCCTTCAGATTCTTTTCTACAACTTTCTCTTACTTACAAACCTTTTTTTTGAGACAGTGAATTGACATGGACCGAGCCCTGGTGATCGAGGAAGGTAAAGTGAGCCAAGTCCTGACCTCAGTGTTAAAAACCTGCTCAAAGTCTCACTCTGCGATCCACGTGCCTCAGAGTTAGTAAAACATGAAAAATACTCTGTAGGAATTTCATCTGGCAAGTTCTCAGGAGAAAACTTACCTTTAGAAACTAAATCTCACTAAATCATGAGCCATTTGGGAGTGTTAACCCGTGTTCCCACTTTTATACTGTACTTTAAAGTCACCCACATTTTTCTTTTTTGAAGGAAAAAAAGGCAGCCTAGGACTGAACATGTTTTTTGCTGCTTCCTAAGTGTAAAAAAAAAAAAAGTATATGTCTTTTAAAAAAATAGATTAGTGTTAACAACCATTTAATGAACATCCATTTAAAATTATTTTCCCCTCCTTTCTATCTTCATCTTATACAAAACCTCAGAAGTTTGGAAAAATAAGGCTTCAGTAACAATGGACTTCCACTTCACTTAAAAGCTTTGAAACTCTGAGCAACACTCACAGTTATCAGCCTCATCTCTAGCTATCTCTGAGATAATAACACTTCAAATGTAAAGTACGAACTTCAGAAATATTTATACCAAAGTATTGTCTCGTGAGAAATGGAAACACCAGCACAATGGAAAAAGCCCGAGACTTATTTGGAAATTGTATAAATCATCTAAAAAATGAAATCAACTCTTTAAAATGGTTTAATCCTACACCATATATGTCAATCAATTGCCCAAGCCCCGTAACACACTAGCAAAACACCACTGAATTCTAAACATGACCTTCTGTAGCATTTATCTTCTGCTAAGTCAAGAAATTAACAGGTGGTTTCCTAGCAATATTACATATAAAAAAAAACTCCAAAGGGACCAAGTAAAACAAAACTATGTGTGGTAGATTAATACAACTAAGTAAAAATAACTGATATGTTTTCATTTGTTCTTCACATAGTTAGAAATGTCCAAAGTTACAAGCATCAAATTCCTTACATTCAAATCCCTTTAAAATATTCAACTTCACCTGTAGATCTGCCTTGTCTGTCAAGATTGTGTTTCTTTGCCTTTTATTACTCACCAATTGCATCTGGATTTACCGGTCTGGAGACATCAGCTTGCCCCATGATTATATTGTCTGATGTATCTCACGACAACAAACTGTCCCGGACCAAAGCGAACTTTCCTTAAAAGAGAAATCCGCATGAGGGGGGGACGCGCGCTCCTCTCTCAGGGTCACTGCCACATCAGGAGACCGGAGGCCAATCTGCCGGAGCCTCTCTTTCCCTGTATCCCGGCCTGGGCCCCGAGGCCCTGACAACGTCTTGGCGCTGGCTCTCCTCACACAGGAATGCCTGTCATTCCAGGGTGCACACTGTGAAGAGCAGGAGTGCAGGAAGGGGAGGAGACTGCCAACCACAGGCTAGCTGCTGCGCGGCAGGCCCAGGAGGTCACACCTACTTTTCCTGACACCGAGCTGGTCCCTGCCCCTCACACTGGAGACGCGGAAGACAGGGAGCTTACGCAAGAGCCTGCCGAAGACCTTACAAACCGAATCCCCGAAAAGCCAGCAGGCTTCTGCTCAGCGGGCTCCTGGGAGCAGACGTCCGTTCAAAGGTATGTTTGCAGAGACAGGCTTGACCGAAAAGAATCAGACTGTTCTCACAGTTCCCTGCTTGCTCTAAAACTGTATTTCTACCTCTGAGTAGCATATCCAGATCAGAAAGAGATCTACATATTGGGAACTAATAACATTAGGAATGTTATTTTAGGTTAAATATACTTTTTCTAAAAATAAAAAGAAATATTTCTGAACACCTTGCCTTCTAAGATAGTAAACTTGATATAAATATTTGGAAGGTATTATACAACATTTGTCTATTTTGCCACAGCTCAATAACCATATTTGATCTTGAGGAATACAAATGAGTGGTCCCACATTTGGGGTATAATACATGGACATATCAGCTAACCACATGCAGCAACCAAAAGTCCAGTTTACATACTGATATTTCATTTTCATGGATATAATCTACATATAGGCAGCATTAGGAATACAACATGATGAATTTTTATTTACATACATGCCTGGGTATGCTAACACTAAATTTCCTAAATGTAAAAAAGCCACACATAACCCAAACTTACCCGTGTTTGGCCACATGCTCTGGATCACTAACACTTCAAGAGAAAACGGGGAACTAACATTTTGAGCATTATATTAAGGAGCTTTACGTAGGTTATTTCATTTCATCATCATCACAACTAACCATGTGTTGTGAAGAATATATGATTTACTCTATTACCAGATGCGAAAACTAAAGCTAGTAAGATCAAACCCCGTCTCATGTCCACCTTTTTAAGTGCTGAAGTCTTAATATTCCTCCAACAAATAACAGCCACCCCAAACACGGAGCTTTCACTTCAATCCTTGTTCTCCAAACTGAGAGCACAGGAAGATTTCCATTCCTGGGCTTTCCTTCTGCCTTTTCTTAGGTAGCTTCTCTCCCCCCACCCCCACTGTGTTAACCCCATTATCTGCTTTGATAGAGAAAAAAAAAAGAAAAAAAGAAAGAAAAGGTAGCAAATAAGAAAATGACAATGCTAAGGCATCAGTAAGGTAACAAAGTGAAGAAATACTCAGGCAACGTTTAATTGTTAATACTGACAGCAGTCAGAAAAACATTATGATGTTGACCATTAAAATAGGAAAGAGAGTAAAAGGACAAGTAAATTGAAAGAAGGCTGCAATGTAAGAATTTCTAACACCTTCTAACTCTGGCATTTGTATTTGTTAGCCTAAAAGTATAACATATGCAATAGCAGTTTCTTCTACTGTAAAATGGGGGAGTCAAGGGCGGGGGGGCAAATAAATTGCCAGCACCCAGTAGGTACTTCAAGGGGGGGGGCAAATAATTGCTAGCACCAGCAGGTACTAATTAGCCACCCATCACCATGAAGATAATACAGCATACTGCTTAACGGGATGAGCTTTGGAGGCAAATGAAATTTTAATTTCAAATCTATTACTTGGTGGTAACACTAGGCAGGTTACTTCACACCTCTCTGAGCCTCTGTTTTCTAATTTGTAAAATGGGCAATATAACACTAAACAGTACAGGGCAGTTACAGGGATGAAATGACGTGAACATTTTATTTGACTTATTTTTTTATTTTTATTTTTAAAATATATTTTATTAATTTTCCACAGAGAGGAAGGGAGAGGAACAGAAAGTCAGAAACAATGATGAGACAGAAACATCAATCAGCTGCCTCTTGCACACTCCCCATTGGGTATGTGCCCACAGCCAAGGTACATGCCCCTGACCTGAACCGAACCTGGGACCCAAACCGGCTTTGGCTGACGTGAACATTTTAAAAAAGCCCTTTGAGCCCTGGCTGATTTGGCTCAGTGGACAGAGCATCCGCCTACAGACTGGAGGGTCCCAGGCTCCATTCTAGAAAGGGCACATGCCTGGGTTGCGGGCTGGATCCCCAGTGGGGGGATGCAGGAGGCCGCCTATCAGTGACTCTCTCTCATCACTGATGTTTCTATCTCTCTCTCCCTCTCCCTTCTTCTCTGAAATCAATAAAAATAATATATATATTTTAAAAATCCCTTTGTAATGTCCCTGGCACATGAAAAGCTCCCAATAAATGCAAGCAATAATTATCAGTTATTACAAAAAAAAAAAAAAAAAAAAAAAAAGGAGAGGCTGGGTCAAGAGCAGCCAGATAATAGCACATGACAAAAAACTTAGTCATTACCAAGAGGTTAGTCAGAAACGGAAGATGACATTTCTGCATCATGAATCCAAAGAGCAAATTGGAAGACTCAGGCCAAGGCGGAAGTGTGAGCACAATCAGCACTGGTGTACAGAAACGTCAAGCAGATGAACAGTCCAGAAAAAATATCACCGTCCATACGCTGAAATCAGATAAATCACACACACACACACACACACACACACACACACACCCAGAACAGCACTGTAAAATGCATGTCGACAGGACCACACCAGAGTAGAACAGATGGATTTATGGATCTTGGCATAGCTGCTGTTTACCACCCACCAAATTTACTGTCCATCTTGGCTTGGCTCAAGGTTGACTTTAAGTCATTGTGAAGGTGGCAATAAAACTTAAAAGAAGGACAAGATTCTTAGTGATCATTTGGCTCAATTGCCTACTCCTTACGAAAAAGAAAACTGATGGTCAAAGAGGTTGGTGCCTTGCTTACAGCCAGGGCTAAACACAAGCCTCTCGATTCTCACTCCTGGCCTCACTCCCGCTCTTGTGTAAGCGGTCAAGGAAATATTTACTTCCTAAAGACATTCATTTCCCAAGGAAGTCAGTATTTTACAACAAGATTTCTCTCAAAACTGCTACTTCTGTTGCCTATGTAACCAAGCCAATAAATGTTCCTTGACCAACAATATTTACTTTGTGCCAACTGAAAAAACAGACAAGCAGAGAGAGGGGAGGATACTGGCCCATTGATGGCTTTAAAATGTAACAAAGCCTTGAATTCATTCTAGTTTCCCAGGCGTTATATACTATTCATAACTGTCATCCAGTGAAAGATACTCTTTTTAGGGTACTTTTCCTCCACAGCTCATTGCTTCAAGGAATGGAAGAGAGAGAGAAAAAATTATGAATCTCTTCCTATTTTATTTAGGGAAAGAGCAAGCAGGCCTCATACAAATAACGGCTAACAGGTAAAGAAGTATGTATAGCTTAGACTGGGACAGCACTGGAGGCCCGCTAACCAGAGCCCCGGCTCACTGAACTGTCTGGGAGCGCGGCATGCAGCCCACGAAGAGCTGAGCGCGCAGAACCTTCAGTGACACTGAACACTTCAAGCTTTCTGTTGGCGAGCGGATCATACCATCTCTAACATAAAGACAGGCTTTATGTTTCCACTGAACAGTTTACAAGATCAATCGGGAGAGCATTTTCATTTAAATGTGCTTTATGCTAAAGTGCCGATATAAACTGGATTGCCTAGGAGAGTGAGCTTTTGGCTATTTTAATCACATCTCTCTCGGTTAACGCAGCACACTATTTCCTTAGGGCATGAGATGTCTCCAGGAGGGGCGCTCCGCGGGAGGTTTGGGGAAAGGGACGTTCCTCTAGGAAAGGCTGACCGACAGAAACTGTTAAAGGTCACACAGGTTCATACTCAAGTAAGAGACTAATTTTCAACTTTTGCATTTATAATTGGGGGAAGGAGCAGTTTCCTATTCTGTACCCCATAATCTAACTCTAATCTAATCTAGTTGGCTCTGGGATAGTTTAGGAAATAACCTACAACTAATAATCTGGGTCTAGAAATTCATGCGGAAATCAGAAAGCCTTGCTAGTCATTTGTAAGCTCTGCAGGTCTCATCTATTCGTAGAAATTGTTCCTTTGGCCTGAAATTTCTTTCCCAGATCCAGCTAGGAAACACCTACTAATTTTGTAAGAACTGGCTCAAATTTTCCTTCCTTTATTCCTTCCTTCCTTCATTTATTCTAACAAATAAAGAACATTTATTTGTTTTTCACTACGACTTTATCTTAGCACATAATTAAACTGTCACCACCCCCCGCTCCAACTTGAAGAAGGGTTAGTACAGTGAATGCTATAAAGCAGATATAAAGGATTGGGATCAACATTAACTGACAAAGAAAACTTCCTTCTAAGTCATCATAACAATGTTTAACTAGAGAGAGAGAGAGAGAGAGAGAGAGAGGGAGGGAGAGAGAGAGAGAGACGGGAGTTCAGATTGAACAAGATCCTCACATTTCATCAAACACCAGTCAGTCCTGGCTAGAGTGAACCAAAGTGGAAACAGGATCACTACGATATAAAACTTCACTACAGATAGCGGTACACACCTGTGCTCCAAGCTCACCCCAACCCCCAAATGCTTCCAACACAACTATTTCCCGGCCAGCTGGGCCTATTGACGAAGGAGCACGTAGACCTCTTTAACCCAATCTCTGCTGTAAGGCTGGTGTGCCTGGGTATCATCTCCATAAACAAGAAGCTGAGGTCTGCCCCATCACCAATAAATCAAACAGCTGGCTGGCATCATACGCGATAGAGGGGCTGTTAGGATTCATTCTCTTCAGCTGTTCTTCACACATTTTACAAGCGCTTTCCATGCACTCATTCACTGATCCACAGTCAGCATAAGCTCTGCCTTCTGGCCTCTTGGTAGCTGTGCCAGCAAAATGGTGCGAGACATCACACCAAACTTTCCCTGAGCCGCGGCCACGTCGCCACACACGAGCTTAACCTCAACGCTGCCAACAGCCAACCCCCGTGAGGATGCTTCCATCACCATAAGCCTTTCTTCGTCACTCAAGCAGAATCCCAACAAAGTTTACTGGCCACCGGCTGTGTGCTCAGCAACGTGTTGGTGCCACAACAGTTTTTGTCCACAGGCTCCAAGTGAACAGGATCCACAACAGAGTCTGCCGAGTGCTCAAATACAGAGCGGGGTGGGGATGCCTGTGCCTTTGTCAGAGACCAGAGAAAATACCTTGAAAGAAGCAAGATCTAAACGGAAAGAGTCAGTCACAGAGGGACTACAGAGATGAGAAAAAGGAACAAGCATCAAGAGTTAAGACGGCAGAGGTAAAAGAGCTACTCATGACTGATTGTACCGGCTGGACACTGTACCCTGAGTTACAGTGATCCTCAGACTTTTCTGGTGGGCTATAAACATCTCCTGGGCAGGGACCGTGATGCATTTAAAAATATATATTTTATTGATTTTTTACAGAGAGGAAGGGAGAGGGATAGAGAGTCAGAAACATCGATGAGAGAGAGACATCGATCAGCTGCCTCCTGCACACCCCCCTGCTGGGGATGTGCCTGCAACCAAGGTACATGCTCCTGACAGGAGTCGAACCTGGGACCCTTCAGTCCACAGGCAGACGCTCTATCCACTGAGCCAAACAGGTTTCGGTGGGACCATGATGCCTTTATCCTTAAACTCTCTTAGCATAACTTATTGCATAGTGGACATGCAACAAGTATTTATTAACCTTGAGTAGAAGGGAAGAAACAGCATTCTGGTAAGGAGAATCTAGTAACAAAAGACAATTGAAGAGGAAAGTGCTACAAGTGGAGGCTGGAGGAAATCTAGAGACTATAGACTAATTCTGTCACTCCAGACAACTCTGAGATTGCTGAGAGATCTCACTTTTGTGGAGGGGGCAAATGGCATGTTCATGATTGTTTTTGAGAATTTACTGTTTTGCAAGTAGTAACTTGCAGAGGAGACAAATTTTCAGGTGAATATTTACATCAAGCATGTCAAACTCAAAGGCTAACACGGGCCAAATAAACAAGGTGTAAGTTTATGTGGGCCGAAGAAAAACCCAAAAGCTTCCATTTTCATAGAAATGTGGGTTTATTTTGATAGAGACATGCTGAATACAAAGGGTGAAATAAATGAGTAATTGTTAACATAAAATAATAGAACATTTTAATAAAAATTAATATTTTTTTCTTGGACATTAACTTACCAGACACTGAGTAACTGCACAAATTAATAGCGTAATGGAAAATAAACGTACTTTTCTTGTTCTCTAGGCGCAAAATACTTCCTGCGGCGCACACCAACCGGGTCAGGCCCAGACGAGTGACGGGCATCGGCTGCCAAAACAGTCGCTGCTGGTGTTAGTGGAGAGAAACGGCGCCTGCCCATAGGCGCGTGAGGGAAACGAATGCAAAACGCTTACAGTAATCAGTCATTAGCGGACATTGCGGTTCATTATTAATAATCATGTATAACACGATAGTGCAAAAATTAAATTACAAAAATTTTATTAAAACATTTTTTATATATGGGCTGGGACACAAAAATGTTCGTTGTGGGCCACGAGTTTGACATGCTTGATTTACATAAAACCTCATATAATCACACTCTTACGTTCAAGACACTCAGCAGAAAGCACTGCATTTCGTGTGAACTAACCTGAAAGAGACAGAGCAGGTTAAGGATGCAGCAGAGCCAATGGTATCCCCACACATCCATTCCCTTATCCCAGATAGACGGGTTTCTTTCTGTGGCTAGCTCACTGGACGCAGGAAACGAACAAATACCCAGCCTCCTATTCTGTACCAGACTCTGTAACTCTGGCTCCCATCCTTCTGTCCAGTGTGAGATGGCGATGAGCGCTAGGGGAGAGTCACGCAGGAAAGGGAGGCAGGGTGGGCTGAGAGAGGATGCCGTGCTGTGGCTGTGTGTGCAGAGGGGCCCCGCTGGAAGACGATGATATTTAAAGACCTGAGCCCCAGCCGGTTTGGCTCTGGCTGGAGTGTCAGCCCAAGGAGGGAAGGGTCCTGGGTTTGAGTCTCGGCTGCAGGCTTGATCCCCGGCCAGGTCAGGGCACATTTGGGAGGTGACCAATTGATGTATCTCTCACATCGTTTCTTTCTCCGACTCCCCCCTCCCTTACTCTCTGTCTAAAAATCAATGGGAAAAAGACCATCGGGTGAGGATTTTAAAAAGGCGGGGAGGGGGGAAGACCTGAAGTAAATAACAAATTCCTCAATTAACTTTCTCTGTCATCTTCCCAATACTATAGTGCTTTCGGTTGTTTTTAAAATATTTTTGTTGCCCTGCCGGTGTGGCTCAGTGGCTGAACCTCAACCCATGCACCAGGGGGTCAGGTCCGAGTCCTGGTCAGGGCATGTGCTCAGGCTGCGGGCTCACTGGATCCCCAGCAGGTGACGGCAGGAGGCAGCCTATCAGCGATTCTTCCTCATCACTGATGTTCATATCCCTCTCTCCCTCTTCCTTCCTCCCTCTGAAAATAAATTAAAAAACCACATATAAGACAGAGGGTCCTGAGTTCGATTCCAGTCAAGGGCACATGCCTGGGTTACGGGCGCCGTCTCCAGTAGGGGCAGGAGGCAGCCAATCAGTGATTACCTCTCATCACCGATGTTTCTATCCCTCTCCCTTCCTCTCTGAAATAAATAAAAATATATATTTAAAAGGACATATTAAATATTTTTAATAAAAAATATTTTTATTGATTTTTAGAGAGAGAGAGAGAGAGAGAGAAATATCAGATATTGGTAGGCTGCCTCTTGCACCCCCCCCTCCACCCCCCCCCTGGGGTCAAGCCTGCACCCCGGGCCGTGCACCGACCGGGAGTCAGACCGGCAACTCTCTGGCGCACAGGCCGCCACCCAGGCACCGAGCCCCACCAGCCAGGGCAGCGCCTTCAGGTTTAACCGATATAAAATAAAAAGCAACATTTCCAAATGCACTAAAGATAAATGTTAACTACACTATAACATATTTTAATGTCATAGTTACCAAATGTGCTGCTCAGTTCTCAACTATTTAAAGACACTACGGTCAATGCTGTCCAATCCTATGGTCACTAGCTACATATGATTATTTACATTTACATTAATATTTAATGTGTTTCTATGAAAGTCAGTGTGCAATTCAGTTTCTCAGTTGTGCTAGCAACATTTCAGGTGCCAGAATGGACAGCGCAGATACAGAGTATTTCCATTACTGCAGAACATTCTGTTGGACACGCTGAACCTAACGGAGCTGTAAAGCACACAGAAGTCTTTCGGTAATAAGAAAACAGTATTTCAAAGCACTAACTCCACGTTTCATCAGCATGTGGTATCTATTTCCACTGCACCAACTACTAAACATCAACTACTAAAGGCAGTGCACTCTGAAGGAACCTTGACGGTTAAAGAAAAATTTCCATTTATTCAGTACTAACTGGTGAGCTATTTATACTTTTTGTTTAAAAGGAAAGGCCAGAATTTACTGAGAATTTAAAGTTTGGTTCAGCTGGGTCTTTCTTTTTAACTGAACTACTATTTCTTTTTCTATTCTAAGTTAAAGTCTTTTGACTATTAATAACTCAAAGTCTAAGGAAAAATAATGGTTTCATTTCAATTTACAGAACTATTGAAAATTATATCCATTTGTTATCCAGCAAACAACCCCCATCTTACTGGCCACTCATTTTAATAATATTCTTTCTACTCCAAATTGTACTTTTTCATGGGCTGAAGGTAGATTTTATGTAGTTACAATGAAAGTGACTGAATAGTCTTATCTTAAAGGAAAACATGCTTTATAAAGTCACAAGACATTCATAAAAACTAAGTCCCAACCGGCCTCCATTAAAGAGCCAGAAGGCATCCATGATGTGTAGAAACTAACCAGTCAGAAATCAAGTCATGCTCCCCAATAAAGTGGCATTCATTGCTGGTGACTCAGAGAGATGACTATTAGCCACTTCTCTCCTTCCTCCTCTCTCTTTCATAACTCTTTGAAACTCATCTGGCCCTTAATTTCACATTAAGTGACTGAGAAAGGAATACAAATATTACCAACACTCAGCCACATATCCAGTGAGAATACAAGAAATGTCTGAAAAAAAGCTATGTTTGTAAACATTATTCAGACATTTCTAACATATGTGCAGGAGGATATAACCATCTTCTACCAAATAAAAAGTCTCAGTAATTAACACCTGGTTACACTATGAGCCAAAGTAATCCCTGCAAAAGAATCAAGGATGACTACGTGAAGGGTGTTTCTATCAAACCTGCTTTAGCCAGTAATTCAAATGCACCTTATTCTTTGTTTTCCAATAGGAAATAACCATCTCTTTTGTACCATGCCCTTCCCTCAAAACCCCAGTCTTTCACACCGAGGAGATAAAACACAGGAAAAGAAAAAAGTTATGTATACAATTTCTAAGTTCAAAGAGAGATAATGTTTTGGATTATATATAACCTTCCTAAATCTTTTTAAATATATATATTTCATTTATTTTTTACAGAGAGGAAGGGAGAGGGATAGAGAGAAACACTGATCAGCTGCCTCTGCACACCTCCCACTGGGGATGTGCCCACAACCAAGGTACATGCCCTTTCCCGGACCCTTCAGTCCGCAGGCTGATGCTCTATCCACTGAGCCAAACCGGTTAGGGCTAGCTTCCTAAATCTGGTTTTTAAAACTGTAACAGTGCAAAACAACAATCTAGGAAAACAGTCTAGTGAGGAGAGAGAAAATATGGACAACTTGTGCCTCTGCTCACCTGTCTATGCTACAGCAAGCAGCTCAGTCCCAGTTTCACTTTCTCAAAAGCACATCTTTATTAGTATAAATGCTAATTTATACTAATAACTTTATTATACTAATTTATACTAATAACTTTATTAGTATAAATGTAGTATAGTGCTACTACAACTGCAAAAATGTAGCCGCCAAACAAAACCTTCTAAGATGCTCTCTGGCTCAGATGGTTGGAGCACAGGCCTATGTACCAAAAGGTTGCAGGTTTGATTCCTGGATAGGGGACATTGAGGTTGGGGGTTTGATCCCTGGTTGGAGCATGTATGGGATGCAATCAATTGATGTTTCTCTCTCTCCCCTCCCTCTCGCTACAATCAGTAAAAAATATCCTCAGGTGAGGATTAAACACAAATACACACACACACACACACACACCCCTTCAAGATGCAAATTTGACTGTGTTTTCAATGTGAAAATAAGTTATTTTATTGAAAAAGCCCTAAATTAAACAGTATCCAGTTAGCTACTAAACACTGTACCCATACTTGCCTTGTTTCCAGGCCTGGATACCAAAAGCCTTCAGAATACCTCCTATCCTAAAATCCAAGGAAGAGCTGACTAGTTTGTGGAGTTGATTTAAAAAGAAAAATTAGCCCTGGCTGGTTTGGCTCAATGGATAGAGCGTGGGCCTGCAGACTGAAGAGTTCCAGGTTCGGTTCCAGCCAAGGGCACATGCCTGGGTTACAGGCTGGATGCCCAGTAAGGGCATGGAGGAGGCAGATGATCAATGATTCTGTCTCATCATTGATGTTTCTCTCCCTCTCCTTCCCTCTCTGAAATCAACAAAAATATATTTAAAAAATTTTTTTTCTCTTAAAAACAAACCAAGAAAACCACAAAAAACTTCTGGTTCTGACCTGGTAACCAATCAATGTATCTCTCTTTTCCTCCCTTTCACTTGCTCTAAAAAAAAAAAAAAAAAAAAAAAAAAAAATCAATGGAAAAAATATCCTCAGTTGAGGATCAACAACAATAATAAAAAAATCTTGCCCTCCATAAATTTATAATCTTATAAGGTAATAGAGGATATTTAATATGTGTTCATAACAATGCTGCATTAAATTTCTACTGAAAACCCAGGGAATAAAATAGAACTAACATCATTTTGGGCATTATTTAATTCCAGAGGCATTTATCTCCTACACCCTAAGGATTTCAAAACTAATTAAGTTCATACTTTGTCCTTCAATCTTAAAGAGAAGGGAGGGAAGGACTGCTTCATTAGCACATTTTGAGCTTCAAATGGTAACAACATAACATCACAAAAATTTTTCCCATAAACTTTGAAGTGAAATGCATGTATTAGCTTTGAGCATGGCTTCTTAACATATGTCCTTAACAGCTAGGAAAAACCTCTTTATAATGTAATATGATTTATAAATTCAGACATAAAGCAGGAAGGAAATAATTGATTTCATTTGTTTAGGATATAGCTTCTGTTTTCTATCTCAACAAATGCTTCTACTATTTCCTACGTGATATAAATTCTAATCGAAAGGAGAAATTACCTTGTAAAGCTGTTTTCAGAACACCACATAAATGAATAACCTATTTTAAAATTCATATTAATAATCTACTCATTAAATTATTATTTCATCAAACACATACCAAAAAATTTTAAACAAATTGTGCTCACTTCTATAGAAGGAAGGGTACCACGGAAACTTAACGAAGTCAGAAGACTGAAGACATTTTGGGAAGGCCATTTAGTATACATATAGATCCTCTCCCATATCAAAAAATCTTTGCCCAGGTGCCACTTCCCTGTCTCTTGAACAAATCCCCCCCTTTCCTTCTTTCCCTCTCTCTCTCCTCAAGGTGCAGACCTTTGCTTTCTTCCTCTGCGCTCTAAGGGCCCTTCTTTTGCCTCTGTAACTTTCTCCCTGAGCTCACACAGCCCAGCTGGCTCACTCCTTCCACAGCTCGTTTCTTCATAAAAATAAAAATAATAATAATAATAATAACAACAACAACAACTTGCCCGCTGGCATGGCTCAGTACTTGAGCATCAACCTATGAACCAGGAGGTCATGGTCCGATTCCCAGTCAGAACACATGCTGGTTTAGGGCGGGATTCCCAGTAGGGGGCAGGCAGCCGATCAATGATTCTCTCATCATTGATGTTTCCATCTCTCTATCCTTCTCCCTTCCTCTCTCTCTGAAAATCTATAAAGGGGAAAACATTTAGAAAGAAAGAGGAAGACATAAGATTTAGGAAACAAAAGAGGAAAACAGGAGAGAAGCAGAGTTGCCAGGTAACTAGGAACATTTTAGGATGACAGCTGTGTGCCACACAGAGAGGGCACCAGTCCAGATTGGAGCAGTCTAACGTGGTGTTAGCAGTCTGACACCAAGATCTCTGTTGCCATTTATCCTCTTCTCCCAGATGAGAATATAGTGTCCGGGTGAGCCTGCCAACAACTTGTCTTGACTAACATATTAGTGGAATTTCTTCCCAAAATACTCACTTGCCTAATGAGCTCAGAAGACTCATTTTACTCCACAGAAGTGTTGTTTATCTTACAGCTGGGGGTAGGTCACTCAATTTGGAAAGTACCACAGAACTACTCACTTGCTCTGACCGTATTCTGCCAGATGTCCAACAAACTGTGTTCACTTCTGTAGGAAGGAGGGAACTACAGAAACTTAATGAAGTTGTCAGAAGCCTGGTCCTACTCAATACAATTTTCGGGACTAAGTGTTGCCTTTGCTCATAATTTTCACAGAAGAAACTCTATGAACCTCAGGAAGCTGAAGTAAGTAAGGTCCATCAATCCCTGGGGATCCCTGAGATCCTTTTAGGAGTCCAAGAGGTACAACTATATACTTAATAATACTAAAGAGTTACTTGCCTTTTTCACTGTGTTGTCATTTGCACTGATGATCCAAAAAGCAATGATGAACAAAACTGCCTAACACAAATCAAGGCAGTACCACCAAATAGTAACAGGCCGCCTATCTGTCACCACTACCCTATCTAATAAAGAGGGAATATGCAAACTGACCATCATGCCATCACAAAGATGGTGGCGCCCAGTCCCCTCAGCCCCACCAGAGTCCCCCACTCCTTTCACAGAAAATGGGTTGCCTCAAAAGCTTTGTCCTTCTTAGGACAAAAAGCATTCAAGATTTTTGAAAAGGGAATTCCAATATTTATAAAAGTTTGGACTAGACAATTCAAGGTTATTTCCACTATAACCTTCTATGATTTTGTGATATTAACGTTCTGAATTCACATAGTACCAGCTGTATTGCATGTAAGCAGATATTATTTAAAGGAATGGTAATTATTATTAAGCCAACTCATAAAACCACACTGTATGTCAAGGACATTCTGTGTGATTTTCCTAAAGGCTGGAGTTAATGCCCCTAAACTAGCAGTCGGACATCCCCCGAGGGGTCCCAGATTGGAAAGGGTGCAGGCCGGGCTGAAGGACAACCCCCCCCCATGCATGAATTTTGTGCACCGGACCTCTAGTATAATTAAAGTTAAAAATAATGCCAACTTTAAAAATGTCCTTGAAAAAATATAAAAATTATTAGTTTTAATATCTCTCAACCCTTTGGTACATGTCTTTTATTATGAGTGATGAAATGATAAGCATGCATAAAGCATATACTTAAGTGCAATGGTTACCTTCAGAAAAGGCACCTGCGTGACTTTGTTGCCAGTTTTTCCATAAGACGCCATTTTCAAAGGGAAGACTGAATGACAAATTGTTATTCGTGCTTACATATTTGACAGACATTTTCTCAAAAGAGAATAAAAACAAAGTAAAACCTGACAGTATGCATTGTCAGTGATATTAAGTCAAGCTTTCTAAAGAAAATTTAAAATTTGGAAAACATATCCACTACAGTGAGCCTGACAGCTTCTCAAAATTTAAAGACTTTTCCAATGAGATTAGTAATGGCATTTACAAGTATTAATACTAACAAAATTAATGGATTTTAAACTATAAATAAAATGTGTAAACATTTGTCCATGTGGGAAATGACCTAGAGGCCATAGGTTAGTCCCACTAGAACTTGATGGATAAAAATCCCTCATTTTATTTTTAGAATAGAAAGCATAATTCTTTTCCAATACATCTACATAACTGTTAGCTAAACCAACTTAACAAAATTCTCACCCATTTTATACAGACTCCATCTTCTTAGAAACAAAACTCATTTTACATCCAAAATCTTTACTTTGTCAAATAGCATTGAGTGGACTATAACTCCGTAAACCAAATTCTTATATGTATGTTTTGTAAGCAACTAAGAAAAAAATCAGTATAACATTTGAAGAACGAGTGGAGGAAACAGAGAATGAGACTGCTTGTTAAATACGTAACTATGAATCATTTCCATTTTTTCTAAAATCCACAAATGAATGTAAATGTCAATTTACAAATTCCAAGACTTAAAGCAGAGGAACAATCTTCTCACTAGCATAGAAGATAACTTTTTTTCTCATATTAGTGATCAAAAGCACATTTCAATTTATGTTTCAATTGACTACTGGCCAACTTTAACTTCCATATCAACTCTATGTTATTCTCTAATAAATTTAAGTTATAGTTAATTTAAGTTAAATTTAACTAGCTTAACGATAAATTTAATTACTTACATTATATTAAATTTAAGTTATGCTTGAGTTAGGTGATGTAGAAGGTCAGAGAGAAAAATAAGTTTCCAGTAAAAACCTTTGGCCCTGCTGGTTTGGTTCGATGGATGGAGCACTGGCCTGCGTCCGGACTAAAGTGTCCTGGGTTCCATTCCCAGTCATGGGCACATGCTCTGGTTGTGGGCTCAACCCCCAGTGGGGGGCATGCGGGAGGCAACCGATCAGTGATTCTCTCTCATCACTGACATTTCTATCTCTGTCTTCCTCTCCAAAATCAATAAAAATGTATTTAAAAAACAAACAAAAAACCTTTGGAGTTGCTGTATGTTACTCTTATTGGCCATATAGACATGTTCTTTAGGATTTGTCACCAGACAACTACAATCAACTCGATCTACTAAGTTAAACTGTTCATAAATAATCCTCTCAAGAATTACTAGTAACTTGGGCCCTAGCCGGTTTGGCTTAGTGGATGGAGCTTTGGCCTGCGAACTGAAAGGTCCCAGGTTCGATTCCAGTCAAGGGTACATGCCCGGGTTGTGGGATCAATCCCCAGTGGGGAACTTGCAAGAAGCAGCCAATCCATGATTCTCTCTCATCATAGATATTTCTATCTCTCTCTCTTCCTTCCTTCCTCTCTGAAATCAATAAAAATATAGTATATTTTAAGAAAACCACAAATGTATTATTTTTTCTAAAGAATTAACTTGGTAATGAAACTATAAATTTATGAATAAAGTACTGACTGCCCTCTGGTGTTCAATATAAGGATTTCACTGATGAACTAGATGTAAGTACCCTCTCTTCAGGGGAAAAAAAAGCCAAGATCCTACAGAAGCCACTTAGGATCATTAAAATCCAAGGAGCCAGCCATGGGGTTCAGTGGTTGGTCATCGAACTATGAACCAAGAGGTCAGGGCACCTGCCTGGGTTGTGGCTTGATCCCCAGTAGGGGGCGTACAGGAGGCTAATCTATGATTCTCTCATCACTGATGTTTCTATCTCTCTCCCCCTCTCCCGTCCTCTCTTAAGTCAGTAAGAAATTTTTTTTTTTAAATCAAAGGAGAGGGAGAACCAAGATGGCGGCATAGGTAAAACACCTATCTTGCGGTCACACTCAACAATTTTAATACTACAACTTAACGAAAGAACAAACACCGTCCAGAATCACCAGAAAGCTCGCCAAGTGAAAAGTCCACAAATAAAAGTGAAGATAAGACACTGTGACTCGGAGGAGCGGTGGCAGACAGCGTTGAAAGATTCACGCAGAGAGAGGTTTGGAGCGCGCACCAGTGGAGGGCGGGCGGCTGAAAACCAGCCAGTTTTCTCAAACGGGAAGACAAAGACGTCCCACTGGACTGATTCTCCAGCTCTGGGTGAAGTCCAGGGAACCCACTATCACACGGGGTGAAAACTAGACAGTGGGAGGGCACGCCGAAGCTCGGGTGCTGCAGGGGTCTCCCGGCTTGTGGAGAAGGCAGCTTGCGCGAACAGCTCGGCTGCGTGACAGCGCAGAGAGCGCTCTGCGACTCGCTCTCTCATTCGGAAAACCGT
Source organism: Antrozous pallidus (assembly GCA_027563665.1). NCBI lineage: Eukaryota > Metazoa > Chordata > Mammalia > Chiroptera > Vespertilionidae > Antrozous > Antrozous pallidus. The sequence goes on from CM050508.1 coordinate 194,902,842, forward strand.
CAGACTGCTTTGTTTTACGACCCTGGGTGAGACATTGGGTGTGTAGACTCATTTGGGGAGAGTCTGAATTCCCCGGCAGCCGGTGGAGCTCGGCAGCGTCTCTCTCTCAGAGGTGCTGGCGGCCATTGCCCCCGACACATAGTCCCTGGGGCCGCACAGGGCGGAGCTAACGCTGTCTGCTTGGCCCAGAGACTCCGTCCATCCAACCTGAGCACAGCTGAGCTTCACAGACAATTGGCCTGGAGGTCAACTCCTCCAAGTGCTAACAACGATTAACCTGAGCTTAACTTCAGCAAGACTGTGCAACCCATATCCACCTCAGGTAACTGGGGAGGCTGAGCCACTGTACCTAGTAGGACGTCTACCACACAAAGCTAATTGACCAACTCAGGGAAGCAGCCACCATGCAGAGACATGGAAAGAAATCAGATGTGAAAGAAATGGAGGGAAAAAAAACGACTGGACATGGAATTCAAAACCACGGTTATAGGGTTTTTCAAAAGGCTCCAACAAAAGGTCGAGGCCTATAAGGAAATAAGCGAGACCAAAAAGGAAATGAATGAGTCCTACAAGGAAATGAACGAGACCTGCAAGGAAATGAGGGAGACACTCAAGGATATAAAGGAGACTCTCAAGGATATGAAAAAGGACCAACCAGAAATTAAGCATACACTGACTGAAATAAAAGATATTATACAAAGACCTAAAAGTGCTCTGGAGCACCCCAAGGACCAAGTTAAAGATTTGAAATACAAAGAAGCAAAATCCAATCAGCTGAAAAAGCAAGAAACCAAAAAAATCCAAAAAATTGAGGATAGTGTAAGGGGCCTCTGGGACAACCTCAAGCATACCAACATCCGAATTATAGGGGTGCCAGAAAAAGAGAGAGAGCAAGACAATGAAAACCTATTTGAAGAAATAGTGACCGAAAACTTCCCACACCTGGTGAAAGAAATTGACTTAGGAGTCCAAGAAGCACACTGAACTCCAATATATAGGAACCCTAAGAGGACCACACCAAAGCACATCATAATTAAAATGCCAAGAGCAAAAGACAAAGAGAGAATATTAAAAGCAGCAAGAGAGAAACAGTTGGTTACCTATAAGGGAGCACCCATACGATTGTCAGCGGATTTCTCAACAGAAACAATGCAGGCCAGACGGGAGTGGCAAGAAATATTCAAAGTGATGAACAGCAAGAATCTACAACCAAGATTACTCTATCCAGCAAAGCTATCATGCAGAATTGAAGGTCAGATGAAGTGCTTCGCAGATAAGGAAAAGCTAAAGGAGTTCATCACCACCAAACCAATATTATATGAAATGCTGAAAGATATTCTTTAAGAAGAGGAAGAAGAAAAAGATAAAAGTGTAAATTAGGAACAACAAATACACATTTATCAACAAATGAATCTATAAATCAAGTGAATTAATAAGCTGATGAACAGAATAAACTGGTGAATGTAACAGAATCACGGACATAGAGAGGGAATGGACTGACATCTCTTGGGGAGAAAGGGGGCATGGGAAGAGCAGCAAGAGACTGGACAAAAATCATGCAACTATGGGAGAGGACAGTGGAGGGGGGTGAGGGCGGAGGGTGGGATGGGTGCCAGGTGGTGGGGAACTATAGGAGGAAACAAAAGGGAACAATGTAATTAATATACTGAACAATAAAGATAAAAAAAAAAAAATAAAAATAAAATAAAATCAAAGGAGAAATTCTGATTTTCTCAGGTTTTCAAGAACAACCTTCTCACTACAGCGAGCGGCTCAGTTGTCTGGAGTGCCGTCCCGTACACCAAAGGTTGTGGATTTGATTCCCCTTCAGGCGCCATACTTAGGGTGCAGGTTTCATCCCTGACCGGAGGCAATGCATGGGATGGAACTGACCAACGTTTCTCTCTCTCCCCCCATTCCTCTCTCTAAAAAAGAAGAAGAAAAAGTCTTCTCAAAGCCTGGCTATTAATCTGAGATGATTACTTGAACAAGTAGGTCAAAGCGCCTAACTAACCACAGTCATCTGTGATAACTGCACATGACAAGAATGTAAACTTGGTAACATTTTTACTATACTTCTTTTTAAAATATATATATATTTTATTGATTTTTTGCAGAGCGGAGGAGAGAGGGATAGAAAGTCAGAAACATCGATGAGAGAGAAACATTGATCAGCTGCCTCTTGCACGCCCCCTACTGGGGATGTGCCCGCAGCCAAGGCACATGCCCTTGACCGGAATCGAACCCGGGACCTTTCAGTCCGCAGTCCGACACTCTATCCACTGAGCCAAACCGGTTTCGGCTTTACTATACTTCTTAAGTTACACTGGTATTAAGTGGACATACAGACGGCCAAGAGACATGTGAAAAAATGCTTCAAGTACTAATCGCAGAGAGATGCAAATTAAAACGACAATGAGGTATCACCTCACACCTGTCAGAATGGCTATCCTCAACACATCAACAAATGACACGTGCTGGCGAGGATGTGGAGAAAAGGGAACCCTCAGGGCACTGCTGGTGGGAACGCAGACTGGCGGAGCCACTGTGGAAAACAGTATGGAGTTTCCTCAAAAATTAAAAATGGAACTGCCATTTGATATAGTGATCCCACTTTGAGGAATATAAGAAACCCAAAACACCAATCAGAAAGAACATATGCACCCCTATATTCATAGCAGCACAATTTACAATAGCCAAGATCTAGAAACAGCCCTAATGCCCATCAATAGATGAGTCGATAAAAAAGAATCGGTACATTTATACCATGGAATACTTTGCAGCTATAAAATAGAAGGATCTTTTACCCTCTGAGACAGTTAAGTGAAATAAGTCAGAGAAAGACAAGTATCACATGATCTTACTTAACTGTAGAATCTAATGAACAAAATAAACTAATGAACAAAATCGATCCAGAGACATAGAAGCATGGAACAGACTGACGAACCTCAGAGGGAAGGCAGGGGTGGGTGGGGAGAAATTAACCAGGGAACTTATAGGCATATACTGTATATGCATAACCCATGGACACAGATAACAGTGTGGTGAAGACCTGGGGAGTGGGGGCGGGGACAGGGTAGAGGGGGTCAATGGGGAGAAAAAAAGGGAACACATCTATAATACTCACAACAATAAAGATAATTTTTTTAAAATGTAGATGATACTCACCCAATGGATCTTCCATGCCACTATTAATCAGTTTAGGAAGGTAGGGTATAGTTTCCTAAAAAAGAAAATAGTAAATAATATATTTAAAACATAAAATCCATCATGCTTTTTAAAAAAATAAACCCAATTCAGTATCAGTGATTATAATTTAAAACTGGAACATCATAGAAATGTACAACTTACTGAGAACATTGCCAACTGGGATTTATTTTCAAGGGGTTGAACTATAGATTCATAATATAAAAATATCAGAAACTTGAAGGGTAATTTTCATTGTAAAGCATATCATTCTCAGTTTTCTCAAATAAGTTTCCTTTCCAAACCCCATCTTGAATTTATTAGAATGTAAAAAACAAAATTTTATGTTACAAAAAACAAAAAAACCCTCCCAAACTTACATTAAACACATGAGAAAGGATATGAGAATATCTTAGAAGGAATTGGTTTACCAAAAGAAAGTAGAAGTTATTTTTAGATATATAAGAATAGTTTAATAAGTTATAAGTTTAGAATTATCAAATATGAAAATAAAGCAAAAAAAATGTTTTGAAAGAAATGTAACTAAGTATAGATATCCAACCTCCTTCACCCTTAATTAAGGGAAGGATTAAATCTGCCAATCTTGCTTCCTATCTCTTTCATGAGTTGGATGCCAAGGGAATTCCCTAATAAAGAGTCTGAATTCTAAACTCCAACTCAGAGTGTTTTTTCAGAGAACAAGTACGTACTAATAGTTGGTACCATATGTGATCTGAGAAAATTGGAAGTATGTGGTTTCGGAGTTGAATTGCTCACAGACTAGCTGGCAATGAGGACCCCACCACTGGTGGTGGGTGTGGCAGATAACCCGGGGCACCAGGTGCTGGTCCATCCTTACACTTTCTCCAGTGATGAACAGTGTGTCTGTCTGTGGAAGGGAATACTCTAGTTGACTAGACTAGCAGGCACGTGAAAAGTCAGAGGAAACAGTAACTAGACAATGAAATTGAATAGCTTTTATTAAACTCAATTGAAGCTCTAGAAAAAGGCAACAAAAAGCTAAGAGTGATTAACAGTCAAGTGAAAGTCAAAAATGAGAGCCACAGGCCCTCCCAGGTAAACATACACAGAGGCTTTTTCCGTGGCAGCGGGAGGACAGGGAACTGAAGACCAGCTCGTCAGAGGAGCCCCGCTCCAAAGAAAGCTGACTGTCACCAGGGAGGTAGGCTATGTCACCATCGGGCCTGACTAGGAAAAAGGGACTCCAATCCACAAGATGGAGTCAAGGATTGAAACCCCTCCAAAATCTCAAATATCCAAATTCTCTTCTACCCCTTCCGACTACAAAAGCGGCCTTCTAAGAGCTAGCACTCTCTTCTCACTTGAAGATAATGCACAGGACTCCCCTACCTGTTCAATAAAGCAGTGGCCCCGAAGGATCTGCCACCTCCATGCCCCTGGCTCATAGGCCTTTAATTTACAGTAGGTCGGTACTGTGTGTGATTAGGTCAGAACTACAACGTCAGAGAGGTGCCAGAGAGCCTGAGCCAGCAGGCCCCAGGGGAGTACAAATTTGCGCGAATTCTGAGTGTGTCTGAACATGAGGATCAGAACATCTATATATATATATGTGTATATATATATATATATATATATATATGAATATATATGTGTATATATATGAAAAGCCAGCGTCTATAATGACCAGAATGACTGGTTGCTATGATGCCCGCTGCGGCCAGCGAAGTGGCCCAATCAAGGGGTGGGGTGGCAGCCAATCCCCCACGGCCCTTCCCCCTGACTGGCCCCACCCCTAGTCACCCCCCTATAAGTGGCAGGGCTGGCCAGCCAACCTCCTGGCTGGCCAGCCCTGATCAGGCCCCAGTCGGGGTGGGCTGGCTGGCCAACCTCCTGCCTTCTCCTCCTCCCTACAGGCCTGGCCCCACCCTGCCCCAATTGGGGCTGGGCCAGCCAGACCCCATTCATGTACAAATTCGTGCACTGGGCCTCTAGTATAAGATTATAAAGGGAAGTAACTGGTCATTCTCTGGAGATACAAGATTTAACATCCTGGCCCAAAACCTCAAGTTCTGGTGTGAACTTACTACCACTAGGATGGCTCCTGAAAGCTGGAAAAGTGGTGGTCCACGTTAAGTAAAGCAGCAATGCCAAAACTGTAGTGGCAGGCAGTGGAGGGAGGGATTAAAAGGTTTGGGGAAGCCGAAACCGGTTTGGCTCAGTGGATAGAGCGTCGGACTGCAGACTGAAGGGTCCCGGGTTCGATTCCGGTCAAGGGCATGTACCTTGCTGTGGGCACATCCCCAGTAGGGGGTGTGCAAGAAGCAGCTGATCGATGTTTCTCTCCCATCGATGTTTCTGACTTCCTATCCCTCTCCCTTCCTCTCTGTGAAAAATCAACAGAATATATTAAAAAAATAAAATAAAATAAAAAATAAAAGGTTTGGGGAAATAGGCTTGCTGAAGTGGTCAGAAAACCCATCAAAAGATTATGTTCCTGCCCTAAATGGTGGATAGAGCGTCCGCCTGCAGACTGAAGGGTCCCAGGTTCAATTCTGGGCAAGGGCATGTACCTTGGTTGTGGGCACATCCCCAGAGGGGGGTGTGCAGGAGGCAGCTGATCAATGTTTCTTCTCTCTCATCGATGTTTCTAACTCTATCCCTCTTCCTTCCTCTCTGTAAAAAATCAATAAAATATATTTAAACAAAAAAGATTATGTACCTTGGAATAGCCAAGAGGATATCCTAAGGAATGTGCTAGTGAGAAGGGACACTGATATTAAGAAGTTAATAGCTGTTCTCCTCCATAGGAGAGGTTGTTATACAACTAATCTCACTGACAGCAAAGGTGATGGATGAGAAGACCCCGAAACAAAGGAGACCAGCCTGTGGTAGTTAACTGTTAGAAGCTAGATGGACACAATCCTATTTACTAAAAAGGTAATATACAAATTAACCATCACTCCGCTACACTAACCAGCCATGCCCACCAGCCAATCAGGAGCAAGTATCCAAATTAACCCAATCAAGATGGCTATGGCCACAGAGCAAGCAGGAGGCTTGGGTTTCCCTGGCAATGAAGGAAGCCAAGATTCCTGCACACCCTGGCCTGCCTTGGCCTCTGCTGAAGGCTACAAAGTTTTAATTACAGAAGATAAATAAATCCCAACAAAAATGGTGGCAGCCACGGAATTGGAGCAGGAGGCTTGAGTTGGCCCCGGCGATGGAGAAAGCCAAGCTCTATTGCACACCCTGGCCTGCCTTGGCCTCTGCTCAAGGCTACAAAGTTTCAATTATAGAAGATAAATAAATCCCAGATACCAGGGCTTCTGCTTGGGTCACCAGGGGGCATGGCCAGCCTGCAAACCACCACAGGCCCCTCGCCCAGGCTGCCCCATGCTCCAAGGGAACCCCTACCCTGATCCGGGACACTATTCAGGGCAAACCAGCTGGCCCCCACCCATGCACCAGACCTCTATCCTATCTAATAAAAGAGTAATTTGCAGATTGACCATCACTCCAACACACAAGAGGGCTGCCCCAAGTGGTCAAAGATGGCTGCCCCAATATGGACACAAGATGACCACCACAAGATGGCCAGCATGGGAGGGCAGTTGAGAGGGGCCAGGCCTGCAAGAGAGGGCAGTTGGCAGGGACCAGGCTTGCAGGGGAAGGCAATTAGGGGTGACCACACCTGCAGGAGAGGACAGTTAGGGTTGACTAGGCCTGCAAGGAAGGGCAGTTAGGGGCAAACAGGCTGGCAAGGGAGCAGTTAGGCATCAATCAGGTTGGCATAGGAGTGATTAGGGCATGATCAGGCTGGCAGGCAGAAGCGGTTAGGGGCAATCAGGAAGGCAGGCAGGCGAGCAGTTGGGAGCCAGCAGTCCTAGGATTGTGAGAGGGATTTCTGACTGCCCATTTAGGCTTTGATCCTACCAGGATTGGGCCTAAACAGGCAGTCAGACATCCCTTGAGGGGTCCCAGATTGGAGAGGGTGCAGGCTGGACAAAGACACACCACCTGCCTTCCCCGTGCACGAATTTCATGCACCAGGCCTCTAGTGTGTGTGTGTGTGTGTGTGTGTGCACGCGCGTGTGTGTGTATACACACACACACACACACACACATATATAAAAGCCTATAATGCAGTGTCCCCTCAGAAGTTCTACCAAACGGGAGTTTTGATTGCTCGCTATGATGTGCACTGACCACCAGGGGGTGGTGCAGAATAAATGGAGGCCCAGGCCAGCAACCAGCAGCCAGGGAAGGGAGGCCCCAGCCAGCAGCTGACAGCCACTAGGGACCCTACTCGTGCATGAATCTTGTGCCCTGGGCCTCTAGTATTGACATAAGAACCTCCAAACCTGGCCCTGGCCAGGTAGCTCAGTTGGTTAGTCTCCTCCTGACACGCCAAGATTGTGGGTTCAAATTCCAGTCAGGGCACATACATGAATCAAACAAGAGTGTATAGCCCTAGAATGTTTGGCTCAGTGGATGGAGCATCGGCCTGCGACTGAAGAGTCCCAAGTTAGATTCCAGTCAAGGGTACATGCCCTGGTTGCTGGCTGATCCTTAGGAGGGGATGTGCAGGAGGCAACCAATCAATTATTTTCTTTCTTTCTTTCTTTTTTTTTTTTTTTAAATATATTTTATTGATTTTTTACAGAGCGGAACAGAGAGGGATAGAAAGTCAGAAACATCGATGGGAGAGAGACATTGATCAGCTGCCTCCTGCACGCCCCCCACCAGGAATGTGCCCACAGCCAAGGTACATGCCCTTGCCGGAATCGAACCCGGGACCCTTCAGTCCGCAGTCCGACACTCTATCCACTGAGCCAAATCGGTCTCGGCCAATCAATTATTTTCTCTTAGCATTGATGTTTCTCTCTCTCTTCCTCCCTTATCCTTCTTCTCTGAAATCAATAAAAAATGTATTTTAACAAAACAAAAAAAAATGAGTGTATAAATAAATGAAACAAGTTGACATTTCTTTCCCTTCCTCTCTTTAAAATAAATAAATAATTTTTTTTAAAAAATGGCCAAACCCATAGAAAATTTTATGAGTTTATTTGAGCTAAAACAAATGGCAATGGCAAGGAAGCAAGATCACAAATGTTTCAGAGAAGAGGAACTGACAGGTCTGTTCCAACATGAAGACAGTCCAGAGATGGAAGATGCTGACGACACCTTGCCATGCTAGCAGTCAGCAGCTGTGCGTCGCTGCAGGTTGCCCAGGACCAAACCAGAGAGGGTGGGACCTGCATCGCCATCATTTGTCCACCATCCAGATATCATTGCTGATATGTACACACATGGAACTCCTTATTTGACATTGAAACTGGGACTCAGAACTGTTGGACATTGAAATTGAGAAACATTTTTTGTTCTTATATGTTTATTTCTAGTATGCAGATGCAAGATTTTTTAAAGAAAAGAAACGGGGGGAAATAGATACAGAGGCAAAGAAGCATTGAACAGACTGTCAAACTACAGTGGGAAAGTAAGGGGAAGGTGGGGGGGCGGGGGCTGTAAGGATCAATCGAAGGACTTGTCTGCATGCATATAAGCATAACCAACGGATACAAGACACTGGGTGGGGGGAGGGCAGGGGAGGGCATGTGCTGCGGGGTAGGGGAGGTGGGGAGAGGCCAATGGGGAGGGAAAAAAGGGAACATATGTACTACTATTTGTAATACTTTAAACAATAAAAAAATTTTTTTAATGAAATGAAAAAAAATGTTTCAGAGAATGACAGTTTGCTGTTTCTTTTATGCATTTGGAACTAAGAAGGGAATGTGAGGAAGATTACATGGAAGTGGGAGAAAGCAAGGCAGGGATTGGATCACAGGATCGTTAAGATTCTGGGCCCTCTTTCAGGAGTCTGGAAAAGAGAATTACTTCTGGCATTTCAAAGGTGTGCTAACCTATATGCACAAGAATAAACAGGCTTGCCCAGCCAGTGTTGCTCAGTGGCTGCGCATCGACCTATGAACCAGGAGGTCCCAGTTCAATTCCCAGTCGGGGTTACGAGCTTGATCCCCAGTGTGGGGCGCGCAGGAGGTGGCCAAGGATTCTCTCTCATCACTGATGTTCCTATCTCTCTCTCCCCTCTCTAAAATTACATATATTTAAACAACAACAACAATAACAAAACCCACATGGTTTGCTAAAACCTTTTACTAAAGAAGTTACAGGCCTGGTGCATAACTACCCACTATGACAAGACCAGTTAGGAATTTATGATCAGATCACCCTATGAGGTTTCCTTCTGTTAGATTTATTACAGTGCCCCTTTTACATCCACAGTAACACCAAAACGATCCATTATTAGATCAAGATGCTGAGGGCAGGCACCCCAATAAAAAATCAGACCCTTATACCCAGTTTCTGGACCTGAACCAATTTCAGATCCTGAACCCTCTCACTGAAGGAGTCCAGGTACCAGGAGAAAGGAATCACTTAATACCAAAGCAAGTGTAATACTTCCCTAAGAAATCTATGGCTCTAAGACACAATATGCTCCTGTATTTGCAGTTTCTCTGTAGTTGCTGTCTTAAAATTCTTAATAACTTTATCTATAAATCTGTGTTCTGTAAGTGAAGTCTGATGGGGAAAATGAAACGTGTTGGGGGCTTAAAGCTCACACACATGACCCACCTCCTGTTTTCCCAGGAGGGGCCTCCTGACCACTCCCTCTGGCCCCCCTGGCCATCCTTTCCTCGCCTGGGCATGGGAGGACCATGCACTTTCAGTGGGCAATTTCTCTTTCTCATGCTCAACCCAGGAGCACTGGGCACACAAATAATGTAGTTGGTACTGCTTATGGCCATTCACTCAGGTAACTGTAAACTGTTTTGAGGGCAGGTCGGCATTGACATCTGGAGTCTGGAAGTGTCATCATGGACTTAAGAGGACCAGGAAATAAATGGAGTTCTGACCCAAGATCCAGCTCACGATGGGCCCACTGGGTCTGTGGACCCTTCTGGTGGTCATTTCCCAGGGCCCTGAGTATATAACTGAAAGAGATATGTGTGGAAATTAGCACACCCCCATTTTTTAAATTTTTTGAGAGTACGTTTATTAAAGCTGGGACAATGAAACAAGGGAGGGCCTAGGATAGCAAAAGCAACCAGAGAGAGCCTGAGCCTACTTCGGCTCTCTAGAAACAAGAAGTGAGCTGCTACTTACTGGGAATTCAGAGAAAGGGGGCCTTGGAGGCAGATTTAGGAGGTTAGCCCAGGCTGAGCTGCTGCTACCCATTGTTCTTCTGGTTGCAAATACCATGGGGACCCTTAGAGTTTAGGAGGAAGAAAATTCGCTTAAATAGGTGATTCCATGGGTGTGCTCCAAGGAGGGTGTGCCAGTGCAAACCCCATTTGGCATGTGGGATATTATCTAATATTTATAACTATTTAAATGGAAATATATTTATTTTAAAATGTTAAAATCCATTATTAGTAAAGTTGGTTGTGAATAAACAAAAACTGTAAATTGTTTGTGGCACTGAATATTAGAGGACTGATGTTGGCAAACAATTTGATAATACCAATACAGCAATATATAAATGTTCATACCTGCCAATTTCATATTAGAAGAAAAACAAGTTACAATACAAAGACCTATGTGTCATTATTTATAATAACTATTAACCTTTTGTAATGGTTAAATAAATTGAAAACAACAATACAGGAATCTTTAACTCAGTTTATTTGCATATATGGGTACTGTTTAGTAAGGAGTATGAAGAGCTAAACTACATTAGAAAAAGTGCCTGTAGATATATAGACAAAGTGCTTTGGGATCATTCAAGGTATGGATGAATAATTAATTAATCCTTTATACAAACTTTAAAAAAATGTTTTTATTGATTTTTAGAGGAGGAGGATGGAAAAGGGAGAGGGAGAAAGGAAAGGGGAAAGGGAGGGGGGAAAACATCAATGAGAAACATCCATCAGCTGCTTCCTGCAGGCCCCTTACTGGGGTTCCAGCCTGCAACCTGTAACCCCGGGATGTGCCCCGACAGTGAATCCAACCGGTGACCTCTAGGTGCATGGGATGATGCTCACCCAACGGAGCCACACCTGCCAGGGTCTTTATACCAATTTTAGACACTGTTGCCAAGCAAAGTCAAAGAGCAGAGTAAACAGCTGGGTAGGGAAAGTCAAGTACACTGGTTATTAACGAGATGGCATGTGCAGGGTAGAGTCTGACTAGGGAGTCCTATGACAGATTAAATGAGTTCTATTATAATTAGCTATCCATAGAGAAAATAAACCGAGTAAAGCACTGTTCTTTCAGACAATCATAAAATTATTATCTACCTTTAAACAAAATACAGTCAACAGTTTTCTAAAAATACTCCTGGAATTTGGCTGATAAGTACATATTTGAGAGAATAAATGTAGAAAATCTTTAACAATGGAATGTTTTTAAGGCACAGATTTGATTCAAGATTAGATTCTGTTTTAAATATATACCTGAAAAAACATCTAGTAACATCATATATTACAAAATGAATTTCTAAACTTAGTGCACTGATAGTTCACAAACCCTGAGAGATCTCCTTACCATAAAGTACTCGAGTCCAAGGATGTACTTTAAACTAGTTCTCCCTCTCTCCCTCCCTCCCTCCCTCCCTCCCTTCTTCCCTCCTTCCCTTGTGCAGCACTGATCACAGATGACCCCCTTTCCCTTTGCTAGAGAGAATAAGTTTTCTCAAACTTACTAAACAGTTTACAAAGTCTTCTTACATCCATTATCTCATCTGATACCTCTGAAGAAATTATTATCTCTATTTTACAAATGAAGAAATTAAAGTATAAAAAGGTTAGCTGACTTGGACATTCACAGCTAGGAATGTCCCAGGTCTTCAGACTCCAAAGGTAGTAAATGCATTATATATTGAGTAAATATGTCAGAATTTTCAAATTGTCAAAATAAATACCTGGTGCTTTACACAATAAAGAAGTTAAATTGAGCCGAAACCGGTTTGGCTCAGTGGCTAGAGCATCGGCCTGAGGACTGAAAGGTCCCAGGTTCGATTCTGGTCAAGGGCATGCACCTTGGTTGCAGGCACATCCCCAGTAGGGGGTGTGCAGGAGGCAGCTGATTGATATTTATTTCTCTTTCATCGATGTTTCTAGCTTTCTATCCCTCTCCCTTCCTCTCTATAAAAAAATCAATTTAAAAAATTTTTTAAAAAAGAAGTTAAATTGAGCCCTGGCCAGTTTGGCTCAGTGTATAGAGCATCAGCGTTTGAACTAAAAGGTCCCGGGTTCGATTCCGGTCAAGGGCACATGCCCAGGTTGCGGGCTTAATCTCCCATGGGGAGCATGCAGGAGGCAACCAATCAGTAATTCTCTCTCATCATTGATATTTCTATCTCTTTCTCTGTCTCCCTCTCTGAAATCAAGAAAAATATATATTTTTTAAAAAAGCAGTTAAACTGAAAACCAAGCTTGAATCTGAAAGCTGTATAGTTTCAACCATCTCTTCCCTAAAAAATCAAACAGCCATGACTGACAGGCACAGAGCGGTCTATAATGGGACACCAGACTCTCTCAAGGCTCCCTTTCCTTTCCTAAGAGCAGTAACAGTAATTTACAATAGGAATTTGAAGGGTATAATACAACCCTACTCGCTATGGAAACAATCCCATAAGCTAGGTACAGCAGGAATCATTGTCCCATGACAAAGATGAGAAATATAAAGTTCAAAGATGTTACCCCTTGAAGCTGCACAATAAATAACGGATTTTATTTATTAAGTCCTTACTTATTGTCTGACTCCCCTGTCTTTCACCCCACTCCTAATCAGTCTATAATCTCCCAAAGGGAAAAGACTTCTCTTGTTTTCAATGTTCTATCCACAGGACTGGTCTACAATAGTATTTTGAACTATTTCCGAAACCCTACTGTGTTCTAAATACTGAATGAACGAATTGCTTTGAAAGTGAAGAAGACCAACAGCAAAGAACACAAAGGAAAAAGTTCCTAACAGCCCTGGGTGGGTAGCTAATTGGTTAGAGCGTTGTCCCAATGTGCTGAGGTTACAGGTTCAATCCCTAGTCAGGGCACATAAAAGAATCAGCCAATGTCCACATTACCCAAAGCAATCTCTGGAGTCAATGCACTCCCCACTAAAATACCAACAGCATACCTCACAGACCTACAGCGACCTCTCCAAAAATTAGACCCCGAATAGCTGCAGCAATCCTGAAAAGGAGAACAAGGCAGGAGGGATCTCAATACCAGATATCAAGCTGTATTACAAAGCCACTGTTCTCAACACTGCCTCGTACTGGCACAAGAACAGACATACAGATCAATGGGATAGAATAGAAAACCCAGAAATCGACCCAAACCATTAATGCTCAATTAATATTTGACAAAGGAGGCAAGAACATACAATGGAGTCAAGATGGTCTCTTCAGCCGAGACCGGTTTGGCTCAGTGGATAGAGCGAAGGGTCCCGGGTTCCATTCCGGCAAGAGCATGTACCTTGGCTGTGGGCATATCCCCAGTAGGGGGTGTGCAAGAGGCAGCTGGTTGATGTCTCTCTCTCATCAATGTTTCTGACTTTCTATCCCTCTCCCTTCCGCTCTGTAAAAAATCAATAAAATATATATATATTTTAAATGGTCTCTTCAATAAATGGTGGTGGGAAAACTGGACAGATACATGCAAAAAAAAAAAAAAGAAAGAAAGAAACTAGATCACCAACTTAGACCATACACAAAATAAACTCATAATGGATAAAGGACTTAAACGTAAGAAGGGAAACCATAAAAAAATTAGAGGAATCCACAGGCAGCAAAATCTGACACATGCCGAAGCAGAACCTTCACAGACACAGCTCCTGAGGCAATGGAAACTAAAGAGCATCAACCAAGGAATGCATAAATAAGTGGAGTAATAAATCAATGTTTCTCTTTCTCTCTCTCTTCCTTCCTCTCTCTAAAATCAATAAAAAAAATTTAATTCCTTCCGTGAGGATGGCATAGTAAGAGATTTGAAACAGGCTTCTACCAGTTAGAAAGGCTAGACTAATTTTACTGACTCTAGTCCATTGGCATGTTAAGTACTTTACCTAAAAAGAATTTAAGTAAGGGAGGTGAAGTAGGTTTCTATTTCTTATGTCACATTCATGGCATGTTCTGACATAAATCTAAGACTTAAACTGCAGGTTTGAAACTGATTAAAATTTTTACTAAAAGCAAAAACAAAAGATAACATTTGATTGTTGACTCTGGCTAGAAAAGTATCTGAATTTCAGTTATTTCTTCAATGTTAGTTCCAGCAGCCAAAGCTGCTTTACATAATTTGTTCTCCAACATATTTCTCATAAACCTATAAGCAAAGATTAGTCAAAACCTTTTAGTAAGTAAATCTTTTAGTAATCATTAGTGAAAACCTCAGCCTAAGAACTGACCACCCTTTCCCACCTTTAGGGATCCATAAAATTGCCATTCTGTCTGGGTACAAAGTAACCTAGCATACCATAAGACAAAGGGAGGAAGGGCACCAGCTTTCAGTATGACATTGTTTATAATTCTAGAAACTATAGTTCCTTAAAAATCACTTTGCTCTGATTGGAAAATATTTTCATTATTTTCTCCAATATTTAAATGTCAGTAAATCACAAGGTGCTGGTGGTGGTATGATGTGAACTGCAATAGGTGTGAGATAATGGAAAGAGCACTGGACTTGACATATGATTTACTCTATTTCCTACCTAGTGAACTGTGACCTCGGGCAGGTCACAGAACATTTTAGAGGCTGCAGATTTATGGATTAGTCAGCCATAACACGAGAGAACAACCACCTCACAGAATTATAGTGAAAATGAAATCACACAATGTACATGAGCCCTACCCAGGTAGTTCAATTGGTTAGTGTCCTCCCCATAAGCCAAGGTTGCTGGTTCAATCCTGGTCAGAGCACATACAAGAATCAACCAATGAATGCAGAAATAAGTGGAACAATAAATCAGTGTTCCTCTTTCTTCTCTCCCCCTTCCTCTTTCTCTCGAAAGTCAATCAATAAAATAATAATAATAATAATAATAATAATAATAATAATAATATATAGGCTGTTTTTAAAAAATAACAGTACTGGCATGTTTGAAGAAATAGGTAACAGCTGTTCCTTAGATAGTTTTTAAACTATTAGAACAATTCTGTAGATGCTTCTTCAAAGTATAGCCAGGAAAGCCAAACCGGTTTGGCTCAGTGGATGGAGCGTGTGGGCCTGTGGACTGAAGGGTCCCGGGTTCGATTCCGATCGAGGGCGTGTGCCTTGGCTGCGGGCACATCCCCAGTTAGGGGTGTGCAAGAGGCAGCTGATGGATGTTTCTCTCCCATCGATGTTTCTGACTTTCTATCCCTCTCCCTTCCTCTCTGTGAAAAATCAATAAAATATATTTTTTTAAAAAAGGATAGCCAGGAAAATACAACCAATCCCCACTCATTGCTAGATTAAAAACTGAAGAACAACTGATTTAAAGACCTCTATCCCTGCCCTAGCCGGTTTGGCTCAGTGGACAGTGCGTGGGCCTGCGGACCGGACCATAGGGTCCCTGCTCCATTCCAGTCAAGGGCTCGCCTCTGGGTTGCAGGCTCCTCCCCCGCCCCTGTCCCTCCCTGTCCCGGCTTGGGTTGGAGGCAACCAATTGGTGTGTTTCTCTCACATCCATGCTTCCCTCCGACTTCCCCTCTCTTCCCCTCTCCCTAAAAGCCGGGGAAATATCCTCTGGTGAGGATTCACAACCACAAAAGATCTCTATCTCTACACAATGCTACTAACACAATCTGAGATTCTCAGAATAAATCACTTCCGTCATGAGCTCTGACTATGAGATATGTAAATAACAAAGTACAAAGGGCTTTGTTTGCCTACAGGGCTAACGTGGGAATTTAACCTACAACACATCAATGACCTTCCCTGATTTGTGTGAAGCAGTCCTGGTTGTCCTCATTTCAGAGACCTGAAATACTAAATCTTTTTCAAACGGAATATCTGCGTTATAAAGCTTTATCTTAAGCTGAATACCTGCAATTCAGTCTTCCAACGGGACAGACGTAGGTACCATTCAATATCTAACAAAGTTTGGTCAAATCCGCAAGAGTCACGCGTTGCAGTAAGGACCGTAGTATTACCTCTATTCTAGCAAACTGACTTCATTTCTTTTACTTGGTGAAAGTATTATTATTATTATTTGCTTTCTAGAAGCCACTAAGGACGTTTTGTCTATAAAGCAGACCCTTCTATTAATGGACGTTTTCTTTCGTCATTTTGAGCAGAATAAATAAAAGATGTCGGGGCGAGGAACAGGGAGGCTGAAGACTGTCGTCTCTTTCTGCAAGCGATGAATGAAAGGCTGCTCGCAGCTCTGAATTCCCCGAGTTTCAGAGGCGCTACCATTGAGCCATCCGCGTCGGTTCTTCCTTCTCCGATCCCAGCGGCGCCCAAACATCGCAGCCAA
Organism: Antrozous pallidus; assembly: GCA_027563665.1. Taxonomy (NCBI): domain Eukaryota; kingdom Metazoa; phylum Chordata; class Mammalia; order Chiroptera; family Vespertilionidae; genus Antrozous; species Antrozous pallidus. The sequence continues at coordinate 194,919,489 of CM050508.1, forward strand.
TCCTAACCTTTCCGTTTCCCCGGGAGCCGGGCTCCTTTCTTTTCCAAAGGCCAATCCCCCACCAAAAACACGCCGGAGACCCGCGCCCTCAGTCGCCCGGGGCTGACGTTTAAGCGCCAGACAATGACCCCGAGTTTTCAACAGCAACTCCGTCCGCCTCGCCTGCTTCCCGAGCTTCCGCCCGGCCCTGCCGGGAGGAGAGGTCTGCAGCCGGGCGCTTTTGAAAAATGGACTTTGACCCGATCCGGTTACCGAGACCGGATCCCCAGGGGCAGGTCCCGGTCAGGGACTGGTCTCCGGGTTCCCCCCCCAGGAGGCAACTCAAGGCAACAGGCACAAAGGGGCGGACAGCACCCCAGACAAAAGGGCCCCGCCAAGTCGCCTGGGGCGGAGAGGGAGAGCCAGCGCGGGACGCTCCGCGGGCGGAAAAGTCCCCGCCGGACCGTTGTGGGCGGGCGCAGGAGGCGGCGGCCCCAGCGCGTCCCGTCCGCAGCCCGCGGCGACCGCGGCCCGAGCCGTTTCCCTCCCGCGGGCGGCGACCACCTGGCGGAACCAAGAACGCAACCCCAGCCTAAGCAGCGGCCGCAGCCGGACCCCGCGCACTTCCCGCTCACTTTTCCCAGCGCGTTGGACTCACCGGGATCGCCGCCGCCGCCGCCGCCTCCACAGTAGTTTCCCCCGGAAATCCTCCTCGCTCCACCAGCCGCCTGCGGCAGCCAGAGCCTTCGGCCCCCGGGAGGGGGGAAAGAGGGAGCAGGCCGGACAGTGAGGGGTAGGAAGTATTGCCGCGGGGGTTCACGGAACTTGTAGTCTCCAGTCCCGGCCCGCTCTGTTGGGGCCGACAAAATGGCGGAAACGTCTCGCTGTTTGCTCTCCGGGCGGTCGCCCCACTTGGCCTCTCTGGGCATGCGCCGCCCACGGGAGCCCCGCGCGGAGAAGCATTTGGGCACTTTTCCTGGTATTGAGGGGGACAAAGGTCTATGGATCTGGAAGGGCAGAGTTCACTATACTGCGCTCCAGTCAGTGTCGATGGTGGCAGCGGATGTAAGTGTCCTGTTTTAGAAAACTGTGCGGCCCAATTTCAAGTATAGTCTTCCCAAAAGGAAAAAAAAAAAAAACACAGACAACTATTCACGGCCAATTTGAAGTGCAAAAAATTTAGAAGCAAGCCCCCTCAGACTTTACATAAGGAAGAAGCTAATTCTTTTTTTTTTTTTAATATTATTTATTTATTTACAGAGAGGAAGGTAGAGGGATAGAGTCAGAAACATCAATGAGAGAAACATCGACCCACAACCAACGTACCCTTGACCGGAATCAAACCTGGGACCCTTGATGGAACCTGGGACCCTTGAGTCTGTAAGCCGGCACTCTATCCACTGAGCCAAACCGGCCAGGGCAGAAGAAGCATTCTTAATGCCTTAAGCCCGTTAAATCCATTTATTCTAGATTGCAAATATCTCAGTTCCTTTCCATTTTCTCCACTACCATCACTTGGAGGAAGTCACCAACATCTCTCCCCAAAACTCACTAGTTTCAGGCGTCCGGGAGAAAGCAAGGTAGGGAAACCAAGGGGATAGTTAACAAGGTTGTGTGCTCCCTCTATTTCTCTCTCTCTCTCTCTCTCTCTCTTTCATTTATTGTGAAGCATGGTGGTCCATTGGAAACTGCTGTTTGAACTACTCTGTTATTCTTAGACAGTCTCTTATTCTGTAGGTCAACCCTGTTATTTTTAGATAGTCTCTTATTCTGAAAAACAACTTTGTGGGGTTTTTTTTAGCTTAAATAATAGAAAAGATAACCCTGTCTGACCTTGCAAGGTAGCCATCTAACGTAAAAAGGGCTGATACGCTGATACTGATAATATTCCCATGCCAAGTGTCTGTATAAATGATATGTACTCAGGGTTACAAATTGCAAAAATAATTTATACAAGGACCTAAAAAGATATAAAAAGACAATGCTTCCTCCTTTGGGTGTTCAGAATTTGACTGAGGTAATCTGCTCTGAACCTGCGAACAATAAAGATGACTTCTAACTAAGGCATCTTGTCCAGCTCGCTGATTTGGGGATACAAGAATTGATTCCAGACAGAGAGGAAAGGAGAGAAAAAACAAAACAAAACATCGATTAGTTGTTCCATTTCTTTACGCATTCATTACTTCTTATATGTGCCCTGATCAGAAACCAAGCCCGAAAGGTGGGTTATCAGGAGGATGCTCTAACCAGCTGATCTCTGGTGAAGGTGGTTATGCTTCCCAGGAGCCTGAAAAAGAGGCATTTCAGAAGTGTGTTAACCTCCATGCGCAGAAACAATGGCCAGGAAAGTGATGGGCTTGAGGGTGACTACCCTTCATGACCTGCCCAGTTAGGAAGTTAGGAATTTATGATCAGATCATCCTCTGAAGTTACTCTCAAATTTATTACAGAGCCCCCTTTTCTTTTCTTTTTTTTTTAAATATACTTTTATTGATTTTTTTACAGAGAGGAAGGGAGAGGGACAGAAAGTCAGAAACATCCATCAGCTGCCTCTTGCACACCCCCTACTGGGAATGTGCCCGCAACCAAGGTACATGCCCCTGACTGGAATCAAACCCGGGACCCTTCAGTCCGCAGGCTGACGTTCTATCCACTGAGCCAAACCGGTCTTGGCACAGAGCCCCTTTTTCATTCACATGGAAATACTCAGTTTGTGGAAACTCATCAGTTGGGCTATAAATACTTTTGTATACTTATCTGTACTTTTCTGCATGTATATTATACTCCCCATACAACTGATTGTGTGGGAGCGGCCCCAGGCAAGTCACCTCGAGCATTCTCTAAATCTCTTTGCCGGCTGAATTCAAGGCGCCTGGGAAAACCAGGTCTGGAAAACCATATTCACCAATGTTATCAGCTTGGCTTACTTGGCCTCAGGTGTCGGGGAGAGGGCCTTGATATGTAACTGCAGGCTTGCCCCTGGAATGGGTGAATGAATAGGGCCTGGGCTCAACGAAACTCCTTTGATCCGAATGTTGGAAAAACCCCTTTGTATTGTGGAATATAAATAAATGCAGCTTCGTGGGCTTCGTGGGCTCAGCGCGCATGGCTGTTTCTCCATGAGAGGGAGAACAGATGCCCACCTAGCCCCAGCTTTTTAATCCTACTTCTGTGTCTTCTATATTTCATTTTTCTTCATCCTCAGCTCCTCCACTCAGAAACTGAACCCAGTCTCTCTCCATGCTGGGTGTGGGGGAGAGAGAGAGGAAAAAACACTCCCCCCCCCCCCCCCATAGATTGAATGGAAAGTGTCTTCTGGGAGGCCAATTACCAGTAAAGACTATTTCTGATCATTATTATTTCTGGATTTAGGGCTTACGGGTACTGTTGGAGCATAATGTAAAGAGCTGAGGCTTTGGCAACAAACCTGTTCTGCCGCTTCCTGTCTGTGTGCTGTTGGCCAAGTTATTTAAACCCGTTAGGATTCGGTTTTCTCCGTGTACAATAGCAAACACAACAGTACCTAATACATATATAGGCTAGTGTGAGAATTAAATAAAGTTAATGCACATAAAGTGGCCAATACTATACCTGATACATGTTAAATGCTCGATAAACAATAACTGACTGTATGGTGGGTAATATTAGTTTTCATCTTTTTTTGTTTAAGCTTCCAAGTTTTCAACATAGACACAGGCTATAGGAATAAGGATATTCATTGTAGCACTATTTGCAGATAATAATAATAACAGAGCCCTAGCCAGTCTGGCTCAGTGGATAGAGCGTTGGCCTGCAGACTGAAGGGCCTGGCTTCCATTCCAGTCAAGGGCACATACCTTGGTTGCAGGCTCCACAGCGGGTGCAGGAGGCAACTAATCGAGTTTGTCTCACATCGATATTTCTCTCTGTCTTTCCCTCTCTCTTCCACTCTTTCTAAAAGCAAAGGAAAAATACCCTCAGGTGAGGGTTAAAAAAAAAATGATGTTGAAAAACAAACAAAAAATAAAATAATTAAAAATAATAATAATAGAGACAATCTACTGGAGAGTGGGCAAATCAATTGTGATATATCTATACTAATAAAAGGGTAATATGGTAATTAAACTAGATAGAATGACATCTTCTGGGCATCATTCCAGATGTCCTTCCTAACAAAACTGGGGCCCGAATGGCGTCACCCAGGGTCCTGGGTGCCTGGGGCCAGCCAGAGGGAGGGAAGCTTGGGTTTCGGCCAGAGGAGGAAAGCCTGGGTCCTGGGTGCGGGGGCTGAGGCAAAGGTGGTTAGGAACGATCACGCAGGCAGGTGAGTGGTTAAGGACGATCAGGCAGGCGGGAGGTTAGGGGTGATCAGGCAGGCAGGAGGTTAGGGGTGATCAAGCAAGCAAGCAGGCGAGTGGTTAGGAGCCAGCGGTCCTGATTGCAAGAGGGATGTCCAACTGCTGGTTTAGGCCCAATCCCACAGTGGTCCCAGATTGCGAGAGGGTGCAGGCCAGGTTGAGGGCCCTCCCATGCAGAATTTCATGCACCAGGCCTATAGTTTATAATATAAAATATTACAAAACAGTTCAAGTGAGTAAACCACAGTTACACATGGATAAAACAAAGTGTTAAAAGTTGCAGGAAGTTATATTTTAGTACAGCTAGTATATATATTTAAGGATTCATAAATGCATAGTTTTTTTTGTTTTTTAATATAGAACACTTCATGAATTTGCATGTCATCCTTGAGCAGGGGCCATATCTTTCTAATTTTAGTATATGTGCTGCCGAAGCGAGCATCATCCATACACAGGACAATGCAATTCTGAGGAGAAAGGAAAAGGAATGGGTGGATGGAGGGATACAGTGGGTTTAAAACATATCTCTGACATTTTATTTATTCAAAAGAATTATAAGAAAATAAGACAAAATGTGAAGATTTGATTACATTGGTGCTTAGGTGTTTGTTATAAAAACATCTATTTTTCTATATGATTAAAATACTTCTCTATTTAAAAGAAAGCATGGAGCCAAAACCGGTTTGGCTCAGTGGATAGAGCGTCGGCCTGCGGACTCAAGAGTCCCAGGTTCGATTCCGGTCAAGGGCATGTACTTTGGTTGCAGGCCCATCCCCTGTGCAAGGAGCAGCTGGTCGATGTTTCTCTCTCATCGATGTTTCTGACTTTCTATCCCTTTCCCTTCCTCTCTATGGAAAATCAATAAAGTATTTTTTAAAAAAAATAAAAGAAAGCATGGAGCAGGGCAACGTACAAATATGCTACCTTTTTTTAGATAAGGAAAAATGGTAATGTATTTATATCAAACACCTGTTATGCCAACCTGAAAGCAGTGGCTTTCACAATGTAGTGGTGGTGGAGGGGGAGGATAGGGTTTTTGTTTTTAAACAGTTGTTTTTATACACACAGTGAATTTCATTCTTTTTGGTGTTTGGGTCTATGAGTTAAATGCATACACTTGTGTAACTACCACCATTATAATTTAAATTTTCCATTTACTCCAAATACTGCCTCATGCTATCTTTTGTAGTCAACCTCTCCCCCACCATGGCGTGCGCTGATCTGTTTTCCGTTCCTGTGGTTTGTTTTCCCCCATAAAATCAGACAAATGGAATAAAATAGTATAGCTTTTTGAGTCTTACTACTTTTACTTAGAACAGCGGTCGGCAAACTCATTAGTTAACAGAGCCAAATATCAACAGTACAATGATTGAAATTTCTTTTGAGAGCCAAATTTTTAATTAGGGTACTCCTTCAATCGCACTGTACGGGCACGCCTGCACGTGGTATTTTGTGGAAGAGCCACACTCAAGGTGGCTCGCCCAAGGGGCCAAAGAGCCGCATGTGGCTCAAGAGCCGCTGTTTGCTGACCACTGACTTAGAATAAATTCATCCACGTTGCAAGTATCAGTAGTTCCTTTTTATTGCTGAGTAGTATTTCGTTGTTTGGCTGTATCATAATTTGTTTCTTCATTCATTAGTTTAGGACATTGGGATTGTTTATTGTTTTTTGTTGACTGAACATGAAGCTACTAAAAACATTTGTGTACAGGTTTTTGTATAAACAGAAGTTTTTATTTCTCTTAGGTAAACACTTAGGAGTGGAATTTCTGAGTTGTATGGTAAATGTACATGTAATTGTATATTTAAAAACCCAAACTCTTTTTCTTTTTTTTTTTTCTTTTCTTTTTTTTAAATATTTTATTGATTTTTTTATACAGAGAGGAAGGGAGAGGGATAGAAAGTCAGAAACATCCATGAGAGAGAAACATAGATCAGCTGCCTCTTGCACGCCCCCTACTGGGGATGTGCCCGCAGCCAAGGTACATGCCCCTGACCGGAATCAAACCCGGGACCCTTTGGTCCACAGTCCGACGCTCCATCTACTGAGCCAAACCGGTCTCGGCCCAAACTCTTTTTCAAAATGGCTATACCATTTAGAATTTTCATAGCAAGAATGAAAACTCTAGTTGCTCTATGTGTTTATCAGCACTTGATATTGTCATATTTTGAAAGAATTACTGTTTTTAGCCATTCCAATATGTATATAGTAGTACCTCCATAAAGACAACATTTCCTTAACAACTAAGGATATTCAGCCTCTTTTCATGTGCTGATTTGCCATCTATATGTCTTCTTTAGTGAAGTATCTATATTAGTCTTGTGCCCATTCATTTACAGGGTTGTTTTCTTATTATTAATGAGTTGTGAGAATTATTTTTTTATTCTAGGTATGAGACCTTTATTAGATACTAGAGACCTAGTGCACAAAATTCATGCACTCAGGGATAAGGGGGCCCTCAGCCCGACCTGTGCCCTCTCACAGTCTGGGAGACCCTCGGGGGATGTCCGACTAACAGCTTAGGCCCACTCCCCACGTGGGCCTAAGCCATTAGTCGGACATCCTTAGCGCTGCCTCAGAGGCAAGAGAGGCTCCTGCCACCACTGATGCACTTGCCAGCTGTGAGCCCGGCTTCTGGCTGAGTGGCGTTCCCCTTGTGGTAGTGCACTGACCATCAGAGGCAGCTCCTGCATTGACCACCCCTGGTGGTCAGTGTACATCATAGCAACCGGTTGTTCCGCTGTTCGATTGATTTGCATATTAGCCTTTTATTATATAGGAGGATGTGATTTGCAGATGTTTTCTCCTGGACTGTGGTTTGTCGTAGCATCTTTCACAGAGCAGAGTTTTAAAATTTTAATTGAGTTCAGTTTATCTTTTTTTTCTCTTGTGAATCATGTCATATCTAAGAAATCTTTGCTTAAGATCACAAAAATTTCCTCCTATCTTTTTTTTTTTACTAATTGTTTTATAACCACAACAAATGAGTGAGTACAGAGAATGCCCTGTACAAAACAATACAATAAATGCCCTGGCTGGTATGCCTCAGTTTTTTGTGCCCCAAGAGGTCACCGGTTCAATTCCATGGGTTAGGGCACTATCGGTTGCCTCCGTGTGAGAGAGAAACATCAATCGATCGCCTCCCATACTCGAACCCGCAACCTGGGTATGTGCCCTGACTGGAAATGGAATCAGTGACCTATTAGTGCACAGGACAATGCCTAACCAACCGAACCACATTTGCCAGGGTTTACAGAGTTTGTAACACACTGGAGAGAGTTTGGCCTGCTAAAGATAGTAGATTACTCACATTTTTCATTTTCTCTTGGAACCTCTATTTAGACAACACCCTAGTTCAGTGGTCGGCAAACTCACTAGTCAGCAGAGCCAAATACCAACAGTACAACGATTGAAATTTCTTTTGAGAGCCAAATTTTTTAATCTTTAACTTCTTCTAATGCCACTTCTTCAAAATAGACTTGCCCAGACCCTGGTATTTTGTAGAAGAGCCACATTCAGGGGCCAAAGAGCCACATGTGGCTTGTGAGCTACAGTTTGCCGATCACAGCCCTAGCTGAGCTACATTTGGATAAATCATAATCCTGTTTATACCACAGTTGGCCACTCAAGAGATTACATGAACATTCTGTTGAGACGCTTTGGGCCCAGCTGGTGCTGCTCTGGGACGGAGGGTCAGCCTGCGGACCAGGTCACAGTTCTGTCCAGGTCAGGGCACGTGCCTGGATTGTGGGCTCATTCTCCAGTAGGGGGCATGCAGGAGGCATCCAGTAGATGTTTCCCTCTTCTTCTCTCTCTAAAATCAATTAAAAAAACCCCACTTTTAAAAAAAAACTAACACAATAAAAGGTTCAAGATCAATGTGTTCCTTTAGGCAAGACTGAAGATTTCAGTGTCTGGTATTTAGAATTAAGGCTGCAATCTTACTTTTGGGTGGAACCCTGGGTGTGTGGGTACTATCCTTACTTTTAATCACATTTAAACAGAAGAATGGCCACTTGGCCCAGATAGAAGTAGATGAAGTGTTTGTGTCACATAATTCCCGAAGTTTCTTCCCACAATGCAGTGCCAGGTGGGGTTGTACTTCTTGTCAGATTCCTTCTTAATATGGGCCACAATGTCCTTCTTCTGTGTTATATTTCTTCAGTGCTTGGGTAGCACATTCCACGGAGTCCTGTTGCGTTTCCTCCTACATATCAGCATTTTTGATCACTGCCTTTCGGTCACACATGGTTGCAGTGGAGCAGGGCTTGCCGACTGCAAAGTCTCCTGAGGGGGGGCAGGCAGTCCAGGCTCAGACCCCGAGAAGCCTCCCCCTATTATTTTCTTATAGAGGCTTAGTTTTAGATTATCACTCATTTCTTTAGGATTTCTGCATCTACTTTTATATTCGTGGTCTATACCTGGAAGGATACACAAGCTTTCCTCTAGGGTGGGGAAATTGCGTGATTTACGATAAGCATGATAGAGAGACTGGCTTTACACTGTGTATACTTTTGTGCTGTTGAATTTTTCCTTAAATGTATATCTTACGGTACCTTAAAAACAACAGCAAACTAGGGAATTTTTTTAAAAGCTAAAAGCTCAAAAAGTGTTGGGGGACTACTGAGACACGGTTCCAGCCAGCACAGTTGAAAATTATCGGCATGGTTGTTGGACTGGAAGACTTCACCATAGTTTCCAATCCTCGGAGCTCTCTTCTGTCACAGCTGTGAGTGGCTCTACAAGCCTAGCAGCTCTACCTGGGCTAAGAACCACGCCCAATTAACTGGTAAATAATTAGTTGGACCAATCAGAGAGCAACATGCAAATGAGTGAATCTGACTACTGTAAAGCTTCCTCACTATAGCTGAACATTGCAGAATTTAGAGACGTGGTGTTGCTGCCACCCACAGGCCACATCTCTCAATAACAGGTTCGTGGAAATAGCTGGGGTGTGGGGGGAGGGGCAGAATTGAGTCCTCTGTGGGACTCTGGATTGGAGAAAGAGTGATTTATAAAATTTTCCCTTTTCCCCTTCAGCTCAAACCCACATTGGTCAGAGAGGTTCCTAAGAGTGGCAACTGTGGCATCAAATCATCTAGGTTTGAATCCTGTTCTTGCCTTGGGTAAATCAGATAACCCGTCTCTACCTGTTTTCCAATCTAAAATGAGGATGATATCAGTAGCTCCTTGGTACGTTGGAAAGATTGAATCAGATCTTGTGAAGTGTGTAGCACAATGCCTGGCGCTTGGTGAGCACAAGGAAACAGTTGTTATTAGGCAGAACTTGAGAAACCTTGATCATTCCAAACTGAGAGACTGTACCTTGATGCACAATAGTCCATTGGAAAGGCCTTTAGCATCTAACTCCACCAGGTAAGGCTTGTAACTTGGAGCAAGTGTCTTAACCTCTCCGAACATTACTTCACCTCAGGGGTGGTTTTAGATGTTACACGAAGTCATCGTGTAAAGCACCAGACACAGTGGCATGGAGTGGGCAGTTAACAAGTGGAGTGACCATTAACACAACATAGTTTCCAAATATAGCCAAAGGTTGGACAACTCAGGTTGCAAGCAGGCGGGCCACAGAGCGGTTGCTAACCTACAGATATTTTGGTTCAGCTCTCAATATTTGCACATTTTAAATTACCTGCCATCATTAAAAACAGAAATTTCACATTTAGTCCAGATTCCTAACTTCCCTTTTAAAATGTGAACCTCTACCCTGCCGGTGTGGCTCTGTTGGTTGGAGCATTGTCCCATACACCAAACGGCCATGGGCTCAATTCCCGGCCAGGGCACATACCTAGGTTTCACGTTGGTCCCTGGTTGGTGCTAGGATAGGAGGCAACAGATACTTCTCTCTCACATCAATGTTTCTCTCCCCCCCCCCCACTTTTTTCCCTCTGTCTTTCCCTCCCTCTCTCTAAAATCAATAAATATATCCTTGTATATTAACATAACCAATGGACACAGACACTGGGGGGGGGGGGGGGAGGCTTGCCTGGGGTGGGAATGGCTGGGGGAAAAGGAAGGGGTCAAGCAGGGGAAAAGGAGATATATGTAAAACTTTAGACAATAAATTTTTAAAAATGGAAAAAAAAAACATATCTTGGGGTGAGCTTTTTAAAAAATAGGATAAAATGTGAAGCTCTGATAATGTACCACAACCAGATCTGGAAGAAGGATGGTATATAACAGGGAAAACTAATTTCTGTCAAGGTTGCCAAGTAATGCTCCCCGAGGAAGCTGAGACGTGAAGTCTGCTTAGGGGAAACGGAGCTCCAAGCAGAGGCTGGTGGGTCCAGAGGCCCTGAACCAGGAAGATCAGTGCCAGCGGGTAACGTCCGAAAAGCTGGTGGCTGGAGCGCAGTGAGCAAGAGAACGGTGGGAAGAAGATGCGGTTCCCGTCAGCACTAAAGGAGTTCGGACTTGATGGTGAGGACAAGTGTAGTTCAGGGCCGGAAGCGAGGAGATAGCCAATTGGTTAAAAAAACGGAGGCGCCAGATAGGATCAGGATGGAGAAGGGTCAGAAGTCAACAGTCAGCAGCTGAGAAAGCGGAGGAGCACTAGGCAGTATAGGCTCTCCATCTAGAAACTCTGGGCACACACAGGAGAGCCTGTCGGGTGCGGTCTAGCAAAGGGCAGATTTTATTTTATTTTTTTAATTTTATTGATTTCAGAGAGAAGAAGGGAGAGGGAGAGAGAAACATCAATGGTGAGAGAGAACCACTGACTGGCTGCCTCCTGCACACTCCACACTGGGGACTGAGCCGCAACCCGGGCACGTGCCCTGCCGGACTCAAACCAACCTTCTGGTTCGTAGGTCAGTGGCCACCCCTGAGCCACACCGGCCAGGCCAAAGGCAGACTTTCTGAGGACCCAGTTACTCACCAGGGTGAGTGTTTTGTGTCCATTTTAATAGTGGAAAGGTGAGAAGAATGAAGATTTGGCCAAGGATTATATGTAAAAAAGTGAGATATAGAGCTAGATTCACAATACCTACCTCTAATTTGTTGCTCCTCTAACTATATTAGTTTTCTCAGGGTGAATAAACTCAGCACCAATACTATGTTGTTAATAACAATATGTACCTTTAATTGAGATCTTGCTAAATGTAGTCTGTGTTTGTGTGCACTATTATCTTATTATTTCCCTCAATTAATAGAGTTCACCCAAAATACTATGTACCAAGGGACTGTTAGGAATGAGTGAAGCAGTCACCATTCCTGTTCTGTGGGAGTTCACAATCCGGAAAGGAAGTGAGTAATTATAAAGAGTAATTGGCAGGTACCACAGGGAGAGTGTAACAGTGAACCCCAGCTACCATGGGCGGCAGGCAAGCTCTCTGAAAGAAGTGTCTGTTCTCACAATAACCTGGTAAGGTAGATGCTATGAATATACTCTTTTCACGGATGAGAAAACTGATGTTCTCAGAGAGATTAAGTAACTAGGCAGTGCTGGAGCCCAGAAGTAAGCCTAGGTCTATATATACCTAGACCTGTGGTCGGCAAACTGCGGCTCCTTGGCCCCTTGAGTGTGGCTCTTCCACAAAATACCAAGGCCTGGGCGAGTCTATTTTGAAGAAGTGGCGTAAAAAGACGTTTAAGTTTTTAAAATTTGGCTCTCAAATTTCAATCGTTGTACTGTTGATATTTGGCTCTGTTGACTGAGTTTGCCGACTGACCTAGACCAAAGCTCATTCTTTTAGCTATTAAGTTTTTTCTTAGCAAATATTTCCATTAGTTTGTCCTTTTCTTCTAAGGGTCATGTGAGTGGAATGAACTATTACTATACCTGAGATGAATACAATGCAGGAAGTCGAAATCATGGCTTACAAACTGTGCAAGCATGTATGTGTCAGAGTTGGCTGTCAGTTTGGAATGACAACTATTTAGTGATACAGCTCTTTTGCTAATGTTTGAATAGATGTTCAGTTCAATGGAACATTATTCAACAGCCATGTACAGTAAGTGCTGTCAGAGTTACAGTGATGATAAAGCAAGTTCCTAAGTCCTAGGCTAAAGATTGTCTTCATCGCTAACAAATAAAAATATTTAAATAACAAAGCAATAATCCTGGCAGTTAGAAACTGTAGGAAACTTACTGTAATAGCTACCAGGTTTTGAGCATCAACTATGTGCCAAGCATTGCATGAGATATCTTAATGAAAATAAACATGATCATGATGATAATTAAAAACTAAAAGACACGTACTGTAAGACTGTGTTGAGCAGTTTACATTATTATCTGTTTTAACCCATTCTCTTAATCCATGTTCATAATATAAGGCTAATATCATAGTAATAATGATTCTAATATTGCCCATTTCATAGATGAGAAAATTGAACTTCAGGGATTTTTTTGCCTGAGTTCCCAGAGCTAGTAAACAGGAGAGCTAGAATTCAAACCCATGTCTGTCTGATTCCAAAACTTGGGCTCTAGACCATTGCAACCACACTATATCTACTCAAGGAGAATTAGCTTGTAAAAACCAGGGAAATGTGGTATGATCTGCATAGATACACATCCAGACAGGAGAAATAAATATCAGTGTTTTTATTTTTAAAAAATGTATTTTATTGATTTTTCACAGAGAGGAAGGGAGAAGGATAGAAAGTCAGAAACATCAATGAGAAAGAAATATCGATCAGCTGCCTCTTGTACACCCCCTACTGGGGATGTGCCTGCAGCCAAGGTACATGCCCTTGACTGGAATCGAACCTGGGACCTTTCAGTCTGCAGGCTGACACTCTACCCACTGAGTCAAACCGGTTCCGGCAATATCAGTGTTTTTAAAACCCTCCAGGGAAGTAAAGAAACAAGGGGGGAAACCAATGGGTCTAGTAATTAGTTACTAATTAAATCTTAAAACTGAGTATGCACCCAAAATATTTATATTATTTATATCACTCAATTCTGCTTAAATTTGCCTCCTGAATTATCTTTAAATTTAATTAGTAATGAAAGCTCGGAATTTTTAAAAATATATATTTTATTGATTTTTCACAGAGAGGAAGGGAGAGGGATAGAAAGTCAGAAACATCGATGAGAGAGAAACATAGATCAGCTGCCTCTTGCACACCTCCAACTGGGGATGTGCCCGCAGCCAAGGTACATGCCCTTGACCGGAATCGAACCTGGGACCTTTCAGTCCGCAGGCCGATGCTCTATCCACTGAGCCAAACCGGTTCGGCAAAAGCTCAGAATTTGTGATATTAAGATACACTTCCTGCCCTAACTGGTTAGGCTCAATGGAGAGAGCATCAACCTGCAGACTGAGGGCTACCTGATTCAATTCCAGTGAAGGGCATGTGCCTGGGTTTCCAGCTCCATCCTCAGGAGGGGCGTGTAGGAGGTGGCCAATCAAAGATTCTCTCTCATCATTCATGATTCTCTCTCTCTCTCCCTCTCCCTTCCTCTCTGAAATCAATAAAAAAAATTTTTTTAAAGAGATACACTTCCTTCTGTTATTTATTTATTAAAATTTTAATATTCAGGACATGTTTTTATTGATTTTAGAGAGAGGAAATGAGAGGGAGAGAGAAAGACAAACATTGATGTGAAATAGAAACATCAATCAGCTGCCTCCCATAGGCGCTCCCACCCAGGATCAAACTAGCAAACTAGGTATGTGTCCTGGGAATTGAACCCGAAACCTTTGGGCCACGGGATGATGCTCCAACCAACTGAGCCACCCAGCCAAAGCCAGATACATTTTCTTCTTGTTTTATATCTATGTGGAAAAGAAAGGAAACTAATATATAATAAAACGAAATGTCAAGCAAATAAATGACCCCATTAAGGATGGGGTACAAGCTGTGCTTAGTAAACTGGGAAGAAAAACGTTCCCGGAAGGAAGCATCCATCAGCCATGGGCCATATGAACAACTCTCACCGTGATTACTTGTGGCTGTGGACAGGGAGGAATGTAGCCTCATTCCAGATATTCAGATATGGCCAGAAGAGAAATCTGTGTAGCTAAGGAAATGCCCAGAATTGTCTCTGTGACAAATGGACCAGGAAGATCACTGTTGTGTTCACACATGTGATGTGTGCATTTTCACCTGCTTATTAACCCTTTGTCTCGACATAAAAAGGCAAAAAAAAGGCCCTACCGGTGTGACTCAGTGGTTGAGCATCGACCTATGAATCAGGAAGTTGAGGTTCCATTCCTGGTTAGGGCACAGGCCCGTATTGCGGGCTCGATCCCCAGTGGGGGGCATGCATGAGGTAGCTGATCAATGATTTTCTCTGATCATTGATGATGTTGGTTTTTAATCCTTACCTGAGGATATTTTTCCACTGATTTTTATTTTTATTTATTTTTAAAATATATTTTATTGATTTTTCACAGAGCGGAAGGGAGAGGGATAGAGACTCAAAAACATTGATGAGAGAGAAACATCTATTAGCTGCCTCCTGCACACGCACCACTGGGGATGGGCGCACAACCAAGGTACATGCCCTTGACTGGAATCGAACCTGGGACCCTTCAGTTCGCAGGCTGATGTTCTATCCACTGAGCCAAACTGGTCTCAGCTCCACTGATTTTCAGAGAGAGTGGAAGAGAGGGAAAGACAGAGAAATGTCTTTTTAATAAATCATTATTGTTCAGATTATTACAATTGTTCCTCTTTTTTCCCTCCATAGCTCCCCTCCACCTGGTTCCCACCCCACCCTCTGTGCTTACTCCCCACCATTGTCCTCATCCATAGGTGTACGATTTTTGTCCATTCTTTTCCTGCACCCCCCAAATCCTTCCCCCCCCCCAAGAATTGTTAGTCCACTCCCTTTCTATGCCCCTGATTCTATTATATTCACCACTTTATTCTATTCATCGGGTGTTTTATTCCACTTGATTTTTAGATTCACTTGTTGATAGATATGTATTTGTTGTTCATAATTTTTATCTTTACTTTTTTCTTCTTCCTCTTCTTAAAGAATACCTTTCAGCATTTCATATTATACTGGTTTGGCGGTGATAAACTCCTTTAGCTTTTTTTTATCTGTGAAGATATTTATCTGACCTTCAATTCTGAATGATAGCTTTGCTGGGTAGAGTAATCTTGTTTTTAGGTTCTTGCTATTCATCGCTTTGAATATTTCTTGCCACTCCTGTCTGACCTGCATAGTTTCTGTTGAGAAATCAGCTGACAATTATATGGGTGCTCCCTTGTAGGTCACTGTTTTTCTCTTGCTGCTTTTAATATTCTTTGTCTTTTGCTCTTGGCATTTTAATTATGATATGTCTTAGTGTTGTCCTCTTTGAATTCCTTTTGTTTGGGGTTCTGTGCACTTCCTGGACTTGTAAATCTATTTCTTTCACCAGGTGGAGGAAGTTTTCACTCATTATTTCTTCAAATAGGTTTTCAGTATCTTGCTCTCTCTCTTCTTCTGGCACCCCCATAATTTGGATGTTAGTCTGCTTGAAGTTGTCCCAGAGGCTCCTTACACTATCTTCATATTTTTTGAATTATTTTTTCTTTTTGCCTTTCCAGTTGGATGTTTTTTGCTTCTTTGTATTTCAAATCTTTGACTTGATTCTTGTGATCCTCCAGTCTGCTGTTGGATCTCTGTATATTATTTTTTATTTCAGTCAGTGTATGCTTAATTTCTAGTTGGTCCTTTTCATATCCTCAAAGGTCTCACTAAATTTATCGCCCTTTTCTAGAAAATTTTTGAAAAACCTTATAACCGTGGTTTTGAACTCTATATCCAGTCATTTGCTTTCCTTCATTTCTTACATTTGTGACTTGTTTCTTTGTCTCTGCATTTTAGCTGCTTCCCTGAGTTGGTAGGGTAGCTTTGTGTGCTAGGTGTCCTATACGGCCCAGTGGTTCAGCCTCCCCAGTTACCTGAGGTGGACACTCTTGGTGCATCCCTTTGTGGATTGTGTGTACAGTCTTGTTGTAGTTAAGTCTTGGTTGTTGTTAGTATCACTGGAAGGAATTGACCTTCAGGCCAATTGGCTGTGAGGATCAGCTGTGCCTATGCAGGTAGAACTTCTATGCTGGAGACACCCTTATGAGACAAGACTTGCAAAATTTCAAAAGCCTCTGTGCTCAGCTTGGATGGGATAGAGCCTCAGGGCAGAGCAGACAGCAATGGCTTTCCATCAGCCCTGCCCTATGAGGCCTCTGGGTCTCAGTGTCCGGTGGTAATTGCTGCAACCACCTCTGAGAGAAAGCTGCCCTCAAGTTTTGCCCACTTCCAGACAGCCCAGTTTCTCCCCGAGTCTGGGTCTCCAGAGTGTTGCCCGGAACTGGAGTTCAAATTAGTCGGGAGCTTTTGTCTCCCTCCTGATTGAGAAAGCCAGCCGCATACTCAGTTGCCAGTCTTCTCCGCACTCGCACGCAAGAATGCACCTCCATACCTCTGCCTTCTGCAGCTCCTGTGAGTCTCAGTGTGCTTTTCTCTTTCCTTCTAGTTGTAGAATTTCCACTCAACCAGCCTTCCTGTGGTTCTGGATGATGTCCATTTTGTCCTTTAGTTGTAGTTTTGAAATTGTGCAAGGCAGCAGCAATTTAGATGTTTACCTATGCCACCATCTTGGTTTCTCTCAGACGAAGAAATATTGATGTGAAAGAAACACATTGATTGGTTGCCTCCTGCACGGGCCCTGGTCAGGGCTCCAGCCAGAGAGGATCCTGCAACTGAGGTAGGTGGCCTTGACCAGAATCGAACCTGGGACCCTTAGGTCCATAGGCTGGTGCTCTTGTCCACTGAAACAAACCAGTTAGGGCTTATCATTGATGTTTCTATCTCTATCTTCCTCTACTTCCTCCCTTAAATCAATACAAATATATTAAAAAATAAAAAATTTAAAATATTTTTAAAAGCTAAAGACAATGAAATCCACTTAGATTTTTTTTTTTAAATTACCCATAAACCGCCGAGACCGGTTTGGCTCAGTGGCTAGAGCGTCGGACTGCGGACTGAAGGGTCCCAGGTTCGATTCCGGTCAAGGGCATGTACCTTGGCTGCGGGCACATCCCCAGTAGGGGGCGTGCAAGAGGCAGCTGATCAATGTTTCTCTCTCATCGATGTTTCTGACTTTCTACCCTTCTCCCTTCCACTCTGTAAAAAATGAATAAAATATATTTAAAAAAATTAAAAATTAAAAATAAATTACCCATAAACCTACCTCGGTAATACAACCACTATCATTATGATGTGTTTTGCTTATCTTTCTTTAATATACAGTTTTGAAAATAGTAGTAATAGCATACAAATAACTTGTAACATGTTAACCTAAACATATTTTCATGTAGCTGTGGAGTCCTCATAATAATTATTTTAATGAATGTGCCACAATTTACTTAACTACTAATATCTAATTCTCTTTTGCTGAATATTTAGGTTGTTTCAAGTTTCTCTTTTCCTTAATTGAGGTATAATTGACATATGACATTATATTAGTTTCAGTTATACAACATAATAATTCAATATTTGTATATATTGCAAAATGATCACCACGATAAGTTTACTTAACATCCATCACTGTACAGTTATACAATTTTTTCTTGCCATGAGAACTTCTAAAATCTACTTTCTAAGCAACTTTCAAGTATGCAATACAGTATTATTGACTTCAAGTTTTTTATTATATGGATTATGTAGCTTTTTCTATACTTTAGCTTATTTCCTCAACCTAGATTACCAAATGGGGATTATTAGACCAAAGGGTATAAGGATTAAAAAAAACAAAAGAGGGTAGGGGGAAAAAAAAGGGGGAACAATGTAATTAATAAACTGAACAATAAAGATTAAAATATTTAAAAGAAAAAAAAGAGGGCATAAAGATTTGATGATTCTAGATATTTACTTATAAATTGCTTTTGAATAAGCTTTTACTAATTTATAATGACAGAAATATTAGAATACCTATTTGACTGCATTAAAAAAGCACTTGGTATCATAATTTTAAAAATATTTTTTAATTGATTTCAGAGGAAGAAAGAGGGAATGATAGAAGCATTAATGATGACAATCATTAACCAGCTGCCTCCTGCATGCCCCCTCCTGGGGAGTGAGCCTGCATCCCAGGTATGTGCCCTGTCCAGGAATAGAACCGTGACTTCCTAGTTCAAGGGTTCATTCTCAACCAGTGACCACACCATCTGGGCAGTACCACAATTTTAATACATTAGCAGCCAGAAATATTTCATACCAACTGATTTTGACTTTCCTTTCCCCCTGCAAAATAAAAAATTTTGTCCAAACTTATTTGAACAAATGGTAAAATTTGTAAATAATGTGTGAGTTTTCAAAAGAAGCACTTTGAAGGGAACCAGTTATTTAGATGTTTATCTTCTGGTGTATTTGTTTGTGTTTTTAATTAATCTCATCACTTCACATTCACACCTCCAAGAAAAAACACAGGAACAATTGTAGTCAACTTGACAAAAAAGGCCAACGTGATGACTCACATCCTGTCTACCTCTGGCGTTCAGCCCTGGCTCCATATTGTTGGGCCCCATGTTACTAAGAACCCGTCACTGTCTGAGAGCATCTTGGGTGTGGGAGCTTCTCAACTTTCAAAGAGGCAGGATCACATTTTAAAGTGAATCAAGAAGACTGACCCTCCTTCACATTCTTGCACCAGCCACACTGGCTGAAAACCAGGGCACAAATAGGATGGAAAGTTCCAGAAACCCTTGCTCCCCTACAAAAGCAATAATCTTTTTCTATTTTGTTTTTAGTTGTTATTATTTTAAAATTACACAAGAAATATAGTCATCGCAAAAAAGATAGGCAAAAACAACAAAATGTACAGCATATTTCCAATACCAAGCAGTAACTATTATCATTTTGAAGTATTTACTTTCATACTATTTTCATTATGTACAGGTTTTTTAAAATATATTTTTTAATGATTTCAGAGAGGAAAGAAGTTGGAGAGAGAGAGAAATACCAATGATGAGAGAGAATCATTGATTGGCTGCCTCCTGCACAACCCATACTGAGGATCAAGCTCGCAAGCCGGGCACGTTCCCTGATCGGGGATCGAACCTCCTGCCTGGTTCGTAGTTTGATGCTCAACCACTGAGTCATGCCGGCTGGGCTTTATGTAAATTTTATAAAAAACAGCATAACATACATGTTGTTTTGAAACTTTGTTTTTCACATAATAATTATAGCTAATATCTATATAATGTTTACCATGGGCCAGGTAGGCTTAAATGCCCTCAAAAACAGCTGCATTGGTTTTTATTTCCTTCAAAAAGGTGTTCCTTTCTCCTTATTCTCCATGACCTCGAATACTTTAAATTTTAATACTTTAGCCTGCAGCAGCCTTTAAAAATTAATTTTGCCAGTTTTTAAAAAATATATTTTATTGATTTCTTACAGAGAGGAAGGGAGAGGGATCAAAAGTTAGAAACATCAATGACAGAGAAACATTGATCAGCTGCCTCTTGCATACCCCCTACTGGGGATGTGCCCACAACCAAGGTATGTGCCCTTGACGGGAACAGAACCTGGGACTCTTCAGTCCACAGGCCAGCACTCTATCCACTGAGCCAAACCAGTCAGGGCTAATTTTACCAGTTTTGATAAATAAATTAGAGCACTAATGGATGAGTGATTTCTCCCCAATAAAAAAAGCCATGCTATAAAAAGTTCCCCTGTCCATAATCTCCTCCAGCGTTTTGCAGGTGCTGAATCTCGTGACTTACACACTAACTCATCACAGAGGAATGAGGAGTGTTAACCCGGGACAAACCAGCTTACACAGGCAAGATTCTTGTGGTAGGCAACTCAGCATTCACTAATTCACTCATTAATTCAATAAATATTTGAAAGATTATTAACGAGTAGCACTCAGGTAGGCAAGGGTTATGGAGTTCACAGAAATAAAATATTCCGAGCAATGTTAAGTAAAATATTTAGCATGTTACCTGGCACATAAGAATTAATCAATAAATCAGTATTTATGCCAGGCACTGTGGTCAAGGTTAAATGAGCGAATTATCTCAATAGAACCATCTAGGAGCTGGGTTCTGTTATCTCCCCATTTTGAAAGATAAAAAAATGAAGGCCTAGAAAGGTCTGCCCAGCTTAAGCAACCTACTAGTAGTTGAGTTCAGTTTGAACTCAAAATTCCAAGGTTTGTGCTCTTACGTTAGTTATAGTACTACAAACACAATTCCTTAAGAAGCATATAGTCTGGTTAATAATACTAAAATTGGAACTGGCTAAATATTAAGCACTTGTGTGTTAAGCGCTCTGTAACGTATTTATTTATATTGATCATTTACTTCATATGACCACTCTATAGCATAGGTATCGTAATTATCATTTTTTAAAATGTATTTTTACTAATGTCAGAGAAGAAGGGAGAGGGAGAGATAGAAACATCCATGATGAGAATCAGTGATCGGCTGCCTCCTGCATGCCCCCTACTGGGGATCCAGCTCCCAACCCTGCATGTGCCCTTGACCAGAATTGAACAGCCCACAGGATGACGGTCTGTCCACATAGCCAAACCAGCTAGGGCTATGATTGTTTTACAGGTGAGAAAACAACATTCTGAGAGTTTAAATAATTTGCCCAAGACATAAATAGCAATTAAACTGTAGCACTAGAAGAATTACTGTATAGGGAACATGGTGAAATGAGAAACAAGTGATACTACTTGGCTGCCATCAAATATCAGAAGTCAGAAGAAGGAGACTTTGCGATCCAGGAATAATCGCAGGACAGAAAGGGAAAACCCTGGCGACTTGTCAGGCATGTGTCGAAAGCCTTCACACAGGTTAGTTCACTGTTTCCTCTATGCGATGAAGGTATTATTATTCTCAATTTGACTGATGAGGAAATGAGGTAACACTATGTGTCCAAGGTCACACAGCTAGTAAATGATATGGCTGGAATTGGAACCTATTTGACTCTCTAGCCTGAGCCCTTAACCTCTGTGTTACATGCTTCCCATTGTTGGATCTTGCTTTTTGGTTGTGTGGGAGTCATATGGGCTGATCTGAGTGGAAAGGGCAAAGGTGAAAGGGCATAAGCAAGAGTACTGATGTCTATCCAAGGGAAGGGAAGCAGGCCTGCTTGGTCAGTGTTAAATATTTATTTGCTTTGGGAAGGAGCCTTTTGTTCGCACAGCTTTTATGACTATACAGACTGTATAAATGTCTGTTTCTGCCATTACAATGGGCACTATTAAGGACAAGGAGTGTATCTTAGCCATTGCTGTAACCCAGCATCTCACACAGTGCTTACGTTAGAGGTCCAGGGAGAGGTTGGAAAAATAGGGAGTAGTCACATTGTATATATCTCTGGATGGCAATTAAGGTAGTCCACAATACAAATATCCTAAACAAAATGATAGGTACTCAAATCCAACAGTGTATTTAAGAGATAATATCATGATGCATAGGAATTATCCCAGGAGTACAATAGCCCAACAATAGGAAATCTTTTGATATAATTTACCGCATTAATGGACCAAAGGATAGAAAAAAACATGATTTTTTTCATTCTTAAATGGAGAAACGATGCAATAGCATTGAGATTAGGACTAAGTTATGGATGCTCATTATTATCACCAGTGTTATCTAGAGTATTTGAGAGTCTGCCCAATTCTTTTTGTTTGTTTGTTTTTTTGTTAATCCTCACAGAGAATATTTTTCCCATTGATTTTTAGAGAGAGTAGAAGAGAGGGGGAGAGACAGAGACAGAGACAGAGAGAAACACTGATGTGAGAGAGACACATAGACTGGTTGCCTCCTGTATATACCTGACCAGGGCCAGGAATTGAGCCTGCAACTGAGGTACATGCCCTTGACCAGAACTGAACCTGAGACCTTTGAGTCCACGGGCTGACACTCTGTTCACTGAGCGAAACCAGCTAGGGCTGCCCATTATTTTAGACAAGAAAAAGTGAAAGATAATATATGTGCTCTTCCTGCTTGCCACTCTTGCCAGTAATATGATAGTCTATATGGAAAACATCAGCAGCAGGCAAACTAACAGAACTATGGAAAAGTTTGATGAGAGAGAAACATCAATTAGCTGCCTCCTGCACACCCCCTCCTGGGGATGTGCCCACAACCAAGGTACATGCCCTTGACCAGAATCGAACCTGGGACCCTTAAGTCCGCAGGCCAACGCTCTATCCACTGAGCCAAACCAGTTAGGGCTATGGAAGAGTTCATCACATTTTTAAGAATAATCCTCTTACAAAAATTAACAGTAGCCTTCTAAGCCAGAAATAACTACCTTAAGTGAAAGGAAACTATAACACAACCAATAATAGCAACTAAATGATAAAGATCAGCAAACTTTTTCTCTAAAGGGCCAGACAGCAGTTTCCACATGGTCTTTGTTGCAGCCACTCAACTCTATCGTCGTAGTACAAGAGAAGCCACACACAGCCTGCCCGGCGTGACTCAGTGGTTGAGCATTAACCTGTGAACTAGCTGGAGGTCATGGTTGGACTCCCAGTCAGGGCACACACCCAGGTTGCCGGACCCCCAGTGGGAGGCATGCAGTAAGCAGCCGATCAGTGATTCTCTCTCATCATTTATGCTTCTCTCTCTCCCTCTCTGAAATCAATAAAAATATTTTTTTCTTAAAAATCCGTACACCATATTTAAATGAATGCATGTGGATATTCCAGTAAATCTTTATTTACAAAATCAGCAGGCTCACAGGTATAATTTGCCAACTCCTGGTCTATAGTAATTGGCTCAAAAGCAATGCCCAAGCAGTTTATCAAGAAAAAATTTAAACTCCATTAAGGGACATAAGAAGACCAGAATAAATGTCAAAATTAGGATAACCTCAGTACTGTAAAGAATTTATTCATTTGTTTAACAAATATTCAGAGTGACTACCATAGGGTAGGCATTGTTTTGGGTGCTAGGGATACAGCAGAGAACAAATTACCTATCATCATGGATCTTAGATCCTGATAGAAAAGCAGTGAATAAATAAAGTCATTTAGTAGCAAAAGCTGTTGAGAAAGATTAAATAAGATAAAGAGGGTGATGGAGAGTGAGTGTGCTATTTAAGATGATCAGGGAAGGCTTCTCTGACATGTTAGCAGAGACCTGAAAGAGGTGAAGCTAGCCTACCACGCTGAACTCTGGGGAGGCATGTTCCAGTCAAAGATGTCAGTTCTCCCCCACGTTAACCTATACCTTTATAATAAAATTCCAATAATAATGTTGAGAAACTAAAACTTACCCTAAAATGAATGTGAAAGAATAAAAGGTCTATGAAAGCCAAGTCTATTTTTTGGGGAAAACAAAAGTAGGGATACCTATCCTACTGGTAGAACTGGCTCTACCACAAAGCCATGGTAATAAAAACATTTATGTTGCTGGCACTGACACAAAGAAGAAGACCAATGGGATAAATAGATTGGAAAGCTTAGAAATTAAGTACATACATGGGAACCTAATATGTGATAAAGGTGGCATCGTGACGCACTGAAAAGACTGTTTGTCAGATGTGATAGAAAAAGGAATTCACCAGCCAAAACCAGGTTGGCTCAGTGGATAGAGCGTTGGCCTGCGGACTGAAGGGTCCCGGATTCGATTCCAGTCAAGGGCATGTACCTTGATTGCGGACACACCCCTGGTGAGGGGTGTGCAGGAGGCAGCTGATCGATGTTTCTAACTCTCTATCCCTCTCCTGTCCTCTCTGTAAAAAAATCAATAAAATATTTTTAAAAACAAAAGAAAAAGGAATTCACCATATGGGGAAAATAACTGGATTTTTACTTGAAATCATGTTACAGGTGGACTCCAGATGGATTAAATACCAAAATGTGAAAGTTAAATAAAGCTAATACAGAAACATATATATTACTTAGGAGTAAATATAGACTTCTTAAACAAGACTCTAAACTATAAGGCCAAACTTTAGGACATCTGCTTAATTAATGACATCACAAAGTTAACATTAAGGAAGGTGACAAAATGGGAGACAGTCTCTGCAGTGTTTAATATAAACACAGAATAATGTCTAGAAAATACACTACTCCTGCAAACCAGCCAGGCAGGCAATCAAACAGAAAGAAATAGGCAAGGACATAAACAAATAGTGGGAGAAAGTATTTGCAGTGTTTAAAACTAACAAAGGATTAATGTCTAGAATATACCAAGGATTACTACAAATCAAGACAGGAAAGCGAATAGAAAAATAAGCAAAGGTTATAGATATCTTAGTTTCACATACTAAGTAGTCTATACAATTTCATATATTAAAAATGTACAGGAAAAAAGGCTCTAATTTCATTGTAATCAGAGAAATGCTAATCAAACAACCAAGAGCTTTAGGGTAGTTGAAATGGATGAAGGGGATCAGAGGTACAAACTTCCAGTTCAAAATAAATAAGTCACAGGGATATAATGTACCACATGGGGACTACAGTCAATAATATTATATTATTAACTTTGTATAATGACAGAGGGTAACTAGACCTATGGTGATGATTTTTGTGCAATGTATAAAAATATGAAATCATGATGTTGTACACCAGAAACCAATATAATATTGTATGTCAATTATCCTATCTAATAAAAGAGTAATATGCAAATTGACCATACCTCCAATCAAGCCACACCCACCAGCCAATCAGGAGCTGGGGAGCGGGACCAAGACAGCCAGGGCTGGGGGGCAGGGCCAAGGTGTCCAGAGCCTAGGCAGCCAGGGCCAGGGGCACGGGGCCAAGGTGGCCAAGGCCGTGGTGGCAGGGCCGAGGCAGCCAGCACGAGCTGGCCAGGGTGAAGGCCCAGGCCAGGGGAGCGGGGCTGGGGCGGAGCCAGCCATCAGCCCATTGCAGGGCCTTGGGCAGGCTGGGGGTGAGTGGTTAGTAGGACATCCCCTGAGGGCTTCCAGTATGTGTGAGGGGGCAGGTTGGGCTGAGGGATCACCCACCCCCCCAGTGCACGAATTTCATGCACCGGGCCCCTAGTCCTATATAATAAAAGCTAATGCGCAAATTGACCTAATGGCGGAACAACTGGTTGCTGTGATGTGCACTAACCAATAGGGGGCAGACGCTCAATGCAGAAGCTGTCCCCTGGTGGTCAGTGCGCTCCCACAGGGGGAGCACCACTCATCCAGAAGCTGCGCTCACAGCAGCACTAAGGACCCTTTGGAGGATGTCCAACTGCTGGTTTAGGCTCCCTCCTCTGGGACATCCCCTGAGAGGTCCCGGACTGTGAGAGGATGCAGCCAGACTAAAGGACACCCCCCTCCCAGTACACGAATGTCATGCACTGGGCCTCTAGTACTTTGAAAGCAAAAAAAAACATATACCACTTTCCATCCATCAAACTGACAAAAATGAGGAAGATGGATGACAGCAAAGGTGGTGAGGATGTTGATATGAGTTCTTGTGCACTGGCAATAATCAATAATAATAAAAGCATAATATGCTAATTAGACCAGATAGCCAAACAACTGTCCAGATGTCATTCCGGATGTCCTTCCAGACGGAGCCATGGCAGAGGTGGTTAGGGGCGATCAGGCAGGCAGGCCAGTGGTCCCAGATTGTGAGAAGGATGTGTGACTGCTGGTTTAGGCCCAATCCTGCTGGCAGTCAGATATCCCCCAAGGAGTCCCATATTGTGAGAGGGGCAGGCTGGGCTGAGAATCCCCACCCTCCATGCACAAATTTTGTGCACTGGGCCTCTAGTAGTACAACTATTCCTAAAAGTAATCTGGCAATATTTGACAAAAATTAAACATGCTCATAGATATAAGGCTCAGAGGAATATTCACACAATTATAAATTTGCTTATTTTAGCATTTTTTATGGTAATAGAGGGGAAGATAATCTAGGTTTCTTTCGTCAAGTGACTAAAACATGTTGAACCCACAGTGGTTATGTTCCTGGATTCTGAAATGAGGCTGCCTGAGTTGGAATTCAGGCTCCACCACTTATTAGTTCTGACTTTGAATAAATGGAAGTAGATAATTTTATTAACTAATGTCACCCCAATACATTAAGAAAAATGGAAGTAGAAAATTTAAGTAACCTCTCTGTGTCTCACTGTCACCTATAAAATGAGAATAATTATCTACCTCATATGGTGGTTGTGAGAAATATATGAGTTAAAACATTTGAACCACCTGCCAGAGTGGCAAACTGAGGGATAAACAGAATTATGCTTTATCCATAGGTAGCTCAGCTGGGCTTTGTCTAAATGGAGGTCCCAAAAGAAAAAAAAATGAAAAATTTGAGTAACCCACTGCTTTTAGCAAGCCAAACTCTCTCCAGTGTATTAAAAACTCTGTAAGCCCTGGCAATGTGGCTTGGTTGGTTGAGTATTGTCCTGTGCACTGGTTCAGCACCTGGTCAGGGCACATAGCCAGATTTCAAGTTTGGGTACAGGAGGCACCTGATCAATGTCTCTCTCTCACAGAGGCAACCAATAGTTTCTCACGTCGATATCTCTCTCTCTCTCAAATCAATAAAAACGTATTTTACAAAAACAACTCTGTAGGTATTAAAATGGTCAACATTTATCCCACTAAGATGTTACTCTAAAAGACTCCATTAAAAGTCAAATGATAAATGTGAAAACTACATAAAATATTCTTACATATTAATAAAGATGAGCAATGAAGAAAAGGGAATTTACATAAGAAAAAAATGCCCAGTAAAGATAAAAATGTAAACCTCACTGATGAATACTTTCAAAATTATGATTTCATAGCCACACCCAGTTTTGCCAGCAGTGTTGGAAACCTCATTTATAGCTGGTAGGAGTGGAAACCCAGACATTTCTGGAAGGTATTTCGCCATGCACGGCAGAAGTCTTAAAATAGTGCATGTAGCCCAGCCTGTGTGGCTCAGTGGTTGAGCATCAGCTTATGAACCAGGTCACGGTTTGATTCCCGGGCAAGGCACATGCCCGGGTTGCAGGCTCAGTCCCCGCTGTGGAGCCTGTAGGAGGCAGCTGATTGATGATTCTCTCATCATTGATGTTTCTATTTCTCTCATCAATCAAAATATATTTTTTAAAAAATAGTGCATGTTGTGCATACTCTTTGACTCAGAAGTTCCCTAGAATTTAAAGAATAATCGTAGATGTCAACAAAGATTTTTATTTTTTTTAATACATTTTATTGATTTTTTTAGAGAGGGAGAGGGATAGAAAGTCAGAAACATCGATGAGAGAGAAACATCAACCAGCTGCCTCGTGCCCGCAACCAAGGTACCTGCCCTTGACCGGAATCGAACCTGGGACCTCTCAGTCCGCAGGCCGATGCTCTATCCACTGAGCCAAACCGGTTTCGGCTCAACAAAGATTTAATTAAAAGCACTAGCATTGCAGGACTGTTTAGAAAAGCAAAGCATTGGGATCAAACTAAAAATCCCAAAGTAGGGGAATCAATATAGTTATGGAAAACCCATGTGATGGGATAAAAATAGCAATTAGAATTCTCAATATTTAAATATCTGCTCTGCTGATTAGTATCTGTATAGCTCAGGGAAAGCTAGTTAATCTCTTTGCACTTCAGTTTCCCTGTTTATAAAATAAGCCTAATGTGAAGCTTAATTAACATACATAAAGCACTACGATAGCCCTGACATATATAAGAACTCAATAAATGAGTTATGTGTTTGTTTTTATAGAAAGACACTGTAGTCTAATATCCTAGAAAGATGTTAATAATAAATTGAACAAAAAAGGTTACAAACCAGTATGTACAGAGTATTTTTATAAAATAAGTATATCTCATATACATAAATTTACAAAAATAAAGACTAGGAAGATATACTATTCCAAAATAGAAATAGTACACTTCTTTGAATAATAATAATATTACAGGTTTTATTTTTATATGTAAAACTTTTTTAACAACAAACACATGGTTTTACGAGAGGTAAAAACGATCATCTGTACCAAAATTAAAACTCAGTTTTTTAACTCCAAATAGTAATGAATCTGTCCCAAACTAACAGAGTAATTGGGTGGAGTCAGAAATGCAGACATTTCCCTTCATAGCCTTTATTACCACATAATCTGAGCTCAGTCTTATTTTACAAGCCTTACACACAAATGGCAAAATCAATTAAGAGGTTTTTCCTTCTAGAAGTTAATTTATCCTCTTTTCCTCTCTTTATGCAGAAGGATTAAACAGATTCTCCATGTTTTCCTGAGCCTTTAATTTAGAAAGGCTGTCACAAAAGTGAACTTGCCACATGAGGAAAACAGAAAAGAACCAATTACGTTTTTACTGTCCTCCTTCCTGAAGGAGGAATGCCTGCCTGGCAGTAGTGAAATGGGACAATTACAATGTCTTTGTAACAGGAGAAGATAGGCCTTAATGGTGGACAGAGTGTCTTAGTCACATGAGCCGTTTGGGGTCTATTTTCTCTAGGTGAACGAGAGGCTTTAGCTGCTCTGCGAAGTTCCTCATGTCATCAGAGACCATGTCCTGCCCCACCGGTGCAACAACACTGAGTTCCACCAGGTAGGAGAGCGACAAGGCCTCGGTGCTGTCCGTGCTTCCGGGCATCAGGACGCGGAAGATCTTGTACACCATAATCTTCATGATGCCCTTCCGGAACAAGTGTCCCTTGGCTACAAACTCATGGTCCATGCGGAAGCCCATTTCCATCAGGAAGTCAGTGAGGTTCTCCGATGTTGCTATGTCCACGCAGTTTCTCACCAGGGCATGGCGGTTTTTGTCTCCCACTTCAGGCTGTCCCAGGTAGCGGAGATGCCAGGGTGCCCCTGCCCTATCCATAGAACGCCGGGCCCTCAGAACAAATGGACTGGCCTGCTGGCCTTTGAGGAGGAATACCATCTCATGGTCCAGGAAAGTCTCAGGTTCCATGTTGTCACACAAACCACGAAGGCGATGGATAAGGCTTTCCAAGCTGTGATCTAAAACACTTCCTTAAGAAGGAAAAAGCACTAGTGAGTCCCATCTTTCATTTTGGGTAATGGAATTAGTAAAAGATTAAAAAAATGTAAAAGAAACTAACAGTTTAATGTAGTGTTTTGTAAAGCACAGGCCTAATGTATGAGGTTTTATAGGGATTATGCTGCCAAGGTATTGCATAACAGAAAAAAAGTTAATCCCTTGCCAATGTTTTGCTTTGTCTTGTTTGGTACTAGAAAGTCTTCAGGCCTCCTCTAACATTGCCAATCACCAGCAGGCTTGGGGCACAAAATCTGTTTCCTGATCTAGAAGATGGATCTGATGACAGTATCATATAATTAACCATATAATCTAGTAAACTCACTTCTAGGTATACATCCAAAAGAATTCACAGCAGAATCTCGATGAGGTATGTGCATACCCGTGTTGACTGCAGCATTATTCACAATAACCAAGAAGTGGAAACATCCCAAATGTACATCAACAGATGAATGGATAAACAAATGTGGTATGGCCGAGACCACTTTGGCTCAGTGGATAGAGCGTCGGACTGCGGACTGAAGGGTCCCGGGTTCGATTCCGGTCAAGGGCATGTACCTTGGCTGCGGGCACATCCCCAGTAGGGGGCGTGCAAGAGGCAGCTGATCGATGTCTCTCTCATCAATGTTTCTGACTTTCTATCCCTCTCCCTTCCTCTCTGTAAAAAATCAATAAAATATATATTAAAAAAAGAAAAAGAAATGTGGTATGTACATAAAATTATTCAGCCTTAAATAAGGAGATCCTGTCATATATTACAATATGAATGAACCTCTAGTACATTATATTTAGTGAAATAAGCCAGTCATAAAAAGACAAAACCTGTGTGATTCCAGTCATATACGGTATCTACCTGAAGTGTCAAAATTGCCAAAGGGCTGGAGTAAGGATGAAGGGAAATTAGTGTTTAATGGATATAGTTTCAGTTTTGCAAGATGAAAAAGTTCTAGAGATCAGCTGTACAACAATGTGAATATACTTAACACTACTTAAAAGTGTTTATGATGGTAAATTTAATGTGTTTGTGACCATAATTAAGAGTAAAAAAAAAAAATTAAGTCTATTGGAATGCAGAAACTATGCAGGCTGCCTTTGTCAAACAGCGTGTCATCTCCACAGAAGCTGAATAGAAGAGGGGGAAGCTGGTAATCCAAGCTCCCTGGTTCACTTACCCTGCAGCAGGTACTCCATCATGTTAATGGTGCCCCCGGTAACAGGCATCATCGTGACGGGGGGTGCCTCCATGGTGTCTGACTACGTTGAAAAGCTTAGACTGGATTCCTTATCCCCAATCAAGGAAAGCACCTGGAGAAGAATTACACTTGTTAATACATCAGAGCTATGGAGACACCAGATGTGCTTATGTCATTGATCTTGGCAAAAAAAAAAAAAAAAAGAAAAAAAAAAGATTCATTATCCATTCAGAACTTTTTGAGTAACTGCCATAGGCCAGTTGCAGGAACAGATGATACAGAAATATACAGACACCTGTTCCTGGAGTCACAGCATAATCTTCCAGTCTCAAGGTCTGAAACCTGTAAAAGTTTTCTGGGCAATCTTGAGGAAGTCATCAAACCTCTCACTCAGTGTCTTCCTTAGGAAATGGGGCCAACGACATTTAAAACCGCCAAAGCTTTGCTGCTCAGCATAATGAACATGCAGTAACATTCAGAACTGAACGGTGACGTAAGGGGCTTGTCCAACTTACAGGTGAGGATGCTGAGGTTCAGAGGGAACAGGCACACAGAAGTCGGTGGCAGAGGCTGGCCCAGAGGACAATCGAGGCCGCCCACCACCACTCTGAAAACACCCTTCACAGCGAGCCAGGCGGAAGCGTGAGGTTCCTTTAGAATGGCTTAGGTGCTCCTATGCCGGCATCGAGAACCCGTGTCCACGTACGGCTCCGCGTGCGCTGTAGCCGCCTCTCGCTAAGCGAGGAGCTAAATCCACCCAAGCATCCCGGAGCTTCTGAGAAACAATTAGCCCCCAGCTCTAAAGTTAGAGCCCCCTGCACATCGCAACGCTTCCTTCTCCTTTCTCTGCTTCCGCCACAAAGCCGACGTCGCGCAAGCCTCACGCCTCTGTCCCGCGACGTACGGGTGCCGAGAGGGCTTAAAAGTCGCTCTTCCGCGCGGCAAGCAGAAGCGCATGCGCAGGATGAAAAATGGCGGCCTCCTTTGAAGCGTAGCGACTGCAGGGCGGGAGGGGACGGATTGACGTCATAGACTAGCCTGCCG
Organism: Antrozous pallidus; assembly: GCA_027563665.1. Classification (NCBI taxonomy): domain Eukaryota; kingdom Metazoa; phylum Chordata; class Mammalia; order Chiroptera; family Vespertilionidae; genus Antrozous; species Antrozous pallidus. The sequence continues at coordinate 194,950,944 of CM050508.1, forward strand.
GAAAATATTTACTTTTCTCCGAGTTCCACGACACGGAGATGTTTTTGTCTGGAAAAATCTCTTGGAACTGACGGGGAAAAGACAGCCTTGGGCAGGGAACTACAGACAAAGGAGAGACATAAAACTTCGTGTCGGGTACCCGAAGGTGAACGTTAAAAGACCCCTTTATTGCTTAGCATAATGTTATTACAGTTAGGGAGCTCAGCAATATACGTAATATTTGTTTGCTGTGTATATTTTACTTCAATTTAGAATGCAGGGAGGTAAGTAAGTTCAAGGAATATTTATTGAACGAAGTTTATCTGTAAAGTGGGCACTATGGTTCAGTGAATGAGGCACTCTTCTTCATAGAAAGGGGTCACCAGGAATCTCAGTAACTAAGGGAAATAATATTTTAATGCAATGTTTTGCTAACTTAATACAAAAGAATCCTTAATAAACAAAATATCAAAAACTTAAAATTGATCTAAACAGCAGCCTGGTGAGCCAAGTGCAGTTGTTATTGTAATTTTACAGATGGGGAAACTGCAGGGAGTGGAGAGCCAAGGATACAGTTAAAAGCTGCTGACTTCAGATCCCATCTCTTAATCTGACATTTCTTAGCCCTGACCAATGTGACTCCGTTGATTGGGTAGATCCCCAGTAGGGGGCATGCAGGAGGCAGCCCATCATGTTTCCCTCTCATATCCATGTTTCTCTCCCTTTCTCTCTCTCTAAAAATCAATTTTTAAAAATCTTTAAAAACAGTAACAACATCAAAACCCTGCCACTTCTAGTTCTAGTTCCCCCTCTGTAACTTGTACTACTTTTCATTCATTTGTGTTTTTAAAATTATTTTTATTGATTTCAGAGAGGAAGAGAGAGAAACATCAGTGATGAGAGAGAATCATGGATCAGCTGCCTCCTGCAGGCCCTACACTGGAGATTGCGCCCACAGCCTGGGGATGCGCCCTTGACTGGGAATCAAACCGTGACCTCCTAGTTCATACGTTGAAGCTCAACCACCGGGCCGTGGTGGCTGGGTTCTTTCTTTTTTTTAATTGAATATTTATTGAAAGTCTAGTGTGCTTTATCTATTGACTTCGTCTCTGCCCTCAAAAGAGTTTATTAAACAGACAGTACCATGTTATTGATTCAATGGGTCATAAACAGTTCAACTGTTTTGGAAGCAATCAGGACTCTCAATTCATGGTGGGGGCATAGAGAAGGATTCCCAGTACAAATAATTAATGCCCAAAGTAACTTCAAGGAACAATAGTGTCAGTCAGATAAAGGTGGGAAGGGACTTCCAGGTAATGGGAACAACATTTACAAAAGTAATTGAATTAAATAGAACTGGAACATAGAATTTGAGGTTGAGAGTGGTAAGAAATGTCTGCAGAGGGGTCAGGCTCAGATTCTGGAGGACTTGTCAGATTAAAGCAGAGATGTGAACTTTAAAAGGATCACTCTGGCCCTCCCTCGGAATGTTCAGTTGGTTAAGCGTCATCCTGTGCATAGAAATGTCGCCCGTTTGATTCCCCATCAGGGCTCACACCTGGGTTATGGGTTCCATCCCCCAGTGGCAGTGTCCAGCCAGAATTCAGGAAAGAGAGAGCGGGGCTAGAGGTAGAGATTTCATAGTCAGAGCTTCATAAATGGTAGCTGAAGGCATGAGAATAAAGGAGGTTATTCTGAAAAACGTGCAGAATAGAAGAAAAGATGGCTAAGAGCTGGACTTTGCAAAAGACTCTTAACAGTTGTTAGAGCCGCATATTCCCCAGGGCTCAGGCTATGCCCTTTGATCAGCTTGGTGATTCACAATTTGGGGCAGACTGACAAGCTCTCAGTGCAGTAATTAGTGATTAGAGGAGGCTCCAACATTGCTAGGCTCTCTTTTCCTGTTCAGACACTAACTTCAGAGTGGAAAGCTCAGTGAATTATGGGTCCTTAGAGGGATCATAGTATTATTCAAATTTTAGCTGGTATTGTGAAGTAGGATTAAATATTTTTAAAAGATAAGAAATAGGTGAACAATATAGTAAAATTTGGACAAAGCCTAGGAGTTATAGGGATAAGTTTCTCTGATAAGGATGTGAGGTCTGGAGCTTAGAATGGGGCTCACTTCTGTTCTCTACAACTACCAGCTATGCAGCCTTGGGCAATTCACTTCCCCTTTTTTAGTCTCAGCTTCCTTTTTTGTAAAATAGAGATTTAAAAAACTTTCTAAGGCGGAGGTTGCAAAAATGAGATGTTTTTGAAATACTTAGCATAGTGCCTGGCTTATTGTAAGCAATAAATAAAGTTAGCTATCCTATATAATAAAAGGCTAATATGCAAATCGAACAGTGGAACTGGTTGCTATGACGTGCACTGATCACGCAGAGGCAGACACTCAACACAGGAGCTGCTCCCTGGTGGTCAGTGCGCTCCCACAGGGGGTGCACTGCTCAGCCAGAAGCCAGGCTCTCTGCTGGCGAGTGCAGTGGTGGCAGCAGGAGCTTCTCCCGCCTCTGCTGCAGTGCTAAGGATGGCTTAGCAGGCCTAAGCCATCAGTTGGACATATCCTAAGGGTTCCCGGACTGCAAGAAGGCGAAAGCACAAGTGGAATCTGGCTGGCCAGACCCCAATCCGCGCAGGTTGGGGCCAGGCCTGTTGGGAGGAGGAGACGGTGGGAGGTTGGCCGGCTGGATCGCCCCAAACAGGGCCCAATCAGGACCAGGCCACCTGGGGGAAGGCGCTGAGGGTAATTGACCAGCGGGTCACACCCCTAATTGGTATGGGGAGGGCTGATCAGGGGCGGAGCTCGCTGCGGGGAGAAACTGTGGGCCGATCCAGGTGGTGAGGGCTGATTGGGGGTGGGGCTGGCCATGGGGAGGTGCTGTGGGGGGTGGGCCAGCCATCCCCCAATGGGGTGAGGGGGAAAATCAGGGGCCAGCAGTTTGAGGTAGGGGCCAGAGAAGTTTGGCCAGCCAGCCCCACCCCCTGTTGGGGTAGAGGGACTATCAGGGGCGGAGCCAGCCAGGGGTGGGGGGGTGGGGCTGCAGTAGGTTGTCTGGCCAGGTGGCCACAGTGGGTGTCATAGTGACTGGTGGTTCTGATCATTACAGCGTTCTGGCTGCTGGCTTTTTATATATATAGATTTTATGTCTCTAATTTGAGCAAGTACATCCTGTCTTACTGATGCTTCATTAGTAAGAAGCATCATTATATACATGCTTCATCTCCATGGATAGATTGTAAACATCTTGGAACAGAGGAATCATGTATGTTCTTTATATATGTGTGTCTTTGCACAGACTAGTATAACAAAATACCTCAAATTAAGTGGCTTTTAAATAACGGAAATTTATTTTCTTTATTATGACAATTAATGGCAGCAAAGAAAAGTTCAGACATTAATGCCTCCCAGCCAATCACTAGACTGGCAAAGGAGTAGGACCTGTTCTTGACCAGCCTTTATCAGGACAGCAGACCATCAACAAGGATTGCAAGGCACAAATACATAGTTCCTTCATCAGCTTTCCAGAATAGCCTTTTGGGTAATAAGATCTACCCCTATTATATGCAACTAGAGGCCCGGTGCACAAAATTCGTGCACGGGGTGGGGGGGAGGGGGAAGGAGGTGTCCCTCAGCCCAGCCTACACCCTCTCTAATCTGGGACCCCTCGAGGGATGTCTGACTGCCTGTTTAGGCCCGATCCCAATAGGATCGGACCTAAACAGGCAGTCAGACATCCTTCTCACAATCCAGGACTGCTAGCTCCAAACTGCTTGCCTGCCTGCCTCCCTGATTGCCCCTAACCACTTCTGCCTGCCAACCTGATCACCCCCTAACCACTACCCTGCCAGCCTAATTGATGTCTAACTGCTCCCTTGCCAGCCTGTTTGCCCCCAACTTCCCTCCTCTGCCGGCCTGGTCACTCCTAACTGCCCTCCCCTGCAGACTTGATCGCCCCCAACTGCCCTCCCTTGTAGGCCTGGTCCCTCCCAACTGTCCACCCCTGCTGGCCTGATGGCTCACAACTGCCTTCCTTGCAGGCCTGGAACCTCCCACTGTCCTCCCCTGTTGGCCATCTTGTGGTGGCCATCTTGTGTCTACATGGGGGCAGGATCTTTGACCACATGGGGGCAGCCCTCTTGTGTGTTGGAGTGATGGTCAATCTGTGTATTACTCTTTTATTAGATAGGACAGAGGCCTGGTGCATGGGTGGGGACCGGCTGGTTTGCCCTGAATGGTGTCCTGGATCAGGGTGGGGGTTTCCTTGGGGTGAGCGGAGCCTGGTTGAGGGGCCTATGGTGGTTTGCAGGCTGGCCATGCCCCCCAGCAACCCAAGCGGAGGCCCTGGGATCTGGGATTAATTTATGCTCTACAATTGAAACTTTGTAGCCTGGAGCGGAGCCAAGCCTTCTGCTCACTCCCTGGCGACAGCCATTTCTGTTTGAAACATTATAGCCTAGATTGGAGGCCTAGGCTAGGGCTGCAGAAGTTTGGCTTCCTCCATTGCCCTGGCAATCCTAGCCTCTTCTCTCTCCAGCTCTGTGGTGGCTGCCATTTCTATTGGAATTATGTATCTTCTATAATTGAAACTTTGTAGCATTGAGTGGAAACCTAGACCAGCAATGGCAGGCGGAAAGCTTGGCTTCTTTGATTGCCAGGGAAACCCAAGCCTCCCTCCTACACTCAGTGGTGGCAGCCATCTTGGTTGGGGTTTATTTGCATAATTTGCTCCTGTTTGGCTGGTGGGCGTGGCTTGATCATAGGTATGGTCAATTTGTATATTACTCTTTTATTAGATAGGATGCTAGCCTCTCAACTTTAACGTTGCAAACTAATATTTCCCCAAGAATGAGGTGACATTTATTGAGTGCTTCCTATATGCATAGATAGCCCTATGCAAAAGGTATAACTGTTGCTTTTCAACCTAATTATCTCCAGCAATCCTCCACTCAGAATTCTCATTAAGCTTACATGATCTGCCCCCATCACCTGTTTCCTCTTTGACCATATTCCAACCATTCCCATCTGTGCTTGCTTACTCCCTGCCCACTCAGCTCTGGCCACACTGCTCTCATGGCTCCTATTTGAACAAGTCAAGGATGCTCCCATTTTAAGTGTTTTGTACTTACTGTACAATCTGCCTGGAACTCTCCTTTTCCACTGACCTGCAGCATTCACTCCTGTGTTTCGTTCTGGTCTTTGCTCAAATCTTTATTGGAGAGGCCTTCCCTGGCCACCTCTTTCAAATTGTAGTCCACTACCTGCCTGCCCCCGACCCTCATTCTCTGCTGTGTTTTGACTAGGTGACACAATGCCTGGATGAAATAAACTTCATTCCAGTGGAAATATTAAAGCAGAGGTTATGGTAGAAATCATTCTTTCCTAGACTGGGAAACTGAGCTAGTACATAGTCTCAGTTCTTACTAGTAGATACTCTCCCTTCTAAGTCACAGCATTTACTTAATAAAAGAGTTCCAGGCAACACCTCCATATACATGTACATATGTATTATAAGACAAGGCCTAATAAACATGGACACAAAGTACATGTTAGAGTTGAAAAAATATGGTAGTTGAACATTATGATTTCATAATTCATAGAGATACCTAGTTTAGTAATTCTTCACCTTTGGACTTTTTCCAATTGTGAAAATGACAGCATCATTATTAATAGTAACTACTAAGAGCAAACACCCAATGACAAATAAATGATACAATTCTTGCTCTGACGGAGTTTGGTTTGCTGAGGGACAGGTAAGACATGGCAGGTAATTTTGTGCCTAGTAGTCTTCATTGGCTGCTGACTCAAGGGTTACCTCCCTACCCAGTATGACAGGCAGCATCAGCCAATTCACCCTCTTATTCATCTTAGGCAGGGACCTATGAGAACCTGTTGCAGAAAGGTAACTGACCTATTTAGTTGCTCTTTTCCACTCAGCCCAGCCAGCCCAGCCCAGCCTCTGGTTGACCAGGTGTTGAGGTGCCTCAAGGGGGATAGGCTATAATAGTTAATGTATTACATATATCCATAAAAGATTAACGATTAGCTCTGTTTTAGCTGAGGGGTTTCTCCCCTCCCAGGTCTGTCTGGGGAAGTCAGTGTTGTTTTCTGTCTAAAGATAATTAACCCACTGGTTCTTGAATTTCCTAGATGGAGGCCCTCTGGATAGCTCCCCTTTAGTGCGTGCTTATTGGGAACCATAACAGCTCTGGGGCAAGCACTTTCTGTGAATCTGGATCACTCATTTACTTCTCATACCAGCCTCCTGCAAGCCTCATAGCTGCAGGGATTGTGTCTGCCATCCAGTGTGTTTGGCAGTGGAAGGATTTGTTTCTGTTCCCTTTCATCATCATTAACCCGTTCCTTGGGACAGATGGTCCTATACCAGTGGTCCTATACCAGTGGTCGGCAAACTCATTAGTCAACAGAGCCAAATATCAACAGTACAACGATGGAAATTTCTTTTGAGAGCCACATTTTTTAAACTTCTTCTAACGCCACTTCTTCAAAACAGACTCTCCCAGGCCGTGGTATTTTGTGGAAGAGCCACACTCAAGGGGCCAAAGAGCTGCATGTGGCTTGCGAGCCTCGGTTTGCCGACCACTTATCTCTACCATCAACTCAAACAGGTCCTGGGGGAGAGTCTTTGTACAGTACAGAGGAGACGAAGACGGCCAAGAAGACTGCACGGAGAAGCAGAGGGCTTGGGTTGGCATGCTAGTGTGTAGTGTTTAAGGTGGGCCATGGAGTCAGGCTGACTGGGTTAATATTTCTACCGCTGGCTAGCCATGAAAGCTTGGGCAAGTTACTCTGCCTCCGTGAACCTCACATTCTCAGCCCTCCAATACGGATAGTACTAGTACTTCCCTCTGAGGCTGTTATGAGGATTTGACTGATACATGTGGCACAGAGCAAGTATCATTAAAAAGTCAAACTATTCCCAACATTGTGGGATTTGGACTCTATAAAATGTGGGTTAAAACACACGTGGGCCATGTCTACACTCAGCCACATGCTGGTATGTGGCCTTTCCCTAATCACTTAATTTCTCAGAGTCTGTTTCTTAATCTGTAAAACAGGAAGATTTTCTACCTAATAGGAATGCTGTGAAGAGTATAGATGATTTATACAACATGTTTAGCATATAACAGGTGTTTTTATTTTATTTATTTTTTAAAGAATGTTTTCATTTTATTTATTTGTTTTTGTTATCTTTACCCAAGGATTATTTTCCCATTGATTCTTAGAGAGAGTGGAAGGGAGGGGGAGAAATGGAGAGGAACATCAGTGTGAGAGGGACGCATCAATTGGTTGCCTCCCATACACACCCTGACGTGGGCTGAGATGGAGCCTGCAACCGAGGTATGTGCCCTTGACTGAAATTGAACCTCAGACCATTCAGTCTGAGCACCAATGCTGTATCCACTGAGCCAAACTGGCTAGAGCTGTAATAGGTATTTTTAGACACTGCCTTCAGGTAGCTTGGCTGGAGAGGCAGGATGTAAATATCAAAGAGAGAACTAATGAAAAATGTTAAGGAGAATTGGCATGTCTATGTGAACATAGGCAATCTGTAGAATACAGTTCGGTCAACACTTACCATGTGCCCTTTGTAGGCCAGGCATCATTCTGGGCTCCTGGACTGTAAGAGTACCGTGACAGCCACGGCTGGGGAGCTCGGTTGGTTAGAGGGTCGGACCAATCGGCCAAGGTTCCAGGTTCGATCTCCAGCCAGGGCACATAGAAGAATCAACCAATGAATGTATAAATAAGTGGAACAACAAATCGGTGTTTCTCTCTCTGAGATCAAGAAAAAAATCATGACAGCCTAAATTCTTCTCTTGATAGAGCCTACATTTTAGTAAAAAATATTAGTATTGAAAATGTTTACAAAAGAAATACGTGAAAAATGCTTACAATGTCAACTAAACAAGGCAATTACAAAGTCGTACGTGCAATGTGATTTGAACTATAGAGCATCTCCAAAACATCTGAGCATAGAGGAAAGAAACAAAACATCCTAATGCTAACAATAATTGTCTTTGTTTGGTTAATGAGGCAAGAGCTTATTTTTCCTTCACTTGACTCTGTTTTCCAAATTTTTGATGAGTAAGTGTTACTTAAAAAAAAAACACCTTAAAACAGCCCGCCAGTGTGGCTCAGTAGTTGAGCGTCCAACCAAGAGGTCACTGAACCAAGAGGTCACTGAACATGCCCTGGTTTGGGGCTCAGTCCCCAGCAGGAGGCATGCAGGAGGCAGCTGTTTGATGTTTCTCGTCTGTGTTTCTCTCTATCCTTCTTCCTTCCTCTCTTTCTCAAATCAATAAAAACCTTTTTTAAACACTAAACCAGTTGTCCATTTACAGGTACATGGATAAACAAATTATAATATATCCATACAATGGAATGCTATTTAGCAATAAAAAAAGAACAAACTGTTATGTGCAACATGATAGATTAATGTTACATTCTAAGTGAAAGAAGCCAGACACAAAATAATATGTAGTTTGTGATTTCATTTATATGATTTTCTAAAGCAGATAAAACTAACCTATAGTGAAAGCAGTTAGATTTCTGCTTGCCTAGAGTGAGGAATGGGAATAATTGATTGCAAAGGGACACAGGGAACTTTTTGGAAAATGAAAATATTCGATATTTTTATTGTGGTGGTGATTATGCAGGTCTGTATACTTGTCAAAACTCATCAAGCTATACATTTAAGTTGGTATAAATAAAATTGATTGAAATCATGAAAAAATACAGTTATTTTCTGGTTACAAAAGCCTTACATGCTCCATATAATAAATAATAACATTTTATTTTTTACTCTTTAAAAAAATGTTTTTATTGATTTCAGAGAGAGCTAGGAACATCAATGATGAGAGAGAACATGGATCAGTTGCCTCCTGTATGCCCCCTACTGGGGATTGAGACAGAAACTTGGGCACGTGCCCTGACAAGGAATCTAACCTTGACCTCCTGGTTCATGGGTTGACGCTCAACCACTGAGCCACACGAACTGGGTAGAAATTATAATGTTTTAGAGAAAAAATCTAATATTTAGAACAAAATCACTTCCCGCATTTTGAAAAATTGGAAAGTCACTCTAAGCACAGGGTTGGTGCACAATAAGTATTGATAAATAAACAAAACAGAGTAAGAGACCATTAACTCAATTAGGAAGCAGAGAAGAGTGACTAGAGTAAAATCTGTAAATCTAAGTGAAACCCTGCTGCGGGGTGAGGGTGTCAGGGATGATAGGACATGTGTGACCTCTATAAGACCCTAACAGGTTTAGGAGGAAGGGAGAACAAAGGTCAGAACAAAGGAACAGATAAGAAATTGTGTTTGATTGACTTTTCCATTTGTTCTTAGGGTTTTTTTTTTCTTTCCATTTCACTGGGGAAAGAAAGAGAATGTGGCCATGGTAAAAATCATAATGGCTGAGAATAAGTGAAGGAGGAAATGGGCATAGTGGTATGTTCTGCAACTGGATTGTTGGGCTTATAGTCACCGCAATTTTATGGATGTAAACATGGGTCAGTGCAAGTCATGAAAAAAATTGTAAGCCAAAGCTGAGACTTCCTGATAAATCTCCAAGTTAGAAGAATTCTTCATCAGTGTTTTTAGCTATTCAACAAGAAGAAGCAAGAATGGGCTGTGTAGGGAATAGAGACCATGTCTAATGGGTGACTTAGGGAAAGACCTTTTAATATGAAAGCGTAGGATTATAAACTTAAAAATGAGCTTTCAGCCTCTTAGACTAGCGCCCTCTCCTCCACCCCAAAGAACACAGGGGGAAACCAAGGTCCAAGGAGCAGAAGGGACGAACCTAAATGACTCAGCATAGAGTGGCAAACCCTGAACAGATTTTTTCTTGCTATTTCCTTCTGTACCCTAGCTCTTTAGTCATAGAGACTTGAGGTTGGTTCTTGATCCTGTACTAACAAGTTATGTGTTAAGACATCTCTGATGCTCAGTATGTGCATTTGTAAAAGAAATAATAGATCTAGATCAACCGAAGGACTTGTATGCATGCATATAAACATAACCAATAGATACAAGACACGGGGGGTGGGGCACGTGAGGGCATGTGCTGGGGGGGAGGGGAGGCTGGGGGAGGTCAATGGGCGGGGAAGGAAACATATGTTCTGCTATTTGTAATATTTTAAACAATAAAAAAACAATAAAAATAATAGATCTACCTTATTGGTTTGTGGTAAAAGCTAAATTATACTAGTTGTATCAATGCGGATTTTTTTTCAATAGATTGAGTTACACATGTTGATATATATGCAATTTGATATGTATACTATTTTGTTGTATTGACAGCAAGCTTCAAAACTTCATATGCCAAATTTTCTGAAGGTGTGAACATCATAGATATTTTTACACTTAAAGATGTTGAATTTCGTGCCAAAAAACATTTGCGGGAAGTTTTAATTTCATTACTTTATTTTGATGAAAAGTGCTGCTCGAAAGTTATTGTATAAATCAGGAAGCTTATGGTGAACATGCTCCATCTCAAGAAACTTGTGAATGCTGGTTTAAATGCTTTTAAAGTGATGATTTTAATATGAAAGACAAAGAACATCCAGGTCAACTGAAAAAATTTGAAGACCAATAATTGCTAGTAGAGTGTATGTAGAGTGCACAATAATTTAAATATGTATACATTTCCCACTTTACAGATGAGGGACTAAGGCTTGTTGAAACTTCTTTTTTTTTTTTTTAATATATTTTATTGATTTTTTACAGAGCGGAAGGGAGAGGGATAGAAAGTTGGAAACATCGATGAGAGAGAGAGACATCGATCAGCTGCCTCTTGCACGCCCCCTACCAGGGATGTGCCCACAGCCAAAGTACATGCCCTTGCCGGAATCGAACCCGGGACCCTTCAGTCCGCAGTCCGACGCTCTATCCACTGAGCCAAACCGGTCTCGGCGAAACTTCTTTTAGTTCAAGATTGTAGCTAAAGTAAAAAAGAGAGCCTAGAGACCTAGCTAGTATGGCTCAGTTGGTTAAGCACCATCCCATAGACCACAAGATCACCCAGTTTGATTCTGAGTCAGGGCATATGGCCTGGTTTGTGGGCTCCATCCCCAGTAGGGGGCATATAGGAGGCAACCTGTTGATGTTTCTTCCCCTCTCTCTCTAAAAATCAATAAGATTTATATATATATATATATATATATATATATATATATATATATATATATATATATTTAAATCTTAATTTCAAATTTTAAAAAAGAGAGCCTAGAAGAAAGGGAAGAAACTTCTGAGTGAGGATTGGGTGGGCGCAGGGTGAGCCAACCTCTCCTTGCACCTGTCTCTCCAAGAGCTCGAGAAGACACTAGCCACAGTGACCTCCCCTGCCTCTGCCACCTCAGTGCACAAACAGGTTGTGAAACAGCCTGGGCAGTGAGTCAGCCTGAGGACCTGTTCTGCTGGTCAGTGCGGGCAGGCTGGGGCTGTTTGGTTGAGTCTTGAAAGGACATCATGTCTAACAAACACATTGCTTGTCAAATCCCTGACAGGGGTACCAAGCACAAACTGTGAACTCTGGTCCCTAAGGCGTCACAGGTGACTGAAGTGGGGTGCCTAAGTTGTTTACATCTCTTGGTTGTTATTCTGGTCTAACAGCTGTCCAGGACCGATGTCAGGAAGAGTGGAGTGTGTTAGATAGAGGCTGGGAAGCGCCTATTTCTCAAGAGGCTGCTTGATACAGTGACCGGGGCCTGGACTTCGGTGTCTACATTTTGCAGACCTGAGTTCTGGTCCTAGCTCTGCTGCCTATTGTATTTGCGATCTTGGACAGATGGTTTACCCTTGCTACGTTTCGATTTCCTTATTCTACAAAATGCCCATCTTACAAACTCGTCTTTTAGAGATAAAAGATGTAAATATCCTGGAACATAGAAAACTCTTCATAAATTGTTAGTTAGGAACCTGTGCCCCTTTTTCCACTCCAAACCGAAATTGCATCTCCTGAGCTAAGGGCTTATGTGGCAATGGCACTTTCCCACTTAGCAACCAGTACCATTATCATATATACATGCCCCAGGCTGGTTGTATCATTGCTCTTCTATTGATTCCAATATTTATTTTCTAATATTAAATGAGAAAGACATCTTAAATTAAGGGGTATAGTAGATGGATAATTGGCCCCCAAAACTCAGGAACCTGTGAATGTTACCTTACAAGAGACTTTGTAGATTTGATTAAGTTAAGGATATTGAGATGGAGAGGTTATCCATGTATTCCCTCTCCCCCCCGCCCCTGGGAACCACCAACCTGTGTTCTGTTTCTGTGAATTTATCTATTCTAAGTGTTTTAAGTGAATAGAATCACAAAATATATGGCCATTTGTGTCTGGCTTCTTTCACATAACATAATGCTTTTTGAGGTTTATCCATGTTGTAGCATACAAACTTCATTCCTTTCATGGCTAATATTTTTATTATTATATTTTCAAATATATTTTTATTGATTTCAGAGTGGCAGGGAGAGGGAGAGAGAGATAGAAACATCAATGATGGAAGAATCATTGATCTGCTGCCTTCTGCACACCCCCCTGCTGGAGATAAGCCCAAAACTTGAAACCTGGGCATATATGCTCTGACCGAGAACCAGACTGACCTCCTGGGTCATAGGTCAATGCTCCACCACTAGCCACACCAGCTGAACAGTAATATTTTATATATATATATATATATATATATATATACACAAAATTTGCTTATCCAGTCGTCCATTGATGTACACTTAGAACCATACACTATGTAATATTTTGTGACTGGCTTCCTTCACTTAGTATAATGTTTTTATCCATCCACCTATAACGTGTCAATACTCTATTCCTTTTTTTTTTTTTGCTGAGTAATATTTCATTATGTGGATATATATCACAAGTATTAATTTTTATAATTAATGAAACAACTACATCCTTGATTAGTTTCCTATTGCTGTTGTAACTACCACAAATTTAGTGGCTTAAAACAACAGAAATGTACAGTTCTGGAGGCTAGCAGTCATACATGAGTTTTATGAGGCTAAAATCAAGGTGGCAGAACTGGTTCCTTATGGAGACTTCAGGGGAGAATTCACTTCTTGCCCCTTCCTACTTCTGGTGGCTGCTCAAATTCCTTGACTTGCAATCATAAAAAATTAGACAATATGTATAATCAAATTGAAGAAAACACTTTGAACAGTTATAATTCTACTACTCTTGACACTCATATCAGTTTCTGTGCTTTTAGCTGCAAGTGAAGTAAAACAAACAAACAAACAACACCACAATGAGATAACGCTTCAAATGCACCAAACTGACTTTAATTTGAAAATGAGAAATAAGAAGTGTTGGCAAGGATGTGGAGAAAATTGAAACCCTCATACATTGATGGTGGGATTGCACTGTGGTTCAGCCTCTGTGGAAAACAATTTAGCAATTCCTCTAAAAGTAAAACATAGAATTACCATATGACCCTGAAATTTCACTCTGATGTACCCAAAATAACTAAAAACAGGCGCTCAAGCAAGTACATATACACATATGTCCACAGCAGCATTATTCACAATGGCCGAAGGTGGAAACAACCCAAATGTCCATCAGTGGACGCCTGGATAACATACTGTGTGTATGCACATTCAATACACTATTACTCAGCTACTGGAAGGAATGAATATTGATGCATGCTACCACATGGATAAGCCTCAGAAAAATATCGTGCTATATGAAAGAAGCCAGACACAAATGGCCATATATTTTATGATTATATTCACTTAGAACACTGAGGATAGATAAATACACAGAGACAGACACAGATTGGTGGTTCCCAAGGGCTGGAGGAGGAGAAGGTGGGAGAAACTGCTTAATGGGTTATGGGGTTTTACTCTGGAGAGATGGAAATATTTAGGAATTGGAGGTGGTAGTTGTACAACATGGTGAATATACTAAATGTCACTGAGTTATGACACTTAAGTGGTTAATTTTATATTATGTGAATTTCATTTCAACAAATTATTTTTAAAACTATCTCAGAGCTCTTGCCGGGTAGCTCAGTTGGTTAGAGCATCATCTTGATACCCCAAGGTTGAGGGTTTGATCCCTGGACAGGGTACATGCAAGAACCAACCAATGCATGCACCTCTCTCTCCCAACCCCTTCCTCTTTCTTGCACTAAACTCAATCAATCAATAAATATATTTTTAATTGCTCTCAGAATTGTTTAAGAAAAATTTATTGTCTTTCATATTATGGAGTTCTGAGTTAGAGAAGCTCTAGAATTATTTCAGTAGCTTAAAGATTTGTCAAGGACCCAAGTTTTTTCTTTCTCTATTTTTCCTTTCTCAGCATATTGGCATTCTCCTCTTTTTTGTGATTGAAAGATGGTTGTCAAGCACTGTTTGCAGTTATAACATCTAGCACCAGTAGATTATAGTGGAACAAAAAAAAAGGATACCTATTCTTGTAAATATCTATTTTTTTTAAATAGCAGCATTGTTGAGATATAATTCACATACTATACACTTCACTCATCTAAAAATACAAGTAAATGATTTTTTACTATATTCAGATATTTGTGCAATCAATTTTAGAACAATTCCATACAGTTTTGTAACTTGATTTATCATGTAATGATATACTGACTATACCTTCCATGAACATACATATTCATTTATAACATGGCTTTAATGGCTAAATGACATTTGTGAGTGTTTTGAGTTCTGTAGCATAGCGAAGCATCTCTGAGTTTGTCTTGGTACACTTAAAATCAGATTCGTAAAAACATTTAAGTGCTGGCTCAGAGAGAAAGAACTGGATGATGGCAGAAACCAATTTATTGGATTCTCTGTCTCTTTAAATCATGGCAAAAACTCAGGTGCCTCTTTCCCTGACGAGAGGGGTCCATAGATGCAGGGAGAGAACACGCCATTGATAGGGAATCAAACTTACAACCTTTTGGCACAGAGGCTGACGCTTTAACCACTGAGCCACACGTGACAGGGCTGGTTTATTATTTTGTAAAATAGGGGTGATACTATCCCTTACCTCAGATTTTTGTGTGAGCACTGAGACACACATACATGGTTTATTGAGCACGTATGTACTAATGTGTGTCAGAGACATGACATGCCTCATAAAGGTCAAATACTTCATGCTGGCAAAACTGGCTCTCAAATGTCCCTTTCTTAATAGACTCTGCTCCTAACCACTGTTCCAAAGGGCCTCCCTTGGGGGAGAGGGACCGTGCCTGGCACACAATGGGCACGAATGAATGTTGCTAAATACTTAACTCTGCTGAATTTAATCAAATTCCCCTTTGGCTGCACTTTCCCCTGGATTGTGGTTTGTCCCTCTCCAATTCGTCCTGCCTGTGTCATCAGCCACGTGACACACACACCCTGGGGGCCCCTTAGTTCCTGCTGACCTAGAATATGTCTTCCAAGCACTCCTGTAAGCTGGGAGCGACTCATGGGCGATAAATTCTGAATCTGGGACAGCCAAAGGTCTTTGTTTGCACTAACCCAGACAACAGCTGGAAGTCTGGCCCAGGCAGATGCTGCCTGGGTGGGGAGGGGGCATGTGTGAGCCTTCCCACCCTCCCCCACACAGAGGAGTCCAAGGTCCAAGGCTGTAGGTCTCCTTCCTGAAGGTATTGCTCACCCTTTGCTTTCCCAGGAGTTTGTGGTGATCAACCCACTTCATTGTGAGCCTCCTCACTGCATAACAGCCTTATGGCCAGATATTTGGGGAAAGCCCCCTGAGGATCTAGATCCACCAAACTCATATTCCTGCTTCTGGAAACATCCCCCCAACCCCCAAAGTTAATTTTTTCCCTTTTACTAGGCAGTTGATATGTGTCAAGTGTTGTATTGAACATGGTATGTACTTTATTTAATTCAAGATCCTCAACCTCAAGACTATTGACTCCTTGGAGTGGACAATTCTTTGTTGTAAGGGACTGTCCTGTGCGCACGTAGGGTTTAGCCGCCCACATTCTACCCCCTAGATACTAGTAGCACCCTCCCAATTACATGGACCAAAAAAAATGCCTCCACACTTTGCCGAATGCGTGGGGCAAAATCGTCGCATGGTGAGAACCACTCATTTAACTAAGTATACTCCATAATATACTGTGGTTGGGGAAAACAGATTGTAAAACAGACTGTTTAAAACGTTGCCACTTTGTTAGCATATTTAAGCATAGAAGGCAGATCTCCGATAAATTCTCCAAAAAATAACAGTAGTACTCTGTAGAGGTGGATTATTAGTAATTTTTTTTTTATTTTTTTAAGTATAGTTTTATTAATTTCAGAGAGGAAGGGAGAGGGAGATATAGAAACATCAATGATGAGAGAAAATAAGCGATTGGCTGCCTCCTGCATGCCTCTTATTGAGGATCAAGCCTGAAATCCAAGCATGTGTCCTTGACTGGAATCCAACCTGGGACCCTTCAGTCCACAGGATGACACTCTATTCACTGAGCCAAGCCAGGTAGAGCACTTTTGTTTTCTTATTTCTGCCTATTTGAATTTTTTAAATTTACCTTTTTTGTTTAAGGGGCTTCCTGTCCCCCGTCCCCCCATTTAACTCCCTCCACCCAGCTCCCATCCTATTCCCAGGCCTTCCCCGCACTAATGTCTGTCCATGGGCTATGGATAGTCCTGCGTTGGTTTTTTTCTTCTTCTTTTACTTTGAGCTTTATTTTCCCCAAATCTAACCTATCTTTTTTTTTTCATTTCTATAAATCTTTATTGTGCAGATTATTCCAATTGTTCCTCTTCCCCTCCCCGCCTTAGCTCCTCTCCACCCGGTTCCCACCCCACCCTCTGCCCTTACTCCCCACCCCTACTGTCTTCATCCATTCATAGGTGTACGATTTTTGTCCAGTCTCTTCCTGCACCCCCTACACCCCTTTCCCCCTGAGAATTATTCAGTCCATTTTCTTTCTATGCCCCAGATTCTATTATATTCACATTTATTCTGTTCATCAAATTTTTTATTCACTTGATTTTTAGATTCTTAAAGAGTACCTTTCAGCATTTCATATAATACTGGTTTGGCAGTGATGAACTCCTTTAGCTTTTTTTTTTTTTAATCTGTGAAGCTCTTTATCTGACCTTCAATTCTGAATGATGGCTTTGCTGGGTAGAGTAATCTTGATTGTAGTTTCTTGCTATTCATCACTTTGAATATTTCTTGCCACTCCTGTCTGCCCTGCATAGTTTCTGTTGAGAAATCCGCTGACAATCATATGGGTGTTCCCTTGTAGGTAATTAAGTGTTTTTCTCTTACTGCTTTTAATAGTCTCTCTTTGTCTTTTGCTCTTGGCATTTTAATTATGATGTGTCTTTGTGTGGTCGTCTTTGCATTCCTATAGTTTGGGGTTCTGTGCACTTCCTGGACTTGTAAGTCTATTTCTTTCACCAAGTGGGGCAAGTTTTCACTCACTATTTATTCAAACAGGTTTTCAGTATCTTGCTCTCTCTCTTCTTCTGGCACCCCTATAATTCGGATGTTGGTATGCTTGAAGTTGTCCCAGAGGGTCCTTACACTATCTTTATATTTTTGGGTTCTTTTTGCTTTTCCAGTTGGGTGTTTTTGCTTCTTTGTATTTCAAATCTTTGACTTGATTCTTGCGATTCTCTAGTCTGCTGTTGGATCTCTGTATATTATTTTTTATTTCAGTCAGTATATGCTTAATTTCTAGTTGGTCCTTTTTAATATCCTTGAGGATATCACTAAATTTATTGGCCTTTTATAGAAAATTCTTCAAAAACCTTATAACCGTGGTTTTGAACTCTATATCCAGTCGTTTGCTTTCCTCCATTTCTTTCATTTGTGACCTGTTTCTTTGTCTCCACATTTTGGTTGTTTCCCTGAGTTGATAGAGTGGCTTTGTGTGTTAGGTGTCCTAAGGGCAGTGGCTCAGCCTCCCAGTTACCTGAGGTGAACACTATTGGTGCACCTCTTTATAGGCTGTGTGCATAGTCTTGCTGTAGTTAAGTCTTGGTTGTTGTTGGTATGTATCACTGGGAGGAATCGTTGGGAGGAATCATTGGGAGGAATTGACCTACGGCCAATTGGCTATAAGGATCAGCTGTGTCTACGATGTGAGAACTTCTGTGCTGGAGACACCCTTATGAGGCAAGAAAGACTTGCTTCAGTGGGGCTTGGTGCTCACTGAGTCTGCCCCCTGAGTGTGTCCCTTATGGATCTGAGGAGTTGTAATCTGGATGGTCCCAATCTAACTGGGTACACTGACTCTTGGATCTCCAAGGAGGTGCTAATTTAGCCTCTGCCTAAGGCCACCCAGCAGGAGTTACGGAGAGATCTGCAAATTCCTCTTCTTTGTTTGTGGTTTGGAGGTGCCCAGATGAGGTTCAGCTATGAAGCAATGCAAGCTGCTGAGGGGCCTTGGACCTTCTTTTGGATGTTCTGGGTCTTACTCACTCAGCTGCAGTTTGATAGGTAAGTTTAGTTTTCAAAGGACCAGGCCATTCTTATGTAAAAGCCTCTGCACACAACTAGGATGGGGTGGAGTCTCAGGGTGGAGCATATAGCAATGGCTTTCCATCAGCCCTGCCCTAAGAGACCCCAGGGTCTCAGTGTCCCAAGGTAATCACTGCAAGCACCTCTGAGAGACAGCCACCCTCGAGTTCCACCCACTGCCAGACAGTCCAGTTTCTCCCTAAATGAGTCTGGGTTTCTAGAAACTCGCCCGGAACTGGAGTTCAGAGTAGTCAGGAGCTTTTGTCGTCCTCCCGATTGAGAAAGCCCCCCATGTACTTAGTTGCCAGCCCTCTCCGTGCTTGCGCCTCCGTACCTCTGCCTTTACTTCCACAGCTCCTCTGAGGCTCACTGTGCTTTTCTCTTTCCTTCTAGTTGTAGAATTTCCACTCAGCCAGCCTTCCTGTGGTTCTGGATGATGTCCATTTTGTTTGTTAGTTGTAGTTTTGAAGTTGTTGTATGGGGCAGCAGTTCAGGTGTTTACCTATGCCGCCATCTTGGTTTCTCCAAATCTAACCTATCTTTAACTCCTATCTGAAATGCCATGGCTTCTAGGAAACTTCCCTGGCTTCTCCAGTCCAGAGATTTATCTTTGAAGTCAATGTTAATTCTGCATATTAATATTTTTAAATATATTTGTATTGATTTCAGAGAGGAAGGGAGAGAGAGAGAGAGAGAGAGAGAGAGGCATCAATGATGAGAGAATCACTGGTCGGCTGGCTCCTTCCTACTGGGGACTGAGCCTGCAACCCAGGCATGTGCCCTGGACCGGAATCGAACCTCGGACCCTTCAGTCTGCAGGCTGACACTCTAGCCACTGAGCCAAACCATCTAGGGCTGCATATTAATATTTAAAAACCCTCAATAAACAAGTATAGTGTTTTCAGTTTATTAAATCTTTTCAGCCCATTATCTCATCTGATTCTCATTTTAACCATCAACCAATAAGGGCAAGGATTATTCTTCCCATTTTAAAAAATGTTTTTATTGATTTATTCTTCCCATTTTAAAGTTGGGGAAAATAAGGCTCCGGAAGGAAAGAAACTTACCTAAATCCTATAGCCACAGATTGGAACAGAGCCCAGGTTAGTACCCGGGCCTCTAATGCTCTTTCCAGTACACTGCCTTAGAAGGGTGGGTAGAAATAGCACTAGCCAACATGTCTAGAACCCCTGCTGCTTTCCTTGGGGAATTCCTGGGAAAGTATTAATATTGTTAGACTTCATCAGCCACAGCTGTAAAACAGGTACATCGCTGCCTGCCTATGTCCCAGGATTGTAGACAGCATTACCTAGGATGGTCTCTGGATAATAAACAAGTGATCAATTAATATTTATTGCAATTAAAAAGCATTTATTGAACACTTACTCTTGGACTATGGTAGACAATGAGGATACAACAGCGAACAGAGTCAGGTAAGAAGGAATGAAGATAATGACAGGTGCTAACGAGAAAAGAAATGGGAGTAGAGCTAGAATGAGAAACAAGGATCAGTCAGAATTCTGATGAGGTTATATTAAAGTGAGAACTTAAGCCTTAGACAGAGCTAGCCCCACCCAGGTCTGGAGAGAACATTCCAGGTTGTGGCAATGCTATGTTATCTTGCATTTCACAAATCCCATTTCACAGATGTGGAAACTGAGGTTTTTAGTCTAAGAAGACAACATTGACCCAATCGCTTTCTTCCCCCAAAGGAGGAAGTAAATTAAATAGGCTCTCTGTAAGCATTTTCTCATTTGATCCTGACAACAATAATTTTGTATGGTAATGTTCCCATTTTGTATATGAGGAAATTAAAGTATCAAAGGTCATATACTTAGTTCTGTTTATTTATACTCTGCCTCATTCCAGATGGACTTGCACTCAGATTTGAGACTCATCTGTCTGGTTCCAAAGTCCAACCTTTTTCCCAAGACCAACACCAGACTGACACAGTGTCTGAGAGCTGGCAACACAACAGACAACCTGCAGGGAAAGGCAGCCAGAGCAGAGGCCCAGTCCGGAGCATGCGGAGGCTGCCAGGACCCAGCACTAGGCCAGGCATCCTGGTGGATACAAACATATACTCTACACTTTTTTTTTAATCCTCACCTGAGAATATTTTTCCATTGTATATTTAGAAAGAGTGGAAGAGAGGGAAAGACAGAGAGAAACACTGATGTGAGAGAAACACATCCATTGGTTGGCTCCTGCACGCGCCCAGGGAGGGCCTGGGCCAGCGAGGACCCTGCAACTGAGTACATGTCCTTGACCAGAATTGAACCCAGGACCCTTTAGTCCGCAGGCCATGCCCTATCCACTGAGCCAAACTGGCTAGGGCTCCACAACTAATTTATTTGCTCAGGCCCTACTACATGTCAGTCCTGCTCTGAGGTCTGGAGATACTTGCTAAACAAAGACCTCTGCTTCCCACGGGCTTGCAATCGAAAGGGGAGATGAATGAGCCACACAAATAATTATAATATTAGACAGAAAGAAATGTCTTGGAAACACAGATGCAATTGGTAAGCTTCGATCAAAGGAGGTAGATGTATGCCCTGGGTGGGGGTGGGAGAACCCTCTTTGAATGAGAGGACTTTTGAATCCAGATTCAATTATGCCCACCTATAAAATGGAGATCATAGATCACACAGGCTCTTCTGTGTTAGGGCTGTTGTGAGGAGTGCCGAGTGGAGCACCTGGCACATGATAAGTCCTAAATAAGCCCTATTACTTCATCTCCTTCTTCTTCTAATAAATATCATCTATTGTCATAGTCAGTTTGTGCTGGTATAACAAAAATACCTTGGAGTGAGTGGCTTAAACAACAGAAGTTTATTTCTCACAGTTCTGGAGACTGGAAAGTCCAAGGTCAAGGTATCAGCCAATTGGTTCCTGATAAGAGCCCTTGTCTTGGTTATTTCCTCACATGGCAGGGAGCCAGAGGGAGGGAGGAAGACCGGGAGGGGGAGTTCTCTTCGCTGTCTTCTTATAAGGGCCTATTCCCATTATGAGGGCTTCATCATCATGCCCTGGTCACCTCCCACAGGCCCCATCTCCAAACACCAGCACACAGGGACTTGGGGTTACAACATATGAATGGAGGGGGACATGAACATTCAGTTCATAACATCTATTTTGTAACAAACAACAAAATTTCCTTTGAAGACTTTCACTGCCCATAGGATAAAGTCCAAAATTCTTAACATGCCCTGCAAGGCCATGCCAGCTCTGCCTTGGGCTTCCTCCGTAGCCTCACCCGTTCTCACCTTCTCTCTGCTCCCTCTGTCCCTGTCAGGCTGCCGCCTCCTCCTGCCTCACATCTTCTCCCGTTATTTCCTCTCCTGAACTCTGTTCCACACTTCTCTCTTCCCCCCCATCCTTCCTTATTTTTCAGGTCCAGGGTATTTCTCTGGGACTCTCACTTTGAATGTGGGTTTTCCCCTGCTGTCTCTCTCACAGCTCCCTGTGCTTATTCTCCCAGGACTCACCACAAGTTTTTGTGTGACGTTCATCTTTCCCGCTGGACTTTAAGGTCCAGGAGAGCCAGGACTGGGTGTGTCGTTCACTGCTATACTGCCAGCATCTGGCAGTGTCTGGCACAAAACAAGCACTCGATAATGTTGACATGAACAAAGAAAAGGGGTTCCTTCTTTTTTTTTTAAACATATTTTATTGAATTTTTACAGAGAGGAAGGGAGAGGGATAGAGAGTTAGAAACATCAATGAGATGCTGAAGCCGGTTTGCTCAGTGGATAGAGCGTCGGCCTGCAGACTGAAGGGTCCCAGGTTCGATTCTAGTCAAGGGCATGTACCTTGGTTGTGGGCACATCCCCAGTAGGGGGTGTGCAGGAGGCAGCTGATAGATGTTTCTCTCTCATCGGTTTTTCTTTCTGTCCCTCTCCCTTCCTCTCTGTAAAAAATCAATAAAATATATATATAAAAAAGAAAAAGAAACATTGATGAGAACTATTAATCAGCTGCCTCCTGCACACTCCACACTGGGGATGTGCAACCAAGGTACATGTCCTTGACCAGAATCAAACCTGGGACCCTTCAGTCCACAGGTTGATGCTCTATCCACTGAGCCAAACCGGTCTCGGCAGGTGTTCCTTCTTGACATGTGAGTTTAGCCACTCAGAATTGGGACTGATGCTCATGGCTCTCCCCAGCTGGAACCACCAGTGAGGTCAGAGGTCAGAGGAGAATTTCTGCTGCTATACCAGCTGAGCCATGGTTTCTCTCGGGACGAGGGACGTCACACACAAGTTGACTCGAGAGAACAGGAGCATTCAGACAGCACAGTTAACCTCCCCAGAGAGGGGAAGTGATTTGCCCAAGGTCTCCAGTCATGAACGTGGGGATGGCCTTCCCAGCATTGCAGCTGTTGCCTCCGACCTCAGGAAGAGAAGTAAAGACAGGAAGTTGTAGGACTGACGCAGAGTGGTGACAAACTGTGAAGAGGATCTGAAGGCCCAGGTGTGGCCTCAAGCAAGTCATTTCCCCTCTCTAGTCTTTATTTCCACTATCTGTAATAAGGGAGTATCTTAGGTCAAGTACCTTGGTAAGCAGACTCTGAGATGGAAATTTGCATACAGGGGGTATACTGGGAGTCAATGTCATAGGACAGTGGGAAACAGGGCTGGACAGAAGAAATGAGGCTGCATTGGTAGCCTCGGCTGATCCTAAAGGGAGCACTAGAGCTGGGGAAATCCTTCAGACTTGTTCCAATGGAGGTCAGGCCTTTGTCTACTCCTGTCCCTCCAGTCACCGGAGGCAGACTGCCTGCAGGGGCAGAACCATGAGGTAGGCAGCCAGAGGGGGCCACCCCTGAGGCTTTTCCTGGCTGAATGGGGGAGGGGGAAGGAATGAGACAATCTGGGATACTCAATCCAGCATCCATTAGGACAGTGGTCGGCAAACTCATTAGTCAACAGAGCCAAATATCAACAGTACAATTGAAATTTCTTTCGAGCCCTGACCGGTTTGGCTCAGTGGATAGAGCATGGGCCTGCAGACTGAAAGGTCCCAGGTTCGATTCCGGGCAAGGGCATGTACCTTGGTTGCAGGCACATTCCCAGTAAGAGGTGTGCAAGAGGCAGCTGATTAATGTTTCTCTCTCATCGATGTTTCTAACTCTCTATTCCTCTCTTCCTCTCTGTAAAAAATCAGTAAAAATATATTATTTTTAAAAAGAAATTTCTTTTGAGAGCCAAATTTTTTAAACTCAAAACTACACAGGTAGGTACATTGTTATTAACTTAATTAGGGTACTCCTAAGCTGGCCTTTGCTGAAAACTCAAGGGGCCAAAGAGCCAGCCGCATGTGGCTTGTGAGCCGCAGTTTGCCGACCACTGCATTAGAGGAATGTAGTTTTCCACCTGTCCCATAGAGCCCTTGGGTTCCAAGGTGCTTCAGTGAGTGGGAAACTGTTCTTCTTGGGTGTTTTAGTTTCTGCAAAAGTTCAACATATTTCATTGGAAGAAAAAGCTCTGCTGTTAGGTTGTACATGCTTTTAAAGCATGTTTCTCCTTGGAGGTGCCAATCACAATTACCTAATTAGTTGTGTAATGATCTCATGTCTGTCTCCTGCACTAGACAGTACATGCCAAGGGAACAGGAATTGTGCCTGTTTTGCCCACTCACTGTTCTGTGTCCAGGACATTTACATATTGTGCTCACACCTACCGAATGAAAGCATGGTCTGGGCATCAGCACACCAGGGAAGCTGTTAAAGACCCCAATTTCTGAGCTCTACCTCCAACCACTGGGCCTTTAAGAGATTCTGAAGCACAAAATGTTTGTGAACCCCAGGTGGTCATACCACTGTGTGAAACCTGCTGGAGGGGACTTCCTCTCAGCAGGCCTCAATCCAAGCATGGCTTCAAAGGACACAAACCACCACCAGCAGCCTTCCAGACTCCAACTCGGGTAGATGCGCCCAGGTTTTGAATTTCGGGCTGCAGAAGACTGAAACCAATTCACTAGATCCAATCTTGGGCCAAGCGTTTTCAATCCCACATGCAAATGGGCTTGAACATGATTTTTAAAATGCAGATTGAGGGCATTGGGAGTTTGGGGACAGAAATGATGCTCTGGGATGAGACGGACAAGGGTTCATATCCTGCTTCAATTATGTGACGTTGGGCAGACATCTGAATACTGAATGGCTCAGTGGTGCTGGGTGCTAGGTGCCCGAACTGTTTGGTGTTTTCATGCACGTAGCTCACACAACCCTCCTCTGGCTCGAGGTATTAATTCCACTGCATAGAAAAGGAAATTGAGGCAGAATGGAAGTAACTTGCTCATGATCAGATATTACATGTCAAAGCTGGAACTTGACCCCAGGTCAGTCTGTTAAGTTGATATTCCCTAGACTCTCCCGCAAAGTTCCTTTTCTATAAAATGGGAACACCGCTCCTTCCTTCCAGGGTTGTTGTGCAAAGTAAGAGATTAAATTTGAATATATCTGACATCGGTCAGCGTGCTTCCTGGAAATGGAGAGGAAACTTGAGGCAGTTGACACCCTCCCTGCATCCCCTTGCCCCAGGGTAAGTGACAGTCAGGACCAGATCCAAGTTTTGTCCTCCAGACCTGATTTACTTTCACATCCTCTTAAATGAAAGAACAAATGTGAGAACACTGCAAAACTGAAAAGGGAGGGAGGAAGAGAACATGAAGTCAGTCAGGGAAGGAGGCCATTTTCATTTTTGAAGGCAAGTGGGCAGACAGCAGGAGGGCTTAACCCGTAGCACCATGCGATTATCCTAAGCTTTTACCGAAGTTCCTTGTGCCCAGAGTTCAAAAGCTACTCATGGCACCGGCACAGCCTGGGGTTAGGGAGAATCACATCTGTCTCCTTATGCCCAGTTCTATTTCTGTGGTGCTAGAGAAGGATGAGAAGCAGAAAAGCATAATGTGGTGGAGCAGGGAGAAGGGGCGCCCCCAGAGATTCTCCAACAGCCCGCCTCTGCCACAGGGGAGCCTAACAGTGGAAAAAATAGGAAGGTTAAATGCCCAGGCCTTAGGGTCAAGCAGACCCCAGATGGAATCGGGCTTCACCACATGTCTCAGCAATGTCACTTTACCTCTGTCCCAATTCCCTTGCACATTCAGAGAAATGGCCTCCAAATACCCAATCAAGGGCCAGGCATAGTGAAAAAACAACAACAACAACAAAAAAACATGCCCATTGTATTTCTATAGTGCCTGGCCTGCTACCAATGGGTGAAAGGACTAGAAGTTTCAATGCCAACCACTCCCAATCCTGCAGTCACTGGGCACAAGTGCCCAGTAGGGTTGGGGCCAGCAGGTCAAGTCCATGACGCAATCACAGCTTCCTGCTAAGAGGTGAACCATGACCCTTAGGAAATAGAAAAACAGCCCATTAACAAGCAGTACAAAACAAAACCTCGGTGAACTGTTATTTCTCATTATACAGAACTGGTAGCAAAGCCAAAGACTTGTGCACTTGAACACTGAATACCCCTCCTTATCCACCACAGAACATTTACAGTCATTGTTCCTCTCGAGGCTCCAAACCCAGGCTGGGCTCTTCCCTCCTGCCCAGCTTCACTGCAGGAAGGGCTTTGAGGTCTGAGGGTGCCAGTCTCTTCCCCGCGCCTGCATGGGGCTGAAATGTGGCACGCTGACCAGGCTCCTTTCTTGCCCCTCCCCAGAGAGGAGGGTCAGAAGCAAGCAGCATCTTGGCCCTTGCCTTTCTTCAGTCACCTCCTAACCGGTCAGGGAGGAGGCACATACTGCTGGAAGAAGGGCAAGGGAAGTCATAATTCACAGCTTGTTTGCTACAGAAAGTGCCTGGGGTCAGTCCTTGGCTGCTGCTGCCTCCAAGTAATCCACCTAAAACTGGGGAGAGGGGACAGAATCTGGGTGGTCCTGGGAAGGGAGCCAGGAGACTGACTGAAGGAGTGGGAGTCCCCGAGGACCTTCACAATCCTGCACGATTCGCAGTTCACTGCGGGCAGGCTGGCCTGAGAAACCCAGGGTGAAGACTCAGGCATGAAGAGTATCCCCTCCCATTAGTCTGAAAGGGAGGAAATCGGGGTCAAGGAGGTTTGGCAACAGCCATGGTCACCGGGCCGGTGGCAGGGCCCGAACAACTCTGGGGTCTCCGAGCTCTCTCACTGCACCATGTGCCACCTAGAAAGGCTCAAGTTTTTGGGAAACATCTGCAGAAGAGCTCAGGAGACAGGAGAGGTGCAAGCTCTGGGGAGAACAGATTGCCCCCGTCCGCTCCTCACACCTTTAGAGGCGAGGCCCTGAGGAGGTTTGGACTTCATCCATAAGGACCCAAACACAGAGTTCATAATCTAACACTTCCTACACTTCAAAAGGCGAAGTGACCAACAGAGCTGCTCAAACTCTCCAGAGATAATCTGCTTTTTTGGTGTGCTTGGTCTCTCCTGGGGCCTGACACCACCAGGTGCGGGAGAAAAGGGTGGGAGGTCAAAGGAAATGAGATAGGATTGGGGCCATCAGGAAACAAGGGCCTTCAGGCTGCCCAACTGAACAGGTTTTCGGAGAGCCGGATGCACAGACCAGCTGTGACCCTGACTTTCACATTGATGGGTTAATGGCAGGTGAGAGGTAATGGAATTGGAATGATGGAGGAAAAGGAAAGCTGCTTGGAGTGTCAGTCCCTGGGGGTGTTTGCCCCTCTCTCTCAGTGGCCGGCTGGGGCCTTTCCAGCCCAGGAAGGCCACAGTACCGTGGTGGGCCCAACCTGGAGGTCCACGAATCCGAGCTCAGCCCATTCTACTTCTGTGCCTTCTGCCTCTGGCTCAGGGGTAGGAGGAGGGCATGGTCCCTGGGGGTCTGCTAGTCCTCTTCCAGCTCCCAGGCCGAAGCTGAGATCCCAGAGATCCTGTCCATTCCAGTGAGAATGTAGGGTGTGGCTTGGGGGCTGCACCTCACACAAAAGCCCACCCCCAGCGTGTGGTGGGTGGGCGTGGGACAGAAAAGTTCTCGCAGAGAGGAGGGAGCCTCGAGTTAGCTGCTCCTGGCCCAGATCCTGTGTGGGAGTCAGGTCATGTGGCGGGTGATGGCACGGAGGGCATAGAGCAGGGCGGCTTGCATGCGGGCCTCCAGGAGCAGCAGGTTCACGTGGACCTGGGGCACAGAAGGGGGCTTGTCAGCAAATGGTGTCAGTCCTCGCCATCCCCATCCCTCCCACGTTGCCACCATCCCTGACGTTGCCACCATCCCTGACCACTCATCTCATCCTTCAGTTTCCTAAGGCTCTGAGCGATTTGGGGCAAGGGCTGCGCAGGGATTTCCAGCACATTCATCTTTGTTGTGACTAATCCCTCTACCCCCCAAAGCTAAAATAAGAGCTGCCACTGAGCACCTGTTTGGGATTGGACATTTACATTCACTTTCCCTTTTCATCCTTCCAGCAATCGATGCAGGCGGTGCTTATTCCCACTGTCAAAATAAGAAAGCTCGAGGAGGCAGAGTGACTGCCCGAGGTCATACTTCTACTGAGTGACAGTGTTACGATTTCAACCCACGTCCTGCTGGCTGCCATGGAGGACCCTGCAAAGCACATCCCCACCTTATGGGCGAATCAGTGGAGCCTGAAGTCACTTTGGGGAGTAGTGCTGAAACCCAGGGCAGTATACCCAGGTGTCCCACCTGGCAGCACGGACTCAGTCTGGGGTGCCTCACTGGGTTGACCCCTTGCCCTCTCCACTGCCAGGCTTCCCCAGGCCCGCCCTGCCCCTGTACCTTCTCTGAGTGGCGGAAGTGCCTCCAGAAGAGTTTGTACATCCTCCGGGTGGTCTTCTCGGGGTAGCAGGCCACCGTCTTGATATAGACCTTGAGGTTCCGCTCCAGGAGCTGGTTCACCTCTCCGTAGTCATAGTCGTCATACCTAGACGAAAAGGCCCAACAGCATCACTCACCCTCAGCTTCCAGAGCTAGCTCCCCTCTTCCAGCCCCGCCCTGGAAAAGAAGGAACAGAAAGTAGCAAGAAAAGGCAGAAGGGAGGAAGCAACTAGAAGCTTGGTTCCTCTTAGAAAAATAGCTGTCATATATCACAGACCAAGGAATGAATAGAGAGAAGCAGGCTTTATTTGGTATCAACTCTGTACCGTGTGCACATATATTCAAGGAATCCTTAAAACTATTGAACACTACCGTATACAAAACTATTACATACAATATACTGTATTCATCAGCCCCGTTCTGTCGATGAAGCTGAGATTCAGAGAAGTCAAGTCACTTGTCGTAGAGCACACAGGTGGGAATGGGACTCAAACCCAGCTCTCCCTGACTCCACAGTCATATTTACTACTTTGCAGTAAAGGCCACGGGAGATGGGACAGGAGGTGAGTGCAAGTATTTACCTTGGAGAAGGAAGGTGGAAAGGGCAAAAGGGAGCTGGTACTCATTTTATAGATGGGCAAACTAAGGCCTGGAGAAGACAAGTAAGTTGTTCAAGTCAAAGAGCAGGTTGGTGAGCAGTCTAGAAGCTACTTTATCATTCGCCAGTCCTGTGAGCCGGTGAGCCAACTCACATCGGTGTGGATGGGAAAGACAGGCTAAAAACTGGAAGACAGTCAGGAAACAAAGGTGCCAGGGCAAGGATCGTGTTGGAGAATGGAGGCTCCCGGACCCAGAGCTGGGCAGGAACTAGCCTGTGCCTGTCCGTCCTTGGTCTCCTCGGAGTTAGAAACCGGACCATGACCAGCGGGATGGCAGCCAATTAAGTCCAACTCAACCCACCCAGTGAAACATGATTAACAGTTAGGTGTCACAGAAATTCAGCGATGCCCTTTTAAAAACAGGGGGATTTTTTTTTAATGCTTGAACTAAACTGTTAAATGAGAAAAGTGAGAAAAGAATCATGGTCCACTAAAATATGCTCATGTCTGATTAAGTAAAATAACTGACACATACGCAAGAAAACATTGGTTTCATAAAATTGTGTTTTGGTTATTTGTGCATGGAAAACAGACAGGAAGGAAATACTTGACAAGAAGAAGAAAGGATGGTTATCATGGATAGTTTTTATTTTCTTCTTTTTTGTTATGTTTTCTAAATTTACTAAAAATTAGGCTGCATCTCTTTACAAACATCAAACATATATATTTAAATGAAATTATAATTTCAGCTATACAAAAGCAACTACGTAAGAAAGAAAAGCAGCAATCTAGAAAAATGTCACAGCCCAGCGTGCGTGGATCAGTGATGAGCATCCACCTATGAATCAAGAGGTCAGTTTGATTCCTGGTTAGTGTGGGGCGTGCAGGAGGCAGCCGATCAATGATCCTCTCTCATCATGGGCATTTCTCTCTCTCTCTCTCTCTCTCTCTCTCTCTCTCTCTCTCTCTCTCTCTCTGATTATATATATAGTTATCTGTATGGAGTGGGGTTAAAGTGTTTATTTGTAAAAACATTTATCTTCTGTAATCAGCAAAGAGAAACATTTGCTTTGAAAAACAGCATAGGCAGGAAGAAAGGAAAAGAAAAAAACAGAAAAAGGAAACCACTGTGAGTGCGGACTGAGGCCTTGCAGCGCACACACGTCCTGGATGAGGAGGCGTGTGCTTACCGGATGCCGAAGACGCAGTGGATGTAGTTCCAGATGGCCCTACGGAGCATGGAGGTGTCCACTCCGCTGTGCATGGCCATGGTGTTGTAGGTGAGGCTATAGGCTGCCTGGAACTTCTCATCTAGCAGCTGCCCACCCTCCGGGTAAAGCCTCTGGATCAGGGAGTAGCCATGGTCTTCCCAGGTATAATCCTGAGAAACGTGGGAAGGGGTCAATAAATGGCCCCAAGGCTGGCCAGAGAGACCCCATCCTCTGGAGCACACCTCCCCACCCCACCAATCTAAGCTACTGCTTAGTCTGGGCACAGATGGACTTAGGGCACAAGTGGGTCCCTTCATGATCCAGGGTCTCCCCCTTCCCTCACGGAATCTTGAGGGAGAGAAGGTATCCCACTCAAACCACCCACCCCTTGATCGCAAATCAGGAGCAATGCCAAGATCAGTGGGGAGAGCCCACCTGGGCACGGAAGGTAGGGGGTGCCTGAGTCCCTCGCCGGGTGAAGTCCTCATATCCGAAAGTGGGGTCTTCCACGAAGCACAGCATGTCTGGGTGTGGAGAGGACTCCAGGATGTCAGCTGAGAGTATCGGAAAGAGATCACAGTGAGGCCGAGGCCTGGAGCACAGGGATCTGCACTCCTGAGTAATCATCGGTGCGGGGCCAGGCAACGCAGAGTCTAAGGCCAGAGACAGCCCCTCCCTCCAGCGAGTGGAGCCAGGATTCCGACGGGAAGAGGCGAATCGGGCCCAGGGCTGAGGCCCCCAGTAATAACAACTGTCATAGCAGTAGCAGTTATCCAGGAGCTTTGATTTTCTTGTGCCATTTACCCTACACACCAATCCTTTCCGTGTGAGGAGCAGGCCCCGCGGCAGGAAGGGACTTATTAGTGGTCACTCTGACAGGAAGCCTAACACAGGCCAGATTCAAACTCAGGTCTAACCCCAAAAAACAAGAGATGCAGTACACAGAGGTGCCTACACCTCAACAGAGATGGCAGAAGAAGGGGGCAGGCCCTGGGACCTGGACACTGTGATCCCATACCCGAGGGGGTCACCAGCAGGCTCTCCGACTTCTCCAGCTCAAAGCGGCTCTCCATCTCTTCCTGAGACGCTCCCTCATCCCGCAATAGGCTCTCCTGCAGCTGCCTCATGCGCTCCATCAGAGCCTCCACGTCTTGGGCAGCCTCGAAGCCCTGAGGGGGGACCCAAAGATGACCATTCACTCCTCTCTCGGCCCCCCCAAGAAATCCCACACATCTTTCCCATATGCCGGCCTTTCTGAACGGGCAGCCATGGATTATGCCTCCCCAAGTAAAGTTTAAGAAGCTACAGAATCATCCCTGGCCCAGGTAGCTCATTTAGTTAGAGCAGTGGTCGGCAAACTGCGGCTCGCAAGCCACATGTGGCTCTTTGGCCCTTTGAGTGTGGCTCTTCCACAAAATACCACGGCCTGGGCAAGTCCATTTTGAAGAAGTGGCGTTAGAAGAAGTTTAAGTTTAAAAAATGTGGCTCTCAAAAGAAACTTCCATCATTGTACTGTTGATATTTGGCTCTGTTGACTAATGAGTTTGCCGGCCACTGGGTTAGCGAGTCATCCTGATACACCAAGGTTGTGGGTCTGACCCCTGGTAAGGGTACATATAAGAATCAACCAATTAACGCATAAATAAATGAAAAAACAAGTACACGTTCCTCTCTCTGTCTCAAATCAAGCAACAATTTACAAAACGCAAACTGCAGAACAGACATGTCTTCTCTGAGCTTCAACTGCCCTCACAGGTAAGGGACTTAAAAATACCTGTATTTTCATATTAAAACAAACAAGGCCACCTTACAGAATAAGAAGCACACTCTGTATTTTGAAAGCAGTAAAACCCAGGAGACTTTAAGTCTTGGAGCTACATGCTGAGGGGCCAGTGACCGGGTTATTTCATCTGGTCCTCACAACTCATTGTGAAGTGGTGGTCTTCATCCTCATTGTGTAGGCGAGGAAATGGAACTTCAAAGTGAAATAACTTCCCTAAGGGCTGTCACTGTGAGGCAGTGAGGCAGTGGCTTCTGTCCAGGGATGACAGGCCATGCCAGCTTCCTCTCCCACCCAAACCCAGGCCGTGACTTACCCCAGAATTGTTCAGTGAGTCTCTGCTGGGGGGGCTGCTTTGCTCACTGGGGGGTGAAGGTGCCTGGGGTACCGGGCTGCCCTCCGGGTCCCCCTCAGGGAGGATGCCACAGCCAAACACGAAGGAGGCCAGTGAGTGACAGTGGGTGAGCAGGACCAGGGCCTGGATGAGCTCAGCGAGGGACCAGCTATGCTCCCCCGTCTTCAGCAATGCCTGAGAGGACAGAAGGCCAGACTTGTTCAGTGCCTGCCCCAGGCTAGCTGCCATACCCCAGCCCGGGCCCTGTGCTGCCTCGGGGACCTGCCTCTCTACCCACTGTACCTGGATATGCTCCTTGGTGATGAGCCATGGGCGATGTGCCAGCAACTTGTTGATCTCGTTAAGTTTGCGCAACTTCTTAGGAGCCCGGTGGAGGCCAAGCAGCCACTCAGGGTCACCGCCGGTCTGCAGAAACTCGGCCATGTGGGAGCCCACCAGGTAGGAACACTGGTGGCGGGCAGCAGCCTGTGGAGGTAAGGGCACATTCAGTAGCGTGAGCTTAGGTCATGCTATTCTTTCTGTGCCCTATTCAGGGTGAGTACCCCATGGAAGGTGACATCATAGACGTCATTGTTGCCTGAGAGGCGGGAAATTTAGGTTCTAACCCCAGCTCTTTATCCTCACTTTATAGAGGAGGAAATGGAACTTCAAAGTCAAATAACTCTCTAAGGCTTATCTGAGCTGCTGGCCTGTTATGACCTTGGGCAGGTCATTTACTCCTTTCCGCCTCAGTCTCCCAAGCCGGGGAGCAGGCACGACAGATGCCTCTGTTCTAAAATCCGAGTCAAACAAAACCCGGCCTTTCCTCTCCTCCTCCTCCTCATCTCCGAGTCAGTCCAGAAAGTCCCCAGCAAAGACATCTGTGGACGGAGCCCCCCGCCACGTGGCCACCTCTAGGCAAGTCAGGGCCGGACAGGCTCACCATGATGGCAATGTAGTGGCGCCAGGAGCTGGCCAGGGGCCCATCTGTGTGCAGCAGCAGGTAGTGCAGGCGCCAGAATCTGCTCAGGTAGTCAGGGTGCAGGCCCATCACCACTGCCAGGTTGTCCACACGCCCACAGGACATCAGTGCCTCCAGCCCCAGGTTCTGCTCGAGGCTCTCAGCTCCCTCCTGTAGGACCTGCCAAGCAAAGGTGAGGAGAGGATGGGTTCCCCTCCCGGCCTTCCCCGCAAAGAGACCAACACATTCGTTACCGGGGGATTGTAATAGCGAGAAACTGAAAACTGCCACATCCCAGAAGAGAACAAGAGGGTAAAAGATATTTCGTTAAGTGATCAAATACTTACCAGATGCCTTATATAATAATAACCAATACTTTTGTAATGCTTACAATGTGCCCAGCACCGTTTGAGCACTTTATATGTATTTACTCATTTAATTCTTACAAGTATGAGATAATTCTATTCTCTATTTTTAGATAGAAAAAGTCAGGCATAGAAATGAAAATACAGTTTTCTCTGGCCTTCATGGAGCTTCTGTTTTAACAGCGTGAAACTGTACAGCCCTGGGAGGTGGGTGTAAAAGAGTTCACACTTCCAGTGCTTTCTCCATGCCAGGGCTGAGTTCGGAGTGTCCCCTGCACTATCTCATTGATTTTCCCCCATTATTTTGTGAGGGGAATACTATTTTCCCTTCACTGACAGATGAGGAAATCAAGACCCAGAGAGGTTTCATTCCTTGCTCAAAGTTACAGATCTAGTAAATGACAAAACCAGGATTCAAATCCAGATTAACACCAAAGCCTATTTCTTTTCTTTATTATAAAAGAGTGGTTCTTTCTTTCTTTCTTTCTTTCTTTCTTTCTTTCTTTCTTTCTTTCTTTCTTTCTTTCTTTCTTTCTTTCTTTTTTTAAAATGTGCTTAGTGATTTCCCAGAAAAATGGAGAGGGATAGAAACATCAACAATGAGAGAGAATCACTGATCAGCTGCCTCCCACACGCCCCCCACTGGGGATTGAGCTCACAGCCCAGGCATGTGCCCTTGACTGGAATTGAACCCGGAACCCCTCAGTCTGCAGGCTCTATCCACTGAGCCAAACTTGCTAGGGCAGCAGTGGTTATTTCTAAATGAAATTGTTAAAATACCAGAACAACACTTGAGCTTTTTAAATCCTGGGCTGCAGACACGAGTCACTAGCTAGTGGTTGTTTATTCTCATTTACAAAGGGTGCAGGAAACTGGGGGCTTAGACCTTTGTGAACAGTTCATTGACTACTCGGCCTACGCGTTTAGGAGAGAAAAGAGGATAAGGAAACAAGCAGTTGTTTTCAAAGAAAAAGAAGAAAACTATTATTTAAAGATTTTTCTGTGAAGGAACCCCCTCACCCCAACTCCACACTAGCAGCACCCAGGACAGTACCTGACACAGATTAATCCTCCAATAGCTATCTGTTAAAAACATGAGAAAAATGAATAGATGATCTGACTCAGTAAATGAAAGAAGTCTCTGTTGTATTAAGTGAGAAAACAGAACAAAACAACAAACTCCCCCCAAAAACATTCTGTAAACTATGACCTTGGTTCTGTATTGGGGGGGGGGGGGGGTAAACTATGACCTTGGTTCTGTATGGGGGGGGGGGGGCCACCAGAGAACAATGGCAAATAGATAAGTAACACTGATTACTTCTCAGGGGACAAGGAGATTCTGAAACATTGGGAAAATTTTTATAATGAACATATACTTCTGAAGTATAATAAAACTTTAATTATGCACAATCAAGAATGAGAAGATAAACACAGATGGTTCTATCTCCTTGAGGAAAAGCAGGCCTTGTTCTAGGAATCAAAAGTTTGCTCATCACCTAGCTGCATTATTACCGCTTTATCTCTTGAAGCCTGTTTCTTCCCAACAAAATGGGGTTAATTTGCCTGCTTCCTAGAGCTGTTCTGTAGATTAAACCAGTCAGGAACCTGAGGGGATAGTTTCAAAACTATTTCAAGAGGCAGGAAAAGACCCTCCTCACCAACTCAGTGCTCCACATGTCCCTTCTTCCCAGGGACCAACCATTCCTAACCCTTCCAAGCTTACCTCCTCCACGGGGATGAAGGCGCTGGGTCCTCGAGGGCCTCCCCGCGCCCACCTCATCCTCTGCTCCTACAAGGAAACACATCATGGTTAGTTGGAGGTAAAAGAGAGGACTACAAGGAAAGTGCTCTCTCTAGTTTCCTCTTCCTACCCAAGGGGCTTCACTGAACTTTGGAAAACTTCCTTTCTGGTGCAACCTGCACAGAGGAGTCATTTGGGAGATATACTCCTGTTTGGTGGGCGAGAGAGAGCAAACGAGAAAGAGAGAGGGCTGGCCCCACAGGCTTAGCTCTTCAGAAACTGGGCAGGGCCTGGGGAGCCCCAGTACTGGGTAGGGAGGGCCTGGGAAAGGGGAATGCACAGCCACCACACTGCACATCTCCAGGAGACCACCCTCCTGGGAGCCCTGGAGAATCCATAAGAGAACCCCCTCTTTTACATCCTGAAGCCAGGTTACCCTAGGTTCCTAGGATGCAGCTGCAGTCTCTTTCAAATTGTCATTTCTTCATCCCTCCCGCCATCACCATCTCATAGACCGCTACCATCTCTTGTCTGGACTATCAACCACAGCCTCACCAATGGTCTCATCCTGGGAGGATGCCATAGCCAAACACTCATTCCTATACCAAATTAACGGAAAAATAATAAATAAAACATGCCCCCTTAGCACCAACTCTAGGAGTAGGAGCAGAGTTAGTGAGTATGTGACCTTGGTGGTTTCTAAAGAGGGCAACCTTTTTATAGCTGGAGTAAAGTTTATGTGCAAATCTGATAACTGGCTAAAAACTCTGTCTCCGCCTGCCTTAGCCTTTGAGATAAATTAAGAGCGGCTCAGACCCACTGTCCTCCCACCAAGTCAGTCCTTTTGCAGAGCTAACTTTTACAGTCTTCCAGGGCCTGGGAAACTTCTTTCAGACCCTCCTCTGTGACCCCACAATTCCCAGTCCTTTTGCTTCTAAAAACATTGTCTTCTACTTGTCTGAATGAGGTCTCCCTACTATCAGGTCACATTTTGTGAAGGGCGGGGCCAGGTCATTCATACCAGCCTACGAATTAACATAAAGCACAAGAGATTTCAAGAGAATCAGGACAGGGCATACATGGCTGACAGTAGCAGCTCTTCTGACATGCATGTATTGAAGGTTCTTTGGAAATCACCAATGATGTACTCACAAAATCTGCTCCTACTACTAGAGGTGAGGTTCACAGAGGATGTTTTACTTTTCCATTTGTTTTAATACCTGCAAGGGGCGCTCTCAGCACTGGCCTGGCCTTCGTTTACCTGGCCCTGTTTGGCTCAGTGGATAGAGCACTGGCCTGCAGACTGAAGGGTCCCGGGTGTGATTCCAGTTAAAGGCATGTACCTTGGTTGCAGGCTCAAACCTCAGCCCTGGTGGAGGTGTGTGTGGGAGGCAACCAATTGATGTGTTTCTCACATCAATAGTTTCTCTGTCTCTCCCCCTCCCTTTCACTCTCACTAAAAATCAATGGGAAAATATCAAGTGAGGATTAAAAGAGAGAAAGAGAGTTAGTAACTCTCTGGGTCTTAAGCTGGGACCAAGACAGAAGGGCTGATTTCTCAGGTCCCTTTCAGCCCACACTTCTGGGAGCTACCAGGCCCGGTGGGCCCAAGTCTAGCATAGAAACCAGCAGCCTCAAGCACTCCTGTTCCAGCTTCCCCTCCTCCCTCACCAAAGAGAAAAAAACCTCACAGCTCTGTGTGGGAGATAAGAATTGCTGACTCCACAAAAAGGGCCTCCCCCCCTCAGGGGATGTGAGGACAGAGAAACCACAGCCAGGTGGGGTGGGAAAGAGCAGGATGGAACTGGGGTTTGGGGGTTGGAGGGCTAGAGGGCCCACTACAGTGCTAGCAAGGTGCAGGGAAGAGCCTTGGGGGTCCCATTTCACTCTAAGGTCTGCCCCATGGGCTGTCAAGGAAAGGAACGTGTGGGTCTTAAGTGATAAGTCTGGATCCAACAGCATTGTCAGCCCTGATGACGGAGGACGGGGTCCACTAAGAGACAGGGGCTCTGACAACTGCCTAGGCTCAGATGACATCTCCACCATCTGCTACCTCAGTTTCCTCAACAAATAATGGGGCTAATAGTACCTACTTTTACTGGGTAGTCATAAGGATTTAATGAGATAATGCCCTTACCTCAGTACCCCTATCAACAGTAAGCACTTAATAGAAATCAGCTATCATTAACCTCTTTGTTTTTCCAAACAATGGCATCTCAACCCAAGCAGTACTTTAAAATCCCTCTGAAAGCTTTTGGAAAAAATACCAGTGCATCCTGGCCGGTCTGGCTCAGTGCATAGAGTATCCGCCTGTGTGCCCAAAGGCCCTGGGTTTGATTCTGGTCAAAGGAACATACCTTGGCTGCAGGCTCCTTTCCTGCCTGGACCCAGGCCTGGGCCTGCCCTGGTCTGGCGCATGCAGGAGACAACCAATAGATGTGTTTCTCTCACATTTTTTTTTCTCTGTCTTTCTCTCTCTCTTCCACTCTCTCTAAAAATCAATGGAAAAATATCCTCAAATATATATAACAACAACAACAAAAATATATATGCAAGGCCCCGCCTCAAGCAATTCTAATTTAATTGGGTGGGCACAGCATAGTTTACAGCCAGGGTGTGTAAGGCAGGGGGCTAAGAGCTTCCCAGGTGGAGCCAAAATTAATCTGTGCACTCAACAAATGTTTTTGATGACGACATTTCAGGTAGCAACAGTACAGGAGTAAAAAGACAAAGTCTCAGCCTTCACAGAATTGACAATCTAATAGAGAAAGGCAAATAAACAAATTACGACTAGGATTTCAAACCAGATTATATGATATAAATTAAACAGAGCAATGACGGAGTGGGCGATACGCAATATTGTAGGCCGAGTAGACAGAACCACTGAGCCAGGACGAGGTGACTTTTGAGTCGATCTCTCAATATCTAAGTGTATTAGGCAGCAAGGCCAGCATTCCATTCAGAGAGAACAGAAATTGTAAAGCTCTGAAGGCAAGACCAAGTAGAATCTAATACGGAGCTCTGATACTAGGAATGCTTCTCTGACCTTGACACCCAGAACTTCAAAGGAAGCAGACAGGGCAGGAGATGCCAAGAGATGATGCCTCCAAATCAGCTCTCCCCTTTTCCCTGAGACAGGAAGTCAATAATAATGGCAGATAACAACCGTGATTACCATTGGCTAAGCATGTATTTCACATGCACTTTAAGGTAGGAGCTACTACTACTAGGGTGCCTATTTCACAGACGAGGAGTAAGGCTCAGAGAGACAGTCACTTTGAGTAACTTAGCCAAGGAGGTAGCCAAGTTGGGGTCCAAACCAGGTTTCTTCAACAGCAGACACCATTCCCATTCTCTAAGCTTCTCGAGGTCTCAACAGCCCCAAGGCTTTGCATCTGGGGTTCACCAGGATTGAGGAGCTCCTTCTCCCTGCCCACATCCCCAGAAATCCAGTACCTTCCATCACAGCACCTGTCATACTGCGTCCTTTCTTACCTTGAGGGTGCACACTGGAACTAGTTCCCTGTTCTTAACCCCAGTGTCTAGCAGAGAACGCAGTCCAACAGAACTTTTGGAAAATGAAGGAATAGTCTATCTGCCTGTCAAAGCTGGTAGCCCCTAGCCATGGGGGCTGAGCAATTAAAATGTCACTCGTGCCCTGACCAGTTTGGCTCAGTGGATAGAGCGTCGGCCTGCGGACTCAAGGGTCCTGGGTTTGATTCCGGTCAAGGGCATATACCTTGGTGTGGGCACATCCCCAGTAGGGGGTGTGCAGGAGGCAACTGATTGATATTTCTCTCCCATCAATGTTTCTAACTCTCCTCTCCCTTCCTCTCTGTAAAAAAATCAATAAAATATATTATAAAATAAAATAAAATGTCAACTAAAACCTGAATTTTAAGTTTTAAAACAATTATCAAAATTTAAATAGTCACATGTGGCTAAAGGCCACCATATTAGACAGTGCAGTTTCAGCACACATGATAAAGGCAAGATCCCCCACCCCCAAGTTACAGATTAAAGAAAGGAAACCGGAGGGGGCAGGTGACCTATCAAAGTAACACAGCTAGAATGGGCAGAGGGAAGATCAATGGTTACTGTTCCTATGGTCCCGCCTGAGGGGGTCCCTCAGGGCAGCACGAACACTAACCAGTCAAACCACGCAACAGGAGGGCTTCAGGCAAGTCGTGAAAAGAGGATAGCCACCTCAGAGCTCAGTGCCTGGCTCCTAATTTAAGTGCTTGCTAAACGCTGGCTGTGTTATTAGCTTAGGCACTTGTATAGTTTCCACCTAATCTCCATCAGTTTTGGTGTGGGGGTGGGGGGTCTCTATTTTGCACTTGAGGAAAGATTAAGGTTCCAAAGGTTAAGTGCCAGATGACAAGTGGCCAAACAGATTTAAACTCAGCCTCTTGGAGTAGCCCCAGCCTTTATTCCTGGTATCCTATCCCCAGCCTGCAGCCTCCAGGACTCAGCCAGACACCTGGGAAGTCACCCCCACCCCCACCTCCACCCCCTCCCGGTGAGCAGCTGTGGTCTGCTGAACTCAGACACATACCTGGTTTACACCTGAGAGGGACACAGAGCCAAGCAGCCTCTGACCAGCCTTGAGGGTGGGGCGTGTGCTGGTGCCTCAAACTTACCCTGGGCGGGGACTAGGCTAAGTGCTTTACTCATCTGACCCGGCTGATTTCTCCCAGCCATGTGGATGGAAACAGGTCCCATTATCCCTCCTTCAGAAAGGCTCATGGAGGCTCGGAGTCCTGTTCCAGACAAACACGCTCAGGTCGAACTTCAAAGCCTGCACAGTTCACAGGGCCAGCTGGGCCAGGAGGGGCACATAGTTACAAGCACTTCCTAGGTGCTAACAGGGCTGGGAGGTGGCCTATGGAGTGTTTTAGCCCCACCACGACAACAGACAAGAAATGCCCCATGATACAACTGTCACTCTGTAACTGGGGTAAAAAGCTCCTACAAAGGAGAAGGGGGCCTTATCTATTGGAGGGGAGGCGTCCCTGATGAAATGTTTGAGGAAGTGATTCTTGAGCCTAATAGGGCTCTGAACACATACTACCCATACTAGAGTGAAGTGTCTGAAGGCATAAACCCCTTGAAAGGGTGTGTGAAGTGATGGTAGTTGAGGGGACCACACATGTGGGTCTTCCCTTGGGCCTGGGCTACCAGGCTTTGTAAGTTCCGCACCTCACTGTCTTCTAAGGAATCCACTTAACGCAGACATCTTCCCAAGGTCCTCTTTAAGAGAAACTGTGTAGAAAGGGTTCAGACATCACCCACTTTCCCCTCTCAGACCTGTGGCTTCTTCCATCTAAAGGCCACTCGCCCATAACTTAACCAGACCACTTCCCAGGCTCTGTCCCTAAGAGGCATGGACCAACTCTCACCCCGGCGGGAGGGACACCCTCAAACACACCCTGTGAGACACTCCGGGGAAAAGAGATATAGATGGATGATGGCCACATTCTAACAAGAGCTAGCATTTTTGATGAGGTTACTGTGTTCAAGGTATTGTGCTTTGGCCTTTGTATTCTCAGACAATTCTCCCAACAATCCCTCAGAGATACTATTCAAATCTGAAAGGAAGATGCAGCTCTCAGAAGTGATCACTTGGCCAAGTTCACACAGCAAGTGAGTGGGAGGGCTAGTACATGAACTCAGAGCTCTGCCCAGGTGCCTTATTTGTATTATTACTATTTCTAAGCCTCACCTGAGGATATGCTTAGAAAGGGAGAGGAAGAGAAAAATGGATCAGTTGCCTTCCATAAATGCCCTGGGATCGAACCCGCCACCCAGGAATATGCTCAACCACCTGAGGCACTCGGGCTGGGCTAGGTGCTCTTGTAAATATCCCAGCCCTGGCCGGTGTGGCTCAGTAAGTTGAGCATGTCCTGTGTTCTGAAAGGTTGCCGCTGACTCTCAGTCAAAGCACAAACCGGGCGGCGGGTTTGATCTTGGGCACATACAGAAGGCATACTGATATTTCTCTCTCCCTAAAAAAAAAAAAATCAATAAAAAATCTTAAAACAAATATTACACCAGGTTCTTAAATAGCATCGTTTCATTCAACATTATTTGTTTATATCAACTAGCCTATGGCAAGGTTAGTTTCCTTATGTATCATTTTGCGTAAAGTCACAGAACCTATAGACCATGT
Source organism: Antrozous pallidus (assembly GCA_027563665.1). NCBI lineage: Eukaryota > Metazoa > Chordata > Mammalia > Chiroptera > Vespertilionidae > Antrozous > Antrozous pallidus. The sequence goes on from CM050508.1 coordinate 194,992,369, forward strand.
TAAATGAGGACTTACTGTATTTCCATTAAAAAATACATTTTATTTATTTCAGAAAGGCAGAGTGACAGAAACATCAATGATGAGAGAGAACAATCGATGTGCTGCCTCCTATCTACCCAACACGCTGAGACGGAGCCTGCAGCCCAGGCGTGCGCCCCGACTGGGAATCACACTGCAACCTCCTGGTTCACAGAGGCCGATGCCCAGCTCCTGAGCTGAGCCAGCTGGGCTGTGTCTCCCCGTCTTCACAAAGAGGGGGGCAGACTCGGAGTGGGGTGACCTGGTCAGAGCCACACAGCTGAGAACGGGCAGAAGCAGGTTTTATTCCTAAACCGCGGGGGGGAGGGTAAATAACAGGAAACGCAGGGCACAAACCATCCTCTGTCGGAGGCAGGACCCAGAAACCATGACGCCCAGAGAAGCTCAGCCATTCCCCAGGATCACCGTTTAGTCCTAGCAAGTGCCTGTCTCCCAGCCGCAGCAACACACTGTGGCCCTCTCCGCCGGGAAACTAGAGAAACAGACAAAACTCCCGGCGGCGCCGAGCACACTCGGAAATCCTTAGGGAAGAAAGCGTCTCCTAGTCCCTCCTGGACCTCAACCTTCTCTTCCTGTAAAATGGAACTACAGTGCAGCTCATGCTAGTGTTTTGCTAGTTCAGTCTGGAGGGCTCAGAGAAAAGGCAAAACCCGAGCCTAGAACCTAATCGGTGCTCTATAAGATATCCATTATCGATGGCGGTGGTGATGGTGGGGGCAGGGGGTAGGGGGGGCCAATGGTCAGATCAGGCCCAGCCTCATTCCCAGCCTCCCTGCAATGGGAGTCCCTGTGAAACAAACTTCTGAGACCTCGGACCACTTAGCAGGGCACAGCCTGACCCGCGCCTGATGGGGGGGCCATGGCCAGGGTTTTCGGTGTTCGCCTTCTCCCCGGAGCTCTGGCCGCCGCCGCCGCCGCCGCCGCGTACCCGGTAGCCGGCCGAGGCCCGGAAGCAACTGCGCCCCCTTCCAAATCGGGGTGCAGGTGGGGCGGGGGACAAGGTCAGTCTTCGTTGGCCGGTCCCAGATGCCCCGTTCCCCGCGCTGGGGGGGGGGGGGGGGGACGGCAGCGGGAACGCATCCTACCTAGAAAGAGTCGTCCGCCCGCCCGGCCGGCCCGGAGAAGGGAGCCTTCGGGAGGGGGCGGGGAGGAGGAGTGGTCGGGCCGCTGCGGCGGAGATTTGCCCGGACTTGATGACTCCCACGACCAGAGCCCAAACCCCGGGCAACCTCGAGAAGGCTCTGCTTCCATTGGCCAAGAGTCCGAGGGAGCCCAGGAGGGCCCCCGCAACCCAGGGGGAAGGGGAGGGGCGAAGAGGGTCGAGGTTGCCAGTTGATGCAACCCCACTCCAGGTTTGCGCGCTCCACTCCTCCTTCCCGGGCCGGGGGTGGAGGAAATGACGGGGGAGGGGGGCCCGCGCTCCGACTCAGCCCAGGCTTAGCCCGAAGCTCGGACGAAGCTCGGGGTTCAAGGGGAAGGTGGCGCGGCTCGGCCGCTGCTTACCTCTCCGGCCGCCGGGCTGCCGCCGCCGCCGCCGCCCCGGGAGAACGGCAGGTAGCCCTTGAGCTCGGGGCGGCATTCAGAGTCCGCCACGATCATGGTGTGCGCCAGGACCCAGGCGCGGCTGGCCGCCGACCCGGGCACCCGAGGGGTTTGTGGCCGGACGCACTCAGGAAGCCGGGACCGGGGGCCGCAGGGGAGGTTCTAGAACCCGGGGTGTCTCTCAGGGCTCCAGAACGCGCTCCCGGAGTCCAGGAACGGCCGCTGCCTCGCCGGACTCTCCTCGCGTCCGGCTCCTGGAGCGGTGAATGGAGTCGGAAGCCCGGGGGTGGCCGCGGCGCGCGGGTCTTCACGGCCTGGGGTGCCTCCGGAGTCCGCAGGGGCGAGGGCTGCTGGCGGACACGGCGCGGCTCGGCATCCCCGCCGCGGAACTGCCGGCGCTCGCAGGGCTCTGACACCAGCGGCGCCTCCAGCCCGCTGCGGTCCCCGGGGGAGGGCGGGGACACAAAAGCCCCAAGCCGCAGCCAATCAGATGCCTGTTTCCTAGGGAGGCGGGGCGACACCCTCCTCAGGAGCCGACTGCTCAGCCAATCCACGCCCGGAAGCGCCCAGGAACTCTGGGAGCTGTAGTCAGCCCCGCACGTAGGCTGCAAACTTTTGCAAAAGGATTTAGTCAGATTGTTGACAATGCCCGAGGAGAGTGACGGGCCCGGAGAGTCATTACGGCTGCGTGATGAAACGGAACTTCACTAGGCTGGGCCGTAGAGCCAGGTGTGAAATCCCTCCCCAAGTACGTTCTTTAGCGTTTCAGTTCCTGGAGGGACTGGTTTAGGATTCCAAGAGGTGGTGCTAATTATAGAACCAGATCTGGGCACACCCTTGTTCCCCTGGACTCCCCTTAAAATGTGTCAGACACAGAGAATCCACCTTATTTGTAGAGTCTCTGGGAAAGCCCTCATTCTCTGAAATGTCCTTGACAACTCCCAGTCCAACTTCAGCCCCTATTGCTGCAGGTGTCCCCCAGTGCTCCTTTGAGTGTTGGGTTCTTTTTCCATCCCTGCCACCCGTTTCTAGACACTTTGTGGTAAGGCGGTCCACTGGATCTTTTCTCACCTCTCTGGCCCCTCCTTCTCTGGCTCCTCTTTATCCTTCCACCCCTGGAACGTGGATGTTTCCTAGTTGGTTTTTAATCCCTCATCTATCCAGACATAGTCTCTGTCCTAGATCTCATTCCTTTCCTGGCCTTCAACTCTCCCTTTGGGAGAAAGCCTCTTCCACCAGCCCCTCAGCACCTGTAAACTGATTTAATCTTCAGTCCCCTTCCCACAGATTCTCTTCCTTCACAGTTTTTCTTCAGAGCTCCACTTTTTGGTTTCAATTTTAAAGCCATTGTTAACTCTGAATAGAGAATCATGGCTGCAGCAAATGGATTAAATGACCTACTAAGGTCCCCTCTGAAACTTCTGAGTCTAGGCTCATGATTCCAAAGATGACCCTTATGGCTTGGTCTCCTGCCTCCAACTTCTTGGGAGAAGGAAATTAATCTCACCCTCCACTGAGCTCCCAAGACACTTGATTTGGATCTCCTTCATAAGACCCATCACTTTCTACATTGTATTATAATTTTCTGTGTGCAGGTCTTATCTGACCCTTTTGATTATGAGTTGTTTGAAAACAGGGTCCACATCTTTGTCTTCTGTCACATGCCACCTAGCCCAATGTTCTGGCCTTCAAGGCTTTCTTCCAGAAGTTTCCTCTGCAAATCTCTGCCTATTGAAATCCTACCCAGCATTCAAAGTCTTCATTCACATTTGTGGCCTGAATGAAGGCTTTGAAACGCCACTTCCTATAGAAAACACTGCTGCTTCAGCGCAGCTCAAAATCCTCTCTCCCACTCCTCACCACATTGTTTCTACCTCTTTCTACCACTGGTCTTCAACATGATGCAACCTAGTATGTCTACATACCTTACTGCTTCTCTCTAACAAACAATGGAATATGTTATTGACCACTTTTGAAAGGAAAGAAACTTCAGCTTACTTAGAAAGCTAAAACTTCGCATAGGGTCATATAATATCTTCTTTTTTAAAAAAAATATATTTTTTATTGATTTTTTTACAGAGAGGAAGGGAGAGGGATAAAGAGTTAGAAACATCGATGAGAGAGAAATATCGATCAGCTGCCTCCTGGACACCCCCTACTGGGGATGTGGCCGCAACCAACATACATGCCCTTGACCGGAATTGAACCTGGGACCTTTCAGTCTGCAGGCCAATGCTCTATCCACTGAGCCAAACCGGTTTCGGCTATAATATCTTCTTTTGACTGTACCAGGCTGTGCCAGGGCTTGCTTATGTATGTATGTATTTATTTATTTACTTACTTATTTATTTGTAATATATCCTCCTATACAATAAAAGGCTAATATGCAAATCGACCAAACTGTGGAAGGACTGGTTGCTATAACGCACACTGACCACTAGGGGGCAGATACTCAATACAGGAGCTGCCCCCTAGTGGTTAGTGCACTCCCACAGGGGGAGTGCTGCTCAGCCAGAAGCCAGGCCCACAGCTGGCGTGCCAGCAGCAGTGTTAGGTGCCTCTTCTGCCTCTGTGGCAGTGCTAAGGATGTCTGAGTGATGGCTTAAGCCCTCTCCCCATTGGTAGTGGGCCTAAGCCATCAGTCAGACATCCCCCAAAGGCTCCCAGACTGTGAATCTCCTGCATCAGGCCTCTTGCAGGAAACCAGTCATTGTTTCACTAACAGAGATGTGACTAGAAAAATCAGAAAGGCTGGTTAACCTTCATGCTCTGAAAGGTTAGAGCTAATCACTCATTGTTTAGTTGAGACATTGGTAGTCTTATGTAAATTCTTGCTGACTGACTATTATTGGAATTTCCTGACCTAAAGGATGTGGGTACATCACATAGTCTTAATAAAAAGGGGTAGCAAGGCCAGAGCTAGTAGTAGTCCTCCCCTACTGGTGGACTCACACCTGGCCACCAATATTCCTAAATTAATGCTTTCCTAGTCTCTTTCATTTGTGTGTGGCCTTCTCCAGATCCCAAACCCTGAACTGGAACCCTGGACCACACAGGACGTGAAAGAGGTTTTCACAGCCTCTAGTATTTTTATATATTTCAGAGAGGAAGAGAAAGGGAGAGAGATAGAAACATCAACGATGAGAGAGAATCATTGATTGACTGCCTCCTGCATGTCCCCCACTGGGGATGGAGCCCACAACCTGGGCACGTGCCCTGACCAGGAATCAAACCCTAACCTCCTGGTTCACAGGTTAACGCTCACCCTCTGAGCCAGGCCAGCTGGGCTGTCAAAGCTCCTTTAAAGCAGGCCCTGTGCCCCGTTGTGTCTGTGTACCCTAATATCATGTAGTGATTCCCCAGTAAATATTTTGGAGTGAGTCAACTCTCCTCTGTTAGAATAATCCTTTAGAATCTCCGAGTAAGTGACTAAATTTTTTCAAGGTTTCTCTTACAAAGTTAGTGATTTTGTGAAAAGGCCATACTGATATACTAAATTGCATGAGCTTTTGTTACCAGTCTCTAAGGAAGGAAAAGCTCAAAAGAGGCACAGATACTACTTTTTGCCGAACTCCAACAATAGTCTGGGATACATTTGTTAACTCCTGTAACTCTCACTACAACCTGGTGAGGTAGGCATTATTCCCCCATTGGACAAATGAGGAAACTGAAGTTTAAGAGGTATGTTGGCCATGGTCTGAGAGTTTGGTAATATGCTGAGTAAGCATTCAAATTCAGGCAGGAGTGACTCTAAAGCAGAAACTCCACTGTACCACTAGTGAGAGAAGAAGCTGAGTGTGTATGTAATAAGCAGGCTAGCACAAGCAGCTAATGCATGAAGCGGAATTACAATTCACTGGGAGTGAGAAACACAGAGATCAGTGGCCTAGGACAGATGGGCCAGACATGCCTTTTAATAGGAGAGTCTCCATGAGAAGCCGCGTCATCTTCTGAAGGTGGTCAGGGTAGCTGGAATCTGAGCCCAAAGGAACCAATGAAAATATGTCATTGAACTGGCTCCATGCAGAGCAAACCTGCTGGTCAGTCCTCTGGATCCTTCCTTCCTTCCTTCCTTCCTTCCTTCCTTTCTTTCTTTCTTTCTTTCTTTCTTTCTTTCTTTCTTTCTTTCTTTCTTTCTTTCTTCTTTCTTTCATCCACTAAATATTTATTGACAACCTAGTATGCACCAGACAGTGTCCTGGGCTCTGGAAAGCCAACCAGTAAAACTCCCAGTCCACTGGGGCATGGCCCAGTGACTCTGGCTGAGGTTATGCCTCCCCTCCCCTATGACTAGCACTTTTGGTTCAGTAAGGATCTCTACTTTCTGTTACCATACTCTCTGTACTCTTGCATCAGCCGTGCTGAGGCCACTGATTGGCCAAAGCTTTTATTATTCCTCAATCACATTCCAGTCCTGAAGCTACGTCTATATTGCCTTTGAAATGTTTTTGGTTTCCTCCGCTTCAGACCCTCTCTCGGATTTTAACTCTAATGAAGTCTCTTGTATTCATTCTTTCTGAATTAACTTTACAATCCCAAATTATGGGGTCACTTCCTACAATGACTTTGTCTCTGCCCATAGCTGGGGCTATGATTTATCACCCATATGTGATTTTTCTAAGCTCTTCTCATTGTTCTCAACACACTCCCCGCTGCCATCTCAGAATACAATTCCTGCCTTCAGGAAAAAAGCCCAGCTCCTACAGGTTTAATAAAGCCAACTCGGACTCACCCTCTGCGGCTCATTCACACATTCATCCATTCAATCACTCCTTAAGCAGTTATTGTGGTCGATGCTGGGGGGGTAGGGGGGTCTCCTGGGCTGACAGGTGCTGAGCTGAGGAGCTACACAATTAAAATTGAAATTGTCCCCTGGAGTTGTGCTCCAGGAGGCAGAACAAACAGACTCTGAATCAGAGCCAGCTATCTCTGAAGAGCACTGCCCCAGGAATCCTAGTTTTTAGCTATAGGACTGAAAGAGGATTTTTTTTTCCAGCTCTTAGAACCTGTTTTCTCATCTGTAAAACAAAGGAATTGGAAATTAGCTCTAACCCTCTAGAGCCACTGTGGAGAGGATTGGACAATGCATATAATTCGGTTTAATTGATTATATACTGGGGACAGAAACCAGGTTTCAAAAAAACTCACTCCTCTTAATAAAAACAAAACAAATCAAATACAAATACTGACCAGCTGGGTGCTTTGGATTAATTCGCTATGAATTTAGGTCGGCTTTGTCGACTGAATGAGTCCTTAGCGCCCCCTACAGGCAGGACCGTGCTACAGCTCAGAATGGACTGGGAAGAAGGGTGGGTTGAGGTGCCCCAAACCGTTTGGAGTTTACAGGATTGTCAGGTCCGCTATCTCAGCCTGAAGGTCCTGAAAAGTGGCCAGGCGACAGCTAAGTAGAGATCGTGTGGATGCTGAAGATGCCCTGCTTCCAGGAGGGACCAGACCAGACTCATCAAGTACCTTCCAGCCTGAATGCACGTCCCATTGCTTTGGCTTACTCCTGCATTTTACAGGCAGGACTTCTGAGGTCCGGAGAGAATAATTCATATGTCCAAGATCCTCAGAAAGCCGGTCACAGAATGGAGACTAGAGCCTTGGGGTCCAGACCCCCAAGTCTAGGGCCACCGACACAGGCTGCCCCAGGAGTGACACCTTTCCAGGAAGAACAATTCTCTTTGTTCCCGTGTCTTCCTCTATTTCCCCCTCTCCGCTTCTAGAGGACTTGCAGCCATTACTCGAACACCTCGAGGCTGTCCCTGGAGCAACGCCCTTGGCTCCGATCACCTTTCCCAGCCCATCTCTTCCTACCTTTTAAGATTCCCCTCCTCTCCTCCCCCCAAAAAAGTTGCACTTGGATTAGGACATCAGAGCTGAAGGTCTTTAGCTGTATGAACCTACGGAAGTCACATCACCACTCTGAACGTGTTTCCTGTGTAAATAGGGCAATCCACTGGGGCTGTTGTGAGGATGAGCGCTAATGAATGCAAATCCCTTAACAAGGCTTGATGCAGATCGAGTGCTCAATAAACTGTAATTACTATTATTTATCTTGTTGCTGCTATTCGAAAGTACCTAACTTAGTGCAGGAAGACAGTGGGTGTTCAAGAAAGGTGATGATAATCATTAATATTGAAGAGTTCGAGCGCGGAACCTGGCACTGAGCAGGAACTGAATACATACACGGTGGTTAGTACTCTTGCTTTTTTTCACCCAAAGGCTCGCAGTACGTTGGCAGTCCTACTGTCTCTCTCTTTTTGTTGATTTTTTTATTGTTGACACTATTACAGATGTCCCCAATTCTCACCCCGAACCCCGCCCCCTCTTTGTGATGTGTTGCGGGAGGAAAGGCTGCACCACTTACTTTTGCTCAGCAACAGGCTCCTCTTACGTAAACCGCCCCGGCCAGTGAGCGGAAGATGGGCGGGGTTTCCCGGCAGCCAATAGCAGCCCGCAGCGGCGCGCAGGCCTGACCCGAGCTGGTCTCCAGGCGGCAGAACAGCTAACCCCTGAGGAGGCTTTCGGGGGCGGGGCCTGGCTCCAAATGCTCCTGGGTCTGCCTATCAACCAGGCTCTGATTGGTGCGGACCCTGGAGGCCCGCCTTCGTCCGGAGGGGGCCCGGACTACCTCGTCTGTTTTCTGTTTCTTTCTCCCTCACTTTCTATTTTTTTTATTGTTAATGAAATTTTGGTTATAACTTAGTTTTTCCCTTCCAAATTATGTGACATGTATTATTTAAGGAAATTTGGGATATACAGAAAAGCATAAAGATACAAAAGAGATGACCCGAATATTTTCACCTTTTGTGTTTTTTAATGTGCCCAGGCTTCCTGACTTAAGCTAGTAAGTATTACACTTGTTCCTAGTGCTGTTGTAAAAGCGTAGCACTGGGAGCGACCAAAAGGCCCATCAAAGGGGTCTGGTGGAAGTAATAAACAGATTCGTCCTCACGATGCAACATCATGCAGCACAGAAACGGAGGGACATAGCTCTATTGCTCTACGTGAAATGAACATGTGTTCAGGATTTAATATTAGGTTAAAACAAAAAGCAAGCTGCACGATCATACATATGGAATGATCTTAAAAACATAAGTACATGGTTATACAGAGGCAAGAGAAGTATGGAATAATGGGCAGTTTGCAACAAATTGTTAGCATCCGGTTACCTCTGAGGTGGAGGGGGATAGAGAAATTATTTGTAAGACTTCCTCTCTCTCTAGGGTCAATTAAAAAAAACACACAAATTCTATAATATTTGTGTGTTTTTTTAATTGACCCTAGAGAGAGAGGAATAGACACATCAATCTGTTGTTCCTCTCATGGATGCATTTATTCTGTTTTGCTTTTTAAAAGAATGTATATTTTTATTGATTTCAGAGAGGAAGGGAGAGATAGAAACATCAATGATAAGAGAGAATTATTGATTGGCTGCTTCCTGCACGCCCCACACTGGTTATAAAAATCGAGCCTGTCAGAGGAACTAAATAGACACTTTTTGAAAGAGGAAATTCTGAAGGCCAAGAGACTGTGTGGAAACATGCTCACAGTCACTAACCACCTGAGAGAGGCAAACCAAAACAACAATGAGCTACCACCTCACACCTGTCAGAATGGCTATCAACAAATCAACAAACAAGCGCTGGTGAGGATGCGGAGAAAAAGGAACCCTGCTGGTGGGAATGCAGACTGGAGCAGCCACTGTGGAAAACAGCTCATCAACGATTCTCTTTCATCATTGATGTTTCTGTTTCTTCCTCTCCCTTCCTCTCTGAAATATAAAACAAATTTTAAAAATTTAAAATAAAGTTGCTTCTGTGAACATTATTGGTGCCTGTCCTATTCAGCTCTGGCTACCATAATAAAATATCAAAGACTGGGTAGCCTAAACAACCGAAACTTATTTTGTCGCAGTTCGGGAGGCGGGAAAGTCAGAGTTGCAGGCCAGTACGGTCGGGTTCTGTGAGAGCTCCCTCACTGGCTTGCAGGTGGCTGAATTCTTGCTGTGTCCTCACGTGGCAGAGAGCTAGCAGGCAAGTTCTCTGCTGTCTCTTCTTATAAGGTCACTAAGCCCATAATGAGGGCCCCATTTTCATGGCTTTATCTAAACCTAATTACCTGCCAAATACCCTATTGCCAAATACCATGACACTGGGGTTAAGGCTTCAACATACATATTTTGGAGAACACAATTCAATCCACAGCAATGCCTGTGAAGGGCCCGGTGCTGTGCTTGGGGTGGGGAGCAGGGCTGAATAATACCCCAAATCTGACAGCCAGCATCAGACAGATGAGGAAGATAAAAGCAGAAACAGAAGTAGCTCAGATAAGCCCAGACACCTGAAAACAGTCTGACCAAGTCACCATTAGCCTTAAAACTCTTCATGGCTCCCATTGTCCAGGCTGTGTATGGTCATCCAATGGGTCATATTTGATCTGCTGATATAAGCTGTTCATTCTTCTGGGTTCAACAAAAAAATAGGATTAATTGCTAAAATTTTAATATTAGGAGATTTGACATAAATTGCCCAATTTACAAATTTCCTTAGAAAAAAGGAAGATGGGCCTTTCCGGGGATGGCTACGGAGTCTGGAGCCGCCGGGGACCCGGAGCTGTCACACCCCCTCCTTTCCCACTTCCGGTGCACGCAATAAAGGCCGAGGCCGCTCGCGCCGCTTAGGTGTGTGTCCGCGTGCTGTTGCCGAGGCTGCAATCCGGCTGTCCACCAAGCGGATGTTGCAGATCGCCTCTTGAACCCCAGGCTCCTGCGGGGAGTTCGGGCGACATTGCCGGCATTCCCGGATGGCGGCGCTGCGACGAGCCCTCCGAGGGGCCAGCCTGGCTGCGGGGACCCTCCGCGCCTCGGCGGGCTCCCTGGCCGGCAGCTGCCTGGCGGACCGCAGCCTCTGGGACAAGCTCCACGCCCAGCCCGGCCGGGCGGAGGCCCCACCTTCGACTGGTTCTTTGGGTTCGAGGAAGCCCAGGGCCTCCTCCTGCCTGCTGCGGGGAGCCCGGGCTGCCCGCCCCCTGCGGGTGCTAGACGTGGGCTGCGGGACCTCCGGCCTGAGTGTAGGCCTCTATGCCAAGTGCCCGCACCCAGTGGACGTCCTGGGGATGGACTTTTCTCCTGTGGCCGTGGCCCACATGAATAGCATCCTGGGAGGAGGCCGAGGCAGGACACCCCTGTTGCCCGGGCACCCTGACTCCCGCCTCCGCTTCCTGCAGGCTGATGCCCAGAACCTGGAGCCATTGGCTTCCGGTTCCTTCCAGCTAGTGCTGGACAAGGGCACCTGGGACGCGGTGGCCCGAGGCGGCCTGCCTGGGGCTTACCAGCTGCTGTCCGAATGCCTGAGGGTCCTGAGCCCCCAGGGGACGCTGGTTCAGTTCTCAGATGAGGACCCTGACGTGTGGCTTTCCTGCCTGGAGCAGGGCTCCCCGGGGTGGAGTGTGACCGTGCAGGAGATGGGCCCTTTCAAGGGCATCACCTACTTTGCTTACTTGGTTCAAGGCTCTCGTGAAAGACATCATCTTGAGCCTAGAGTTTTTGTTGGGTGAGAGCTGGAGAGGGCTTTGCCTTTGCAAGATGGCTGGAGAAGGGTTTTAGTCCTGGCTGCCATGTTTACTAACCAGGTGCACACAGTATTGTCTTTCCCCGTTTACTCACCTGCAAGGTAGGAATAATCCCTGGATTTATGGGTATTAGGTATGTTGGTAGCCTAGACATTTAGCAGAATCAGGCCCATAGAGAAGATACAATGGATTATTCCCCACCCCCCAACTAACATGAGCTTATAAAATCAGATAAGAATTCTTTTTAAAATTATTTTATTGATTTTTTTACAGAGAGGAAGGGAGAGGGATAGTCAGAAACGATGATGAGAGAACCATCAATCAGCTGCCTCCTGCACACCCCCTCCTGGTGACCGTGCTGGCAACCAAGGTACATGCCCTTGACTGGGATTGAACCTGGGACCCTTCAGTCCGCAGGCCGACACTATCCACTGATCCAAACCAGTCAGGGCAGATGAGAATTCTTTATCCATATCCCAGCATGGACTGATGTGTGAGCCAGTGGCCTAACCTCTATAAGCTCGTTTTCTCCCCTGTAGGAGGGAGACTGTGAGAGGACGGGCAGAAGGGCTCACAGACAAACCAGGGGGAATTTGAGAGAACTAACCCTCAGCTCCTGGAGGCAGGAGAGGGTGCCATTCCATTAAGTGGCTCCTGCTGACCCTACAGAAGCCTGCTGCATCCCGGAGAGGACTGGGATTGGGAGATCCCTGACACTTTTGCTACCTGCTCCTGCCCCAGCTGAGTTCCTGCCCCAGCTGAGTTCAGATTACAGGTTCTTAGGAGACATCTGGGGTCCGGTGGGCTGCATGTCCAGTCTGGGCTGGGGGATGGAGTGAAAGCCCATCAGTGGTGAGAAATGTTCCTGAGACACTGCACTTTTCAAAAACTAAAATGAACTTGTGATCTGTTTTCACTTCAGGTCAAATAAACGTTTTGCTTTTTACAAAAAAAAAAAAAAAAGAAAGAAAGAAAGAAAAGAAAAGAAAAGAAAAAGAAAAAAGGAAGATGTGCCAAAACCGTTTTGGCTCAGTGGATAGAGCGTTGGCCTGTAGACTGTGAAAGGTCCCAGGTTCGATTCTGGGCAAGGGCATGTACGTTGGTTGTGGGCACATCCCCGGTGGGGGGGGTGCAGGAGGCAGCTGATCAATGTCTCTCTCTCATCGATGTTTCTGACTTTCTATCCCTCTCCCTTCCTCTCTGTAAAAAATCAACAAAATATATTGAAAAAGAAAAAGAAAAAAGGAAGATGTATTAACACTGGGTTTGCATTCCTGGGGCCATTGGTGGGACTAAGTAGCTGGACCTGTCTTTTCCAGTTTTTAGTTCTCATAATAATAACAACACACAGAGCTCTTTGAGTTATTTATTTTATTTGCCTGGCTTCTGTAGGAACCTGAGTTTGAAACCCCTGAATGGGGTCAAAATTATTTAACAAGGTATTCAAAACCCCATGATGGTCCTGTGCCTTCCCTTTCATCTGAACTTCCTTCTACTCTTGCTCAAACACACTGTTGCTCAAGATGAAAGGGTAAGGCGGTGACAGAATGGAGATTAGAACTAGGGTTTCTCATCTCACTACGCAGGCACTTTTAACCACTCATTTGGTTCTTTACTCATTAACTTGAGGTGCTTATTTTTCTTGATAAGACCAGGCCAAAGTCAGCCAATTTAATAAACCCATATGGAATGCTATGTCCAGAGGTGGAAATTTTTGCTACCAGATGTGCGGTCCCATACATGGCTCTCACCAGCCTGTCGCTCCCTTTGCTCACTCCGCCCAGCTTTCTGGCACTTTGCTGTTTTCTGGCCATGTTCAGCCACTCGTCTCAGGTTCTTTGCCTTTGCTATTAGACTTCAGCTTGGAATACTTTGTACCTTCATAGCTTATGCTAATGTAATCTTTAGGCCTCACCCTATCAGCTCACTCTGTAACGTGACCACCTTTTCAGATCACACTGTATAAAATAGTTCACCTCCAGCCACTTTAGGTCCCTTTACCCAACTTTACTTTTTTCTCTCACCTAACATATATAATTGTTTTTGTTTGTTTGTTTTTTGCCTCCCACAGATTATTGAAGCTGTATGAGGGCAGGATTCTATTTTGTTTTGTTTTTCTTTAATATATTTTATTGATTTTTTCCAGAGAGGAAGGGAGAGGGATAGAAAGTCAGAAACATCAATCAGCTGCCTCTTGCACACCCCCTACTGGGGATGTGCCTGAAGCCAAGATACATGCCTTTTACCGGAATCGAACCTGGGACCTTTCAGTCTGCAGGCCGACACTCTATCCACTGAGCCAAACCGGTTTCTGCCAGAATTCTGTTTTGTTGTTGTATTCCTGGCACCTAGCACAGTCCTGACACAGAGGCATTCAACACACACACACATCAGATGGGTTGTGACCAGTGGTTTCGCTAGATGGTCAGGGATTTGGAAGGAAGATGTTTGGGGGTAACAAGAAAATGTCTAAAGGGCGGGGGAGATATTTGTGTCCAATGTGAATACTTACCAAAGAGTGACCTTGGCAGAGAAAATGTTAATAATCAAGTGGAGTCCTGACTGTCAGGCCTCAGTGGTTGGCATGTTGGCCTGTGCATCAGAGGATTGAGGGTTTGATTCCCGGTCAAGGGTGTTAGGTCTAGGCAGCAGGGGGGAAGTCCAGAGCTGGATGCATGCATCCGCAAGGTAGATGGTGACAGAGATACAGAGATAGCTGGCACCTTCCTAGCCTTCTTAGATCCCCCGGCCAGGGGCAAAAATTCCACACCTCTCATGCTTTCCCCCCCTCCCTGCTCTAAACAGCTATCTAAAAGAAATACCGATGCCCAGTAAATTTTGCCTGAGAGTGCAAGATTAAAACCTCCTCTTCCAATCGCCTGGACTCTCTGTGTGTTTTGTTTCCTGCATTGCAAACCTTACAAAGGGCAGGACCTGGGTTGCAGGTTTGATTCCTGCCCTGGTTGTGTGTGTGGGAGGCAACCAACGGAGGTTTGTCTCTCACATCGATGTTTCTCTCTCTCTCCCCCTTTCCTCTCCCTTCCACTTTCTCTAAAAATCAATGGAGCCTGGATGGTGTGGTTCAGTGGCTGAATGTCAACCTATGAAGCAGGAGGTCATGGTCAGATTCTCTCTTGTCATTGATGTTTTTCTCTCTGCCTCTGTGAAATCAATAAAAATATTTTTAAAAAGGAGTCAAGATCACAGCAACAGGAGTGAACCTCGAATGGACTACTTAGACTCAGGAAAGAAAGTCACAGAGACAGGAGTGAGCCATGCTGGGCTGCATGGACTCAGGACATAAGTTACAGAGGCAAAAGAGGGCCCTTGGAGACTGGTTCAGGGGGTTTGTCTGGAATAAGCTGCTGCCGCCTGCTGCTCCCCTGTTTGCAAGTCTCATGGAATCCTCAGAGCTTAGGAGAAAGAAAGCAAAGATATAAACCCCAGGAAAGAAGTGGGAGGCAGTGACTGCTCAAGGCAGATTAGGCACTGGCATCTTTTGTCTTAAGGGTTTTTATGTTTTCTGAAGGTGGGAGTTTTAGGGAAGGTCTCAACAGAATATTCAACAGCTTTCTAGGTGTGTTCTTTAATAATCTGGTACATCAAAATGAGTGTAGAGGAGAGTTTGGTATCATTCCCTGGTCAACTTCACTGCTTTACTTTTATTTTGGTTTTAATTGTTTTTGTTATTTATTTCCCTGACTTCATCTGTTCTGGGGTTTGGCTGGCACTAATGGCACTAACTGGGTGCTGTTATCTATTTCCTTGACTAGGGTGATTTAAACCACTCACTCTCTAGTTGAGGAGCAGAGGTGTAAACCATCTGCTCCTAAGCATCCTTGCTTAGGGGAGATAAGAACTTGGTTAGCAGGCTGTTAATTGCTCGACCTTCTTTAACTACTTGTCTCAGCTTCCCTCATTCCACTCGCCAAGGAAATTGTTCTAGCATCTTTCCTCAACATCAAAAATTCAGCTACAACAAGTATTGGTGAGGATGTGTAGAAACTGGGAATCTTGTACATTGCCGATGGGACTGTAAAATACTGCAGCTGCTATGAACAAAGTTTGGCAGTTTGTCAATAAGTTAAACATAGAATTACCACATGACTCAGCAATTCCCACTCCTAGGCATGTATCCAAAAGGACTGAAAACAGATGCCCAAATACTGGTACATGAATGTTTTAATTTTATTTATTTATTTATTTATTTATTTATTTATTTATTTACTAGAGGCCTGGTGCATGAAATTCATGTAGGGGGAGGGGAGTGTGTCCCTCAGCCCAGCCTGCACCCTCTCCAATCTGAGACCCAGGCCTAAATGGGCAGTTGGACATCCCTCTCACAATCCTTGAATGGGGACTGCTGGTTCCCAACTGCTTGCCTGCCTGCCTTCCTGATTGCCCCTAACTGCTTCTGCCTGCCAGCTTGATCACTCCCTAACTACTCCTCTGCCAGCCTGATTGATGCCTAACTGCTCCCTTGCCAGTCTGATTGCCCCTAACTGCCCTTCCCTGCAGGCTCGGTAGCCCCCAACTTCCCTCCTCTGCTGGCCTGGTCCCTCCCAACTGCCCTCACCTGCTGGCCATCTTGTGGAGGCCATCTTGTGTCCACATGGGGGCAGCCATCATGTGTCACTCGAACAGTCAATTTGCATATTACTTTTTTATTAGATAGGATGAAAAATCTTTAAATATATTTTATTGATTTTTTATAGAGAGGAAGGGAGAGGGATAGAGAGCTAGAAACATCGATGTTCAATGAGCTGTCTCCTGCACACCCCCCACTGGGGATGTGCCCGTAACCAAGGTACATGCCCTTGACTGGAATTGAACCTGGGACCCCTCAGTCCGCAGGCTGATGCTTTATCCACTGAGCCAGACCAGTTTTGGTGGTATATGAATATTTTTAGAAGCATTATTCACAATAGCCAAAAGGTGGAAACAAGCCAAATGTCCATCAAATGGATAACCAAAAGTTGTACATCTGTACAATAGAGTATTAGTCTGCCATAAACAAGGAATGAAATATTAAAACATGCTATGTGTATAAACATTGAAAACATCACACTACAGAAAAGCTAGATGCAAAAGGTCATATTTTATATGATTTCATTTATATGAGATATTCAGAATAGACAAGTTTATAGATAGCAGACAAGTAGTTGGGTGGCTGGGGGAATAGAGGATGACTGCTTAATGGGTATAGCATTTGGGGTGTAATAAAAATAGACGCAAACTGCTAGAGGTGGTGTTTGCACATGTTGACTATATCAAATGCCACTGAATTTTACACTTTATTTATTTGTTTTTTAAGTTTTTATTGCATTTTTTTACAGAGTGGAAGAGAGAGGTTTAGAAAGTTAGAAACATCAATGAGCGAGAAACATTGATTAGCTGCCTCTTGCACACCCCCCACTGGGGATTTTCCCACAACCAAGGTACATGCCCCTGACCAGAATCGAAACTGGGACCTTTCAGTCCGCAGGCTGATGCTCTATCCACTGAGCTAAACTGGTTTCGGCTAAAACTCCCCAGTATTTCAATGTGCAGCCTGGGTTGAGAATTACAACTTTGTATTTATTGATGTGAAAATCTAAACCCAGCTCTATTGCAAATGTGTTTGCACTATATAGGCATGCATTGACATGCTGACGGGATTCACGTCACAAAATCTAACACAATGCCAAGTACTGGCATTTCAACATTTACTGCCAGGAACCTCTGCCATTGGCCAACCCCCCTCCCCCACCATGTCCAGGCAAGCTCCCTGACCTTTCTCACATCGAGGGAGCTAATAGGTAGCTGAACCATGACACTGGAATTGCAACTCGAGATTATGGGACTAGGAGTTCTGAAGTCAAGTCTGGGCTCAGCACAAGCCTGGTTGTGCGACCTTGAAAGTTACTTCACCGTTCCCGGCTTCAGTTACTTTGGTTATGAAATTAAACTAATGGTATGGACACATTTGCCAGAAACATAATGAGATTTAATAAATCAAGTATTTGTAAAGTGTTCTATAAATACAAATTGTTGTGCAATTGTTAAGTTCATTGTGTGAAATTCCATTGAAATATTTAGTTTTTAAATGGCCTTGTGATTTTTTAAAATTCATTTTTATTCATTCTAGAGAGGAAAGGAGAGGGAGAGATAGAAACATCAATGATGAGAGAGAATCATTGGTTCGCTGCCTCCTGCATGCCCCACACTGGGGATGGAGCCCACAACGGGGCATGTGCTCTGACCAGGAATCTAATTAACGGTTCATAGGTTGACTCTGAGCCACTGAGACACCCAGCTGGGCTGGCCCCGATGCTTCTGACACAGGTGGTTAGGAAGCTGTTTAGATAGATCTGCTCACAGAGTTCTCTCGTCCCTTCCTTTTCCAAGTTTTGTGTGTTCAAGTCTTCTTGAGTTTCTGAAACAATAGCTCCTGTTCTTTTAGTAAATTACCTTTTCTCTCCCTTAAGCCAGCCAGTGCTGGTTTCTGTTACTTGTAAACAAAAAGAATTTAAACTAATGCAATCAATCGGTAGTATTTTCCAAATTGTATTCTATGGAAGGCTATGTTCTAAAATGTTAATGTTATCCTGGGCCAGAGTAACTCACTTGGTTAGTGTTGTTCTGACATAATACCAAGGTTGCAGGTTCCATCCTTTGTCAGGGCACATAGAAGCATCAACCAATAAAATCATAAGTAGAACAACAAATTGATGTTTCTCCCAAAATCAATTAAAAGATTTTAAAAAATAAAATGTTCATGTTTTGTACAAGAATAATGCTTAATATACTTTAATTTCCATATCCTCAAATAGCTTTCCTATTAAGAACTATATTACGGTGCCGAAACCGGTTTGGCTCAGTAGATATAGCGCCGGCCTGCGGACTGAAGGGTCCCAGGTTCGATTCCAGTCAAGGGCATGTACCTTGGCTGTGGGCACATCCCTGGTGGGGGGTGTGCAGGAGGCGGCTGATCGGTGTTTCTCTCTCATCAATGTTTCTGACTCTCTATCCCTTTCCCTTCCTCTCTGTAAAAATATCAATAAAATATATTTAAAAAAAAAGAACTATATTACAGTGATGGAAGGATACTTGTCTCGGGGTGGTAAATACACAATGCACTAATACAAACGATGTATTGCAGAACTGTATATCTGAAACCTATATAATTTTATTAACCAATGTCACCCCAATAAATTCAACAACAAAAAAAAGAACTAAGTAGGTATCATTATTATATTTAATAAAATGCCTTTACAAAAGTGTTCTATGCCCAAAGCCAGCACATTTCAGAACTATTGTATTTGTAGTATAGTGGTCCTCAAACTTTAGTGCAAATCAGAATCACCTGGGGGAGCTTAAGGTTGCTGGGTCCCACCCTCAGTCTCAGCAAGTCTGTGATGAGGCCTGAGAATGTCCATTTCTAACAAATTTCCCAGATGCTGCTGGATCATGGACATTTGCTAGTTTTAAATTAGGCTGCTCCAAAATTTATTTTACTTCCTTAAGAATCCATGTTGATTCAGCATCATCATCTTAAAGTTTCAACTTTTGCTTGCTTTACCCAATCATTAGACTTTAGGGGATTTTGTATGCCTTCATAATTTTGTAAAAAAAAGGCAAAATGATCCTGATTGTGTGGCTCAGTTGGCTGGGGCACTGAAAGGCTGCCCGTTTGATTTTCGGATGGGGAGCAGGCCCAGGTTTTCGGATGCGATCCCTGGTTGGGCACACACAGGAGGCAACCTTCCCCTTTCTCTAAAACATATCCTTGGGTACGAATTTTCTTAAAAGGCAAAGTGAAAGATGTTACTTGTTCCTTACGTCATTTGTAAACTTTCCAAATTTTGTACTGTTGTAAAATTTTTACAAAGGCATGTGACCTTAGCAGGATCATTTATTGTACTTCCATCTTGGAGGTCATTTTGTTACTGGCCACTTGAATCTCAGTACTTACACCTCGGGACTACTTAAACTTTCCATCAGCAGCATCCTGGACAAGTGTTTTTGGAAACGTCCATCTAGTGTCTTGTCTGCAAGAGCAGATCAATGACTTGTCCAAGGTTTTATTTTTCACTGGCCCTACAGGCCTTTGTGTACAAGTAATAATAAGGTCTTGCAACAGATTGTTCATAGTAATTATGGGGCAAATGATCTATTGAATTGTTGAATTGAAAATGTCTTGCTATTTTTCTAATCTAAAAAAAAAAGAAAGAAAAGAAAATGTCTTGTCAATGGCCCTAAAAATCACTTCAAAAATTTTTTTTGTTTTGGCTCAAAGGATTTACACTACTAGTTTGTTAAAGTCTATTTTGAATCAAGAGCAAGCTTGGTGGAGCAAAATATAACCTAGGATATAATTGTGATTCTCTGCTATTAATAGACTTGGATTAGAAATCAAAAGCCCTAGATGCCAAATTTCAACTCTAATTTACTAACCATAGGCAACACATCTTTTCTAATTCCAGTTCTCTCAATCTGCACAAAAATAATTAGAACAAGGATAACTAGTTCATATGAATTCTCTAATCCACCTTATAAATGCAAAATGGACTGATGGTTCCTTGAATTGTATCTTTTAAGCAACTACTCATCTGTTTTCCAGGCTGCTCTTGACCTTGGATTGGGGTTTACCCTTCAAGCTTTCTCTGAACCTCTGGCTCAGACAGGGAAAGGGGCCACTCCCTATGTCACACTGCCTCCCCCATCCTCCCCATGTGACACAGCACTCATCATGCTGTGCTTTGTCTTTAAGCTCCCTATTGCAGATACTCTGACACATTTTAGCAGTTTGTGTTCCCCCCACCCCCTCCAGACGCAGAAGGCACTGGACACAGTTCACTGATCACAATTTATTATAATCTGTTGGTAGCATAGACAGATATTAGTTACCAGAACTATGTCTTCATAGAAGTGGACATTATGTAGCCATTCTATGGGGAACTGCATGCACTTAATCATCACTATTCTCTTTCAGTTTCTTGATGTTCTGCTTGTGTCGCTCAATTTCCTTCTGCAGACGCTCAATCTCCTTCTTATGATGAGAGATCTCATCTTCGTGGTGTCTCCTCAAGGCGGCCAGCTGCTCCTTAGTCCGCTCTCTGCAAGCAAACAGCGGCTCCGGTTTGCCCCTGACCCGCCACTCCAGAAAGGCCTTTAAGCACAGCCTACAACAGCTCAGGCAAAGCAGTGCCAGTCCCACGGGAGTCTGGCTGGCCATCCTCTTCTACCCACTCAAGCCCCACTAGTGAAAGAATACCCCATCGTATCACGTATCCATCTTTAAGAAATGACCAAAATGATTCATTTTTCTGGTGCTAGTGCCTGAAGTTTCACCATTCATGGGCTATTCCTTTTACATTCCTCTTTAGAGCAGAAAACTCCAGAGAAGTATGACGTATGTCCCCAATACCTTATTAGAGGAATAACCAAAAGAACAGAATCCCTTTTTGGAGAAATGAGTCGACAAAGGGGTATAGTTAAAGGATAAATATTTGCAATCTACCCTAATTTACCTAGAGCTTTCTTTGCCTAGAGAAATGCATGGTCCACTGTAAAGGCCAAAAAGAAGTGGGGGGGGGGGGGGAGAGAAGGGGCCTCTTGCATGGACAGTACTTGGCAGTCCAATTCAGAAACAATGCCGCCCCGGCTGGTGGCTCCGTTGTTTGGAATGTACATCAAAAGGCTGTGGGTTTGCTTCCTGGTCAGGGCACCTATCAAGATTGTGGGTTCAAATCTGTATTGCACTGTGTATGGGAGGCAACTGGTCAATGTTTCTCTCTGATCTTTCTCTCTCTCTTTAAAAACAAACAAAAAACAAATAAAAATATCTTTGGTGAGGATTAAAAAAGGAGGGGGGGTAGAGAGAGAGAGAGACAGACAGACAGACAGACCTAGGTAGTTTGGCTCAGTAGATAGAGCACTGGCCTGCAGACTGAAGGGCTCCAGGTTTGATTCTGGTCAAGGGCACATGTCTGGGTTGCTGGCTCGATCCCAAGTAGGGGACATGCAGGAGACAGCCAATCAATGAATCTTTTTAAAAAATATATATAAATTATTGATTTTTTTACAGAGAGGAAGGGGAGGGATAGAGAAACATCAAATCAGCTGCCTCCTGCACACTTCCTACTGGGATGTGCCTACAGCTAAGGTACATGCCCTTGACCAGAATCAAACCTGGGACCTTTCAGTCCACAGGCTGACAGTCTATCCACTGAGCCAAACTGGATAGGGCTCTTTTTATTTTTAAAATGTATTTTTTTGCCAAGACTGGTTTGGCTCAGTGGATAGAGCATTGGCCTGCAGACTGAAGGAGCCTGGGTTCGATTCCGGTCAAGGGCATGTACCTTGGTTGCGGGCACATCCCCAGTGCAGGTGTGCAGGAGGCAGCTGGTCGATGTTTCTCTCTCATGGATGTTTCTAACTCTCTAGCCCTCTCTCTTCCTCTCTGTAAAAAAAAAAAATCAATAAAATATATTAAAAATATTTTTTTAAATTGATTTCAGAGAGGAAGGAAGAAGACAGAAACATCAATGATGAGAGAGAATCAGTGATTGGCTGCCTCCCGCACGCCCCTCACTGGGGATCAAGCCGCAATCCCGGCATGTGCCCTTGACCAGAACCGAACCTAGAACCCTTCAGTCCACAGGCCAGTGCTCTAAACACTGAGTCGCACTGGCTAGGGCAGAGCAATGGTTCTCATCATTGATGTCTCTCTCTCTCTCTCTCTCTCTTCCTGTCTGAAATTAAAAATATATATTTAAAAATATATAGGAGCTCAAGTAGGTGGTCTCTAAGGGCTGTACTTTGGTTTTCTGTTATGACAAGGGCCACGGTGATAATTCTTTTTTTTCTTTAAGAATAGCTTATTGATTTTTACAGAGAAAGAGGAAGGGAGAAGAAACATTTATGTAAGAGCCCACAACCCCAGCATGTGCGCTGACCTGGAATGGAATCAGCAACCTTAATGAGCACGGGCGAGGCTTAACCAACTGCCACACTGGCCTGGGCCCCGGTGATAATGCTTTTTTTAAATAGGGAGGTACACAGCATCAGGGAAGGACTTTTCTTTCTTTCTTTTTAAAAATACATTTTATTGATTTTTTTACAGAAAGGGAGAGGGAGTTAGAAACATCGATGAGAGAGAAACACCAATCAACTGCCTCCTGCACACTCCCTACTGGGTATGTGCCCGCAACCAAGGTACATGCCCTTGACCGGAATCGAACCAGGGACCCTTGAATCTGCAGGCTGATGCTCTATCCACTGAGCCAAACCAGCCAGGGCTGAAGCGAGGAAGAGAAGGCAGAAGTGGAAAGATGGCCAGAGGAGAAGCAGAGAGAAGTTCTGCGCTATTCCTTACTGTGCAGAGAAGTCAGTTAAAGGTAACTCAGGGTTGGTAAAAATGTAGAGGCCCAGCCCACTCCATACTTTTTTGTTTGTTTTTTGTTAATCCTCACCAGGGGATATTTTCCCATTGATTTTTAGGATGAGTGGAGAGAGAGAAAGAGAGAAACATCCATGTGTTGCCTCCTGCATGAACCGGGGCGGGACCCTGGCTGGGCGGAGCCTGCAACCCCGTCTGCATGCCAATCGCTCTCTATATTCTCTATCCACTGAGCCAAACCAGCCAGGGCCCCACTCCATACTCTTTTTTTAAAAAAATCTAGTTTTTATTTATTTCAGAGAGAAAAGGAGAGGGAGATAAAGAAACGTCAATGATAGAATAATTGAACGGCTGCCTGTTCGCCCCCCACTGGGGATAGAGCCTGTCACGTGGGCATGTGCCCTGACCGGAATCCAATGGTGACCTCCAGGTTTATAGGTGATGCTCAACCACTGAGCCACACCCGCCGCGCCCCACTCCATACTGGGCGGAGCCAGCCAAAGTCTCCAGGAAATGAGGAAGGGAATTTCGAATCTAGAGCACTCAGCTCCCATAGGACCCACTCGCTCTGGCCAAGTTAGGCCTTTGGAGGTCTAGGGGATCCAGGGGCTAGCAAAGCTAAGGCGAGTGGAGGAGAAAACATCGCAGAAGGATATATATTGGGTGTTGGCGCAGGGAGCAAACTCAGAGGGTCTGCCAGGATTGGGCGCTCGGATCCAGACAATGCAAAGGATCTGGGGGCGTTTTTGCACGATCTGGGAAGAACTCACGGGTGGGGATGGAAAATGATTCTGGAAGAACTGGGCCTGGCTTGAAAGCAATGAAGAAGCGCAGGTGGAAATGGCTTGGATTGGGAGCTCTGGTACTATTCAGCAGGTCACTAGGGGCAAGGTTGTAATGGGTTCCGGAAGCCGGGAGCTCTGCCGGGGGACTGGGCGACCTGACAAAGGGGAGGGGTGGGGAGGGCGATTGGAAGTTTAAGAAGGTCGGGAAGGAAGGCTCTGCAAGGTCTAGGGCTGGGCTCCGCCCCGGGGGCCTCACCGGAAGTATCGATCCTCTTCAGCCTTCTCTCTTTTTGCGAAGGACCCACCGCCTTCCCTGATGGCGCCCGCGCTCGATTCCGAGCCCGTGCCGAAACTGGCCGCCTGCGGAGAGAGACGTGACATTGGGAGCGGTGTGGGGGCGGGGAGAGGCGCCCGCGCTCAGGCCTGGGGCAGCGGCCGCTGTCGCGGGCCTACCCGTTCGCAGCCGAAGCCTCCGGCTTGCATGGCCCTCAGGGCCCTCGCTCCCCGCACTCCGAGCTGCAGCCGCGCCGCGGACGCCGAGACTGCCATAGTTGTCAATGCCGCGCGGCCCCGGACCCAGAGGTGCCGACTCCCGTGGGCGCTAAAGGCGCTGACGGCCGGCGGCCAATCGTTTCCGTGGGGAGGCGGGATGAACCCGGGAGAAGCGAATCAGGAAAGGGAGGAGACGGGGCTGCTGGAGTTCGCGGCGAATCCTGAGCAGGAGGCGGGCCTATTCTTAGCCAACCCCTAGCAAGGTCTGGGCCAAAGGATAGGAAAACAGTAATGGAGGACGTGGGAGGCGGGTCCCGGGCGAGGGAGAGTCCGGAGCTATTAGATTGAAGCGTGACATCCACCCCTCACCCCCCCGATTCCAATCCCGTTTATTATTGTTAAACACTCGAGAGAAACCTTCCCTTTCCTGAGCCGCTGGGGTCAATAAGATACTATACGAGCCTTGGCCGTGCTCCAGTGGTTAGAACGTAGGGCTCTGTACTCAAGGGTCACGTGTTCCATCCCCGGTCAAAGGAACAGGTACCTGGATTCAAGGTTGCACCCCTACCCCCCCCCCTCCCCCCCCCCGCCTTTGGGATGTTTCTCTCTCTCTCTACCCCTCCCTTCTACTCTCACTCAAATCAATGGAAAAAATATCCTCTGGTGAGATTAACAACAGCAAAGATGCTATAAGAATAGCAAGATAAAAAAAGATTGGTAAAATGCTATAGGGATCGGAGTGGGATATCTCTGTCCAAGATACCCGGACTTAGTTGGGTAAAAATGTTGTATATATATTTGGTCTCTTAAGAGGTATCAAGGTCCTTGTGTTGCATTGCCATTTCACTATAAAGTCTCAGCTTAAATGCCACCTCAAAGAAATCATTCCTGATCTCCTTAATCATTCTATCATAGTTTCCTGTTTTGTTCTTTTTCTCTCTTTGCACTTTTCATTTTTCTGAAGTTATCAGAGTTGTGATCAAATAGGCATTAAATTAATATTTGTAAAATGAATGAATATGTTATCAAATGATGTGGTGCAATGAAGAGCGTAAGTAGGAGTCTAGGGAAGGCCTTTTCCTTCACATTCCTTCAGCCATGAACAAATATGAACAAGAAAATAGTAGTTTTTATAGCCTTTGCCTGCCTATGTCATATTTTCTCTCTGGACTCAGTTTTTCCTCCTGTAGATGAGAGAGTTAGGCCGATTATCTATGTTACTCATGATTATAACACTTCTTTGTTTTCTATGAAATGGTGGAACTATTTTTATTAATCATCTTTTGGTTGGAAAAATGCCAGTCCTGGTTTGTATGACTTGGGAGAAAATGGCTGTGGGGCACATTTTCAAATGTTCATTGCAGAAAATTTGGAAAAAGAGAAAATCAGGGTAGAAATAATAATCATTTATAATTCCTACCTGGTGATAATAATTTGGTGTGTTTCTAGATGGTCTTTAAGTACCATTCCATTTTCAGAAACTCTGTCTCTACTCATATTGCTGTTTCTTGATTATCCCCTAGGCTGAGCATCTAGTGGAGGGTCTTATAGAGTTTGTGTGAAAGATCCATCTAGGCACTAGGATGACTGTAATAAAAAAATAGAGAAATTGTAAAATTTCAACATTGCTGGTGGGAATATAAAATGTTTCAGCTGCTGTGGAAAACAGGTTGGCAGTTGCTCAAAAGTTTAATATAGAATTCCTATATGACTAAGCAATTTCCCTTTAGGTGTTTGGTATATACACCTACTACCCTGCCCCCCAATAGAAATTTGGTACTCAAATGAGTACATGTAGTGTCAGGTTTATAATAGTACTATTATCACAGTAGCCAAAAGATGGGAACAGTCCAAATGTACATCAACTGATGAATGAATAAAAGAACAGTGGAATATTATTCAACCATGAAAAGTAACGAAGTAATGATATCTGCAATACCTTAGTTCAGTGGTCGGCAAACTGTGGCTCGTGAGCCACATGCTGCTCTTTGGCCCCTTGAGTATGGCTCTTCCACAAAATACCAGGTGCGGGCATGCATGTACAGTGCGATTGAAACTTCGTGGCCCATGCACAGAAGTGGGTTTTAGGTTCTCAAAAGAAATTTCAATCATTGTACTGTTGATATTTGGCTCTGTTGACTAATGAGTTTGCCGACCACTGCCTTAGATGAACCTTGAAAACTTGCTAAGTTGAAGAAGGCAGACACAATAGGTAACATATTATATGTCTGCATTCATATGAAATGTCCAGAATATGTAAATCTATAGAGACAGAACATGGAATGGTTGTCTGGGTTTGGGGAGGAAGGGGAATGGGAGAGGTTGTCCGGGTTTGGGGAGGAAGGGGAATGGGAGAGGTTGTCCGGGTTTGGGGAGGAAGGGGAATGGGAGAGGTTGTCCGGGTTTGGGGAGGAAGGGGAATGGGAGAGGTTGTTCGGGTTTGGGGAGGAAGGGGAATGGGAGAGGTTGTTCGGGTTTGGGAAATAAGGGGAATGGGAGAGGTTGTCAGGGTTTGGGGAGGAAGGGGAATGGGAGAGGTTGTCCGGATTTGGGAAGGAAGGGGAATGGGAGAGGTTGTTCGGGTTTGGGGAGGAAGGGGAATGGGAGAGGTTGTCTGGGTTTGGGAAATAAGGGGAATGGGAGAGGTTGTCAGGGTTTGGGGAGGAAGGGGAATGGGAGAGGTTGTCCGGATTTGGGAAGGAAGGGGAATGGGAGAGGTTGTTCGGGTTTGGGGAGGAAGGGGAATGGGAGAGGTTGTCTGGGTTTGGGGAGGAAGGGGAATGGGAGAGGTTGTCTGGGT
Organism: Antrozous pallidus; assembly: GCA_027563665.1. Taxonomy (NCBI): domain Eukaryota; kingdom Metazoa; phylum Chordata; class Mammalia; order Chiroptera; family Vespertilionidae; genus Antrozous; species Antrozous pallidus. The sequence continues at coordinate 195,018,989 of CM050508.1, forward strand.
TTGGGGAGGAAGGGGAATGGGAGAGGTTGTCAGGGTTTGGGGAGGAAGGGGAATGGGAGAGGTTGTCTGGGTTTGGGGAGGAAGGGGAATGGGAGAGGTTGTCCGGGTTTGGGGAAGAAGGGGAATGGGAGAGGTTGTCTGGATTTGGGAAGGAAGGGGAATGGGAGAGGTTGTCTGGGTTTGGGAAATAAGGGGAATGGGAGAGGTTGTCCGGGTTTGGGGAAAAAGGGGAATGGGAGAGGTTGTCCGGGTTTGGGAAGGAAGGGGAATGGGAGAGGTTGTCCGGGTTTGGGGAGGAAGGGGAATGGGAGAGGTTGTCTGGGTTTGGGGAGGAAGGGGAATGGGAGAGGTTGTCTGGGTTTGGGGAGGAAGGGGAATGGGAGAGGTTGTCCGGGTTTGGGAAATAAGGGGAATGGGAGAGGTTGTCCGGGTTTGGGGAAAAAGGGGAATGGGAGAGGTTGTCCGGGTTTGGGAAGGAAGGGGAATGGGAGAGGTTGTCTGGGTTTGGAAAATAAGGGGAATGGGAGAGGTTGTCCGGGTTTGGGGAAAAAGGGGAATGGGAGAGGTTGTCCGGGTTTGGGAAGGAAGGGGAATGGGAGAGGTTGTCCGGGTTTGGGGAGGAAGGGGAATGGGAGAGGTTGTCTGGGTTTGGGGGAAAAGGGAATGGGAGAGGTTGTCCGGGTTTGGGAAGGAAGGGGAATGGGAGAGGTTGTCCGGGTTTGGGAAGGAAGGGGAATGGGAGAGGTTGTCTGGGTTTGGAAAATAAGGGGAATGGGAGAGGTTGTCTGGGTTTGGGGAGGAAGGGGAATGGGAGAGGTTGTCTGGGTTTGGGAAGGAAGGGGAATGGGAGAGGTTGTCTGGGTTTGGAAAATAAGGGGAATGGGAGAGGTTGTCTGGGTTTGGGGAAGAAGGGGCATGGGAGAGGTTGTCCGGATTTGGGAAGGAAGGGGAATGGGAGAGGTTGTTCGGGTTTGGGGAGGAAGGGGAATGGGAGAGGTTGTCTGGGTTTGGGGAGGAAGGGGAATGGGAGAGGTTGTCCGGGTTTGGGGAAAAAGGGGAATGGGAGAGGTTGTCCGGATTTGGGAAGGAAGGTGAATGGGAGAAAAGGCTTAATTGGTGCCAGATATCCTTTTGGGGGATGAAGCTGTGGAACTAGATAGAGGTGGTGGTTGCACAACACTGTGAATGTGCTAAAGGCCAATGAGTTGTTCACTTTATTTTTAAAATTTATTTTAAAATAAATTGTATTGATTTTTTTTTTTTTTTGTACACAGAGGAAGGAAGAGGAGGTATAGAAAATCTGAAACATGAATGAGAGAGAAACATGGATCAGCTGCCTCTTGCACACCCCTCACTGGGGATGTGCCTGCAGCCAAGGTACATGCCCTTGATCCAATGGAACCTGGGACCCTTCAGTCCGCAGGCCGAGCTCTATCCACTGAGCCAAACCGGTTTCGGCGAGTTGTTCATTTTAAAACGGTTAATTGTATGTCATGTGTGTTTCACCATAACTTAAAAAAAAAAATAAATAAAGGAGCCTTCAGTTAGCGTGTCAGGCCGGCTCTGCGCCCCTAAGGGTCTCTGGGAAGGAGGCGAGGCTGGAGGCGGGCCTGTGAGAATCACGTGGAGCGGCGCCTGCGCACAAGAGTCACGTGGTGGCCGGGCCCGGGGAAAATGGCGGCTTCTGGAGAGAGCGGGGCTTCGGGCGGCGGAGGCAGCACGGAGGAGGCGTTTATGACCTTCTACAGTGAGGTGAACCACGAGGGATGAGCACTGACACCCGGGCGACCCCTCCTGGGCCTGCCCTCCCCCGGCGAAGGCAGGGCTCCTCCTGGCCTGGACCGTTGGGCGGCCCCTCCTGTTTGGCCTTCGGGGCGGCGCGGGGTTAGGGGTGTGTGTGCGTCTCTCCATGGTAGCTGCTGGGGGATCCCCTGGGCGACGAGAAAGGGGTCGGTGTCCGACTGCTGCGGGTAGATAGCGATTCTGGCCAACGAAGTACCTGGGCGCGCGTAGAGCTCCCAAGTCCGCCGAGTTGGGGCTGGCCTTCCTGCTGGCGGCTTAACCGCCCTGGCCCCCGTTTTTATTTTTAAACGTAAGAACTCTATGCATAGTCCTCTATAATGGATTGTATTAGTGGTTATTTATGCCATTCGCGAATGCTAGGCTCCATGCGTCATACCAGGGGGGCACCTCCATTTTACAGATGACAAAGCTGAGGTTTGGGGAGATGAGATACTTTGTAACAGCTTGTATCATGTTGGGTCAGGAATCCGTTAGATCGCATTTCCAGCACCTGCTGCATATGGCTATTCAGTAAAAATTTGTGGAGCAAGTTAATGAATGAATAAATGAAGGAAAGTCACACCATTTGGAGTCAGAGGACCTCGGATTGGTTGCGTGCATGGCAGTTACTGAATTCTCTCAATGCAGGGAGGTTGCAGATCTCGTTTCCATGCCTGTAGAACGAATTAATATTAAAACGAGTTTTTGTGAGGGTTAATGGAGTAAATGTATAAGAAGGAGTTTCATAAGCAGCGGCATCTCTCTCTTAAGGCTGAAGATGGGGCTCATTAAGTTGGCATGGATTTGAGGAGTCGAGTTGCTCCTCACCAGGCGGTGAGCTATCATGTCAGGTTCAACTTTTGTCTTTGTTGTTTTGTAACAGTGTGGCAAGTAGTAGTTTCTCCCAAGAATTACGTTTAAAAACGGAAATTAGCACATCCTTTATAGTCTGGCCTTTTGAAGTGCCTGATTCGCGTGAAAGTGTTCAGCAATTATAATGGAACTTGTTTCACTTACCAACTCTTAGCTTAAAAAGAAAAGAAAAAAAAAAGCAGATCTGGTTTGTTTGAATTCGATGAGAGAAAACAGGTAAAGGAGGACCCTTCAGTCGTCATTCAGTGTCTGTTGAGCACCTGACTGTGCTGTTTATGTGCTGCAGATAGGATAAGGAAGAGCAGAGAGAAAGCCTGTCTTCATTTCATAGAGCTTGCTTTCTGTAGAGAAGGATAAACAGTAAACAGAAAACAGACAGATATACGATATAATGGCAGGTAGTGATTTAAGTGCTATGAGGAAAAATAAGCCTGAGAAAGAAGGTGGGGGGTGGGGAAGTGGCATGCTGTTTTAAACAGAGTGAAGAGGGAAGATGTTGAGAAGGAATGGCTTTTTATGTTGTTGAAATCCTTCCCAAACTCATTTGATCAGAGGAATAAAGATGGTAAATAATATGCCAGACATTCATTTCAACCAGCTTTCCAATTCTGACAGCGGCAGTAAGGGTGTTTTCCTGGGACTGCCTGGTGCCTGTTCTCCTTCGAATCGTCTTTGGGCCAGGAATTTTCTAACTCTGTTAAAGTTAGGTAGGCAGAGTTATTTGCTCTCTCTCACATAACGTTTTTAATCCTGCCTTTAATCTGTATTTCAGTGTAATTGTATTTTTTGCTTTTAAAAAGTTACAAATTAAATATGAACACACTTGAGTACATCTTCTATCATCAGAGTGGTAACTGAAGGTGGTGGATAGATTAAAATTCTTATTTATAAGTTGGGTAACTGGTAAGAACTCAATTAATTTCTCTAAGTCTCAGTTTTCTTATTTGTAGAATGGGGATGATGGTATTTAGTATTTACGGTGTAGGATTATTGAGAGGAATAAATATGTGTAAAGTTTTCATATTAAAATTCAGCAGATGGTAGCTGTTATAAACTAGCTTGTGGTTAGTAAACTAGCTTGCTAAGGTGACAATTCAGAATTTATTTTTGACCTATGCTAACGAAGTTCTTATCTCTTTTATTTTAGGTGAAACAAATAGAGAAAAGAGATTCGGTTCTAACATCCAAAAATCAGATTGAAAGACTGACCCGTCCTGGTTCCTCCTATTTCAATTTGAACCCGTTTGAGGTGAGCTGTCTGAGGTTGCTGTGATGTCATGACCGGAGCTTTGCATAGTTGCAGGCAGATTACATCAGAACATACAATTCATTTGTGTTATAGTTGCAATTGAACTTGGATGGTTTTATTGTGAGCAGAACCTGAGAGGTCGCATGTTAAGGAAAATGAGGTAGTCTTTGCTCGGTCAGTTATTCTCCATCATCTTTAAGCAACCCAAATATATATGGGTTTATTTTCAAGTGTAAAGAGTTAGCTAGCTTTGATAAATTTAGGATCTTTGGTTTAATTTGCTTGTTAAAAATTTCTGTTTCACTACAATTTAAAAAAATATGAAAAATCCCAACAACCAAATTTTAGATAAGGAGATACAGTTTTTGGGTTTCCCTAGTTTTATAATATTTATAATATTTCTTATTAAAATTTGAACTATAAAGAAAGCAAGGATAAACATTTGTGTATAATTCTCCCTAAGAGAAATTCTAGCTACTCTTTACTGTTTATATTCAAACGTTTTAATAGCTTTATCTATATAATGAAAGCCTGAGTGACCGTTATGGTGGATTGACCAGAACAACTGGTGTTATGATATGCACTGACCGCCAGGGGCAGATGCTCAAATAAGGAGCTGCCCACTGGTGGTCCGCGTGCTCCCATGGCGGGGGTGCAGCTCAGCCAGAAGCTGGGGTCGTGGCTGGCGAGTGCAGCAGCAGTGGCAGGAGCTTCTGCCGCCTCTGCAGCAGCGCTAAGGAGCAGTGAGCAGGTGGGCGGTAAGAAACCAGGGGTCCTGGACTGCGAGAGGGATGTCTGTCTGCTGGCTATTCCCTGAGGGGTCCTGGACTGCAAGAGGTCACAGGCTGGGCTGAGGGCCCCTCCCCACCTGCCACCATGCAAGATTTTCATGCACTGGGTCTCTAGTTTGAAAATATGGAGGATCATATAGATACTTCATGCTACTTATTTATTACTTTATTTTAAATGCGTTGTTACATAAAATATAGTTTTGCAACATGTTAAAAGTCTCTAAACAATTCTTTTATTGTAGGATTTTTAAATTAACTTCTAATTATTCATAATTATAAATTGAAATGAATATTTTTAACATAAAAATAACACTTATGGAGCGTTTATAAAAAACTTTATTGTGGTGAAAGATACAGAATATAAAAGTAACCATTTTAACCAGTTGTAGGTATAGAGTTCAGTGGTATTAAATATGTTTAGTGTTGTGCAACCATCATCACCATCCATTTCTAGAACTTTTTCATAATTTAAGACAGGAATCCCAAGCCCATTAAACAAGAACTTCTCATTCCTCCAACCCCCAGTACCTTGGTAACCTCTGTTCTGCTTTCTGTCTATGAATTTGCATATTCTAGGTGCCTCACATAAGTGGAATCATACATTTGTTCTTTGTGTCTGGCTTAGTTCACTTATACTATTTTCAAGATTCATCCATTGTTTCTGTATTTTCTTTTTTTAATACGTAGTTTCTTTTTAAACACATTTTTATTTTTAGAGAGGAAGGGAGAGGGAGAGAGAAACATCAATTGGCTGCCTCCCTCCTGCCCCCACAGGTTTATGCAGTGTTGGCAGCACCCCAGCCATGTGCCCAGATGGGAATGGAGCCAGTGACCTCACAGTGCATGGCATGATGCTCAGCTAACTGAGCCACACCGGCCAGGGCGTTATTTCTGTTTTCAAAGGCAGGAGCCACTGACTAGAATTGTCCCTATCTGAGGCCTATGGGGCTTCGTGAGGGAGGAGCATGGATACCGACTGACTGACTAGCCCTGGCTGACCTGGTCTGCACAGCCCCCAGGTAATTCCTCTCACTGGGGCCACAGCTACTTAGGTCTAGAAGTTGACCCCTTGGTGGGAAGAGTGCCACCATGCTTCCTCCTGCCATTGGCCCCAGAGTTCCTCCCCGGGTTACCAGTCGTTAGAGAGAAAAGATCTTTTCCTCCCCTCAGATCCTCCACCTTGAAGATATGTAAGGACCCATGTGTTCTGAGTGAGATAGTGCCTCCCACTTGCTCCCCAAGTCTTTGTTCCCTGCCACCCATCATTCTCCCCATTCCTAAATGCTAATAAAATTAAAACAACAACAAAAAAATTTATTTTAAAATAATCTCAGATTTGCAGAAAGGTTGCAAATATACTATGAAGATTTTGTTGAACTGTTTGAAATGTAGTTTTCAATACGTTTCCCATCATCCTGGAATATTTTATGCTCTTCCTATAAATAATATTTCCTATTTACCCACAGTATAACCATCTTAAGTCCACAGACCCCATTCAAATTTGTTCATTGAATCGATAATGACCTTGATGACAAAAGGATTCAGTTAAGAATCTCCTGTTACAGCCGAGACCGGTTTGGCTCAGTGGATAGAGCGTCGGGCTGCAGACTGAAGGGTCCCGGGTTCGATTCCGGCAAGGGCATGTACCTTGGCTGCGGGCACATCCCCAGTAGGGGGCATGCAAGAGGCGGCTGATGGATGTCTCTCTTTCATAGATGTTTCTGACTTTGTATTCCTCTTCCTTCCGCTCTGTAAAAAATCAATAAAATATATTTAAAAAAATAAAAATAAAGTATGGTATATAAAAAAAAGAACAAGAGCAATGATAAAATTAATGTTTTTTTTTTTAAAAAAAGAATCTCCTATTACATCTAGTTGTCTGTCTCTTTAGGCTTCAGTCTGGAGGAGTTCCTTAGTCTTTCCTTGACTTTTGTGACCTTGACATTTCTGAAGATTACAGGCCAGTTATTTTGTAGCAAGGCTCTCAGCTTGAGTTTATCTAATGTTTCTTCATGTTAGATAGGTTTATGCAATGTTGGCAGGAATATCACAGAGGTGATACTGCATTCATGTCTTTGCAACTTATAAAGTGGTACACGATTGCCTGGCTGGTGTGAGTGTTTGAGCGTGAGCCCATGCATCAAGAGGTTGCCCGTTCAATTTCTGGTCAGGGCACATGCCCAGGTTACAGGCTGGACCCTCAGTGGGGGGTGTGCAGGAGGCAGCTGATCGATGTTGATTCTCTCTCTCCTTCCTCTCTCACTAAAATTAATAAAAAACATATTTTAAAAGATTGGTACATGACTTTGATTTATCTCATTGCTATTCATGTTAACTTGATCACTTGAAGAGTTGCCTTCTTGCCCTGACTGGTGCGCTAAGTGGTTACTGCGTTAGCCCATGCACCAAAGGATCATGGGTTTGATTCCCTGTCAAGGACACGTACCTGGGTTTCAGTTGTGTGTGGGATGCAACCAGTCAGTGTGTCTCTCTCACCTCCCCCCTCCCCCCTCCCTCCCTCCCTTTCCCCTCTTTCCCTCCTTTCCCCCCTTTCCCCTCTCCCTGCCTCTCCCCCTCTCTCCCTCCCTCTTTCTCTAAAAAGCAATGGGGAGAAAAAATCTCCTCCCATGAGAATTAACCGGAAGAAAAAACAAGTTGTCTGGTAGCCTTGGTTAGTGTCATTCTGAGATGCCAAGGGGTGGTTCCATCCCCTGTCAGGGCACGTAACAAGAAACAACCAATGAATGCATAAATAAGTGGAATAACAAATCTCTCAAATCAATTAAAAAAATAAAAATAAGAGTTGCCCGCTAGGTTTTTTTTTCATGAAGTTACTTTTTTTCTTTCTTTTCTGTAATTAATAAGTATTTTATGGGGAAGTATTTTGAGACTGTCTAAATATCCTGTCCTTTAGTCAGAGTTTCAATTTATTTATTTGTCAGGATGGACTTGGGATTTTCTATATTAGTCACTGAGTTATTTTGATGCTCAAATTGTCCCAAATTTGGCTAGTAGGTTACCTTTCAAGTGAGCTCCTATCTTTTTAATATTCTTCATCATTCTGGGATTACTAGGCACTCTTTTACTTTTCCTGACCCAGCCTGGAATTAACTATTTCACAGAGGAGCCCTGGTTCATTTCTGTGAAGAATGTTATTTAAAATCAAGATTTGGCCCTACCCCGTTTAGTTCAGTGGATAGAGCATCTGCCCTCGGACTGAAAGGTCCCAGGTTCGATTCCAGTCAAGGGCATGTACCTAGGCTGTGGGCACATCCCCAGTAGGGGGTGTGCAAGAGGCAGCTGATGGATGTTTCTCTCCCATCGATGTTTCTGACTTGCTATCCCTCTCTTCCTCTCTGTGAAAAATCAATAAAATACATTAAAAAATACTTTTGATAAGATTTAGGGAAGGGCAGGAATAGGGGGAGGTAATTTGAGGAGGTAATAAAGAACTTGTTGGTATGTTCTTTCTATCAACTCATATCTTTTTTTTCTATTAAGTCATACTTTTAAATTGAGCATAGTACATGAAAAGGGGACAAGTAATCATATAATTAGCCATTTATTTGTTAAGGTAATTAGGATTTCTATGGAGATCTGATTGACGAGTGACATACTCAGGACTAGTATGAAAAGCTAGGATTTTAATGCCGTACTAGTTAATATGGTCTGGAAGTGGAACCCACTACTCCGAGCTCCTGTCTTGACTATAGGAAACATTTGGCTGCATCAAGATAGGAGGAGGTGGGCACACTTAGGAGGTGTGAGATTGTATTTGGGCAGGATTCCCAACTGTCCATTAGAACTTCTGTCTTTTCTACTTCATACAAATGTGCTGGCCACTTTATAGGATGGGTGCCATAAAGTTGCTTTTTTCCTCTTGCTAATCCTCACATGAGGGTACCTTTTCCATTGCTTTTCAAAGAGCGTGGAAGGAAGGGGAGAGAGAGGGAGAGAAACATTGATGTGAGAGAGACATTGACTGGCTCCTGCATGTGCCCTGACGGGGGCTGAAGGTGGGGGAAGGCAAACCTGCCACCCAGGTATGTGCCCTTGACCAGGAATGAAACTAAAGACCCTTTGGTGCCATGGCCGATGGCCTAACCACTTAGCAACACTGGCCAGGGTGTCACTAAGTTGTTTATTGACTCTTAAGTCAGAATTAGGTGTTCCTAATGATTTAGGAAATCAGGGATGTGTTTTTTATGTTAAAAAAATATGTGGTACCATCTGCTGGTACCTATTAAAACATCTCAATCAGAGATGGGGAATGTCTAGCCCATAGGCTCAAGAAATCATTTGGTCTGGCGCTGCCAACGCAGCCATAGGTGGAACTCAGAATTCAATAAATCTAGGAGCTGTTTTCATAGCAACAAATTTATATTAAGTAAATTAATTATACTAAGTGAATGATGTTATAAACACCCAAATAGCCTTTGGCAGAAAAAAGTTTCCCCACCCCTGATCTAAATGAATCAGATTTTTCTACAGAGGTAAGCAGACTGGTCTTTTCCTAGTAAAGAGAAATAATGCAGTAGTAGCTGTCATCTCTACTGTCAGTTGAAATGTGAGTAATCTTTCTATGCACCACCTTACTGAGCAGCAGGTAGGAAAGGCAGAAAGTAGTCTGGAAATCAGGAGTCTTATTATAGGAATCCTTTTCCAGGGAGCATTTTTTTTCTGACTGCCATCCCAACAGCTCTGTATTTGAATACATTTCAAACCTTCAGCCATTATGCCGTCATCTTTTTTATGCATTCTATAATCATTCTTAGGTTAAGAGCTCTCTTCTGCTTGCTTCCATAAGCTCCAGTGGACCTGTGCCCTTGCTTAGTCCTACCCTTTTCATGTGCCTTAAAAAAAAAAGCTTTATTGAGTTCAGAGAGAGGAAGGGAGAGGGAGCAAGTGAGAGAGGAGTTTCGATGTGGAAGAGAAATATTGATCTGCCTCCCTCACGCACTCCGACTGGAGAACACACCCACAATCTGGGCGTATGCCCTGACCGGGAATGGAATTGGTAACCCTTTGGGGCATGGGATGGAACTCAGCCAACTGAGCCGCACCAGCTAAGGTCCTTTATTAAAAATTTTAATTTAACTTTAAGGCTCCAGCAGACGGCGCCACATTTTTTATCTTCTGTTTATCTTGTTCAGCACCTTGAGAAAAAAGGTGTTTAACATGTCAGAGAACTCAGTGATGTTAAGGCCGGATTCCTCTTTTAAGTGGAAGGCCCCAAAGAAGGAGACTATTCAGTTTGAGTTTGGAAGTTATGTAAATACCACAGTCCAGCTTTTTTGTTGCTCTATGATGATTAATTAACTCTTTGTGTTCCAAGACTGGGTTTTTCTTTTTCTTTTTTTAAAATATATTTTATTGATTTTTCACAGAGAGGAAGGGAGAGGGATAGAAAGTCAGAAACATCGATGGGAGAGAAACATCGATCAGCTGCCTCCTGCACACCTCCAACTGGGGATGTGCCCGCAGCCAAGGTACATGCCCTTGACCGGAATCGAACCTGGGACCCTTCAGTCCGCAGTCCGATGCTCTATCCACTGAGCCAAACCGGTTCGGCAGACTGTGGGTTTTTCATTGCAGTGTTCCCAAAGCTTGAGACCCAATAGTTTAGAAAAATCTTCCAAGAATCTGAACATCCTGTGTGCTTCCTTAGAGCCATATTGGTAATGTGGCACTTATCATTTTTGTTTTGAAATTTTATGTGAGTTTATTCCAGCCAAACTGATCACATGCTGGGGAGCAAGATCTCAGACACTCCAGGCATTTATCATTTCTATAATGGTTACTTATTACTTGTCCATACCTCCCACCCTGCTAGCTCTTAAATTCCATGAAAATAGTCTGTGAGCACTGTATCTACAGTCCTGTGTGCCCTCAAGGTTTGTATTGAGTGTATAAATCTGGTTTCAAAGAGATTTGGGCCACAGGTATTGGTCATTTTCTTCACTGCGTTTCATGGCTTCCTACAGCTTTTAAAGATAGGAAAGGACTTGGATTAGCTTTGAAGGCACTCGGTGAACATTGGTTGCTAGTAATCAGTGCACACGTGATATAGCTTGGAAAAATACCTTTTGTGTGTGTGTGTGTGTATTTATGTAAGTTTACATATCATCTTCCTTTTTGCTGAATCATCTAAAAGTGAGCTGCAGACATTGTGATTCTTTATTTTATTTATTTATTTATTTATTTATTTATTTATTAATCTTTATTGTTCAGTTTATTAATTACATTGTTCCCTTTTCCCCCTATAGTTCCCCTCCACCTGGTACCCATCCCACCCTCCGCCCTCACCCCCCTCCACTGTCCTCTCCCATAGTTGCATGATTTTGTCCAGTCTCTTGCTGCACTTTCCACACCCCCTTTCTCCCCAAGAGTTGTCAGTCCATTCCCTCTCTATATCCGTGATTCTGTTACATTCACCAGTTTATCCTGTTCATCAGCTTATTAATTCACTTGATTTTTAGATTCATTTGTTGATAGATGTGTATTTGTTGTTCCTAGTTTACACTTTTATCTTTTTCTTCTTCCTCTTCTTAAAGAATATCTTTCAGCATTTCATATAATATTGGTTTGGTGGTGATGAACTCCTTTAGCTCTTTCTTATCTGTGAAGCACTTCATCTGACCTTCAATTCTGCATGATAGCTTTGCTGGATAGAGTAATCTTGGTTGTAGATTCTTGCTATTCATCACTTTGAATATTTCTTGCCACTCCCATCTGGCCTGCATTGTTTCTGTTGAGAAATCTGCTGACAATCGTATGGGTGCTCCCTTATTGGTAACCACCTGTTTCTCTCTTGCTGCTTTTAATATTCTCTCTTTGTCTTTTGCTCTTGGCATTTTAATTATGATGTGCCTTGGTGTGGTCCTCTTAGGGTTCCTATATATTGGGGTTCGGTGCGCTTCTTGGACTCCTAAGTCAATTTCTTTCACCAGGTGTGGGAAGTTTTCGGTCACTATTTCTTCAGATAGGTTCTCATTGTCTTGCTCTCTCTCTTTTTCTGGCACCCCTATAATTCGGATGTTGGTATGCTTGAGGTTGTCCCAGAGACCCCTTACACTATCTTCAATTTTTTGGATTTTTTTGGTTTCTTGCTTTTTCAGCTGAGTGGATTTTCCCTCTTTGTATTTCAAATCTTTAACTTGGTTCTTGGGGTGCTTCAGAGCACTTTTAGGTCTTTGTATAGTATTTTTTATTTCAGTCAGTGTATGCTTAATTTCTGGTTGGTCCTTTTTCATATCCTTGAGAGTCTCCTTTATATCCTTGAGGGTCTCCTTCATTTCCACGTTGGTCTTGATCATTTCCTTGCAGGTCTCGTTCATTTCCTTGTAGGACTCATTCATTTCCTTTTCGGTCTGGCTTATTTCCTTATAGGCCTTGACCTTTTGTTGGAGCCTCTTGAGAAGCCCTATAACCGTGGTTTTGAATTCCATGTCCAGTCGTTTTTTTTCCTCCATTTCTTTCACATCTGCTTTCTTCCCATGTCTCTGCATGGTGGCTGCTTCCCTGAGTTGGTCAATTAGCTTTGTGTGGTAGACATCCTACAAGGTACAGTGGCTCAGCCTCCCCAGTTACCTGAGGTGGATATGGGTTGCACAGTCTTGCTGAAGTTAAGCTCAGTTAATCTTTGTTAGCACTTGGAGGGTTGACCTCCAGGCCAATTGTCTGTGAAGTTCAGCTGTGCTCAGGTTGGATGGGTGGAGTCTCCGGGCCAAGCAGACAGCGTCAGCTCCGCCCTGTGCGGCCCCAGGGACTCTGCGCCGGAGACAATGGCTGCCAGCACCTCTGAGAGAGAGCCACTGTGGAGCTCCACCGGCTGCCGGGGAATTCAGACTCTCCCCAAATGACTCTGCATGCCCAATGTCTCACCCAGGGTCGTAAAACAAAGCAGACTGACGGTTTCCCGAATGAGATAGCAAGTCTCAGAGCGCTCTCTACGCGGTCATGCAGCTGAGCTGTTCATGCTCAAGCTGCCTTCTCCATAAGCCGGGAGACCCCTGCAGCACCTGAGCTTCGGCGTGCTCTCCCACTGTCCAGTTTTCACCCCATATGATAGTGGGTTCCCTGGACTTCTCCCAGAGCTGGAGAATCAGTCCAGTGGGATGTCTTTGTCTCCCTGTTCGAGAAAACTGGCCAGTTTTCATCCGCCCACCCTCTCTGCTGGTGCGCGCTCCAAACCTCTCTCCACGCGAATCTTTCAACGCTGTCTGCTGCCGCTCCTCCGAGTCACAGTGTCTTATCTTCACTTTTATTTGTGGAATTTTCACTCGGCGAGCTTTCTGGTGATTCTGGAAGGTGTTTGTTCTTTCGTTAAGTTGTAGTATTAAAATTGTTGAGTATGACGGCAAGATAGGTGTTTTACCTATGCCGCCATCTTGGTTCTCCCATTGTGATTCTTTATACCTAAATACTTGAGCATCATCTTTTCAAAACAAGGGCACATTTCCACATAACAACAAACCATGACCACACCTAGGAAAAACACATTATTTCAATAATATAATCCAGTCTAGAGTCCACTTGCAAATTGTCCCAATTTATCCAAAAAAATGTAAATTATGGCTTTTCAGAAACACTCAGGGACCAGTTTATGAGTTACATTTGGCATGATTAGTTCTTGCCAAATTAGTGTTATTGGAGGCTGTGTGCAGGTGGGGGGGGGGTGCACTCGGAAAGGTGGGAAGTTTACCATCCTTTCTCATTCATTTGGGACAACTTTTGGGGTTTGTTGGACTTTGGTTTGCTCCAATGCATTCCTTTTCTCCATAACCAATGTAAGGTCAAGTTCTCTGAATATTTGTGTGCATACAGTTCCCTCTCTTTATCTGTAAATCTTATATGGCTGCATTCTTTCTCTCGAGTTTTTCCCAATTCCTTTCTCCCTTGGAAAGGTACGAAGGGGCACACTGACTCTTGGGAATTCTGTTTTAAAGTTGTTTCTCCTCACCTCCAGCTGTATGCCTTGCGTTTGAGAACAGGTATGCTCTTGTCATAACCTTCAAAAGTCTATTGAGCCCTGACCAGTATAGCTCAGCTGAGCATCTCCCCACGCATTGAAAAGTTGCTGGTTCGATTCCTGTTCAGGACACATACCCAGGTTTAGGGTTCGATCCCCAGTCAGGGTGTGTGTGGGAGGCAACTAATTTCTCTCTCTCTCTCTCTCTCTCTCTCTCTCTCTCTCTCATAGATGTGTCTCTGTCCCTATCCCTTCTTCTCTCAAATTAATAAGGACATCTCTTAAAAAGTCTATTGAATATTATGGTTGATTCAGCTTCATTGCATGCCAATAATTCTCTATAGGTGGGCTGTTCCAATGCTTTGAAAGCTTGCTGTAAATCTTGACATTTCTTGCCAGGTTTTCCTAAGACCCTTTAAGCATCTGACTAAGCTTAGCAGATTACTTTTTAGTTTTAATTTCTCTGGTATTTATTTTTCTTTTTTGTTAATCCTCACCCAAGGATATTTTTTCCCATTGATTTTTAGAGAGAGTGGAAAGACTGAAGGAGAAGGGCTGAGAGAGAGAGAGAGAAAGAGAGAGAGAGACACACACACATCAATTGGTTGCCTCTCCCATGCACCCCGACCAGGGAGGGGGGGAACTGGGATCAAACCTGCAACCCAGGTGTGTGCCCCTGACCTGAATTGAACCTGCAACCATTTGGTCCCCAGGCTGATGTTCTAACCACTGAACAACCAGCCAGGGCAGTAGGTATTTTTCATATCAAAATTTATTTTTTTTCCTCTCCCACTCCCCTTAATAACTGATCCTGAGTTGATGTTTAGCTCTCTCCCTCTCCTCTCTTTCTAAAAAACAAAAACAAAAAACTTACAAAAAAGTAAAGTTCTTTAAAAACACACACACATGTGCCCTTGCCTGTTTATCTGTGCATTCCTAGTACATAGCAGTGTATTCAGCAGGTAGTAGCTACTGCATAAAATATTTGAATGTATGTATGTATTTTTATTTATTTATTTTAAATATTTTATTGATTTTTCACAGAGAGGAAGGGAGAGGGATAGAAAGCCAGAATCATCGATGAGAGAGAAACATCGATCAGCTGCCTCCTGCACAACCCCTACTGGAGATGTGCCCGCAACCAAGGTACATGCCCTTGACCGGAATCGAACCTGGGACCCTTCAGTCCGCAGGCCGACGCTCTATCCACTGAGCCACACTGGTTTCGGCTGTATGTATGTATTTTTAGTAACGGGATTAGAATCCTTGATGAGGAATGTCAACACCAGGATACCCAGGCTTGGAGAAGAATAGTTATTTATTTTTTAAAACAGTATTGCTGAAAAAACAAAACAGGTATTTCTTCCATTTGGAGTCAGGCTTTCCTGCAGGGAGCACCAGGCACTGATGGCAGGTTTCCACAGGTGTTTGGAGTGTTCACTCTGGGCTGAGAACTGTCAGGCCATGTAAATTAATATAAAGTGGAGCCAAGTGGGCACTTCTCATTTGAGGTGAAAATCAGCCGGCCTTATTTTTTCCCTGTTGAGTTCTATGCTTTCTCAACATTTGCAAAGATAAGTATTGGGAAGGAGGTGGGTACTTTTATTAATGATTGAAGGAGAAATACAGTATTTTCTTACAGTTTGGAAATAAGTCTGTGGGTATAAGGTAAGTTATTATTTTTCTGATGGAGTGGAAGTAACTACTGTATTGAGAACCTAAAACAATATAGCTATTATTCTGTTACTGATTTGCTCATTAATATTTCTTGAGCATTTTTAAAACTGTGCCAGGCCCAGTTCTAGAATGCTGAGTACTATTCTCTCTATTTTTAATTGATTTCAGAGAGGAAGGGAGAGGGAGAAAGAGATAAAAACACAGTGATGAGAGAGAATTATTGATTGGCTGCCTCCTGCAGGCCCCCTACTGGGGAATCCAGCCTGCAACCCAGGCATATGCCCTTGACTGGTGTTGAAGCCGAGACCCTTTGGTCCACAGGGCAATGCTCTCTCCACTGAGCCAAACTGGCTAGGGCTGAGTACTATTCTAGAAGTTGATTAGAATATAATTATTGGACATCTCTTAAATTTATGAAGTCTTTTATTTTTTTTTTTTACAGTGTTGCTTTTGATTCTTTTAGGTTCTTCAGATAGATCCTGAAGTGACAGATGAAGAAATAAAAAAGAGGTTTCGGCAGGTATAGTACTATTTCTCTGTAATGGACAGAGTTTGAACATTTTGAAAATGTAAGCGTATGATGGTTTTCTTAATATTTACTATTATGGCCCTAACCGGTTTGACTCAGTGGATAGAGCGTCGGCCTGGGGACTGAAAGGTCCTGGGTTCGTTTCTGGTCAAGGGCATGTACCTTGGTTGTGGGCACATCCCCAGTAGGAGGTGTGCAGGAGGCAGGTGATTGATACTTCTCTCTCATTGATGCTTCTGGCTCTCTATCCCTCTCCCTTCCTCTCTGTAAAAAAAAAAAATAAAAAAAAAAAAAAAAAAAAAAAAAGAAAAGATTTGCTATTATGACTTTTGGGCCAACATTTAACTTTTTTTTTTTTTTTAAACTTAAAGCTATGTAACTCTTAGATAAAAACTTTATAGTGACATAAAATCTTAAGTAATTTGATGGTCATAGCTTACCTCGGAATGGAATGAATTTTATCTCCAAATAGAATCTCTTAAGCCTCTTATTTAAAAGGGAGAAGTACTAGTAGAATTGTAGCATTTACATCGAGTCATACTAAGTCCCCTGCCTTCCAGGAGAGAACATGTTAAATGATTTGTAACAGTTCTTTATTTTTTTAAGGACCCAATTCCTTAGTAATTTTCTTTTGTAAATTTAAATGACTGTCCAGGAGATACCTGGTTTAAAATATAAGGAGTGCCTCATAGAAATTCTCTAGGAAAGGAGATCCACAATGTCTAATTCTTGTTCATTCTAATCCTATATAATAAAAGGCTAATATGCAAATCAACTGAATGAATGACTGACTGGTCACTATGATGTGCACTGACCACCAGGGGGTGGACACTTAATGAGCCTGCCCCCTGGTGGTCAGTGCACTCAGCCAGAAGCTGGGCTCATAGCTGGCAAGCGCAGTGGCAGTGGTGGGAACCTCTCCTGCCTCTGTGGCAGCAGTAAGGATGTTTGACTGCCAGCTTAGGCGGAGAGTGGGCTTAAGCTCTCAGTCGGACATCCTCCGAGGGCCCCTGGGCTGTGAGAGGGTGCACGCCAGGCTGAGGGGACAACACCCCCTCCCCAAGTGCACGAATTTCATGCACTGGGCCTCTAGTGTTTAATAGCTTGAGCTACAAAGTCGTGTTGAGAGTTGAGTAAGCCCCCAGCCTTTCCTTCTGTGAGTTGAATAATCACACTCCTGATAATGTCTTTACAAATTGGATTTTCTATGTATTTAATGTTTGTTTTTTTTGTTTTTTTAACTTTCCCCAATGTCTTTGTTTCTTTTATGTACTACACTTTTTAACCAGTTTGCTGTAAGAATTTTGAAAACATGCAATACCTGACTATTTAGTCAGGGGCACTGACCTCTTTTCCCTTAGATTTTCAAATAAAAAAAAAGCCAACAAGCAACACAATAGCTGTTCCGTGCGAATGAATTAAAATTATGCCTGTTGCGCCTGGCCAGTGTGGTTCAGTAGGTAGAACGTTGTCCCATGCACCAAGAGGTTGCTGGTATGTTTCCTGCTCAGGGCACATACCTGGATTTTGGGCCCCATCTCTAGGAGGGGGTGTGTAGGATGCAGCTGAGTGTTTCTCTCTCTCTGTCTTCTCTCTCTCTCTCTAAAAAAATCAATAAATATATTAAAAAACCTAGGATGTTAATTAAAAAAATTAAATTAATATCTATTTTTTTGTCAGCTCAACAAAAAACACATTTTTTGGTGTGTTGCTGGATTTTAGTGATTAGTTTGTGTGCCACAAGATGAAAAAGGTTGGGAACCACTGCACTGCATATTTAGAAGGGCTTGGCCAGTGCATGGCATCCTTGTTAATGCCCAGTGTTATGCTTGTTTCTTTTTTCTTTCTTTTTTTTTTTTTTAAATATATTTTATTGATTTTTTACAGAGCAGAAGGGAGAGGGATAGAAAGTCAGAAACATCGATGAGAGAGAAACATCGATCAGCCGCCTCTCGCACGCCCCCCACTGGGGATGTGCCCGCAGCCAAGGCACATGCCCTCGACCGGAATCGAACCCGGGACCCCTTAGTCCGCAGTCCGACGCTCTACCACTGAGCCAAACCGGTCTTGGCTCTTTTTTCTTTTTAATGCTCTTCCGAAGATATTTCTCCATTGATTGTTTAGAGTGGAAGGGAAGGATAGAGACACACAGAGAAAGAACCATCAATGTGAGAGAGACTCATCGATTAGTTGCCTCTGGCACACGCCCCAACAGGCTGGGACCAAGCCTGCCACTGAGGTACATGCCCTTAACTGGAATTGAACCCAAGACCCTTCAGTCTGCAAGCTGACGCTCTGTCCACTGAGTGAAACTGGCTAGGGCAGTGGTTGGCAAACTGTGGCTCTCGAACCACATGTGGCTGGAGAGCTGCGGTTTGCCGGTCTGTTGACTAATGAGTTTTGCCGACCACTGCGCTAAGGCTTTCTATTAATTTTT
The DNA here is from genome assembly GCA_027563665.1 of Antrozous pallidus. Taxonomy (NCBI): domain Eukaryota; kingdom Metazoa; phylum Chordata; class Mammalia; order Chiroptera; family Vespertilionidae; genus Antrozous; species Antrozous pallidus. Next base: position 195,037,298 of record CM050508.1, read on the forward strand.
AGAGAGAGTGGAAGGGAAGGAGGAGGGGGAGAGAGAAAGAGAGAGAAAAACAGAAACATTGATTGGTTGCCTTCTGCACGCACCCTGACCTGGGCTGGGGATCGAGCCTGCAACCGAGGTATGTGCCCTTGACCAGGATTCGGACCCGAGACTCTCCGGCCCGCAGACTGATGTTCTGACCACTGAGAAACACTGGCCAGGATGTGCTTGCTTCTTGGATACAGTCATTGCCCTTCTTATTGCTGACTCATAATCATCTTAGGATCTGCTATTAAGCCAAGATGTTTTTTATCTTTGCCTACTCAATCATTTTCCATTATATAATTTAATAGTTTTTTTTTTTTCTTCCTGAGTTCTCTGCACTTACAAGTATTCAGTTTTTTTCTTTCTTTAAAATTTCAAGTGTGAACTGGGCAAGTTACTTTCAACCTGTTAACCTTAATTGTGAAATGCACATAATAATGGTGTCTACCTCGTGGGGTTGTTAATGAGGATTAATTGAGGTAATACAGTAAAGCATTAGAATAGTTCTTGTTATATATGTTCTCTTTATGTGGTAACTGTTGTCAGTGTGGGTTAGACAGTATACTAAGTTATTTACTTGCATTATTTCATTTCAACCTTAAGACAACACAATGAAATATAAGTACCTAATAATAGGTGGAAGCTGGGGCAGATAGGTTAAGTGAGTTGCTTAAGGTTTTACAGCTAGTACGTGATTGAAGTTGGAATTAGATCCCGGGATTCTCTCTCTAGTAATGTAGGATTTAGCATTAGATTCCTACTTGCTGTCCTTCCTCAACACAGCCCTTTGTCCCAACTAGTTGGTTTCTGTCTGTCAGTGTCAGGAGGTCGGTGGTTCCTAACCATGGATGTCTGAAAGAATCAGCTGTGGAGATTTTTGTTTTTTATTTTGACATAAAATTTTTTAAGTTATAAAGATAAAGCAGTGAACACCCACATACTCACCATCTATTTGCAACAGTTTGCTTCATTTTACATATATTTTTGGCTTAATTTTTGACAAGTAAATTAGACACCTGATACTCCAGCATGAATCTCCTTAAATAAAAAAGGACATTTTTTTTTTTGCATAATTACTTGTCACACCTAACCAAATTAACACTAATTCCTTCCTATTGTTTGATACCCATTCTAGTACAGGTTTAACAAGTATAGATGCCAGAGACTCATTCAGAAGCTCTGAGAGTGGAAAGTAGACATCTGTATTTTTTGAAAACTTCATAGGATTGGAGCACAGGCAGAACTGAGAACCACAGTTTTATATCAGAAGTTCTTTTAGGAAAGAGATGATGTTCCATAACTATTTTATTTTCCTTAGTGCTCAGAATAAGGAACCTAACAGGAACTTGATAGTTTTCAATGTCCCTCCTCCCCCCAATGATCACAACATCTTCATAATACTAGGCTTACATTTATTCTCTGCATTGTGATTAAAACTCTAAATGTTTCCCAGTTGTGCATTTACCTTTTGGTGCTTGAATTTTGTTAAAGAGCAGTATTTCTGGGCATTTTATGATGTTTATTAATTAAAAAAATACTTACGGCCTGACTGGTGTGCTCAGTGGTTGAGCACTGACCCATGAACCGGGAGGTCACCGTTCCGTTCCTGGTCAGGCACATGCCAGGCTGTAGGCCTGATCCCCAGAGAGGAGCCTGCAGGAGGCGCCAGTCAGTTATTCCCTCTCATCATTGATGTTTCTCTCTCCCTCTCCCTTCCTCTCTGAAATCAATTTTATATATATGTGTATTATATATATATAATATATTTTACTACTTTTACAGAGAGGAAGGGAGAGGGATAGAGAGTTAGAAAAATCTGTCAGCTGCCTCCTGCACATCCCCTACTGTGGATGTTCCTGCAACCAAGGTATATGCCCTTGACCGGAATCGAACCTGGGACCCTTTAGTCTGCAGGCCGATGCTCTAGTCACTGAGCCAAACCAGTTAGGACTAAAAATATATATTTAAAAAAATGCTTCTGAGCCAAGACCGGTTTGGCTCAGTGGATAGAGCGTCGGACTGCGGACTGAAGGGTCCCAGGTTAGATTCCGGTCAAGGGCATGTACCTTGGCTGCAGGCACATCCCCAGTAGGGGCCGTGCAAGAGGCAGCTGATTGATGTTTCTGACTTTCTATCTCTCTCCCTTCCGCTCTGTAAAAAATCAATAAAATATATTTTTTAAAAAAAAGCTTCTGACTAAGTCTTTTTTGCCATAGTACCTTAGAGCTTTTGGTTTAAAGAATGCCAGCAAAGAGTAAATGTTCCTTTTCCCTTATAGTTATCCATCTTGGTGCATCCTGACAAAAATCAAGATGATGCTGACAGAGCACAAAAGGCTTTTGAAGGTATTTGTAACTTTACCTGCTTTTGGATAATACAGTCAAATGTTAGGGACGAACTGTTTCTTGTCCTGCATCAAGAAAAGATATAATAGTTTTGTCTTTTGGTCATGAAGAAGCTGGTTTTCAGTAGAAGAACAGTTGTCGTTCCAAAGCAAAATGTCGCTGTTTAAGAAATAGAACTTAAGTTTGCTTTGTTAAAGCTTCTTTGTGCCAACAAAGACTGTTACTGCATAGGGTCCTTTTTTTCTCTGAACATAAAAAATAATTGGCAATGTTTTATCACTGAATTAAACCTGAATGTGATGTATTTAGCCTTGAGTGTATATTTAATTTTTTCCAAGGTTCTCAAGGAAAGTCATTGCTCTAGTTACATGTTTTAAAATTAGTTTAACAACAGTAAATAATTTAACAAAGTAGGGAATGCTTTTAGATGGCACAAGTCCGTTTACACTGCCTGAGTATAGTTCAGACTTGCAGAGGGTGTTTGCAGAAACAGTTAATTTCAATGTTTTGCATTAGCTGTGGACAAAGCTTACAAGTTGCTACTGGATCAGGAACAAAAGAAGAGGGCCCTGGATGTAATTCAGGCAGGAAAAGAATACGTGGAACACACTGTAAGTATTTATAGAGCCGCTGTGTTTACAGGAAGTACTAGCAAGCCGTGGGCATCTTGTAGGAGGGTTAATGTTAACAGCAATGCCTGCTATTGAAATTGTGATCGCATATGTGGTCTCCACCACGCTGCTGTGGTGGTCGAGAATAGTGTGGCCTAAAACTGTTAATTCGCCCCAGATCTCAGGATGAAGAGTGGTTAGGACACTGCTCCGACCTCTTCCCTTACCAGTCCCGTGTGTGGAGAGCGGCTTTTTGTCCTCTCTGCATGTCACATCGCTCCATTTGAGAGTGGAGAGTGGAGAGTGGAGCAGCCGTGGTCACACTTGACCCTTATTTTTGTTCTTGTCCCTCTGAAGGGGTTGGAACATGGGCTGGAGGTAGGCTGGCGAGGGGATCTGAGTAAGTTTTTTAAAAAGGAGGACCTACCTGTTTGTATTAACAACAGGGAATGACTCAATTGAAATAAATTTAGTTAGAGCTGGTGTTACTATCTTTTCATTACTGAAATCTGAGTGGCAGGAAATGTTAAGATGGATTGCTTGAGGTAAGAAAGGTCTTTGTTTAATTTTTTACTTGCGGGTCAAGAATCTTGAGACCATTTATAAAGGCTATTTCAGTTGGGAGTGAATATGGATGTTTTCTTTGAAGAGCTTTGGAATCTAAAACAACATCATAACCAATAATAATGACTTCAAGTTTAAATGAGGAAAAGGAGTAAAAAGGAGATGAACGACCATAATTATATCCTGCTGGTCATGTGTTGGGAATGGCACATGTAGGCCCAATTCTGAAAAAATCAGAAAAGTACCTGAAAATTTGTACGTGAATCATTATAGTAGTTACCTTTCATCTGAATTATGCTTGTAAAGGAGCCACCTTCAGTTTTTCTGACCACAAGGTGGCAGTGGGGCCTGTCTGAGCTTGGGAAGCACTGCTTTTTGCTGGGGTACAACACTGAGTGATTGCTTAATGGAGTAATGTCATTCTTGTGTGGAGGAGTGTATTTGATTATTTTCTTTTGGATCTCAATAGTTGCCAAAGTAGTAGAAACACCAATTAACATGATGTGAAAATTATGGGGTTTCACAGTGAAAATAAATGCAGTTGTAGAAATGCCAAAAACAAACAAAAAACCCACACCAATGTTTATTCTATAGCCGCTTCTAAAACATGACAACAATGTTTTCTTTACTAACCACATAACCACAAACTGAAAGATAAATGGGGAATGTGTTGAATTTATTGGATCTGGCCTAGGATTGGATGAGTTGGGACAGCGCCCTCACTGGTCCCCTTTCCTCCTTCCAGTGGATTGGCTTTGGATGAGGCAGAGAAGAACCCCTTGTTCCTCGTTCTTGATTGCATCGCTGTTTTGGAGGGGAGCCTCTTTTTTCCATGGAAACTTCTGGTTGTGCGTGTGGAAAAGTACACCTATCGTGTGTGCAGGCTCATGGGTATTCTTCAATTATGAGTGCTCATTTTTTGATGAAAAAAATTCTTTTTTAGGTGAAAGAGCGAAAAAAGCAATTAAAGAAGGAAGGAAAACCTACAAATGTAGAGGAGGATGACCCAGAGCTGGTGAGTAACACACGGGAAAACCACTCATCTGTGTGTTTGGGCTCGCTGGTGAGTTAAAGAACGAGGCACACATGCTATAAACATTTACTTTAACTCAAAATATTAAATGTACGTTTATTCACCCTTTAAAAATTCACCTCTTTTTTGGCATAGGCCTATGGCCTTTTTCTTTGAGTATGTATTGGAGTTTGTAGTTGATTTTTATTTTATGAAACACACACATGAAGCATTATCCATAGTTTTTAGTACTTTTAATTTCTTTTGAAGTACTTTAAAAATGTAGGTACTTGTGAAATAAACCAAGAGCAAAGTCCTAGATATTTATGATTTTATTCCTAATCTTTTCGAGATGTTTCACCTGTACCTCATTCAATAGCAGTTATTTTTAGGGACTTATGTTTATTGAATTTTTATAAAGCATTATACTTAGTTTTAAAAGGAACAACACTTTTATAACCCACATTTATGAATTTCTGTGATATTTAAATCACAAGTATAGTATTAATTGCAACTGGCATAGATAGCTTTGAGAAAAATCAGAGATGACTCTTATTTTTATTTATGTGTTGGTTGATTTTAGAGAGAGGAAGTGGGGCGGGAGGGAGAGAAAGAAACATTGAAGTGAGAGAAAAACATCTATCAGTTAGTTCCTGCACGTACCCCGACTGGGCATCCAACTCGAAACCTGATACGTGCCTGACTGAGAATCGAACCTGCCACCTTTCGGTGTGCAGGATGACCCTCCAGTCAGCTGAGCCATGTCAGCCAGGCCAGACAGCTGTCTCCGAGCCATGGGTTCTCACTGTGCTCTAGGTAATGATTTCCAGGGTATGGAGAGCGTTGGATAATGCAGTGGGTTATTTATTGGAGATTGGTTAAGAGAGAGATTCTACTTAAATATTTGTGTCTTTTTGCCTCTTTAGCCTGAAAAATTTAAAGTCATCTTAATCTTGCCTCAGCTTAGGTCAGCATGTAAGTTATCCATATACCTATCTTGGTTTTAAAGATTTATAGAAAAGAGGCTCTCTTGCTAGGGAAACTTCTTTGCAACTTGCTTCTTTGATTTGTGAACAGTGACTGGTCCCATCATCTGGACAGTAACATTGCTTGAGAACTACTAGGCTATCTTTTCTACTAGTCACCTGTTTTGGGTTTACTCTCTTCCAGTATTTTATTTTTCCCCTCTCTCCTCAGTCTTATTCTCTCTTCATTTTATTTATCCTCTGTAGTCTTTTCTGAAGGACTTCTTACAAATATTCCTTGGTTCTTCTAAGTTGTTAAGAACCCTAATTTTTTAAAAAATACGTTTTTATTGATTTTTAGAAAGAGAGGAAGGAGAGGACTAGAGAGAGAGAAACATCATTGATTGAGCTGCCTCCTGCACGCCCCCTACTGGCGATCGAGCCCACATGTGCCCTTACCGGGGATGGAACTGGTGACTTCTTGGCTCCTGGGTCAATGCCCAACTGCTGAGCCACACCAGCCAGGCGAGCACCCTCACTTCATTTTAGTCTTTTTCCGATTATAAAGGAACCTATATTGACAGTCACCAGTAACTGTTCACCCAGGAGAGTCTAGAGCTTTTAAAGATATTAAAATATTCATGACATACTCTTTACTCCTTTGATGTGTGTCTTTATTAGAGATTGGAGTTGTCAACATTGCTTTCATTGTGGGCAATAACAATATTATGAGAAGCAAGAAATTTGGGGGCTCTTCTACTTTCTTTTCTCTTCATATATTACTCTTTGTTCCAGTGTCCCTGATTTTAGGATACAGGCTCTATGAAATCTGCATGATGAGTTATTTTCTAACTTTCTTTGTGTACTTGAAATACTTCATATTTGGGGGGAAAGTTTCAGAGATAGAGTTCTGTTTTCTTTTCAAAGAAAATATATTTTTATTGACTTCAGAGGGGAAGGGAGAGGGAGATTGAAACATCAGGAATGAAAGCGTCGTTGAGTGGCTGCCCTCACGCCCCCTCACTAGAGACTGAGCCCCCCACCTGGGCGTGTGCCCTGACCAGAATTGAACCATGACCTCCTGGTTCATGGTTGATGCTCAACCACTGAGACTACATCGGCCTGGCAGAGTTCTGTTTTCTATCTAAAATGTTAACTCTTTCTGACTCTTCCAACAAGGATGTTGCTCTCTCCTCAGAATTCAGAGTAGAGGAAAGAGGCAAGAAGGGATAAGCCTGCTCTTTCTAAAAACATCCAGGAAGTTGCTACATCACTTTTCCTATTATCCTATGGGCTAAAACTTAAGCTACCTGGCCCTCACTCTGCTACAAGGAAGCCTAGGAACTCAGGCTTTTATGTTGAGTGCACTGTGCCTTAAGGTAAGGGATTTTAGATGGAGGGAGAGGAGATAATGAGATGAGTGGGGATGGCAACTATAGCCCTGCCACAGTTAATAGACCCCTAAGACTGGTCTGCTTGATAACAACCTCATATCTGGTATCTATTCTGGTGCCTAGCACAGAGTAATTATAAAATTTTTGTAAAAAGAAAAGTTAATTTTGGAAGGTCTTTGGCAGAAAGGGTTCTCCAAAATCTCCGATGGTTGTGATGAGTAGGTGGTGCTTTTTACTAGAGCAGTTTTCCTGTGTGTCATCCGATGGTGAAAGTGGTGGGGCTATCTCAGAGGGGAGGTGTTATTTATCTCCCGAGAGCATCATTAAGTGGTTCTCTTTGAAGATCCTTCTCCTTGCCGAGTGCTAGTCTGCTTTTGTCTTGGGCTCCATCTGAAAGTACTTGATTCAAGTAGTTGGTAAAATAATTTAATTTTATTTTCTTTGATTCTTAACTTTCTTGTAGTTCAAACAAGCAGTATACAAACAGACCATGAAACTCTTTGCTGAGCTGGAAATTAAAAGAAAGGAGAGAGAAGCCAAAGAGATGCATGAAAGGTATAGTATATATCAATATGTTCACTTAAACCATATTTAAATATCTAGGTTAACCAATATTGCTCTTTGGGGATTTTCCTAAAGAAGGAATAATGTAATAGGTCATTTAAATGATTATCTAAAATAATTACCTGAAACAGCCAACGTTTTGAATCACAAGGGTAAGAAATTCTGACTTTGGGAAATATTGAATAGACCTGTCCACAGGGAGTTTTTAATCAAGGGTGCTGTGTACTTTCTTCCTGATTTCCTGGAGTGAAATAGGCAGAGTTATTGAGGTCATTGTTACTGAGGCCAGAACTTTTTGTGTGTCTGGTGGCTGCAGCTATGGTGAGTATGTAGTATTACACAGTATAATCACATATACATTGTCTATTGTCCTAAAGTATGTTTTCCCTGGCTCATCAAAAATCTTGAGTTTACTGGTAACTTAGTTTATGTATTTTGTGGTGTGGATTGGTATTAAGCAATAATTAGGTTTTGCTAGTTGAGGTTGTATGAAAAGTCCTTATTTTGTGTTAGGATTTTGTGCCAAGGTCCTTTTGCGTAAGAACCTCTGTAATTGTAATGGCCATTCTACTGCAGTGAGGTGGCCTGAGTTCTCGAGATAGTTTGTCAGTGGCTGAGCGCAGAACCTCCAATTAGGGTTGGCTGGGTTTGATGGTCTTTTCTGTCTGTGCAATGGGAATTTATCTTTTCCTCATAGTCTTATCCGCATGTTTTAAAATGAGACATTTATGAAACAACTTAAAAATTATTTTATTTCATTGTTGACAATATTACAGATGCTCCCCAGTGTGTTCCCCCTTTTTCCACCACTATCCCCCTCCTCCTAGCCCCACCCTAGGTCTTAACCACACTATTGTACTTTGAGCCCTTTTGAGATAGCTAAATTTGGTGGTGTTTCTTTTGTTATTTTTAACCTCACCCAAGGATATTTTGCCATTAATTTTTAGAGAGAGTGGAGGAAGAGAGAGAGAGAGAGAGAAATATTGATGTGAGAGAGAAACATCTACTGGTTATGTCTCAGAGAGAGAGAAACATTCATGTGAAAGACACATCTATTGGCTGCCTCTTGCATGGGGATTGAGCCTGCAGCCGAGGTATATGCCCTTAACCTGAACTGAACCAGGGACCCTTCAGTCCTCGGGCTGACCTTCTATCCACTGAGCCCAACTGGTTAGGGCAAGACAGCTATCTTTGTAGAATCCTAGGATATCGATTTACTTTATATGTTTGCTTCTGTGGGGAGATGCTTTACCTTGTATAGTTAGCTCACTTAAGGATCGTATAAAGACCACAGTCTGGCTTTCCTCATAGGAAGCGACAGAGGGAAGAAGAAATTGAAGCTCAAGAAAAAGCCAAACGTGAAAGGGAGTGGCAGAAAAACTTTGAGGTAAATTTCCAAGGTGATCGGGGATTCTTATTCTGGAGTAAGAAAACCTCCCAACAAAGCAACTTGGTTTCTGGGGCATTCCCAGCATTGACTGGGGCTGACAGTCAGGGACACGGGATATGTGGGGAGAGTGACTTGTCCTGCCTCAGGTTCCTATGATCTCTGTAGCCTTGGCAAGGGCAGTGGGGATACCAGAATGGTGTTTCAGAGATTGTGGTAGGCACATGCTGCCTGGTGGGCTCAAGAGAAATGGCCTGCCCGTTTAATTTAGGGCAGACATGCAGAGGTGCCCAACTTAGAGGTCTTTTAGTAGAAACAGGTTCTTACGGACTTGATGTCCTACCAATAGACTCTTTTTAAAAAAAAATATATATTTTATTGATTTTTATACAGAGAGGAAGGGAGAGGGATAGAGTTAGAAACATCGATGAGAGAGAAACATGGATCAGCTGCCTCCTGCACACCCCCTACTGGAGATGTGCCCACAACAAAGGTACATGCCCTTGACTGGAATCGAACCTGGGACCTTTCAGTCCGCAGGCAGACGCTCTATCCACTGAGCCAAACTGGTCTTGGCCTACCAATAGACTCTTAAAACAACTTAAAATTTTTACTTTATTTATAGTATACAGAGACTTACGGCTTCTTAACTAGACTCCTCTTTGACACTCGAGTCACATCCTTCAGGTGCACGGCCAGTTATTTGAATTGAGCAGCACTTGGTCTTCTATAACATTGAGGTCTCAGGGTAGGGAGTGGCTAACTGGAGTTGGTGACTTTGTACCACTGCGTGCATTAATAAAGAGAAGATGAGTAGCCCCTTCATAAGGAGGAAGAAGTCTCTGGTGGCCCTCTCAGTACACTGAGCTGGCGTTGAGCCTCCATCCAAATTTTGGTGGGGAATAGGACAGGTTCAGTGGAAAGAGTGGCTGTATTATACTGGCTAGCCATATGGCTTTGAGAAAATGATTTGACTTCTCTGAGCCTTGGTGTTGTCATTTCTGAAATGCTAGTGGAACTATATACAGATCAGTCAGCTTTCTGTGAGGATTAGAAATAGCATGTGCTAACTGCCTAGCCCAGTGGTCGGCAAACTGCGGCTCTCGAGCCACATGGGGGTGTTTGGCCCTGTGAGTGTGGCTCTTCCACAAAATACCATGACCTGGGCAAGTCTATTTTGAAGAAGGCGTTAGAAGAAGTGGCGTTAGAAGAAGTTTAAGTTTAAAAAATTTGGCTCTCAAAAGAAATTTCAATTGTTGTACTGTTGATATTTGGCTCTGTTGACTAATGAGTTTGCTGACCAGTGGTCTAGCCCAGTGGTCCCCACAAATGGCGGCCTCATTGTTGACATGAGCATTACTCATTTTGTTTTCCACTTCCAGCCTGCGCTGCCTTATCCTGCCTTTCCGGCAATGGCTTGTTCCAGATGCTGAGCCAGGTTACAAGCAGGGCAGGCCCTTCCTCTTGTTGACTGGTTTCCTTACCTCCAACCACTTTTGTGTTTAGGAGAGCCGAGATGGTCGTGTGGACAGCTGGCGAAACTTCCAAGCAAATACAAAGGGGAAGAAAGAGAAGAAAAATCGGACCTTCTTGAGACCACCAAAAGTAAAAATGGAGCAGCGAGAGTGACTGCCTGGGCCACAGCCACGGAACCGTCCCCAACTGTCTCCCCACCTGCTTTGAAGGACTCATTCTTCCCTCCCATTTCCACCCCAATGTAGGATAGTATTTGCTTTTTAGGCCATTTTGTTTTCAATACAATTTAATATCAATCAGAGTAATTCTTTTGTACATTGAAATGAGGGGCTTGGTTTAAAAAGAAACCTTCCTCCACCCCTTACCCCTAGGCCAACCGAGATTGGAAGGTGCCACCGCTGGTGCTGCCTTCTCCGCCCTGTAACTTAATGTTCTGTACTCCACTGAGCTGTCATGGTTAGAGACTCGGTATGTAGTTTGTGGAAACCACCCCGTTAAACACCTTGCTGAAAACGGAGTTCTGTGACTGCAGAGACAAGCCGGGGCGGGAGCCCCTTTGCTTCACTGTCTCACTTCGGGGTGTGGCATCCTTCAGAGCCACAGGTCAGACAGGGAAGGCAGTGGGCACACGGAGCAGTCGCTTGGCACCCTAACATCCTGGGTGTTTGGCACCTGCTCTTCCATCTGGCTGACCAATCTGCATGTCATGAAGCTCTGAGCCATCTAAATCTGCTCACTCTCCAAAGAGCTAGCTGTCCTCCATCTGACACCATTATGTCCTAGCCTGTCTGCATTCATTAGTGGTCGTATTCTGTATGTGTAATAAATTTTTATACCCTAACCATTATTGTAGTCTTCAGATGTTATTCCAGGGTGGGTGCCCTGTCTGACTTGCTCCAATCCTGAAATCCTTCGGAGTTCTGGCTCCCTACCACTTACTTGCTAAACCTTAGTTTCTGCATCTGCAAAATGGGTATATACTTTAGATTACTATGGCAATTTTTAGGGAGGAATAGCCATCTCATCTATTAAAGAGGAAATATGCTAATTGTCATACAAAGATAGCACCCACAGCCAATAAGGAGGGAATATGCTAATTGGCTGCCACACCCTCAAAGATGTTAGTACCCACAGCCACAAGATGGTGATGTCCAGTCCCCTCAGCCCTGCTGGGGCAGCAGGTGCACGGCACGGCTCCTCCATGTGCCTGCTTCCAGAGTCCCGCAGTCCCCTCAGCCCCCCAGCCACCCAGAGCAGGCCTGAGGTGCAGGCAAGCCTTGGATGGCGGCTTCCCAGCCACCTAGGGCTGCCTGAGGCTTATGCTGCCAGCTGTGGCAGCAGCAGAGGTGTGATGGGGGTGTCACCTTCCCCTGATTGCCGGGCCGCCTCCTGCCCCTGAAGGCTCCCGGACTGTGAGAGGGGGCAGGCTGAGCTGAGGGACCTGCCCTCCCCCTCCATCCAGTGGATGAATTTCCATGCACCGGGCCTCTAGTCTATATATGTAAAAAAGGCTAAGCTACTGGCTGACTGGCCGACTGGCTGGTTGGGAAGATGCACACTGACCACGAGGGGCAGATGCTCAATGCAGGAGCTGCTGAGCGACAGCAACTTTGCAGAGTGCCCTCTTGTACTCTGGGACCTCCCAGGGAATGTTGGACTGCTGGTTTGCGCCTGATCTCTAGGCCAGGCCAAGGGACCCCACCTGCTGGAGAGAGCCTGTTCACAGACACTCTTCAAGCCCTGGTGCTGCCCCGGTGCAGTCAGCCAGAGAGGAACCCCGGGAGGTTGGCCCATCTTGCCCAGTCCCACCCTGCCGGTCACCTAATTAATTTCCTTTCAATGTCATAAATCCGTGCACTAGGCCTCTTATGGCATATATAAGGTAGCTCTGCAGTGCCCCATGGGCATTGCCAATATTCTTTCTGCATTAAATGAAGGTTCTGATTACTTTGAGAAATAATGTGTGAAAGTATACAGCTCATACTAGGTGTACTGGTTAATGTGGATTTTGTAATCAAAACAATTTCAAGAGAAGCATCAAAAGTGCTTTATTCAAAGTATTGTCCATCGCTAGCTACACATTTCCCCATCTTTCAGGTAATTTGTGGATACCGTCCCAGTAGAACTTTTCTTGTTTTGAGGAAAACCATTCAGAGACCCAATTTTCCACTTCATATGTTTTGAAGTGCTGCCCAAAGAGAGTGTGTCCATTGATCAGAAGAAGTGGTAATCTGAAGGAGCAAGGTCTGGTGAATACGGCGGGTAGGTTAATACTTCCCAGGCAAGATCTTTTAATTTGTCTTTTAACTGATTTTGAAGTGTGTGATGGTGCATCATCATGAAGCAAAATTAGTTTGCCATGTCTTCTGGAACATTCTGGTGATTATTTTGTCGGTAGTGATCAGTGTTAATGCATTCACCTGGTTTTAGAAGCTCATAATACACCACACTTTCCTGATCCCACCAAACGCAATTTGGCCTTGCAGTCTTGATCCCACCGAAGCAATTTGGTCTTGCAGTCCCTGTTGATGGATGACCTGGATCAACTCATGATTTTGTGCATTTGGGATCCTCAAAATAAATCCACTTTTCATCACCAGTCACAATTTGATGCAAAAAAAGACTTTTGTGCCATTGAAGTAACATTTTACTAATGACCTTTCGGTTTTTCATTTCTTTCATTCAGTTGATGTGGCACCCATTTTACTTCCTTTAAAATCTTTCCCATTGCTTGTAAATGATCGGAAATTGTTTGCCGAGCAATGTTTAATCTTTCTGCAAGTTTCTGAGTTTGACACACCTTCATCCAATAATGCTTGTCATTGCTGGTCTTCAAACTTTCTCAGTTGACCTGGGTGTTCTTTGTCTTTACATAGAAATCATCACGTTTAAAGCATTTATACCAGCGTTCACAGGTATCTTGAGATGGAGCATGTTCACCATAAGCTTCCTGAAGTATTCACCAACGCTTTTCTTCAAAATAATGAATTATAACTTCCCACAAATACTCTTTTTTTTTTGGCATGAAATTTAATATTTTTAAGTGCAAAAATATCCATGATGTTAACACCTTCAGAAAATTTGACATATGAAGTTTGGAAGCTTGTTGTCAATATAACAAAATAGCATACATATCAAATCACATATATCAACATATGTGTAACTCCATCTATTGAAAAGTAATCTGCATTATTAACCGGTACACCTAGTATACTCAAGTGTCCTACAGGCTATGAGACACAGCCCTTGGGAGAGACAGAAGGTGAGATACCGAGAAATGCCACCTGATACGCACGATATGAGACACTGGGTGACTTGAAATTAGACTTGCTACAATGTTTGTAGATTAATAAAGAGGAATAATAATAACCACAAGGCACAATCTCTTGTATCAGGAGATACTGCCACTTTGATTTGCTTCAGAAATTTGGGTGTCTTACTGTCCTCCAAGGGCCGCTGAGTACATCCCAACTACCGCTGAGCTCGAGCATGACGGGCAGGGGGGTGGTTAAAACTGGACCAAGGCAGAGAGGGGGATCACATCCCATAACGCAGACTGTCCTGGGCCGGAGCAGCAGCTCTCTTCCAGCCAGGCCACGACACCACCTCTTGCAGCAGGTGCGCACGCCGCCTCCCTAACAGGTTGTGTGGCGGTCACGGTTTAACTGTCCAAAGCTCGAGGCCGTGGGCCTGGGCTTTGCTCTCAAGGAGGTTGAGCCAGCCATCAGCTAAGGGCATGCTGATTCGCTCAGCAGCTCTGCGGGTGTGGAAGGGACCTGGTGAACAATGGGGCCTGGCTGCCTACCTCAGCCTGCTGGGGACATGGGTGCACGAACCGGTACAGAGATCGTGAAAGGCACAATTGCTCTGAGGAGAGGGCCTTCAATCCTCTTCTCAGCAGTTAGGGAATGCTTCCTGGAAAAAGTGAAATAAAAAAAAAATCCTCACGCAAAGATATATTTTACTGATTTTAGAGAGAAAGGCAGGGAAGGAAAGAGGGGCGTGTGGAGGAGAGAGAGACATCAATGTATGAGAGAAACATCGATTGGTTGCCTCCCATAGGTGCTCCTAAATGGGGATGGAACCCCAAACCCCGGTATGCACCCTGACCGGAATCGGAATTGAACAGGCAAACTTCCGGAGCATGGGATGACACTCCCACCACTGAGCCACACCAGCCAGGGCAGGAAGGGACCTTTTTGAAGATGGTACCCAGCCAAAACCGGTTTGGCTCAGTGGATTGAGCATCGGACTTCAAACTGAAAGGTCCAGGTTTGATTCTGGTCGGGGGCATGTACCTTGGCTGTGGGCACATCCCCAGTAGGGGGTGTGCAGGAGGCAGCTGATGGATCTTTCTAACTCTGTATCCCTCTCCCTTCCTCTCTGTAAAAAAAATCAAATATATATATATATATATATATATATATATATATATATAAAGGATGGTACCCAGAGGCGGATGCATCAGTTAGGAATGTTTTCAGGTGCAAGGAGTGCCTAGCAAAAACAGGGAATATTTGCTTGCATTGAAGTCTGGTGGCAGGCACTTTTAGGTATTTTTCATGGAGCCAGGTTTCTCCTGTGCCTCCTCTCCATCCTCTCTGGGGGGCTTGCCATCTCATAGTCGCATAGTTCCACAGGAGGTTGTGGCAGTACCACACGGCATACCGATTGCCCAGCGGAAATAACGTTTCTTTCCCCTGAGAGACATCCCCTGGCCAATAATGGTCACATGTCCACGTCTAAGTGCAAATCTGGGAAATCTGCAAAGGAGAATGGGCAAGTCATAGACCAGGACTTGGTCCTGTGGCTGAGTACCTACCATTCCCACTTAACTTGTGTTGGCAAGGAAGGAAGGAAGACAGGCAGATTGCTTGCTGGGATGTACTAAGTGTCCGGCACAGGTGGGACAGAAATGAGGGAGAAATGTGTCGGTCAGAGGGAACAGCATGTGCAAAGACCCGAGTAAGAGCGCAGCCAGTCTGTGCAACCGAACATCCTTTGTTTCCCTGCCGCAGAAAAATGGCTTGAGATGAGGGAAATCTGAGGTTCATATTAAGGAATTTGGGTTTCAGTTGTGACACCCTATTTCCCCAGATGGATCAAAGCCTTCCCATTTCCTCCCTGGCACATTTAGCCACAGACCCACTCCGAAGATGAGCAATCGGCCCTGCCCTTCTCGACCCCGCTGGAAGCAATTTCTTCAGTGCTGAGTTGGCCGGGAGAAGGGTGTGCGTGGGGCTGGGACTGAGGGAGCATTAGCCAAGGTGCCTGCAGGGCGGGGCTGTCGCTGGGGGCGTAGCGGCCCCTTTATCTGTGAGAAGGTTCAGGGGTTCTGTGGGCAGGAAAGGCTTGCTGGAGGAGTGCCAGGGTCCAGGGAGACCGAAAGGCTGGATGGCCACTTCACGCCTCTTCCTGTGGTTTTCTGTGAATAGAGAAGCAGATTGCCAGCACCCATCCCCACTTCCCACTGGCCACACACCGCAGGCAGCGATGAAGAGGAAGGAGCCAGGCAGCTAGGTTAGAATCCTAGCATTTGGGCCAGAGACTTCAATGCTGAGTGAGCCCTGCTTCCTTATGTGTAAAATGGGGATTAACCAACCACCTAAGGCATCGGTTACCGCCTTTGGCAGCCCAGTCACCCTCCACCTCCCATGCCCGAGGCTGCCTGGGAAAGCCACGGCCAGGCCCCACCTTCTGGCCTCTGCTGTTTCCTTGGAGCCCGGGTGAGAGTGGGAGTAAGTGTGTGAGAGGCTGCTGACCAGCCTGGGCCTGCCATGAGGGTGGAACCTCAGGGAAGCAGGATTAGCCCCTCTCCGTTTCCTCTCCCTCTCTCCGACCCCCCACAGCCATCCTGGGCATCTGGCTCATCTGCCCCCTGGCTGGGGTCGTCAGGCGCTTCTCACCTTTGAACCTGGGAGTTGGGATGTGTGGCCTGAGTGTTGTGGAAGGGCTTGGAGACACCTTACTGAGAATTGGCTCTGCCAGTTGTAATCCTGGCAAGTCATTTCCCCTCTCTGGGCTTCAGCTTCCTCTTCTTGGGTGAAATGTGGGTAAAAATACCTCCTCCATCCTCCTTCTGTGAACTCTAGGGAGGTTCTGTGGGTTGTGAGAAGCACAGACCTTGCAAATGGAGGCAGCAGGCCTGCGTCTGAGGTCAGAAGACTGAAGTCTTGAAACTTCTCGGAGCCTCAGCTTCCTCATCTCTCAGGTTTCACGTGTCAAGAAGATCATGAAACGAGGTGCCTGGCACAGTGGGGTGCACAGGGCGTACTCCTCATCCCTCTCCCAGCATGGTGGTCCCAGTTCAAAAAACGGTGGAGGTAAGGGGGAGAGATCAACCAAAGGACCCGTATGCATGCATATAAGCCTAATCAATGGACACAGACAAAAGGGGGTGGGGGAATGAATGGGAGGTGGGGGGTAATGGGGAAATAAGGACACATATGTAATACCTTAATCAAGAAAGAAATAAAATAAAAAAACAGAAAAAATTTACAAGTATAAATTTTAAACCAAAACACACACAAAAAGAGTCAAAGACCAGGGGACTGAGGACACCTGGGAAAGTTGTTGAAGAGATAATCCCTGAAGATTCGGATTCAGAGCTCAGAGTGGGGGTGTGTGTGGTGGGGAGACAGCTGGAACTTGAATAAGCCCCAGGACAACTCAGCCAGCCCTGGGACATCTGGCAGGGGGGTGGGGGAGCTCGGGTTCTGTCAGAGGTACCAGTCTCCTCACTCCACACCTGTGCTCAATGGGCAGCCCTTATTGGAGGTGGGGGGTAGGTGAGCATAGCTGGAAAGAGTCCTTCGGTGATTGAACTCTCCTTGCCCGGCCCTGGTATCCCCTGGACTTTCTTGCTCTATGGGCCACCTGCCTTGGTGCTTATGAAACATTTATTTCACTGGTGTCTCACCTCCTCACCCCCAGCACTGCTATCTCAGAATCTCCTGACGTGGAATGTGAAGAACTGGTTTGTTAAACCTTCATCTTAAAGAAGTTGTCACCCAGCCAAGGTGGTCCGTGGTTGAACATCGACCTATGAACCAGGTCATGGTTCGATTCCCGGTCAGGGCACATGACCAGCTTGCAGGCTCAATTCCTGATCGTGCAGGAGGTCAGCCAATCAAGGATTCTCTCTCATCGTTAATGTTTCTATCTCCCTCTCTCTCTCTGCTCCTCTCCAAAATCAATAAAAATATATTTTAAAGAAGAAAAAGAAGCCGAAGCCGATTTGGCTCGGTGGATAGAGCGTCGGCCTGGGGACTGAAGGTTCCCAGGTTCGATTCCAGTCAAGGGCATGTACCTTGGTTGCGGGCACATCCCCAGTAGGTGGGGTGTAAGAGGCAGCTGATCAATGTTTCTCTCTCATCTTCTACCGCTCTCCCTTCCTCTCTGTAAAAAAAAAAAAAAAATCATAAAATATATTTAAAAAAAAGAAAAGAAAAGGAAGTTGTCCAACTGATGTGGAGAAAGGATTTGATCCCCAGTTCTGGGACATTAGGCAGGAGCTTGGGTAAATGAACCGATTTTCAGTTATTGAGTTTCTGTGATGCACCAGGCAGCACACTAGGTGTAATGCAGGGAGACTGTGTTGCTGTGACTGGCCCAGGCCCCGAGGTGCTCGGTGGGTTCAAGCTGAAACCCAGAGGGGGCAGTCAAATCCTGGATTCTTAGACATGGTATTTGAGGATGTCGCCTACCCCATGGCCTAGTCCGATTTCCTCCGCAGCCTAAACACCTTTGCTTCCTGCTAAGCCCAGTCAGGTGTGGGTGTGGGTGGGGGTGGAGGTGGAGATTAGGAGAAATCTTCAGGCAGAACACCCAAAGTTGGAGCTCCAGGTGCAGTCCTAGGCTTTGGTCAGACCATGGCCTCCTCAGAGCAAGGACTTCTTTCTCACGCAGACTGGGGGTTCAGGGCAGGAATGGTGGTGTCTCCCTGTCAGATGGGGGTGGCTTCAGAGGCAGGATTTTCTGTTTCCCAGAAGACTGTGCATCCCCGAAGGCAAAGCTGCCTCTTCCTTTGCTGGGGGCACCTGTGGGCAGGTTGTGTCACACCCGTGGGAAAATGGGCTCCTGTGGGCCAGACTGCAGTGTGCCCCCGCCCACAGGGGTATCTTCTGAAAGCAGCTTTGGGTCTTTCCCATCCCCTTGACACTCACTACAGATAGGACTGTGCCCATTGACACTTGGGCTCCTAAGGACAGGGCTGGGAGCTTCCTTAGGTCAGAGTCCATCTCCTCTTCAGACAAGGGACCCAGTCTCTCCCTCCTCTGCCAGCCCAGGCCCAGCCCTTCCTCCAAGAGAGCTACTCATTGGATGGGACCAGCCCTGTGCTCTTGGCTGAGCTGGTACTCAGAGAAAGAGAGAGATTCCTTGGCTGACTGTGAATATTTCTGGTGACCTTGGGGTTGGGGCCCCACCCAAGCAGCTGCCTTCTTGGATTGATGCCCTGATCACCCAGTAGAGCCAGCAGGAAGGCCTCCTCTAATTCTTTATCCTGCTGCTGAACTAGGACTGGAGCATAGAGGAAAGTGAGTCACCCACCTAGGCCTGGGCCTGCCTCCTGCCTCCTGCCTCCTGCCTCCTGCCTCCTGCCTCCTGCCTCCTCCTCATTCCCTGCCCAGCTTCCTGAGAAGCCTTCCAGGAAACATGCTCTCAGCGGCCCCCACCATCCCTCAGCTTCATTGTCACTTCTGAGACCACTATCCCTGTCGTGCCACAGGTAAGAGGCTGGTTGCTGAGGTGAGAGGGTGGGGTTTGGCTGCTTTGTCTATCTGTCCCTCAGTATCCTGGAGGCTAGACAGGCTCTAGAGGGGTCTGGAGAGCTGGGTTATGTCTGACTTTCCTGCCATCAGCAGCCGCTCATGGGCACCCAGTCCCCCTTTGTCACTCTCAGACACAGTCTGTTGCCCCTCAGAGACATGTAGCCTACACAGCCACCAACAGCTATAGCATTCAGCACATCACACAAAACACACCCTCATCACCCACAGGCACAATTCATGGCCCTTCACATCCATGCAACACACACAGACTCTTGGCACCCACTGATACAACCCATGCCCCTTCACTACACATAACACACAAACTGTCACAACTGACACAGTCCTCTCAAGTGGTGCCTCTCATATCCACAGGATGAAACATCTGTCTTTACAGACACACAACATGGTAGACACAATGAGCTATGGAAGACCCTCCACTCACTGCAAGCAAACCTATCCCACGTACACACACACACACACACACACTCATACACACACACACTCACACACACACACACACACACACACTCACATACACACACACATACACACACATACACACACATACACACACACACATACATACTCACACACACATACACACATACACACACATACACACATACACACTCACACACATACACACACACATACACACACATACACACACATACACACTCACACACTCACACACACACACACACACACTCACACACACTCACACACACACACATACACACACATACATACTCACACACACACACACACACACATTCATGCAACCATCTGTGGGTATCACAGAAACTTCCCTCACCCCCTCATCCCCAAGATCCTGGGGTGCTACTGCTCAGCTGGGTTAGGGGCAGAGGCTGGGCCTAGTTAGCAATACCATTCCCACTTCTCACATTGCCCCCACCTGCCACAGCCCTGCCTGAGCATTTTGGGGGGGGGGGCGCACCAAGGCACAGCCAGGGATCCTGGCCACATCATGGAGTGTCATAGGGGGGACTCTATGCTGCTTCAGATGCCCTGGGCCTAAGCACAAGCTGTTAATACAAAAACCTTGCTGACAAGCTTGCGAGGAGGCAGGGTGATGCGTCTCTGCTCTATTGGCAAGCAGCATGATTGGTTGGGAAGTTCTAACATCGAGATAAGCTCATTATAAATGATGGAACGAAGGGATTTCTGAGGTTTAGCTGGAGGCTAAGAAGGGACAGACTTCAAGTCAAAGTAGCCCTTGATTAAACTGGCAGTGTGATTAAACTGGCAGTGTGATTAAACTGGCAGTGTGATTAAACTGGCAGTGTGATTAAACTGGCAGTGTGATTAAACTGGCAGTGGCATCAGAAGCCCCATCTTCAGGAGAAGTTCAGATTGATGGTCCCATCTCCACTCTCCCACTCCCAACTTTGCTCTGAGCATGACTGGGCCAATCACTTGAACATAAACTATTGTATTTCAATATAATAATAACATGAGATGTTGTCTTCTGGGATAACATTTGCAAATGCTTTTGCTTATTGGCAAAGATAGATAGATTTACAGACAGAGTTCTTACTAGACTCTCAGAACATGGGGGGCCACAGCAGGAGGCATTTCAAAGCTGCTCCACAAATGTCCATATAGGGATTTTTCTTCCTACGAGTGTTAGTTTTAATGTTACACATTCTGACATCGTGACTAAATTTGTTTCTCTGGAGACTCTGAACATGGTGTGTCATTAAACCTGAAATTCTCGATGCCCAATGCTTTTACAAGTGTTATCTTACTTAATTTTACAATTCCTCTATAAAGTAGACTAGGGGCCCAGTACCTAAATTTGTGCACCTTGAAAGGAACTGTGGGCTGTGAGGCTGTGGTAGGCACAGGGGCGGGTCTTGCCCCATTCCCCATGCCCCAGCCCAGCCTGTCCCTCCTGCCGTGGCCCCTAATTCCCTACCTGCCAGCAGCCCCACTCCTGCTGCTGCCACTCTCACGTTCCGATGGCGCCAGCCCCACCCGCACCCGCTGACAGGACAGAGTGATTGGGTTCAGCACCAGCAGCGGGAGTGAGGGGGGTGGGCACTGTCAGTGGGTGTGAGTGGCAGCTGCTGCCCTGATTGCCCCTCAGGAGCAGGGGGAGGGTGAGACGCCCTCAGGGGTGATCTGGGACAGCAGCTGCTCACACCCATTGATGGCTCCAAGTGATCGGGACCAGCGCCAGGCACTGGCAACAGGTGTGAGCAGCGGCTCCGGCACTGGCTGTGGGCGCAAGCGGGGCCAGTGCTGGCAGTGTGTATGAGCAGCGGCTCCGGCACTGGCTGTGGGTGCAGGCGGGGCCAGTGCTGGCAGTGTGTATGAGCAGCGGCTCCGGCACTGGCTGTGGGTGCAGGCGGGGCCAGTGCTGGCAGTGTGTATGAGCAGCGGCTCCGGCACTGGCTGTGGGTGCCAGCGGGGCCAGTGCTGGCAGTGTGTATGAGCAGCGGCTCCGGCACTGGCTGTGGGTGCAAGCGGGGCCAGTGCTGGCAGTGTGTATGAGCAGCGGCTCCGGCACTGGCTGTGGGTGCAAGCGGGGCCAGTGCTGGCAGTGTGTATGAGCAGCGGCTCCGGCACTGGCTGTGGGTGCCAGCGGGGCCAGTGCTGGCAGTGTGTATGAGCAGCGGCTCCGGCACTGGCTGTGGGTGCAAGCGGGGCCAGTGCTGGCAGTGTGTATGAGCAGCGGCTCCGGCACTGGCTGTGGGTGCAGGTGGGGCCGGCACCAGCAGCAGGTGCGAGTGCTGGGCAGGACTGTGGCGCGTGGGCACAAAGAATTTCCAGTAACCACCAGAGGCTCGCCCCAATGACATTGACCAGTGGCCTGCCTTGGTCTAGTGTCCCCCTCACCTGCTCCACCAACCCGCTGCCTCCTGCACACGCCCCTGGTGGTAAGCGCATGTCATAGCGACCAGTTGTTTGGTTGTTCTGGTTGCTCTGCTGTTCAGTTTATTTGCATACGAGCCTTTTATTACATAGGATACCCAGCCTCATTTCATAGCTATGGTCCATGCAGGCTCAGAGTGGTTAGGAAGCCGCTCAGTATGCCCTGGCTAGGAAGCAGCAAAGGGGCTTAGATGTAGAGAAGTCTGACACCAGAGTCCACCTCTTTTTTATTTATTATTGTTAGTTTTTTACCTTTTAGAGGTAACAAATGTGAACACTGGAAGTTCAGTGGGTGTGAAAGAAGACACAGTGGAAAGATGCCCTCTGACCCTGTTCTCCAGCACCTGCGTTTCCTCTCAGAGGCCTCTCTGAACCACTGTGAGAGGGGGCTCCAGCCCAGAGGGTTTCGATTACAGTGTCGGGACTCTGGAGCCTCCTTCCCCATGCCCTCTCCCTGCCCAGCACACAAGCAGCTGCCTCTCTTTGCTCCTGAGGCTCCTTCCAACCTAAGACCCACGTTTTCTTTTGTTCAAAGTCCTCAGGGACTCCTTATTTGAGTCCCCTGGACCTTCTCCCCTTATCTCACTGCTGAGGGCCGGTCCACACCCTGGAGGCTTCCTTTCAGGACTCAGCACACAATGGTGTGGCCTTTCTCCCAAGCCGAGGCTGTTGCCCTGGGCAGGGCTCACTTTGCTGTAGAAAGTGCCCAGGCTGGAGAGGGAGAGCAGATGACCGCAGCCCTAGCCAAGGAAGGAAAGGATGAGGGAGAAGAGGAAGAGGAGACTGAGGATGAGCTGCCAAACTCTGTGCTTTGCAGACCTAACCCCATTAGGAAATGGGGCTGCCACCCCCACTTTACAGATAAAGAATTCGAGACTTTGGCCTGGCCAGCATGGCTCAGTGGTTGAGCATCGACCTATGAACCAGGAGGTCACAGTTCAATTTCTGGTCAGGGCCCATGCCTGGGTTGTGGCCTTCTTCCCCCGTGTGAGGTGTGTAGGAGGCAGCCAATCAATGATTCTCTCTCAGCATTGATATTTTATCTCCTTCTCTCTTCCTCTCTGAAATGAATACAAATTTACATTAAAAGAAAAGAATCTGAGGCTCTGCTGGTGCAGTTGTTAAGTGGCAGAGTTGGGTAAATCAGAAAGAGAGGGAAAGGGAGAGTGAGAGGTGGGCAGAGGGAGAAACTGAGGTTATGATGGTAAGAAGGAAGAGGGGATTCAGAGGTGTCAGGCACTGGCTGGCCATCCAAGAAAGGGGTCTCAGATTGTGTAGTAATCCCTCTCCTCTAGTGACTCTTTCTTTACTTATTTGCAACATTTGTCTGTCCTTGTGCTTATATATCATCCCGCCTTAATTACTGTAATTTATAAAACCTTGATATATGATGCTGCATGTTTTTGACTTCTCATTCTCCAATTTATCTTGGCTAATTTCATGTTTATACCCCCCCCAAATACCTGTGTACCAGTAAGTTAAATAGAATATTATAGGTATAATAGAAGTCTCCTATGTACTTTGCACATCTTGCCTTTTCCCTCTTTCCCCAGAAATAGTAGTCACAACACAAACTTATCCTATCTAATAAAAGAGTAAGATGCAAATTGACTGTCACTCCAACACACAAGATGGCTGCCCCCATGTGGACACAGATGGCTGCCACAAGATGGCCATCAGGGGAGGGCAGCTGGGAGGAACCAGGCCTGCAAGGGAGGGCAGTTAGGGGGGATCAAGCCTGCAGAGAAGGGCAGTTGGGAGGGACCCAGGCCTGCAGGGGAAAGCAGTTGAGGGGGACCAGGCCTGCAGGGGAGAGCAGTTGTGGGGGGACCCAGGCCTGCAGGGGAGGGCAGTTGTGGGGGGACCCCCACCTGCAGGGGAAAGCAGTTGGGGGGGACCAGACCAGCAGGGAAGAGCAGTTAGGGGTGATGAGGCTGGCAGGGGAGGGCAGTTAGGGGTGACCAGGCTGGCAGGGGAGGGCAGTTAGGGGCAATCGGGCTGGCAGGGGAGCAGATAGGCATCAATCAGGCTGGCAGGTGAATGGTTACGGGGTGATCAGGATGGCAGACAGAAGCAGTTAGGGGCAATCAGGAAGGCAGACAGGTAAGCAGTTGGGAGCCAGCAGTCCTGGATTGTGAGAGGAATGTCCAACGCCCGTTTAGCAGGATCGGGCCTAAATAGGCAGTCAGACATCCTTTGAAGGGTCCCAGATTGGAGAGGGTGCAGGCTGGGCTGAGGGATACCTCCCATGCATGAATTTCATGCACTGGGCCTCTTGAGTCTTTATATATGGATGAATACGTATTGTGTCCATGACTCAAAGTTTTGAGAATGGTAGGTACTATGATTGTCCTTCTGTAACTTGTGTTTCTAGTTTAGCTTTGTGTTTACTGTCCATGTTATTGCATGTAGCTCTGTTCATTTGAGGGTATTTGCAGAACGACACTGCAGAAACACACAAATATATGTTAACATTGCCAATGTACCTAGGAAGGATGTGAGTATTTTCAACTTTATTTGGAAATTAATTTCCAAAATGATGGTGCCACTTTTAATCTCTTGTTAGCGGTGTTATGAATGTTTCCATTGTTCTACATCCTCCTAATAATTGAAGTTGGCAGACTTTAATGTTTTCCATTCTGGTGCTTGTGATTTTTTTCTTTTTAAAATTGATTTCTAGAGAGAGGGAGAGGGAGAGAGAAACATGGACACGAGAGTGAACCATCTCACCTGGAATTGAGCCCACAACCCAGAAATTAACCAGCAACCTTTCGGTGCAGGGGATGATGTCCAACTAACCGAGTCACCTGGCCAGGGCTGGTGGTTGCTTGTTTTAATATGAACTCCCGATTTCCTGAAACACTGATCATATTTTTAATCTTTCTTAGCTGTCAGGCTCTTTCTTATGTGAATTGCTTACTCCTTCCTTAACCCATTTTAAAAAAATCCTCATCTGAGAATATTTACCCATTGGTATTTGAAGAGAGTAGAAGGGAGGGAGAAGAGGGGGAGAGAGAGAGAGAGAGAGAGAGAGAGGATTAAACCTGCAACCGAGGTCCGTGCACTTGACCAAGAATCGAACCTACAACCATTCAGTTCATGGGCTGGCGCTCTAACCACTGAGCAAACTGGCTAGGGCATTCCTTAACTTTTTTTTATTGGGTTTGTCTGTAAGTTATTAATTTGTAAAAACTGATATCATATTATGTCTGAAAATTCTTTGCTACATCTGTTGCAAATATCTTCTCCTGGTCTGTGACTTGCCTTTTATTATTTTTATAGTATCTTTTGAAATACACAGTTTAATTTTTTTCCACTTATAATAAAAGTAGTTTTATTTATTTATTTATTTACTTTGGTATTCATCAGATTAACATAGCTTTACCATTTTAGGTTCCTTTTGATTCTTTCCCCCCAGTATTTTATTTTATTTATTTATTTTAAATTCTTTATTGATTGAAGTATTACATATGTCTCTTTCCCCCTCCATTGAGCTCTCCCTGGCCTCTCCCCTCTCCCCCCATACAGTTCTAAATTTTATGTGATCAGATTTATCCAACTTTTCTTTGTTTCTTTTTTTAAAAATTCTATATCTTAACTTAAGAAAAAATTCCCTTCCAAGTATATTTTTCCCTCATTTTCTCCCAAAACTTAAAAAAAATATTTTATTGATTTTTTACAGAGAGGAAGGGAGAGGGATAGAGAGTTAGAAACATCAAAGAGAGAGAAACATCTATCAGCTGCCTCCTGCAACACCCCCTACTGGGGATGTGCCACAACCAAGGTATATGCCCTTGACTGGAATCGAACCTGGGACCTTTCAGCCTGCAGGCCAACACTCTATCCACTGAGCTAAACCAGTTTTGGCTCTTCGAAAACTTTTAATATTTTGCTTTTCATGGTTAGGTCTTTATGCCACTGGAATTGAAATCTGGATATGATGTGAGGATGTGATCTCATTTTATTATTATTTCCCCCTAATCATCCAGTGATTTGCACCAATATCTCCTCTTCTTTTATTGATCTGTAATGACAGTTCTGACATATCTATCAAGTTTTCATACATGTGCTCGCTACTTCTGGGACATGTGTTTTGTTTCTGTGAACTGTTAGCTATCCTTTTGTTAATACTGCCCTGTTTTAACACTGCAACTTTGTAATAAGACTTGATAAATGGTAGGGAAAATCTGATGATGTGTCGTTATTGTTGTTCTTAAAAACATGTGTTGGCTAGTTTTGGATCTTTGGTTTTTCATTTGGAATTTTAGAATCAGCTTATAAAGTTCCTTGAAAAGCCTATTGAGATTTTTTCCCAGTGCTTTATTATGTGACTAGAGGTCTGGTGCATGAGATTCATGCATGGGAAGGGGGGTGTCCCTTAGCCTGATCTGTACCCCTCCAATTCAGGAGTCCTCAGGGGATGTCCTACTGATGGCTTAGGCCTGCTCCTGGTAGTTCTCTGCTCTCTGCGGGGCCTGTCTGCTCCCCACGCAGCAACTGCCAAGCAGGTCATGCTGGGTACTACCTGGGGGTCGTGCTTGCCTGCTCCTGGGTAGCCATGGCAATGGTCAAGCTGCTTCCTCCCTGCTGTTAGTCTCCATGGAGGCAATGAGGTTAATTTGCACACTCACTCCTGATTGGCTGGTGGGCATCGTGAAGTGATGGTCAATTTGCATATTTCTCTTTTATTAGTATAGGTTTATATTCCCCCACCTTTCATCTATTGAAATTTTGGTTGGATTGACACTAAACTTATAGATTAAATTGGGAAAAATATGTCTTCACGATATTGGTAGTCTCATGCATAGATATATTATGTTATTTATTCATATAGTTCCTTTTTTTGCAAGAACTTGACCATTTAAAAAATACTTTTGTCAATTTTAGAGGGGAAGGGAGAGGGAGAGAGATAGAAGCATCAATGATGAGAGAGAATCATTGATCAACTGCCTCCTACACGCCCCCTACTGGGGATTAAGCCTACAATCCAGGCCTGTGCCCTTAGCTGGAATAGAACCCAGGATCCTTCAGTCCACAGGCCAACACTATCCACTGAGTCAAACCAGCTAGGGCCATAGAGTTCTTATTTAATTATTTTTCAATGATTTTTATAATTTCCTGTATCAAGATAAAATTGCATATCTTGGCTCTCAAAAATATTATTTGCCCAGATAGTTTTCTTGCTATTATAAACTGTGTCTTTTAAAAATTGATATTTTCTGTTTATTGCTTATTTATAGAAATACCATTGATTTTTTATATAGTGAATTTATATCCAGAAATCTTGTTGAAGTTTTTATTGATTTTAATAATTTGTTCATGACATTACTTTACATTTTCTATGTAAACAATCAGATTGCCTGTGAAAATGACAATTTTGCTAGTCTTTTGCAATCTTCATAACCATTCTTTTGGTCTCATATTCTTCACAACAGAGTGAGGCACTTATGATTATTCCCAGTTTACAGATTGAAAAACTGAGGCTCAAAGAAGCACATTACCTTTTCTAAGTTCACACAGAGAGTTGGTGATGGCCAAAATTTGAATCCAAGTCTCTGGGTCTAAAACCCATGCTCTTTCCCTTGTGGTGTTCTTTCTCCCACCTTGTTCTCAGGCGTAGAAGAGAAAGTGATGCTCACAGAAATGAAATCTCACATGACTCTGCATGGAGGACGGATTGAGAGGGCAGAAAGAAGCGACCGAGGCTTTGATAGACGTGTGCAAGAGTGAACTGGGTTTTGGGGTATTGGGGCCCTAATTTCAATTCTGCCACCTACCAGCTATGTTATCTCAGATTAGCCACTTGCTCTCCTCTAACCTCATTCACTCACGCAATAAACATTGTGGAGGAGCACCTGCAATGTGCCAGGCAGTGTTCTAGATAACAGAATGCAGTAAGCAACAAGCTAACTGAAACATAGAGGACTGTTCCTGCTCTCAAGGAATTTACATTCAGTTGGGGAGCCAGATAATGAACAAAGTAAAGCAGCAAAGTACCCAATCTAATAAAAACGTAATATGCAAATTGACCATACTTCTGCTACAACCACAAGCCATGCCCACAAGTCAATTAGGAGTGAATATGCAAATAAACCCCAACCAAGATGGCTGCAGCCACTGAGAGAAGGAGGGAGGCTTGGGTTTCCCCGGCAATGGAGGAAGCCAAGCTTTCTCACCTGCCCTTACCGGCCTAGGTCTCCACTCAATGCTACAATGTTTCAATTATAGAAGAAAGGTACATAAATTCCAACAGAAACGGTGACAACCATGGAGCTGGAGAGAGCAGAGGATAGGGTTGCCCCTGGCGATGGAGGAATCCAAACTTCTGCAGCCTTGGCCTGCCTTGGCCTCCACTCCAGGCTACAAAGTTTCAATTATAGAAGGTAAATAAATGCCAACAGAAATGGCTGTCACCATAGAGCGAGCAGAAGGCTTGGCTCTACTCCAGGTTACAAAGTTTCAGTATTAGAAGATAAATAATTCCCAGATACCAGGGCCTCCACTTGGGTCACTGGGGTGTGTGGTCAGCCTGCAAACCACCTTGCCCAGGCTGTCCCATGCCCCAAGGGAACCCACACCCTGATCCAGGACACCCTTCAGGGCAAACCAGCTGGTCCCCACCCGTGTACCAGGCCTCTATCCTATGCAATAAAAGAGTAGTATGCAGAAAGACCATCACTCCAACACACAAGATGGCTGCCCACATGTGGTCAAAGATCCTGGGCCCATGTGGACACAAGATGGCCACCACAAGATGGCCAGCTGGGAAGGCAGTTGGGAGGGCCCAAGCCTACAAAGAAGGGCAGTTGGGGGTGATCAGGCCAGCAGAGGAGGGCAGTTGGGAGGGACCAGGCCTGCAAGGGAGGGCAGTTGGGGGCAATCAAGCCTGCAGGGAAGGGTAGTTAAGGTGACCAGGCCGGCAGAGGAGGGAAGTTGGGGGCAACTATGCCTGCAGGGAAGGGCTGTTGGGGAGACTAGGCCTGCAGAGGAGAGCAGTTGGGGGGAACCAAGCCTGCAGGGAAAGGCAGTTAGGGGTGACCAAGCCAGCAGAGGAGAGAAGATGGGGGCAAACAGGATGGCAGGGAAGCAGTTAGACATCAATCAGGCTGACAGGGGAGTGGTTAGGGGGTGATCAGGCTGGTAGGCAGAAGCACTTTGGGGCATTCAGGAAGGCAGGCGAGCAGTTGGGAGCCAACAGTCCTAGATTATAAGAGGGATATTTGACAGGCAGTCAGATATCCCTCAAGTGGTTGCAGATTGGAGAGGGTGCAGGCTGGGCTGAGGGACACACCCCCTGGGCATAAATTTCATGCACTGGGCCTGTAGTATGGTATGTTAGATGTGGAAAGTGCTGTGGAGAAGAGGCAGTGTAGGGGCCCAGGTCCTGGTGGAGATGGTTGTAGTTTATTTGGGTTATTAAAAAGTCCTCACGGACAAGGTGGCATTGGAATAAAGACATGGGGATAGTTTGAGGCAGGAGTGTACCTGGTAATTTGAAGAAAATGAAGCCAGTGCAACTATGCAGTGGTGGGGGGTGGGGAAAGAAGGGTGTCTAGAGGTAGGAGATGAGGTCAGGTTTTGCAGGCATTCTAAAGGACTGGATTTTTTGTTAAGTGAGATGGAAGCCACAAGAGAGTTTTGAGCAGAAGAATGATGTGATTTGATGTCTAAGAGGCTCAACCACTGCTGTGCTGAGAACAAATTAAAAAGGGGTGAAGGGGGTGAAAGGCCGAAATCGGGTTGGCTCTGTGGATAGAGCAACGGCCTGCGGACTGTTTGATTTCGGTCAGGGGCATGTGGTTCGATTCTGGTTGCAGCCACATCCCCAGTAGGGGGTGTGCAAGAGGCTGCTAATCGATGTTTCTCTCTCATCGATGTTTCTGACTTTCTATCCCTCTCCCTTCCGCTCTGTAAAAAAAAAAAATCAATAAAATATATTTAAAAAATAAATAAAAGGAGGTGAAAGGGTGGAAGCAAGGAGACCAATGAGGGGACCACATCCAGGTGAGAGATGACGGTGGCTTGAAACAGAGCCATAGCAGCGGAGATTTTGAAAGTGTCTGTCTATCATCTATCTATCTATCTATCTAGCTATCTATCTATCATCTATCATTTTAACTCGACAGTAAATTTATAGACTCAGTTTAAAATTAAAAATAAGTTGGCCTGATAAAACCGTGAGTGGACTGCCTGCTCAGTGTGCGTGTGCTCAGACCATGTGCACGCGCGCCCTCCTGCAGGAGCGAAGGTATTTGCCTGCAAAGAAAGAGTTGGCCTGCTGGTGTGGTTCAGTTGGTTGGGTGTCAGCCTGTGCCCCGAAAGGTTGTAGGTTTGATTCCCAGGCAAGGCACCTTCCCCAGGGTGTATTGCAGGTTCAATCCCCAGGGGAGGGCAGCCGATCATTCTCTGGTGATGTTTGTATCACTCTGCCTCTCTTTTCCTCTCTCTCTAAAAACCAATTAAAATACTTAAAATATTTAAAATTAAAATAAGCTTATTTGGTGAAGGAATTTTTAAAATATCTCATAAGTACCTATTTTTTTCTGAGGATGAGAACCCAAAAAGGATTTTAGACCAACTTGAATCTATAAACTCTTAGGAATGTAGGTTATATAAATAATCCAGAGTTTCTCAACCTCAGCTGAATTAGCACTGACAGCCAAATACATTTTTGTTGTAGGGACTGTTTGGTGCATTGTGGGATGTTTAGCAGCATTGCTGGCCTCTACCCACCTCATGTCAGCTGCCTCCAATCCCCCTCCTTTCCCCTGCCAGAGTGACACCCAAAAATGACTTGAGACATTGACAAATGTCCTTGGAAGGCAAAATATTCCCTGCTGAAAATCATTGATCTAGTCAAATGCTAACTTATAATGATTAATTTGTCCCTTTAGTCATTCACATACTTAAATATTTCAGGCAATAATTTGTTATTTTATACATAATTCTTTTTTTCCCCAACTCAAATTTCTTAAAACCAACTTATGTCAACTCTTTATGTGCATTGTTGATGTTGGCATCTTTGTTGTTATTGGTCTTTTCTGTCATCTGATAGAGATTCCAGGCTGCATCATTTTCACTTCTTTCTGCCTTGTAGGAGATTCAGCCCCTCACAACATATATGCTGTTATATAATTAGGGGCTGTCACGGAACATGGCATCTCAAGACATAATTATCCATCACATAACATCATACAGGTCCCCTTTTCATCGTTGTTCTGATCTCTGAAATCTAAACAAGTGCTGAATTACACAGGAAACAAACAACAGCAGAAAACCTTTCTTATCGAAACTTGAAAACACAAAAGTGCATTTGCCATCAGCTAGCTTCAACAATTATCAACCCATTTTTAAAAACTTGAGGTATGTCCTGTATTATTTTGAAGCAAAATCCAAATATATAACTTTTAAAATATGTATTTTTATTGATTTCAGAGAGGAAGGGACAGGGAGAGAGAGAAACATCAATTCAGCTGCCTCCCCCATGTCCCCAACTGGGGATCGAGCCTGCAACCTGGGCTTGTGCCCTGACCGGGAATTGAACCGGGAACCTCTCGGTGCATGGGACTAGGCTCAATCCACTAAGCCACACCTGCCAAACGGCATTTGATTTTATGTCTCATAAGTCTCCTATGTCTTTCAGTCTAGAACAGTCTACTCCCTCCCCCCTGTTCCCCCCTTTCCCCTCCCATGTGGTTGGTCTGTTGAAGGAACCAGCTTGCTCATTTGTCGATAATGTTGATAATAATCTGCCTACCCGCCCTGCTTATTGATAAGCTCAAGAGGCACTTCTCCGCAACGGCTACATGAGCGTACGCGAGGGACTACGGAAAAACAGGCCGAGCCAACTGCCCTGGGTTTGAGCCAGGTGTCCTGGAGGCTCTGGTCATGTGGGGGCTGGCTGATCCTGGAGGCCCCTCCTTGGTTTGAGGTGGCTCCTGGAGCGTGGTGGCTGGAGGATGGCTGAGAAGGCGAAGCCAATTCTGGGAAGAAGGATCTGGGTTGGGGAGCAGAGTGAGGGCCTGGGGTTTCAGGTGGACATTTTGCGTGAAGGTCAGACTCCGTGACCAGACCATGTCCTCTGTGTTTCGCGGTGCTCAAGGCTCAACAGGGACACGAGGAGGTGACCAAGCGACCTCTGCAAAGTCCCTACCAGGAGACCCAGGGAGACTTGGGGGGATGTGGGTGGTGGGGGTGTGGGGCTGTCGTGGGCGAAGGAGGTGGCCCTGGGCAGGTGGGAGGGGTGATGGGTGTGGGCACTAACGTGCACGTGGGTGGAGGGACATCACGGTGAGAGAGCCTTTGCATGGCACCGTGCATTGCGAGTACACGCGTGTGCAAGCGGTCTGGGTGTAGGTGGCTGCAGCGTGTCTGCCTGTGGGTGAAGGCGCAGAGCTGGGGGAGGGAGGCAGGCCTCGGGCTCTCGTTCTCAGGGCCGTGGCACGTGGGAAGGGGTTTTGTTCACTGAGGTTGGTTTTGGGCTCTGACAAGGAAAGGCAGTGCGCTCCAGCCAGAGGAGGAGGCTGACCCAGGTCCCCCTCGCCCCCGGGGGGAGAGCTGAGGCTGGACCCTGCGTGGGGAGCAGGAGCCGGCACTCCTGGCTCTGCTTGCACCTGCCTCGCTGGGGGACCCTGGTCTTCTCAAGACCTGCTTCCCTCTCTGTGTAGGGAGTGACTAATAGCAGAGGGACTGGCTGCCTTAGACAGCGTCCGCTGCAGCGCCCGGGCCTGGGGGAGTTCCATCAATGGTGGTGGGATAAAACCGTGGGCAAATGGACTCCCAGCCGAGGCAGGGTGCTTCGGCCCATCCTGACTGGTGTACACGCCAAGCCTCCACCCAACTGACATTGCCGCTCGCTCACTCGCTCACTCGCTCACTCGCTCACTCACTCACTCGCTCTCACTCCCACGGACACTCCCAACTCACATCAGCTGCCCATCCCTGTTCACCCTCACTGCCTCCCACCAACTCCGTGCTGTCAATCTTCTGCTCAGCACCCCCCCGACCCCCAGCTCTGCCCCAGGAGTCCCCTGGGCTCAGTGCTTCTTGGTCACCAGGGATGCCCAGCCCACTCATGCCTCTGGCACAGCGGCCCTTCTGAGCCCCTCCCTTCTCATCCATTTTTCTCTCCCTTGGCTCCTTGCCCTTTCTTTCTCTCATGCCCATACACAGACAGACACGCACACGCACATTTGCACACACAGGAACACACGCAGCCTGCCTCATCTCCTCCTCAGGCGACTGTTTACATCTCCCTGTCTTTCTCCCTCCAGCTCTCATTTCATCCCGACTCCCACTCTTACTCTGTTTTCCTGGTCACTCAGTTGCTTGTGCCTCCTCCCTCTCTCTCTCTCTCTCTCTCTCTCTCTCTCTCTCTCTCTCTCTCTCTCCCCCCCCCCCCCTTGTGCATGCTTGCTCATTTCTTGATTTCTCTCTCTTGCGTTTTCTCTCTCTCACCCCAACTCCCTGGCACAGTGGCTGCTGCCCGCACCTCGCGCCGCCCTCTGCTCCGTGAGACACCCCTGAGCAGTGTCCAGGGCCTGGGGGCCCCCACTTGGAGGTTCCTGTGGCATCTGTTGGAGGGGCCCGAGGGTCACGGCACTTCCTCCCAGGGGTGACTGGGCAGTGGCTTGCCGTTTCCTCATTCTGCCACCTCCAGACGCACAGAGCCAGGTCTGCCGAGCAGACCCGCAGCGGCAGCCACTGCCCCGGGTGCAGGTAAGGGGGGCCCCAGCCCTGGCTGGCAAGGGGGAGGCAGAGAAAATGTCCTCAGGAGACCGGGGTCGTGCCCCTAGACTGCACCAGAGCAAATGGTGGTCTGGTTTGAAGGGACTGTTTGGCATCCTCCTCAGGCTCAGTCTCGTGTTCACAAGTAATTTCCCGGGAAACCCAGCTCCTCTCCGGTTCTCTGAGGCCCGGGCACGGGGTGAGCTGGAGACCTCACCGGGAGGCGATGGAGGTGGTGAGAGGGCCTACCCAGATCTCAGGGAGCCGAATGCCACGTACTTTATTCCTGTGTGACCTTGGCCGCGCAGCACCCTCTCTCTGCACCGCAGTCTCCTAAAGGGTCAAACGAGCGAATCCCCTCTCCCGCAGCCGTGTGGGTGTGGGTGTGGGTGGGGGTGGGTGCGGGTGCGGGTGCGGGTGCGGGTGTGGGTGGGGGTGCGGGTGCGGGTGTGGGTGTGGGTGTGGGTGCGGGGAAGTGAAGGGTCTGATGGGACCGGGTTGGGTACTTAGGAACTCGCTGCATGTTCTCCCCGGGGTCGGGGTGATGAAGATAACCAGGGGACTTCAGAGGGCCAGGACCACAGCCAGTTTCCCCCATTGGGTCCCAGGATGCTGGGGACAGGGCACAAGCTGGTGACCCTCTCCGCCCCCTCCCCCTTTCCTCCGGCAGGAGGTGAGCCAGGGCTGCTGCCCAGACACTGTCACCTGGAAAGAATGAGGGAACCTGCAGAGTCTCTCTCTAGAGAAACAGGGGCTGAGGGGCAAGGGACAGAGAGAGGATATGGGTGGGGGAGGACCACCACTCGGCAGCCCTCCACACCCTCTTCGTCCTGCAGGAGGGGGACCCTCAGGGCCCGGGTTTGGCTGAGGGCTGCCCGGAGAAGCATGTCGAAGATAGGGGCAGATCCCTTCACAGTTTACAAAGTCCCCTCAACGTACCAAATGTTTTTCAGTTTGCCGAACGCTTTATCACTCCCCCAAATCGTACTTCCTTTTCACACTAGTTGAGGTGGGAGCGGCACCCGTTTTGCAGATAAAGATCCCAAGGCTCAGCGCTTGCTGGTCGCTGGCACCGCTGAGGCCACAGCCCAGACACCAGATCCCAGTTCCTGCCATTTCTCTTCAGCCACGCCTGGCGGCTGCTTCCAAAGGAGGAGATGTGTCGGTTTGGTACCTGGCTGTTTTGTTTGGTTTTTTATTCACTCATTCATTCAGCAAGAAAATATTTTTGAGGAGAGGGAAGGGGAGAGGAACTCACAGCTATTGAGCAGCAAGCTTGGGCACACACTGCATTATGCCCTCTTACAACTACTTGGCCAAGAAGGTTTTAGGATCAACAGTTTGCAAATTAAGAAAGGGAGCCTTTGAGAGCCAGAGATCAGCTGGGACAGGGCAGAGCCTGGCAGATCTGGGTCTGTGTGATCCCATGGGGGCCAGGCCCTCTGTACCCAGCCGGTGCCCGCAGGACTCTGGAGCTTCCGGATGGGGAAGATGGCAGTGTGATTTTTGGCACCACAGAGGGGTATGCCTTGCTCTGGGGAAGCCCGGAAGAGGTAAAGCCTCCCCACTCCCTCTTGCCTGCCCTGCCTGACTTCCAGGAAGCAAAGAGAGGCAAGGCTGACCTAGACAGACACCATCTGAGTATCTGGGAGCCAGGAGGAGAGACCTAGGCCAGGCTTAGGGCCCCCTCAACATCATTAAGAAGGTTCTCGTCCAGCTGAGTGCAGACCGAGTCTCAACAATGTAATTCACATCCCTGGGGTCAGGCTGGGCCCCAATGAGAAGGAAAATTGGGAAATTTTGGGCCCAGGCCACCTCCATCCCTGGGACCCCACACATTGACCTCTCTCCAGACAAGGAGCTCGGTTCATCCACCAATAAATATACCTAGCATGGCCCTCAAGTCCTTGTCCTGGAAACTGCGGAGCCCAGTGCAGAGTTCCCCCGAGGCCAGTACACTTGCTCCCTTAACTTTCCCCTCAAAGCCCTTTGCTTCTTGGAGAAACTGTAATGAAACCACTGCACGAGGGGGATCTTTAGATGGTGTGGCCATCAGAGTCTGGTCAGGGCACACATGTCAAGCTTTGGGAGAGATGGGAATGGGAGGAAACTTACTTGTTGAGCACCTACTGTATGCCAAGTACTGGAGAGGTTTATCTGCCTTTAGCCTCAGGACTATCTTGTGAGGTTAATGCTGATATTATTCCCATTTTACAGATGAGAAAATTTGGACTCATAGAAGGGACATGGTTAAACTGTGGCCCCAGGGAATCTAAGAACTGGGAGTAGCTGAGGCCGGGGTGAAAGGTTTGGAAGTGAAGGATGAGGGATAATGTGACTGTGTGTGTGTGTGTGTGTGTGTGTGTGTGTGTGTGTGTGTGTGTCTTAGTAACTGTTTCTTGAGTGTTTGCTGTGTAAGATCCCCATGCTGTTGAAATACCAGAGGCCTTGCATCCAGGGAAGTCCCAACCCAGAAAAAGAGAAACCAACAGCCATGCATATTTTGTGTGATGGGGACCACAGGTGGCACCTTGAACTCTGGCTGGGTTAGAGAAATAAGACAAACCGTAGCCAGCATTCACTGAGCTCTGAGTATAAATGAGGCATTTTCTACTTAATCCTTTCAACAACCCTGTGAGGTGGGTAATGTTATTTCTGTCGTTATTGCCATCATTAGTATTTTATAGACAAGTAAACAGAGATGCCCAGGAGGTTAAAATAATTGTCTTGGGAAAGAATTGGCTAATGTCTCAGCTGCCATAAAAAGATGTGACCAGTTCCCAAGAGCCTTTAGGGTTAATGATATAGCTGGAAGCCTGATACAGGAGGCCTCAAGCTGGGATGAACTTGGTGTGAGCATTCACAATGACAGTGGCATGCTATTTTGAGAAACATTTGGTCTGGTCCAACCAGAAGGTTGTCTGAATTTCCTGTAGATACAGCTTTTCAGAGCTGTTGATTATGAATGCCTTCAATTGTGCCAAGCACTTTACATACATTGCTCATGGGATCTACATACGTACCGCTCTGGGGAGATACATGCATGTAATATCATCAGCTCTATTTACGGGGGAAGGACCTGAGGCTCAGAGACTGAGGCGCTAGACATGGTCATTAAGCTAGAATGGGACAGAGACGGGATTTGAACCAGGTTTGTTTGACTCCAGAGTCTGTGGTCTTAGCCATTGTCATTTCCAAGTATGTATACCTTGCTGGGTGCTCACAAAAGCTCCATAAGGTAGAGATGCTATTTTATTTTATTTAACATTTTTTCTTTCTTGGTTAAGGTATTACATATGTGTTCTTATTCTCCCCATTGCTCCCCACCTCCCACTCATGCCTTCACTCCCCTGGTGCCTGTGACCATTGGATAGGTTTATATGCATGTATACAAGTCCTTTGGTTGACCTCTCCTAGATGTGAGATATATATATATATATATATATATATATATATATATATCAGAAAGGAAGGAGAAGGAAAGATAGAAACATAAATGATGAGAGAAAATCACTGTTAGGCTGCCTGATTGAGCCTGAAACCTAGGCAAGTGCCCTGACTGGGAATTGAACAGTGACCCCCTGGTTCATAGGTGGACACTCAACTACTGAGCCATGCCAGCCAGCAAGGTAGATGTGTTATTATCCCCATTTTACAGATGAAGCTCAGAGAGGGGAAGCAGTTTTACCAAAGGTTGCACAGCTATGAAATCATAAAAAAAATGGAGACATATGATTTCAAATTAAAAGTACACAAGGTAACTTACAAATCTGCCATCTGCTTTTCAAACATATTTATTTTATGGTAGTAAAAAACACAAGATAAATGGATTATCTTAACAATCTGAAGTGTGCATTATAGTATTACTAGCTATATGCACATTGTTGCATAACAGGTCTCTGAAACATTTTCACCTTCATGTCTGAAGCTCTTTACTCATGGAACAACAACCCCCTATTTCTCCCTTTTCCAGCACCTGACAACCACCATTTTACTTTCTGTTTCTATAAGTTTGATTACTTCAGATACCTCATCTAAGTGTGATTATTCAGCATTTGTCTTTTTGTAATTGGCTTACTTTGCTTCACAATACCTTCCAGTTTTATCCATAATACCTTCCAGTTGTAACATGCCACAGGATGTCCTTCCCTTTAAAGGCTGCAGAGTAGTCCATCATACATATACACCATCTTCGTTTACCCTTTCATCCGTTGATGGACATCCGAGTTGCTTCACCTCTTGGCTATTGTGAATATGCTGCTGTGAACACGCGTGTGCAAATACGTCTTTAAGATCTCATTTTCTTTTCTATTGAATATACTCCCCAAAGTGAGATTTCTGGATCATCTAATAGTTCAATTTTTAATTTTTTAAGGAACTTCTATACTGTTTTCTATTGTCGCTGCATCGTTTTGTCTTTCCACCAGTCATGCACAGGTGTTCCAGTCCATCCACATCCTCACCAACACCTGTCATTCGGTGCCTTTTCTGATAGTGGTCAGCCTGATCGGCATGAGGGGATAGATACGTCATTGTGGCTTTGATTTGCATTTCCTAGTTGATCAGTGATGGTTGAGCATCTTTTTATATAATTATTGGCCATTTGTATGTCTTTGGAGTAATGTCTATTCCAGTTCTTAGACTATTTTTAAATTATGTATTTATTGTTATCGAGTTGTTAGATTTTTAAAAAATATACCCTGCATATTAACTTCTTCTCCAATATATGGCTTGCAAATATTTTCTTCCATGATGTAGCTTTAATTTGCCTTTTTACTCTGTTGATTGTTTCCTTTGCTACATAGAAGTTTTTAAGTTTGGTGTAGACCCATATGTCTATTTTTGCTTTTGTTACTTGTACTTTTTATGTCATACCCAAATAATCATTGCTCATTCCAATGGCATTAAGATTTACCAGGTTCCTTCTATGAGTTTTATAGTTTCAAGTCTTACGTTTAGGTCTTTAATTCATTTTGAGTTCATTTTTGTAGACAGTGTCTGATAAGGGTTTATCTTCCTTTTTTTGCATGTGAATATCCACTTTCCCCATTGCCATTCGTTGAAGACACTATCTTTCCCCCATTGCAGAGTCTTGGCAATCTTGTCAAAGATCATTCGACTACATATGTGAGGGTTTTTTTTCTACATGTCTATCTAGAAATTGATCTATATATCTGTCTTTCAGTCAATACCATATTATTTCAGTTATTGTATTTTGTAGTATATTTTGAAATCAGGAAGTATGAGAACCCCAGCTTTTCTTTCTTAAGATTGCTTTGGCTATTCAGGGCTTTTGAGATAAGATTTCACATGACCTTTGTAATTTTTTTTCCCTATTTCTGCAAAAAAAATGCTATTGGTATTTTTATAAAACATTGAATCTATAAATAGCTTTTGGTAGCATGGACATTTTTAGTAATATTAAGTCTCCAATCCATGAACACTGCATGTTATCAATTTATTTGTGTCTTTAATTCATTTCATCAGTGTACTGTAATTTCCTGTGTCCAAGTCCTTTGCCTCCTTGGTTAAGTTTATTCCTGGGTATTTTATTCTTTTTAATGCTATTATAAATGAGATTGTTTTCTTTTTTTCTTTTATTTTTTATTGATGTTTTTTAAAAATATATTTTATTTTATTGATTTTTCACAGAGAGGAAGGGAGAGGGATAGAAAGTCAGAAACATCAATCAGCTGCCTCCTGCACACCCCCCACT
The DNA here is from genome assembly GCA_027563665.1 of Antrozous pallidus. NCBI lineage: Eukaryota > Metazoa > Chordata > Mammalia > Chiroptera > Vespertilionidae > Antrozous > Antrozous pallidus. The sequence continues at coordinate 195,076,752 of CM050508.1, forward strand.
GGGGATGTGTCCGCAACCAAGGTACATGCCCTTGGCCGGAATCGAACCTGGGACCTTCTTTCAGTTCGCAGGCTGACGCTTTATCCACTGAGCCAAACCAGTTTCGGCTCTTATTGATTTTTTATAGAGAGGAAGGGAGAGGGACAGAAAGCTAGAAACTTTGATGAGAGAGAAACATCAATCAGCTGTCTCCTGCACCACCCCCCCACACCCCCCCCCCCACTGGGGATGTGCCCGCAACCAAGGTATGTGCCCTTGACCGGATCAAACCTGGGACTCTCCAGTCCACAGACCGACGCTCTACCCACTGAGCCAAACCGGTTTTGGCAGTTTTTTTCTAAAAAACTATTTTATTGATCTTTTACAGAGAGAGAAAGGGAGAGGGATAGTTAGACACATCAATGAGAGAGAAACATCGATCAGCTGCCTCCTGCATACCTCCCACTGGGGATGTGCCCGCAACCTAGGTACATGCCCTTGACCGGAATTGAACCTGGGACCTTTTAGTCTGTAGGCCAACGCTCTATTCATTGAGCCAAACTGGTTAGGGCAAGATTGTTTTCATAATTTCCTTTTCTTTTAGACCCATTTAAAAATCTTCATTTACCAAGGAGAAAACAGAGACTCGAGTCATGGGGTGAGTTTAGTGTTTGAACCAGGATTTGATTCCAACTCCAGCAATTCACGGCAGCCGTGAGATGGATACTGCAGTCTCTCCCTGCCCTTTGCCCCATTCAATTTCTGAATCTGGGGAGTAAAGGTAAAAGCAAGGCCCCAGGTCAAAGACATATCTTTCTGGGGCCACACAGCACCCATACTTCCTGTCCTCAGGTATGTGAGTGGCTGAGTTGGCCAAGGAGTGGTTTGCTACAGCTTGGCCTAGGAGAGAGAGGATGGGCCTTGGACTTCAAAATCCCACTTACTACTGTCCAGCTGTCTGACTGTGGACAAGTGTGTTACCTGCTCTGACTTCACGTTCTTCCCTGGAAACATGGGCATTTTGTAACGCTTACCTCCCAAGGCTGGTTGGAGGAGGAAATGTGATTATGGGTAAGAGCAACTACACATTTAATTGGAAAATCATGCCCAGTGCCCTGAGTTTAGGTGGGTTGGCTCTGGCTCCCCTTCAGTCAAGCCCTCCCTACAGAGCAAGGCGTCCTTAGATCCACGTGGGACTGACCACTATGTCCTCCCACACCTCCTTTGCCCATACTCTTACTGGTGAGCGCACCCACAAACTTGCTATTTGCTAGGAGCTGCGGGTGCATGAAATTGGATGTGACTGATTTATAGCTTGTAAATATTTAATTATTTTTAAGTGTGCATTTTTAGACCTAATCCATTTCGTAGGTATGTAAGAAAATACATATATTTGTGAGAGAGAGAGAGAGGGGGGGAGATATATTCCTGTGAGAGAGAAACATTGGTCGGTTGCCTCCCACAGTGCCCTGACCAGAGACTGAACTTGCAGCATGGGCATGTGCCCGACCGGGATGGAACCTGCCACCTTTTGGTGTACAGGACAATGCTCCAACCAACAGAGCCATACTGGCCAGGGTTATAGCTTATAAATATTTAGACATTTTATACTCTTGACCACATATGACACCACAAATGTTAGGGGCCAGACTGACTGGTAAACCCAACTTCCCAACCCACAGTCCGCACTGGGGAAGTAACCAACCTATAGTTTCTTCTGCTCGGCTCTTGGTAGTTCCTCCCCTCGGAGTGTCCAGCTTTCTCAGGTCCCCTGGGCACTAGGAGTACGAGACAGGATGGGAGAGGCAGGCAGAGTGTGGTTGGGGCTAAATGCTTGGCAGGGCAGAGTAGGAAATCCAGATGGCAGGATTCTTATCTCCGTGAATTTTTATGGCCCTCTTAGCCCCCCCCCCACAGCTGAGTGCTGGGCCTGGGCCTGCTGCCCAGCTCGATCCTCTGGGAACTGTGCCCACATGTGAAGCTGAACTGTTGATAGCTTTGTTGGCGTTAGCCTAAAGCTGTGCTGGAGCTGGCAGGAAAGTCAGTGGTGAGTTAGAACTCCTGAAGTCAGTGGTACCCATAGTTCCCTCCCGGGCTCCAAGGAGCTGGGCCAATGGGGAGAGGAAGACAGCCTGGCCATTTGTGGCCTCTACATGTTTATTTTTGGAACTACTGTTCGGGTTGCGAGCTTTTGCAAATAAAACTGAGGCTCAGAGAAGTGAATACACTTGTCCACAGTCACACAGCAAGTAAAAGGCAGAACCAGGTATGAACCCAGGTCTTTCTAACTCCAGAGGCCTTGTTCTCCCCACCCTACTATGTCTTCCCGAGAGGCTAGACACCTTTCCTGCATGCCAGTTTCCTCTGATAGTCATCTGGGGGTTGGCTATTCATTCAGTCATTCAGTCCCCCATGTCTGACCCTGGGGACAAAGAGATAAAAATCTAATATCTGCCCTCAAGAAGTTCCTAGTTTGATGAGAAAAGGGCCACAGAAATCAATACTTACGCCCATGTGTCAGGCTCTATCATGAAGAATGTGCCTAGTATCATGGTGACTCAGAGAAGAAGAAGGCAACTCCTTCTACCTGGGGCAGTCGGGAAGGCATCTCAGAGAAAGCATTCGTTAGCTTGGGTCTGAAGGACTAAGATTTTGCGAGGTAAAATAATAGGCAAAAGGCATGCTCAGTAGGGCCCACAGCATGTGCAAAGACATAGAGGTTTAAGAGACATGGAGTTTTTAGAGCAGCTGCAGGAAGTTCGTGTGGCTGGAGTAGAGGGTGAGCGGCAGTAGAGGCTGGTGGAAGATGAGTGTAGACAGGAGCTTGGACTTGATCCTGGACAGTGGGGCACCACGGAAGGTGTTAGGTCAGACAGGTATGTGGCTGGCGGTGTGTTGAGGCAAGGCATTTCTCCAACTCCAGGGTGCTCATGAATCAAGATCACATGAATCTTGCTAAAAGACGGCTTGATACAGCAGGTCTTGGGTGGAGCTGAGATGCTTCAACAAACTCACAGATGAGGCTGATGCTTCTGGTCCCAGGACCACAGGCTGAGTAGGGAGGTGGTGGAGGGCACACTCTGCAGTGTGTGGAGGCTGCCACCGGTACTCTGTGCCCCTGGATAGATGAGGCCTCTACTATCTTCTTGGATGACCCCTCTCACTGCTCTTACAAAGAGGTCAGTCTGGTCAGTTGTTAGATATTTGTTCACTTGACAAATATTTAGCAAGCTCCCGTGCTGCCTACGCTTGTGCTGGGTGCTGGGGACAAAGACAAATTGGAGATGACACTTTCTGGTCCATGTCCCCACCATCTCTTGCCTCCAAAATGGTCTTTGATTCCATTCTTTTTAAAAAATATATATTTTATTGATTTTTTGTTTTTTTTACAGAGAGGAAGGGAGAGGGATAGAAAGTCAGAAACATCTATCAGGTGCCTCTCGCACACCCCATACTACTGGGGATTTGTCCAGTATTTGCCCGCAATCAAGGTACATGCCTTTGACAGGAATCGAATCTGGGACCTTTCAGTCCGAAGGCCCACACTCTATCAACTGAGCAAGACCAGTTTCAGCTGCTTCCATTCTTGTTCCCTACCATCTATTCCCTGCCCAGCGTCCAGAGAGAGTCAGGTCATGCTTCTCACCTGCTTGGCACACTCCAGTGTCTCTGTGATGCTAAAGGAATAAGATCTGAACTCCCCATCACAAGGAGTTAGGGCCTGTTCCTCTCTGATCGAATCCCATGCTCCCCAGTTCTCACACCTGTCGGCCACACTGACCTTTCAGTTCCTTGAACATGACAAATTTATTCCTCCTCAGTCTTGTGTCCATGAAGACAGACAACACCCCACCTCCAATCTCTGGGGCAGAAAGCTGGCAGTTCTTCACTCCTCCCTTTCTATCAACCAGTATCTCACCTCACTGAGTTCTGTCCTTTCAATCACCCAGATAACTCTCACAACCATCACTTCCCCCATCAACTCTGCCATCGTCCTCTGGCCGGAGAGGGACAGTCTCTGGAGGCCAGTGGCCTCCACCCCATTGAGCTAGAGCGTAAACCCAAGAGAGGAAGGAACTAACTTAGAGGTGGGAGCTGGGTGTGGGTGTGAGGGGTAAGTAGGGATGTGACTTCCTCAAAAACCCAGAGTGAGGAACGGCACGCACTCCCAGCTATGGGCTGCCGCCTCCCCTCTCTCAGACCCCAGCAACACGGCCCCCCAAGGCATGGGGGGCCAACAGGAGAAATAAATAAGGCCAATTGCAGATGAATGGGCATCTTGGGCTCATGGGAGAGAGTGGAGGACCTGAGGTTATGGGGCAACAATTTTCAAATCTTCTGGTCTCAGGATCTTTTTATATCGTTAAAATGTTTTGAGGGCCCCAGAGTACTTTTGTTTACATGGATTATATCCGTCACGGTTTACCACTTTTTAAAATTAAAACTAAGACATTATAAATAAATAATGGCACTTTAAAATATAAAAACCTATAACAAACTCATTGCATGTTAACATAAATAACGTTTTTAGTAAAAATAACTAAAATTTCAAAACAAACATTTTAGGAAGAAGAGGGGCATTTGTTTACATTTTTTTTGCAAATCACTTTAATCTTGGGTTTAATAGAAGACAGCTGGACTCTCATAACTGCTTCTGCATTCAATCTGAGGTGATAGGTCATTTTGAAAATCTGGTCTCACACAAATAGGTATTTGTAAGGGGAAGGAGAGTTTAATGTCATTTTCAGATAAATGGTGACACTTTTCCCCTCACAAATGATAGTTTTTTAAAGGTTAGCTGCACCGTGGAACCTGGATCATATCAACAAACTTTTTGTAATTTGCTACCCTGTGAGGTATTGGTCTACCTTATTCTTTGAATTTTCTACCTGGGCATAATTTTGAAATATCATGTCTCCCTTATTTGGAAAATATTGGTTCAATGAGTAGTTATGCAGGTCTTCCAAATATTGTTCTTTCATTATAAGACTAGAAAATTCATGCACTGGAGGGGGGGTGTCCGTCAGTCTGGCCTTCCCCTTCTCATAGTCAGGGAGCCTTCAGGGGCAGGAGGGGACCCGGCAATCAGGGGAAGGTGACACCCCCATCACACCTTTGCTGCTGCCACTGCCAGCGCACAAGCCTTGGCTGGCTCTGGCTACCTGAGTTTTGGGCGGACCTGGGCAGCTGGGCACCTGACATCCAAGGCTTGCCTGCACCTTGGGTCAGCCCTGGGCTGCTGGGGGCTGAGGGCATGTCTGGCTGCACCATGTGCCTGCCACCCCCCCCCCCCCACGAAGGCTGAAAGGACTGGGGGAGTCCAGGGGGTCTTAGGGGACTGAGCGCCACCATCTTGTGGCTATTGGCGCCACCATCTTTGCGACAGTGTGACAGTCAATTTGAATATTTCCTCTTTATTAGGATATTTTATTTTTTTATTTTTTTATTTTTTCTCATAAAAATTTATTTTATTTTATTTTTTAATCTTTATTGTTCAGTATATTAATTACATTGTTCCCTCCCCCCCTATACTTCCCCTCCACCTGGTACCCATCCCACCCTCTGCCCTTACCCCCCTCCACTGTTTTCTCCCATAGTTGCATGATTTTTATCCAGTCTCTTGCTGCACTTCCCACATCCCCTTTCTCCCCAAGAGTTGTCAGTCCATTCCCTCTCTATGTCCGTGATTCTGTTACATTCACCAGTTTATCCTGTTCATCAGCTTATTAATTCACTTGATTTTTAGATTCATTTGTTGATAGATGTGTATTTGTTGTTCCTAATTTATACTTTTATCTTTTTCTTCTTCCTCTTCTTAAAGAATATCTTTCAGCATTTCATATAATATTGGTTTGGTGGTGATAACTCCTTTAGCTTTTTCTTATCTGTGAAGCACTTCATCTGACCTTCAATTCTGCATGATAGCTTTGCTGGATAGAGTAATCTTGGTTGTAGATTCTTGCTGTTCATCACTTTGAATATTTCTTGCCACTCCCGTCTGGCCTGCATTGTTTCTGTTGAGAAATCCGCTGACAATCGTATGGGTGCTCCCTTATAGGTAACTAACTGTTTCTCTCTTGCTGCTTTTAATATTCTCTCTTTGTCTTTTGCTCTTGGCATTTTAATTATGATGTGCCTTGGTGTGGTCCTCTTAGGGTTCCTATATATTGGGGTTTGGTGCGCTTCTTGGACTCCTAAGTCAATTTCTTTCACCAGGTGTGGGAAGTTTTCGGTCACTATTTCTTCAAATAGGTTTTCATTGTCTTGCTCTCTCTCTTTTTGTGGCACCCCTATAATTCGGATGTTGGTATGCTTGAGGTTGTTCCAGAGGCCCCTTACACTATCTTCAATTTTTTGGATTTTTTTGGTTTCTTGCTTTTTCAGCTGAGTGGATTTTCCCTCTTTGTATTTCAAATCTTTAACTTGGTTCTTGGGGTGCTCCAGAGCACTTTTAGGTCTTTGCATAATATTTTTTATTTCAGTCAGGGTATGCTTAATTTCTGGTTGGTCCTTTTTCATATCCTTGAGAGTCTCCTTTATATCCTTGAGAGTCTCCTTCATTTCCACGTTGGTCTTGATCATTTCCTTGCAGGTCTCGTTCATTTCCTTGTAGGACTCATTCATTTCCTTTGCGGTCTCGCTTATTTCCTTATAGGCCTCGACCTTTTGTTGGAGCCTCTTGAAAAACCCTGTAACCGTGGTTTTGAATTCCATGTCCAGTCGTTTTTTTCCCTCCATTTCTTTCACATCTGATTTCTTTCCATGTCTCTGCATGGTGGCTGCTTCCCTGAGTTGGTCAATTAACTTTGTGTGGTAGACTTTCTACTAGGGACAGTGGCTCAGCCTCCCCAGTTACCTGAGGTGGATATGGGTTGCACAGTCTTGCTGAAGTTAAGCTCAGGTTAATCGTTGTTAGCACTTGGAGGGGTTGACCTCCAGGCCAATTGTCTGTGAAGCTCAGCTATGCTCAGGTTGGATGGGTGGAGTCTCCGGGCCAAGCAGACAGCGTTAGCTCTGCCCTATGCGGCCCCAGGGACCCTGCGCCAGGGGCAATGGCTGCCAGCACTTCTGAGAGAGAGCCGCTGCCGAGTTCCACCGGCTGTCGGGGAATTCAGACTCTCCCCAAATGACTCTGCACGCCCAACGTCTCACCCAGGGTCGTAAAACAAAGCAGTCTGACCGATTCCCGAATGAGATAGCAAGTCTCAGAGCGCTCTCTGCGCAAGCTGCCTTCTCCACAAACCGGCACACCCAGCAGCACCCGAGTTTAGTTTTCACCCGTATGATAGTGGGTTCCCTGGACTTCCCCCAAAGCTGGAGAATCAGTCCAGTGGGACGTCTTTGTCTCCCCGTTCGAGAAAACTGGCCGGTTTTCAGCTGCCCGCCCTCTCCGCTGGCGCGGGCTCCAAACCTCTCTCCGCGCGAATCTTTCAACGCTGTCCGCTGCCGCTCCTCCGAGTCACAGTGTCTTATCTTCACTTTTATTTGTGGAATTTTCACTCGGCCAGCTTTCTGGTGATTCTGGAAGGTGTTGGTTCTTTCGTTAAGTTGTGGTATTAAAATTGTTGAGTATGACGGCAAGATAGGTGTTTTCCCTATGCCGCCATCTTGGTTCTCTCTATTAGGATATTTTAAAAGTTGCATTCATTAATATCATCACCAATCTCATCAGAAAGTTCTTTAAGTATTGAAAAGCTGGAGATACAATTTCCCCCCCAAATTCTAATTTCCTTTGAAAGTTTAGCATTGTCAATAAATACTGTTGGTTTCCCTTGAAGTGACAGGTTTACTTATTCATATCTGAGAAAACGTCTGCCAGATACTCAAGTCTGAAAAACCATTATTTGCCATAATTTAAAAATATGTTTTTATTAAGTTTTAGAGAGAGAGGAAGGGCGATGAAGAGCGATAGAAACATCAATGATGAGAGAGAACTATTACTTGGCTGGCTCCTGCCCGCCCCATACTGGGGATTGAGCCCAAGTTTGGGCATGTGCTTTAATGGGAATTGAACCAGCAACCTCGTGGTTCATGGGTCGACACTCAACCAGTGAGCCACACTGGCCAGGCCATAGTGTGGCATTTCCCCAATAATGATGACCCTCAAAAAGTCCAGCTCACAGCTCCAACAATCACATAAGTGCTTTCCCTGAAGACAACCAGTTTACTTCAGTTTGGAGCAGAAGTGTTTCATGTGGGTTTCTGATTTCGACATGGAATATTAAAAAAGACGTATACTCAAGATTTAATAAAGTTAATAATTTCTTTGCTTTACCAGGAGCATTTTAAAGTGACTTAAAATGAAATTGGCTTTATTTTCTCTCTCTGAGTACATGCTGTAAAGAATTTGCCTGGTATTTCAGTCTGGTGCCGCTGCCTTGATTTATGCTAAGGAGCCAGCAGTTTCGCAACATCGACGCAAATGTTAACACAGTGCAAAAGGCAAATAATAATAATGTCTTGGTACTTTTTGTATAAATATGTTTTTATTGATTTCAGAGAGGAAGGAAAAGGGAGAGATAGAAACATCAAAGATGAGAAAGAATCATTAATTGGCTGCCTCCTGCATGCCCCCACTGGGGACTAAACCTGCAACCGGAACAATGCCCTGGACCAGAACTGAACCCACGACCCTTCAGTCTGCAGGCTGACGCTCTATCCACTGAGCCAAATCAGCCAGGGCGTCTTGGTATTATTATGACAATAGTTTTGACCTCACTAAAAGGTCTCAGAGATGTTCCTCTCTCCTCCTCATCTCTGTGGAGCCATTATCCTTGCTTTGGGATCAGATAGCAGAGCTCCATCTGGCAGTGGAAAAGGTCCAATAGCATAAAACTATGTAATTCAAATCAATTATGTCTCTCACAGTATGACTCATGGGTGAGTTTTTTAGAAAAATATTTTATGGATTTTTTTACAGAGAGAAAGGGAGAGAAATAGAGAGTTAGAAACATTGATGAGAGAGAAACATCAATCACCCGACTCCCGCACACCCCCTACTGGGGATGTGCCCCCAACCAAGGTACATGCCCTTGACCAGAATTGAACCCGGGACCCTTCGGTCTTCAGGCCAATGCTCTATCCACTGAGCCAAACCAATCAGGGCAAGTTTTGTTTTGTTTTGTTTTGTTTTAAAGGAAAACACAATGCTTTATTGGAAAAATGAAAGCTACATTTATGTAACTTAACATAGACAAACCACCGCCACCACAGTAAATAGAGCAAAGCACAAAACAATTTTTTTTTCAGTCAGCAAGATCCCAATTACAACCAGTTGTTTCTTAAAACTCACCTGTTTAAGCATCTATAGGCTTCAAGTGTTTCCCCTGCGGAAACAGCTGCTATTGATTTCATGGAATCTTAGATGTAGTTCCTTGCAAACTTACTTTATGTGGAAGGAAAATAAATGCTGCCGATGAATTGGAAGGTGCCATTGATTTTTTAAAAAATGTGCATCGTGGGAGTCGTCGGTGAAACCAGAGAGCCCCTGGTTGGCCCTTCATTAACCAGACTCCCCGTGTGGTCTTCCAGGCGCCAGCAGGACCCGGTGACAGCTGCCCGCTCGCGCCCGGCGCCATGGAGACCAACGGCTCCTCCCGCGTGGACTCGGAGTTCCGCTACACCCTCTTCCCGGTGTTCTACAGCGTCATCTTCGTGGTGGGCGTCGTCGCCAACGGCTACGTGCTGTGGGTCTTCGCCAGCCTGTACCCTTCCAAGAAGCTCAACGAGATCAAGATCTTCATGGTGAACCTCACCATGGCCGACCTGCTCTTCCTGGTCACGCTGCCCCTGTGGATCACCTACTACTACCACCGGGGCGACTGGATTCTCCCCGCCTTCCTGTGCAACCTGACCGGCTGTTTCTTCTTCATCAACACCTACTGCTCCGTGGCCTTCCTGGCTGTCATCACCTACAACCGCTTCCAGGCCGTGACGCGGCCCATCAAGACCGTGCAGGCCACCACCCGCAAGCGCGGCATCCTGCTGTCCCTCATCATCTGGGTGTCCATCGTGGCCGCCGCGTCCTACTTCTTCATCCTGGACTCCACCAACGTCGTGCCCGGCAAGCCCGGCTCCGGCAACGTCACCCGCTGCTTCGAACATTACGAGAAAGGCAGCATCCCGGTGCTCATCGTCCACATCTTCCTCGTCTTTGCCTTCTTCGTCGTCTTCCTCCTCATCTTCTTCTGCAACCTGATCATCATCCGCACGCTGCTCCTGCAGCCCGTGCAGCCGCAGCGCAACGCGGAAGTCAAGCGCCGGGCGCTGTGGATGGTCTGCACGGTGCTGGCTGTGTTCATCATCTGCTTTGTGCCTCACCACGTGGTTCAGCTGCCCTGGACCCTGGCCGAGCTGGGCTTCCAGGACAGCGACTTCCACCAGGCGATTAACGACGCGCATCAGGTCACCCTCTGCCTCCTTAGCACCAACTGTGTCTTAGATCCCATCATCTACTGTTTCCTCACCAAGAAGTTCCGCAAGCACCTTACCGAGAAGTTCCACAGCATGCGCAGCAGTCGGAAATGCCCCCTGACCACCATGGACACGGGCACCGAGGTGGTCTTGCCGCTCAGCCACGTGCCTCCCAATTCCCTCAAAAATTAGTCTCTGACCCAGGGGGCCAGGCCCCAGAGGCATGGACAATGGACATCATGACTGACTTGGGGGGGAGGGAGGGGAAGAAGAGGTATTTGCTGTGGTCTGGGCACATCTTCCCTGGGTGCTCAGGGCCCATTAGATACGGAGGCTACCCCGCTAAGGTGAGGATGATGGACGAGCCAGACTGCTAGAAGTCCTAAACCGGAATGAGCCCCTTGAGCCACCTTTGGACATTGCCATAGTAACCGTGGCTGGTGGCCTTAGCCAGGGGCAGACCTTGGGGACAGACTCTGAGCCACCCAGATCAGTCTACTAGGGCAGCATCCCAAGTAAATATGACCGAAACTTTGGAGCAACCACTCCCTTTATCACTATAAAGGCACTGAGGGGGGTTTTGAGGAAGGGACACTCCCCTGGCAACGTGACAGTATCTTTGGGGCAGATTTTTGAGCTAGGGTGATGCCTTCCTGTCTCCACCCACAGGCACAAGGTTTTTGTGACACTTTTAAGGGTGGCTCAGTGGAAACTTCTCCCAACTCACCCAACACCTGCATGGTGACCAGAGAAGATAAAACATGCACAGACCAGACGCCAGGATGGGGAGCTTGTTTCCTGAGGCAGAGGTGTCTCCCTGCATACACCTCGCTTCAGGCCTGGCTCAGCTCTGGGGAGAGACACAATCGCTGCATCCATCTGTCTGTGCAGAGACCTTGATAAAGTACCTCCTGTTGGGCAGCAAAGGCCCCTCAAGGCGAAACTCTGACCACCCAGGGCACCACGATGCCCAGAGGCCTCCATGGGAATGGGGGCCTAGGCTGGTCTCCCCTCTGCCTCTTTTTCTAGGGAACCCCTCCTTAGAGCAGCTATGGTTTCAAGGGCCAGCAGGCACTGTGAATTCTGGGTGCAGAAGAGAAGTGTTCACTTCTTGACGATCTCTAGATGCCTGCTTGTGATTTTCAGCAAATATATTCAAATGAGTCTCCTCTTGCTCCCTGAGCTGAGTTCCACAGTCTGAATCTGGCAACTTCAGACCCAGGGTTTGGAGGAGCCCTCTCTGGTTTCCAGGGACTTGTGGGCCTTTAAAGAAATCTTCTTCCCCCTCAGATAGTGTCCCCATAAAGTTGGGGTCCTTGTTTTCTGTCCACTGGGCAAGCACTAGATGGATGATTTTTATAACTGCCTCCCAATGGGCCAGTAACACGCTTGGGCCCGCAATCGTAGCTGTGGGCTGGACTTAACTGATGGTGACCAGGTAGTGCAGCTTACTAGAGCTTTGGTGTTACAAAGACCCAGTTTCAAGTCTTGGCTTTGTCACTTCCTACTGAGGGACTTTGAGCTGAATTTCCTACCTCATAGGGATGTTCTGAGCAGCGAAGTAAGTTGCTGAGTCAGAGACCTCTTGGTCAGGGTGCCTACTTATCCAAGTTTCTCTCTCTTTCTGAGAATTTGTTCCCCTCCATCCCCTTATGGGAATTGAGTGGATGAGAGGTGGACATCTGGCTCCAGCTGGGCCAATCAGGTTGTCTCTCTCAGGATAAGTAGCAAGATTCAGGGATGCTATTTCAGGCTCTGCAAGCCACTTACCTGAAGATATATAAACTCTGGAGCTGTGAGTGTGTGTGTGTGTCTACATGTGTGTGTTTGTCTGTGTGTATATGCTGGGGTTGAGAAAGAGGCAGAGGTGGCCACCTACATGAGTGTACTAGCACTAGAGGAAATGGCTCTGTTTAGAGCGAAGCTGGAGATGTGCAAAGCAGAGACAGAGGAGCCCAGGAACCTAGAGAGAGGAGGGGGTGGTGCTCCCAGGGTCCTGCGCTCCCCTCCTCCAGGCCAAGCCCATCTTGAGGCACAACTGCACTTTTCCCTCTGGGGCCTGTGAGAGTTCCTTGTTAGGATATCTTCTCTTCTCTTGGTTAATCTGATTTTCTTGCAACTAAATGAGCTCCGAATGAGATAAATGCTTACATGCTAAAACAGTGTTTCTTGAATTTTAGTGATTTGTATACCCCCCTTGAAGTTTCTACAGTGTCTATGTACCAGCTATATATTTACTCAATAAATATTTTTCTTTATATTGGGTCATTTTTTTAAAAACTTAAATTGTAATAAAGGATGCTCTATAAATAAACTAGAAGCCTGGTGTATGAATTTCGTGCACCAGAGGGTGTGTGTGTGTGTGTGTGTGTGTGTGTCCCTCAGCCCAGTCTGTGCCCTCTCACAATCTGGTACCCCTTGGATAGGGTCCCTAGCCTGGCTGGAAACAGGGCCTATGGGGGCTTTCCTTCCCCTGGCTGCACCAGCTGGCCCTGTCCCTGCCCCTGTCATTACTTGCCATTTGTGTGGTGCTGCCCTCTCCTTCAGTTGCCTCCCTCTGCAGGTGACAGCGGAGGGTGTGATTGCTTGGCTGCCCTGGGTGTCCCTCTGCAGGGTGATCCCTTACTGACCCCGCACACCAGCCACAACGTTGCTGGCCAGTGGCCTGGGCCTCCCTCTTTGGGGCAATCAATCGTGGGGCTCCGGGGTTCTGCAACTGATTGTCATGCAGGAGGTGGCCTGGGCCTCCCTCTTTGGGGCGATAGATCGAGGAGCCTCCCCATTGGTCTGTGGAGTAATTGTGGAACAATGGTGGGGCCCCCTGACCAATCACATCACACCCTTGGCTGGCCTGGTGCCAGTGGTGTCATAGCATGGTCATTCGGATGGTTGTTCTGCTGTTCAGTTATTTGGTTGATTTGCAAATTATGCTTTTATTATAGATTGTGAACAAAAACTAATGCCGTCTGCCATACATGGAAGATAAATGTAAATGGAAAGCATAACTCTTAAAATGTTCTTGGTATGCTGTCTAAAGTCACCTCATACTCCCCAGGGACTTGCATAGTATACATTGGGAAACTGCTGTGATGTGATAAAGTGCATGGTTTCTGAATTCAGTAAGTGCTCAATAAAGAGTAAGTCTGAGCTCTTTTCTGTTTTTTTGTGGTGTGCGGAATCACAAACAGCAAAGCTTCCCGAGTCACCCTGTACAGGGAGGGGTGGGAAGTTCTGCACGGGAACCAGCACAAACAATGGAAGTTTTTGGAGACAGTGGAGCTGCAGATCAGCTTGAAGAACTAGAGCCTCAGGAGGACAAACTTGGGCACCGCCAGGCTGAAGTCCATTCCCTGCCCCAAGTCTCCGTATGTGCATTGGGAGGACCAGCAGCACTGCGATGAGGTCAAGGCCGTGGATATCCCCTGCCTGAATAGCGAGGCATTGAAGAAACTCAACAAGAGTAAGAAATTAGTCAAGAAGCTGACCAAGAAGTATGATGCCTTTTTGACTTCAGACTCTCCTCTAATCAAGCAGATATACTAATCCTGGGCCCAGGCCTGCATAAGGCTAGCAAGTTCTCTTCCTCTTGACCCACAATGAGAACTTGGTGGTCAAAGTTGATGAAGTGAAAGCACAATTAAGTTTCAGATGATCAAGGTGCTGTGTCTGGCGGTGGCTGTTGGCCACGTGAAGATGGCAGATGGTGAGTTTGTGTACAACGTCTATTTAGCTGCCAACTTCTTCGTGTCATTGCTGGAGAAATGCTGGTAAAGAGTCTGGGCTTTGTACATCAACAGCACCATGGGCTAGCCCCAGAGCCCGTGCTAAGGCACAGCTTAATAAACCATGCTGCCCAGCGTGGCTCAGGGGCTGAGCGTCGACCTATGAACTTGAGGGTCAGGGTTCAATTCCAGATCAGGGCACATGCCCGGGCTGTGGGCTCCATCCCCAGTGTGGGACATACAGGAGGCAGTCGATCCATGATTCTCTCTCATCATGGATGTTTCTCTCTCTCCCTCTCTTTTCTGCTCTGAAATCAACAAAAACATATATATATATATATATATATATATATATATATACACACACACATGCTGCTACCATTAAAAAAAAAAGTAAGTCTCACAGTCCTGAGATGGCAACTTCTCATCACCCCCTTGCCTCTCCCAGAATGTTGCCTCAACACAGGACAGAGCCCAGTCATACCCAGGGCCAGGGCCCATGGAGGAGTATTTTAGTTGTAGCCCATGCTACAGCCCTGCTGATCTCCTCAGCACTCTGCATAGAGGCGCGTTTACTCCCCCTGTGACTTCTGCTTGGTTGTGACCTCAGATGTTCTCTCTTCTTTTTGACCTAGCTCAGAATACTCTTATAGATGGCCTTCCCAGAGGCCTCTAGCCGTTGGCATTGGCTTTCTTCTAACAGCACTTTAGGGCTGGAGGGTTTAACTTTTTTATGCCTTAATTCCTATGGTTATTGAAGTTTATCCATTTCAATGTCCACCTTCCCTTTCCTGGGGCAGGAACTGAATCTTGAGCATCAGTGCACCTACAGTTTCTCACAGAAGGCCTGAGATTGAGATCGGTCTGTCTCTGAAGCTTACTGCTTTCCCAGGGTATAGCATAAACAGACATATTGGCATTTACATGCACTTAGTTTGAAAGGGTTTGACAGAGTCTTCAGGAAAAAGTAGCAAGAGGTAAGAAGGAATTTAATAATACATATCCTTCCAAAGTCCTAGGTTCAAACTTAAGGGAAGATGTGAGTGATTTTCTGCGGGTCGGAACACTTTGGAACGGGATGGGTCCAATCAATCCCTTGATCTCACTAGGGGAATATGGGACTCAGAGGGACCAGGTGATTGCAGAAATTACACAGCATGGAACCGCAGGGAATATAGAATTGGTCCAATAACTATGTCTCTCACTTTTTGCAATGTTGACAGGGATTATGGGAAAAATTGATTTGTAATTATTTTGAAGAAACATCACCAGTCAGGATTTCCAAGCCATCTTCTATGTCAAGAAGGCCTTGCCCTGTATGTCCCCCTTTCAGCTTTCACCCAAGGGAACTTCCAGTGTTATCAGTTAGAGAATGCTGTGCAGACAAGACCTGGTCCCTTGAGATGAGTCATAGACTAGAGAGTGATAAGTATAGGTCACAGTTGACTAGAACAAGACATGTTTATGCTTGTTTTTACTCATCTAGTTATATCTGCGCTTGAGACCTAAGGCTAAAAATAGGGATAAAAAACCCTCTTATAAAACAGCTGTTTGTTTTTGTGTGTGCAGACATGCATTTTTGTAATACAAACTATGTTTCCCCTGACATTCTGCCAGGAAGCCATCCTCTCACCTACCCAGTCATCCATCTATCAGTCTGTGCATCCATCCACCCATCCATCCAAGTATCCAACAAACATCTATGGAGTACCATTTTGGTCCAATAACTATGCTAAGCACATTTTTTTATTTGCTGTCTCAGATCCTACATGAAAGGTGGGTGATTCCATCCCTGTAGAAAAAGATAAAATAAATAAGGACCCGAGCTGACTGAATCAGACAGTGGCTGCCTCCCAGGTACGTGGTACAGAGGAAAGGGAAGTACTTTTTGTTGAGCCCCAGATATTTGCTTGCCACATTCACAAATCTTATCACATGAGTCCTCACAATCACTGTACAAAACTGAAATTTTCATACTATTTTACAGATGGGGATATTGAGGCTCTGAAGTGTTCTGTGACTTGTAAAGATAAAAGAGCTAGAAAGTGGCAGAATGAAAAACAACAACACAGGATGGATGCAATCCCTTTATCTTACTAAAGGGAATATGGGACTCAGATCTGCCTTAGAAAACATGGTCCCTTCTCTCCTCCCCCTATGTGACTGCACTCTTGCTCAAGCCTCTCTAGGCACTGTCCTGGTGTTGGTGTGTGCTGAGATAGGAGTCTCTGAAGAACAGTAGTAGCTGGCCAGGGGCTCTGCCTCACTGTTTCCAGCTTCCTGCTGGAGTTGAGGTCTCCTGTGCTCCCCATGCAGGCTGAAGTCCCAGCAGCAATGACTTCTTTCCAGGGTGAGGCTTCTGTGGTCACTGATGGAGGGCACTCCCACAGGTGGGTAGTATATGTGGATGCAGTGTTTCAAAACCTTTTGAGGCTGAAGCTAGAAGGTGCATTAAGTAGCCACCCTGACTCTGTAAGAGGAGGGAAAGGGGTGAACACCGACTGCTTATTGTGTCCCAGGCAGCATGAGGGGAACTTCACATCATTACCTGTGGACAGAACGGACTCTTCTCTCGGTCTGAACTACTTCCTCTCCCCAACCCTCCCAATATTTATATGGCTTATTTCCTTGACTCTTTCAAGGCTTTATTCAAATATCCCCTTCTCAGTGAAGTCTTGACCACCTCATTAAAAACAGAAGCTTAGAGCGTGAAGTGACTCCTCAAGACCACACAGTGCACGCTGCATCTGTCTGGCTCCTTACACTTCCTATTTTAGGCTGACTTCCGCTGTAGGCGTCCTTCATGATACAGGTTGTGAAGGTCCATGTCCTTCATCATCCAGACAAGAAAAGCAAGTATCAAAAAAGTGAAGTGACTTACTCAGCGTCACACAGGCAATTAGGATGCATAGATCTTGTATTACCTGCATTTTGCAAGACACTTCTCTTACATATTTTTTTTTGTCTGAATACATGTTGTTTTCTCTTTAATCACCATTCTTCAGGCTCGTCCCCCAACTGTTCTAGAGTGTTCAATATCCTTGACTTTTTTTGTATCCTTTTCTGTGTATATCCATTTCACATTTACATAAAATACATGATTTACATATATTGAGTTTCTCATCCCCTCCCCCTTTCACCATTGTTTTTACAATTAACCATGTTGAAGTGCGGACATCTGGTTCATTGATGCCAACCTCTGCTCCATCACCCCCATCAGGTGTATCTACATTCCTCTGGCAATGGGCACTTAGATTGCCTTCAACTCCCTTTTTTTATACACGATGCTGTGAGGAGTTGCTTTCTCATGTTTCCCTAAGGATCAATGTAAGACTATCTCTGGTGTATATATCGAGGAGTGACATTCCCAGGTCATAGGTTACACCTATACTTGATTGGAAGAAGAACTGACAGTAAATCATGTCTGGAATGGCTGCACTAGTCCACACCCATTCCCATCCATAGTTACATGAGAGTTTCTACTTCCCCAATTCCCCACTCACCCTTGGCCTTGTTCAACTTTCAAAGCTGGTGGTTGTGAGGTAAAATCTTGCTTTTAGTTTGAATCTCTCCCGGGTTACTAATGGATTTGTAATCTGTACTCATTAGTCATTTGAGTTTGAATTCTGACTCCAAAGCCTGCACAGTGTCATGTAATGATCTATTGAGTGGCCTCTGGGGCCATGTTGCCAGGTTCAACTTCTGTCTTGACCTCGTCTGTGACTTGAGGCAGACTATTTAGCCTCTCTGAGCTTCTGTTTCTTCATCTCTAAAATTCGAATAGTTTTGCCTGGCCCGCATGGCTTAGTGGTTGAGCATCGACCTCTGAACAAGAAGGTCATGGTTCGATTCCCAGTCAGGGCACATGCCTGGGTTGTGTCTCAATTCCCAGGGTGGGGCGTGCTGGAGGCAGCTGGTCAATGATTTTTTTCTCATCATCGATGTTTCTCTCTTTCCCTCTCCTTCCTCTCTGAAATCTATTAAAATAAAATGAGAATAGTTTTACTGTTCACATAATAGCATAATTTTCAAGATTTAAAATTGTTTAGTGTCTGGCAAGGACTATATACATAGCAAATGCTATGTTTTGCCTGATAGGTTGGCTCATTTTCCCTGCAGCCTCCCTTTTTACTCGAATCCACAACCCCATTTCCCCTGCTCTGTTTCAAACAGTTCATATTATGTAACTCTGAATTCTCCTTAGAAATGTGAAACTGTAAAAGAGAGGAACAGAGTGTGACTAGTCTGGCTTCCTTTTTATTTAACTTCCTATGTCATGCTAAAATACATGCTGAGAATGTTTTAAGAATGGCCACATGCATGAGTCAGGGGATTTTGACTTTTGGAAGGAAATAATGAATTAGTTCCTTAAAAGAAAGAATGGGACGTCCAAGGACACCATCGATGGGGTGAAAAGGCAACCAACTGAATGGGAGACATTTCTTGCAAATCATAGATCTGATAAGAGATTGATATGCAAAATATATAAAGAATTCCCACAAATCTACAGTGAAAAAAATGATCAATTAAAAACGGTTAAAGGATTTGAATAAATATTTCTCCAAAGAAGATATACAAATGGCCAATAAACACATAAAGAGATACTCAGCATCACTAATCATTAGTGAAATAAAAATCAAAACCACAATGAGATAAAATCAGAAAACAAGTGTTGACAAGGATGTGGGAAATTGAAACACTGGACATTGCCGGTGGGAATGTGAAATGGCGCAGCTGTTGTGGAAAACAGTATGTGGTTCCTCAGAAACTTAAACATAGTGTTACCACATGACTCAGTAATTTCACTTGTGGATTTACATGAGAAGAATTGAAAGCAGGGACTCAAACACCAACATTCAGAGACGCAATATTCACAACAGTCAAAGATGGAAGCAGCCCAAGTCCATCAAGGAATGAGTGCATAAACAAAATGTAGTAGAAACATACAATGGAATACTATGAACCTTAAAAAGGAAGGAAATTCTGACACATGGTACAATATAGATGAACCTTGAAGATATTTTGCTAAATAATAAGCCAACACAAAGGACAAATATTGTCTGATTCCACTTACACAAGGTGCCTGGAGTAGTCAAATTCATAGAGACAGATAGTAGAATGAATGGTGGTTGCCAGGGGTTAGAGGAGAAGGGAAACAGGGAGTTGTAGTTTAATGCATATAGGGTTTCAGTTAGAGCAGTTGCAAAAGTTCTAGAGATGGATGGTGGTGATGGTTGTACAACAATGTGAACATATTTAATTTAAACTGTACATTTAAAAAATGGTAAAAATTGTAATTTTATGTTAACAAACACACACAAACTTTTTAAATCCTCACCTGAGGCCTTTTCCATTGATTTTTAGAGAGAGTAGAAGAGAGAGAAAGATACACAGAGAGAGAAACATTGATGTGGGAGAGACACATCAATTGGTTGCCTCCTGCATGGCTCATTGGGCGGGGGATAGAGATACCTACCCTTGACAGGAATCAAACCCGGGACCCTCCGTCTGCAGCTAATACTCTATCCACTGAGCCATACCAGCTAGGGTCATATACAAACTTTTTTATTTTATTTTATTTTTAAAAAATTTTATTTTCTTTTTTTAAAAATTTATTTACAATATAACTTATATTTAATAGTAGTACATATGTTTTCTTCCCCCCCCAATATCCTCCCCCCAGCCTCTCTTACCCCCCAGCACATGTCCCCACCTACCCCCCTCCCCGCCCCAGAGTCTTTCATTCATTGGTTATGCTCATATGTATGCATACAAGTCCTTCGGTTGATCTTCCCCTGCATCTGCCTCCCATCCACTCCAGCCTTCCCCCTGTAGCTTGACAGCCTGTTCGAGGCCACCCTGCCTCTATATCAATCACTTCCCCTGTTTCTTTTCTTCAAAAATATCTTGCCTCTGCATACTGAAAACAAACGCATAAGAGCAAAAAAAGTTTGAGTGTCAGTTTCAATGTCCAACTGTTCTGAGTCCCAGTTTCAATGTCAAATAGTTCTTCATGTGTACATGTCAGCAATGGTATCCAGATGGTGGACACATCGTGGCAATGCAAGATCCCTCCTCTCTGGTATGGTCCTGGGCCGCCTGCAGCAACGCACAGCTGCCGACTGCTAGCATGGCAAGGTGTCGTCAGTGTCCACCATCTCTGGACCGTCCTCGTGGCTGGAACAGACCCGTCAGTTCCTCACTGTCGCAGGAACCCACATGATCTTGGAGTTGTTCTCTGAAAACACACAAACACATTCTCGACCAAAGGTTAACAAAGGGATCCTCTCTGCAAAATAGACTTGGGATTCTTTTTATTTTTGCCTAAATGATTTTCTTTGGCTTATTTTGACACCATGTGTGTTTTTTCATGGGTGTCCTGCAGTTGGTTTTACAAATGGAATTTTCTTTTCTGGAGTAAGAAGTTTCTACATGTATTTTACTTATAGGATATTTTCCCTTACATGATATTACCCCACTGCCCCCCCCCCCTTTCTTTTGGTTAATAGGGGCTTTGGAAATTTTATCTTGCAGTCTTGGTAATTTTAAATTTTAATTTTTGCACACAAATATTACTGCTTTAGGTTCTTTGGATGTTAGGCAATTTTGCAGTGAGATGAACTACTAATATATATTTTAGTTAATGTTTTAGGAAAAGCTTTTTGTCCAGTACAGTTAGATTTTCTTGAGTATTCACCTATTTCACTTGTCCAATTTAAATTAATCTGAAAACTTGATTACTATTTTACTGTCAATTTTAATACTCAAGCAGAAATCTTAGTTTACCCAGTAAATACTTGTGGAAGGAATATTTGCATTTTTGAGTAGGTCCTCAGCATTCCTGGTAATAAACTAAATTTAGATATAGGGCAGCTATTGCTGGCCGAGTCTCTGTCTGCCACCTGGGTCCCAGTCTGAGTTGTGCGTGGGAGGCGTAGCAGCCGTGGGGGTAGGAGACCTTCCTCAGGAGGGGTGAGAATTCAAGCCCCTGCAAGGTTTGTGGGTGAGGGTCTGTGCCCCACCTCTGTTGACCTTTTAGTTCTCTCCTGTTGGCCCCTCTGCGACTGTGCCTGTCTTAGGTTGTTCCTTCCCTGAGGAATCTTACCCGTCTCTGGCTAACCAGCCATCCTCCGGGGCCAAACAGGGTGATGTGAGGTTCAGTTCTGTCTCATTTGTAGTCTATGCCCCCATGGCCTCCACGTCCAGCACCTGCCTTGGGGTCCCCTCGCCTGCTGGCGGGGTCCCGGTACTGATCACATATCTCAGGTGACCCAGGTTTCTTCTCCAGAGAGGGCCCAGCTCACGCCATTGGTCGAGAGACAGATCCATGGTGCCAGCTGCCCAGAGGCTTCAGCCACAGCTTGAACTGAAAGTTCACGCATCAGCTGTGTGTATTTGGATAATAAGAAGAGGGTCCCTCTTGGCAAAAGGGCCAGAGGGGCCAATATAGAATGCTCGGATGCCTTCCCAGTGCCTTAATCCCTTCTGAAAGGGATTAATTCCTTTCCTATCCTTTTTTTAAGTTGCTGCCCAACATTCAAAGAATTAGTTTGTAAGTTTATTTGGGATAATTGTATAATATGCTGTTGTCAAATATCAAATTTTATAATGACATTGTAGAATAATATCATGTAAGGGTATTGTGGTATCACGGGAGGTTAAGGAGGGCCTAGCCTAAGGACTGGTGTCCATAAGAGATGACATGCTCTAGGCCATGTTAATTCAATCTCAAACTAGCTGCCAATTTTTTTTATAACTTTATATAAACTTCATACACAAACTTTTTAAGAAAGGGGGAGAATAGGGTAGGAAGAAGTGAGATAATTCAGGCTCTCAAAGGAGCCTTTTTCACAGTGGGTCCATCAAGTTCAAGGTGGTGTTTCCTGGAATTGATTCAACAAACTCTACTTGAGTTACGGGGTGTGAATGAGCTAGTCAATACAATTCTACACGTGTGATATTTTTGGCATGTGCGGCTGTCTGAGGCAGCATGGCCCTGTGGAAAGAGGATGGGTGTCCGTCCTTCACTTCACCAACATTTCATGCTCGCCCGTCACAGGCAGCCCTCTGCCACGCGCTGTGAGGACAAGCGGGGAAAGGTGGAGTCTCTGCAAATTGGCAAACGCGTTAACAGTGTGAGAGAGTGTTGTGCTTGCTACACAATGATCTGCTGGTGAGAGCACACTGTGAACATCTCTGCCCAGCTCTGTGTTTAGAGATATCACATTAGTCAGGTTGAAATCAGCCATGTTGGGAATGTATGTGCACCACAGAAATTAGCAAATGCTGCAAATCTTTTGAATCTCCGCTCTGTCGCTGGCTGTGTGATCCTGGGCAAATCACTTCATCCCTCTTCCCCCCACCTCAGTTTCCTTATTAAAAAATTTTTTTTAAATTGATTTCAGAGAGGAAGGGAGAGGGAGAGAGAGGTAGAAACATCAGTGATGAGAGAGAATCATTGATCAGCTGCCTCCTGCATACCCCCTACTGGGGATCTAGCCCCCAATCCAGGCATGTGCCCTTGGTTGGAATTAAATCCGGACCCTTTGTCCTCAAGCCAACACTCTGTCCATAATTTGACATTTGGGAAGGGGTTTTGGCTGTTCTTAGATGACCGTATTGATTATGGCTTTCCGCAGTTCATTGTTTATACTTGATCTTTTGGCCTGACAATGGCGCCTAACTTTTTGGATGTTTCCCAACAAATGAATTTTAACTTCAGCAGCAGCTAAAATTAGTTCAGTAAGGCAAGACAGGAAATGAGGAAGAACTTGGGCCTTGGAGGTAGATCTAAATTTGTCTGCCAGTTCTGTCACCACTAGTTATTTGGCCTTAGGCTACTGCCTGTTTCTGAGTCCAATTTTCCTTAACTGCAAAAATGGGGATAATGACAACTAGCACCCAGATGTGTTGGAAGGTGCAAGGGAGGTAATGAAGAGGAAATCATTCTGTAACTTGTCAAGGACTATTACGGGCACCATGTGAGCAGTTAACATAGTAACATTGCTGGTTGCCTAATATCTATCCTCTCCCTCTTCCAACATAGAAGAACCTCTGTTTTATTTGGAATAACAATGTGTTTTTGTTTTGTTTCAAGGAGGTAGCAATATTATACTCAACTACAGCATGTGGCTAGGGAACGGAGGGGACACTGGTATTAACAGGCAGGCTAACTTTGCCAGTGGGGGCCCCTGTATGGCTCTTTGACACTGCTAACAGAATAGCCTGCCCCAAGGGTCTTTGGGGAGTTTTTAGGTTAGTGAAGAGCCGCCTTGCCCAAACTGTAACTCTCAAACAGTCCTTACAAAACTCTTAGTTTATAGTCTAAATGTTCTCTGGCCATTGTTGCTTCTCCACATGTTCTTAGAGATAAGCCCCTAGAGGAGTCCCTCTGCTTATCAATGACAGCACCTGAGGAACGGCGACATCCCGGCACCACTTCATACTTATAGAAAAGGAGCTCTTTTTCTTCTTTTTCTGGTCTTTGCCATAAACAGGTGGATTAAAACAGCGTTATGTAAGTCATAAGCAGAGCTTCTGGGCAGCATTCGCTTACCAACGGAAATATTTCAACAACCTTCAGCCAAGTGGTGGGTGCCAGATGAGTCACAGCCTTGTGTTAGGGTGTGATTAGTTTTTCCCCATCTCTCAGCTGTCTTCTATGTCGACTTCATCCTCAGAAGGCCTCTTTCCCAAGGTTGCAAGATGGCTGCCAGGGGCTTCAGGGCTACGTTCTGCCTCGTTCACATCTAGCAAAGAGAGCCGAAGCTCTTTCCCCCCGCAACTCTCACACGAATCCTGAGATTTGCTTTTTTTTTTTTTTTTTTTTACAGAGAGAGGAAAGGAGAGGGATAGAGAGTCAGAAACATCAATGAGAGAGAAATATTGATCAGCTGCCTCTTGCACACTCCCTATCGGGATTCTGCCCGCAGCCAAGGTACATGCCCTTGACCGGAATCTAACCCGGGACCTTCCAGCCTGCAGTCCGACGCTCTATCCACTGAGCCAAACCGGTCTCGGCCTGAGATTTGCTTTGATTGGGCTGGCTAAGGTTATATGCCCAATTCTAATTGACCGATGTGGCTGGGAGGGTGGAATGGAGAGATTGGCTTAAGCTGGGTCACTTACCCCACCATTGGAGCCCAGGACAGAGTTGGCTTCATCAAAGTATATAGGCTTAGAGTGGGGCTGCTTTCCCCAAAGCAAAATCGGGGTGCTATTGTCAAAAGAAGAGGGAGCATGTATTAGTTTCCTATTGATGCCTGCCCTCCTCCCCCAATGACCATAAACATAGTGGTTTCACACAGTGTATTTTATTCTCTGATAGCTCTGGAGGCCAGAAGTCTAAAATGGGTCTTATGGGGCTAAAATCCAGGTGTAGACAGGGTTGTGTTCCTCCAGGAGATTATAAGGAAGCATTCACTCCCTTGCTTTTCCCAGCTTCTAAAGGCTACCTACATTCCTTGGTTCGTGGCCACATCACTTCAACATCTGATTCTGTTGTTACATGTTGTCTCTGATTCTGACCCTCTTACCTGCCTTTTATAAAGACCCTTGTGATTACATTGGGCCTTCCAGGATAATACAGGGTAATCTCCCCATTTTAAGATCCTTGTTGTTTTATTAAATATATTTTTTTATTAATTTTTTTACAGAGACGAAGGGAAAGGGACAGAAAGTTAGAAACATCAATGAGAGAGAAACATTGATCAGCTGACCCCTGCACCCCCCCTACTGGGGATGTGCCTGCAACCAAGGTACATGCCCTTGACGGGAATTGAACCCGGTATCTTTCAGTCCGCAGGCCGACGCTCTATCAACTGAGCCAAACTGATTTTGGCAAGATCCTTGTTTTAAACATATCTACAAAATTCCTTTCATCATGTAAGGTAACAACATATTCAGGGATTAGAACATGGGCATCTTTGGGTGGGGGAGGCATTCTTCTGCCTACCATAGAGCAGATGCTGGATGGCCAAAGCAAAAAATGTTTATTATCTCTGCTTTGACTCCTACCCCTCTGGCTACTCTTTTATATCTTTTGCAGATTTATCCTCCTTTACCTGACTTTAATTATTTGCTCTCTCAAGTTTCAGCTCTAGGCTTCTTCTGTCTTCACTCTATATTCTTTCCCCAGGCAAGCTCATTGAGCCCAAAGCACAATTACCAACTATGAATTACATACCCACATCTCTAGTCTAGATATCTCTGAGTCAAAACAAGTTTATCTAAATGCTACATGACATTTCCACTTAGCTATCTCAATGGCTTTCCAAATTCAAGATGTCCAAAACCTTTTCTCCCAACCCAGTCCTAACTCAGTAGATGGCACCACCATCCCGCTAGTTATGGGAACTAGAAAACTAGACAATCATCCTTAATGTCTATTTTCTCCCTGCCCCCAATCCAATCCTTTACCCAGTCATTTCCATTTTACCTCCTTGATCTTAAATCTATCCATCTCTCTTCATCTATTCACCCTCTGCTCCAAGCTACCACTTTGGTCTAAAGTGTTAACTTTTCTTGCCTGGGTTTATGTATTGGCTGTCTAAACTGGTCTTTCAGGTCTATTCTGACCCACCTCCATTTTGTTCTTCATACCAGTCAGTCCCAGGTTATTTTTCCAAAATGCAAACCTGATCATATAACTTACCCGCTCATAACTCTTCACTGGCTTGTCATTTTTTCTTAAGAGAGATATCAAAATTCTTCCTGTGTGTGGTGTGTCTAAGGCTTTATGGGGTCTGCTCCCTGTCTATTTCTCTTGTTTTGACTTCCATTAAGTTTCAGTTGGTTTTCTACCATTTTCTTTTCCTCAGAGTTGCCATTTTCTCTGTCATCTTTTATCTATGCAGTCTGCCAGATTACCTCTAACTCATCCCTCATACCCCCCTGGCACCCTTCCTCAGTCTCCTGGACTAAATACAATTCTCCCATTATGAACTCTGATGGCATTCCACTGCAGATATTATGGAACGTGTATTAAACCTAGGTAGTGCTGACACAATTCTGATTTTCTGTTTACTTATGTGCTCATTTGATTAATACTTTTCTCCCCAACACAACCACTGCTAGCCTGCAAGCCCCATACCTTGTTCTGCTGGCACTTTATATCTCTCATTTTCAGATCAGGACACTGAGGCTTGTTCCAAAGTCATACAGCCAGCATGGCTCAATGGTTGAGCATCAACCTATGAACCAGGTGGTCGCAGTACAGTTATGGTCAGGCCACTTGCCATGGTTGTGGGTTCAATCCCCAGTGTGAGGCATCCAGGGGGAAGCTGATCAACGAGTCTCTCTCATCATTGATGCTTCTGTCTCTCTCGCCCTTACCCTCTCTGAAATCAATAAAAACCAATTAAACAACAACAACAGCCCCAAATCTGGTTCCCAAACCTGCCCTTTCTTCTTTTCACTTGCTGTCCTCTGAGATGGGGAATGGTTGGATTGTGTCATTTCTGCATGTGCAATTCTAGAAACTTCATCTGCTTCCTGGATGAAGTCTTTGGAATTGGGTCTGAAAAGGCCAAATTCACATTCTAGAAACTAGTTGGTGAGGCCAATGCCACTGACATTGCCACTGTCCTCACTACTCCAGTTGTCCATCTGTCTTTAAGACCGTCCCTTAAGATTCAAAGACCGGGTGGGAGCATCCTATGAACCAAGCCTGGGTCACCTGTCCAGATTCCAACTGCCTAGATCCAGGGAGAGGAGATAACTACCCCCTTTCAGGGCAAAATGGGAGTTGGCATTCAAAACCGGACACTGTTGCCCTCATTTCCTTGTGTTTCTTGAGTGACACGAGGGCCAAAGACTCTCTTGGCAGGTTGTCTGTCCATCAGGTTCCTGGAGAATGGTGAGCTGCTGACTGGCTAGGCTGGAAACTGAATTTGGGTCTACATGGTGCAGTAGCAGTTAGGGCTCCTGGTTGTGAGCAACAGACACCACCTCTGTCAATTTTCATTCAGCAAAAAGACAAGTTATTGGCAGGATGAGGGTGGGGCTCAAAGAATTAACAGGTAGCAGGAGAAGCAAGTTGGGAAACAGACAAGAACCAATGAGAGATGGAGGGTTTAGGATCAGGCTGTAGGCACATTTTTGCCTGAATGCTGTCACTACCACTATAATGAATGACCTCCAACAAGATCTCCTATCGTGACCACATTATCTCAAAATTCAAATTCTCAGGAGAAGGTTTTGCTTTGATGAAATTAGCTTTCATTATAGCCCTCTCCTCCAGGGTAAGAAGGATGTGACTCTTTAGTGGGATGGGACTTTAAAAAAAATAT
The DNA here is from genome assembly GCA_027563665.1 of Antrozous pallidus. Classification (NCBI taxonomy): domain Eukaryota; kingdom Metazoa; phylum Chordata; class Mammalia; order Chiroptera; family Vespertilionidae; genus Antrozous; species Antrozous pallidus. The sequence continues at coordinate 195,104,155 of CM050508.1, forward strand.
ATTTTACTGATTTCTCCACAGAGAGGAAGGGAGAGGGACAGAAAGCCAGAAACATCGATGAGAGAGAAACATCGATCAGCTGCCTCCTGCACACCCCCTACTGGGGATGTGGCTGCAAGCCAGGGTACATGCCCCTGACCAGAATTGAACCTGGGACCTTTCAGTCCACAGGCCGACGCTCTATCCATTGAGCCAAACCGGTTTCGGCGGGATGGGACTTTTCTATCAAGGCCACAAATGAAATTGCAGTAGCAATTTCCATCAAGGCCACAAATGAAATTGCAGTAGTCCCTCCTTATCTCTGGGGGATCTGTTCCAAGAGGCCCAGTGAATGCCTGCAACCTCAGGTAGTATCAAACTCTAAAATGTATTGTTTTTTTTCTTTACAAACTTTCCTAAGGTTAAAGTTTAATTAAAAAATTAGGCACATTAAGAGATTAACAATAACTAACAATAAAATAGAACAGTTATAATAATATACTGTAACAAGTTACACGAATGTGGCATTATTAAGTAAAATAAGGGTTTTTTTGGGTTTTTTTTTAGCACAAGCACTGCAATACCATAACAACTGATTTGATAACTAAGATGGCTAAGCGACAAAGCTACTACATGGGTGGGGAACTTAGAGAGCTAGATATGCTGGACAAAGGGATTATTCATATCCTGGGCAGGATGGAGTGAGATGGAGCGAGACTTCATCCTACTACTCAGAATGGTGTGCAACTTCAGATCTATGAATTGTTTTGTTCTGGGACTTTCCATTTAATATTTTTAGACCATAGTTGACCCTGGGTAACTGGAACATTAGAAAGTGAAACCGCAGATGAGGGGGGATTACAGTAATATGGAAATATCATTTATCTATTGTTCTAACAATGGTGTATAGCAAGCAATCACATGCTTTAGAAGCATGCAACAATAGCCTTATCCATCTGGTGGTCAGCTAGGCAGCTCTGCTGCTGATCTTGGTTGGATTTGTTCCTGTGTCTGGAAGTTGGCTGGCTGTTAGCTGATGGAGTCTTACTCTGAATGGCAAGACCTGGGAGTCCTCCATGAGGCCAGTTCTGGCATGTTTTTATGTGCAATGGCAGAGGCATGAGAGTGAGGGTAAACCCTATCATACAAGAGCTGTTTAAGCCTTGGCTTGCATCACATTTGCTAATGTCCTATTGGCCAAACCAGAAAGTACTGCAAAATTTTGTGGCAAAGGGTTTGCACATAGGAAAAAGTGAAGAATCGGTGCCATCTTTGCAATCCACTGGGGGAATGGTGCATGCCACTATAAGGAGCCAATGTTTATGACAGACATCCAAGTCCAAGTTCTTTCCATGCTCCCTAACACCTGGGGCACCAGCCAAAGGAGCATTTCTCCAGGATGGACTTCTGATGCCATTCAATGGTATCTCTAGAACGTCAGCTCCTCAAGAGTAGGGAATTTTGTCGCTTTTGTTACCCTGTAACCCCACTACTGCCTGGAACAGTGCTTGATACATTACAGGGGCTTAACAAAGAGTGGTTGAATAAAAATTACCTCATGAACTAACCAAAATTACTTTATGCGTCCAACCAAGATTTTTCACTTTTGTGGTGAGATTGTATGCTACAGAGAAAAGGTTTTAGATTTGAAGACAAACTGATGTGGGTTAGAATCTGGGCTTCATCTTTTACTACTGGGTGACCTTGGGCAAATTATCCAGTCTTCTTGGGCCTCAGTTTCTTGTAGTGAGAACTTTTAAAAAAAATCTTTATTGTTCAGTTTATTAATTACATTGTTGCCTTTTCCCCCCCTATAGCTCCCCTCTACCTATACCCATCTCACCCCCTTCCACTGTCCTCTCCCATAGTTGCATGATTTTTGTCCAGTCTCTTGCTGCACTTCCCACACCCCTTTTCTCCCCACGAATTGTCAGTCCATTCTCTCTCTATGTCCATGTTTCTGTTACATTCACCAGTTTATCCTGTTCATCAGCTTACTAATTCACTTGATTTTTAGATTCATTTGTTGATAGATGTGTATTTGTTGTTCATAATTTACACTTTTATCTTTTTCTTCTGCCTCTTCTTAAAGAATATCTTTCAGCATTTCATGTAATATTGTTTTGGTGGTGATGAACTCCTTTAGCTTTTCCTTATCTGCGAAGCACTTCATCTGACCTTCAATTCTGAATGGTAGCTTTGCTGGATAGAGAAATCTTGGTTGTAGATTCTTGTTATTCATCACTTTGAATATTTCTTGCCACTCCCGTCTGGCCTGCATCATTTCTGTTGAGAAATCTGCTGACAATCGTATGGGTGCTCCCTTATAGGTAACCAACTGTTTCTCTCTTGCTGCTTTTAATATTCTCTCTTTGTCTTTTGCTCTTGGCATTTTAATTATGATGTGCCTTGGTGTGGTCCTCTTAGGGTTCCTATATATTGGGGTTCGGTGCGCTTCTTGGACTCCCAAGTCAATTTCTTTCACCAGGTGTGGGAAGTTTTCGGTCACTATTTCTTCAAATAGGTTCTCATTGTCTTGCTCTCTCTCTTTTTCTGGCACCCCTATAATTCGGATGTTGGTATGCTTGAGGTTGTCCCAGAGGCCCCTTACACTATCTTCAATTTTTTGTATTCTTTTGGTTTCTTGCTTTTTCAGCTGAGTGGATTTTCCCTCTTTGTATTTCAAATCTTTAACTTGGTTCTTGGGGTGCTCTAGAGTACTTTTAGGTCTTTGTATAATATTTTTTATTTCAGTCAGTGTATGCTTAATTTTTGGTTGGTCCTTTTTCATATCCTTGAGAGTCTCGTTCATATCCTTGAGGGTCTTATTCATTTCCTTGTAGGACTCATTTATTTCCACGTTGGTCTTGCTCATTTCCTTGCAGGTCTCATTCATATCCTTGAGAGTCTCGTTCATTTCCTTGTAGGTCTTGCTTATTTCCTTAGAGGCCTTCACTTTTTCTAGGAGCCTCTTGAAAAGCCCTATAACCATGGTTTTGAATTCCATGTCCAGTCGTTTTTTTTCCATCCATTTCTTTCACATCTGATTTCTTTCCATGTCTCTGCATGGTGGCTGCTTCCCTAAGTTGGTCAATTAGCTTTGTGTAGTAGACGTCCTACAAGGGACAGTGGCTCAGCCTCCCCAGTTACCTGAGGTGGATATGGGTTACACAGTCTTGCTGAAGTTAAGCTCAGGATAATCGTTGTTAGCACTTGGAGGAGTTGACCTCCAGGCCAATTGTCTGGTCACCTCCCCACTCAGAGTCTCAGTTTTCACACCTTCCAAAGAGGCTATGGCAAACTCGTTAGTAAATAGAGCCAAATATCAACAGTACAATGACTGAAATTTCTTTTGAGAGCCAAATTTTTTAAACTTAAACTTCTTCTAACACCACTTCTTCAAAATAGACTCACCTAGGCCGTGGTATTTTGTGAAACAGCCACACGCATGGGGCCCAAGAGCCGCCACGTGGCTCGTGAGCCACAGTTTGCTGACCACAGGGCTACGGTAATGATCTCCTACCTTGGAGCTGGGAAGATTTAATGAGAGGACTTATCTATAACCCCTTACACTTTGCTCCCACTCCATAACACCACTGTAGTTCTCTATCATCATTACTTCTAAGCTATTTAAATAATCTCTTGCCCAGAAGCTTTTCATAAGCCTATTAGCAGATCAAGATCTCAGCTTAGTGCTGGGTGTGGGTTGTCGGGAGGAGGCGGGTCTGGGATCGGAAAACTGCACTGGAGCAGCCAGTCAACACACAATGGTGGAGTGTATGATCCTGGAGGCAGATTGCTTGGGTCAAATCCCAACTTGAACTCTATTGAGTTATGAACAAACTACAGTATTTCCTGTAACTTCAGTTTCCCCATTTGGCTTAAGAGAGGTAAGATAGCAGCATACACTGCATAGAATTGTCTTGAGGATTATAAACTGTCAGATGTATAATGTGGGATCTGCCACAGAGGACGCACTCAAAACACCTTTGCTATATAGGCCATTTCCAAGTTTTTGCTACTTTATTTTGTTTGTCTTTATATAATTTCATTAGGGTAATGCTCCAGGAGAGGAATTACTGCCTCCTAAAATATTTCACCAGACTGCTTTTAAAAGAATTGTGCCAGTTACCATGTCACAAGCAAATTGTGTAAGTACTGGTTTTGTCATATCTTTGCTAGTATTGACCATTAGAACTATTTTCAGTTCTTGTTCCTTTAACAGCAAAGGTAAATAGGGTATGCTAATAAAATTATTAGAACTGGGGAGGTATACTTTCCTTGAAGAGGGAACTCAGAAAGAAAAAAACAGACTCACACTTGGTAAATATCTTGAAAATTGAGGATGTTGTCCTTCCTCAACAACTGCTACTTCCCTTTTCTGAGACATCTCTTTCTATAGATCTCTTTTCTTTTTAAATATTTTTTTTTTGCAGTATAACTTAGATTTAATAGTAGTACATATGTTTTCCCTTTTCCCTCCATTGTTCTCCCCCCAGCCTCCCCTAACCCCAGCACCTGTCCCCACCTGCGCCCCCTCTATAGGTCTCTTTAGTTCCCTTGGCGTTGACACTGGTGGGTCTGGAATGTGGAAGTGTCCCAAAGTGATGACAATTTAACAGCTTGAGAGAAACTTTTGATGAAACCTCAGACAGATCTCTATGTCCTTTGAACATGGATTTTATCACGAAAACTTTCTTTCTTATTGTTTAAAATCTGATTTATTGGTTTCAGAGAGGTGCATAGGAGACTGTGCAACCATCAAATCCATGTGGCAGAAGAATATTGAGGTGAGGAAATATTCACAGTGAGTGAGTACATCAGGTTTCAACAGGCAGCATTTAGTGCCCATGGTTATTGGAAGAATTAAATGACTTAATGTGTGAAAAGCACATAGGATCTAGCACATGGAATGTTCTTGGTATGTGTTGCCAAAACAGTTGCTGAACCATATCTTATCTTCAGCATTTCTTAGGGAGAAATCAGCCCCTGGGCCACAGTGTGGGAAGACACCCTGTCATGGAAGAACTGCCTCTGTGGGCTTGAAATAATGCAGCGTACACCTCTCCACCTCTCTCCTTTCCCATTCTGGGAGATGGGAACGCTGTACAGACAACAGCTCTCTCCAAAAATACCTTTTTTATTGTTTAAAGTATTACAAATAGTAGTGCATATGTCTCCCCCCCCCCCCCACTGACTTTTTCCTGGCATCCCCTTCCCCCTGGCACATGCCCTCACCCTACCTCCCCTCCCCTTCAGTGTCTTGTGTCCATTGCTTATGCTTATATGCATGCATACAAGTCTTTCGGTTGATCTCTTACTCCCACAACCCTCCCCAGCCTTCCCTCTGTAATATGACAGTCTGTTCGATGCTTCTCTGCCTCTGTATCTTTTTGTTCATCAGGTTATAATGTTCTTTATTATCCATAAATGAGTGAGATCATGTGGTATTTTTCTTTCACTGACTGGCTTATTTCACTTAGCATAATGCTTTGTAGTTACATCCATGCTGCTGCAAATGGTAAGAATTCCTTCTTTTTTATAGCAGTGTAGTATTCCATTGTGTAGATGTACCATAGTTTTTTAATTTACTCATCTACTGATGGGCATTTAGGCTGTTTCCAAATCTTAGCTATTGTGAATTGTGCTGCTATGAACATAGGAGTGCATATATCCTTTCTGATTGGTGTTTCTGGTTTCTTGGGATATAGTTCTAGAAGTGGTATTATTGGGTCAAATGGCAGTTCCATTTTTAAAATTTTGAGGAAACTCCATACTGTTCTCCACAGTGGCTGCACCAGTCTGCATTCCCACCAGCAGTGCAAGAGGGTTCCTTTTTCTCCACATCCTCCCCAGCACTTGTCATTTGTTGATTTGTTGATGATAGCCATTCTGACAGGTGTAAGATGGTACCACATTGTTGTTTTGATTTGCATCTCTCTGATGATTAGTGACTTTGAACATGTTTTCATGTGTCTCTTGGCTTCCTGAATGTCCTCTTTTGAAAAGTGTCTATTTAGGTCCTTTGCCCATTTTTTGACTGGGTTGTTCATCTTTCTTTTGTTAAATTGTATGAGTTCTCTGTAAATTTTGGAGATTAAACCCTTATTAAAAAGTATCTCTTCATCAAATCCTCTTCTCCTTGGAAGCTGACAAGGGGCATCCTCTTGCATGCCCCTTACTGGGGATTGAACCTGCAACCGGGCATGTGCCCTGACCAGGAATCAAACTGGACCTCTGAGACACACTGGCTGGGCTGATCCCCACGTCTTGATTATCCCTAGTTCCTGGGCTGTGTCCTTTACAGGTTAGACTTTTTCTAATCCCACCCTCTTGCTCCATTACCTGTTGGTCAGTTCCACATAAGGGAAGGGTCACTGGTTCTTGCCCGTCTTTGCCTTTTCACACTGGTCTGGCTCCCTTGAGCTCCTGAGCCCATTCAGAAAGTCTTGCTGGACTCTACCTAAAGGTGCTGTCTGGCCAGGGTGTTCCATACCTTCACCTATTCTCTTAACTCTCGGTGAGATAGGAGAGCAGAATGGTTGAAAGAACAGGACCTGGAGTGAGAGTGCTTGGGTTGAAATGCTGACTCCTGCTATGAGCTGAGTAGTTCAGGGCAAGCTGCTGAACCTCCCTGGGTCTCAGTTTTCTCTTGTGTAAAATGGGAATGAGAGTAATAATGCCTAATTCATGGGGCAGTGGAGAGGATTAAACTAAGTTCATGTATGTACAGTCATGGATATTAAACTCATTGCAATGAATGAAAGGGACAGTCCTGTACAACAAAGAATCATCTCACCCCAAATCACTAGTGCTCTTAGTTAAGAAACACTAGCAAAGTGTATAGAGCCTGAATGTCTGGGAGGAGTCATAGATCTACCATTTACTAATTTTGTGACTTTAGGCTTAACCTTTCTGTGCCTCAGTTTTCTCATCTGTAAAATAGGAGCAATGATATGAACTGTAAAATAAGAACAATGATAGCCTACCCGCAAACTGCGGGTCAAGAGCCGCTCTGTTAATGAATTTTTCCGACCACTGGGATAGGGGCTTAATCACAACGAACAACAGCCTTGTAATTATTGGAATTGAGAGTCTAGGTCAGTGGTCGGCAAACTCATTAGTCAACAGAGTGGCAAACCGCGGCTCTCGAGCCGCATGTGGCTCGCGAGATGCAGTTTGCCAACCCCTGGCTTACCTCATAGGGTTGCTCTGAGGCTTAAATGAGGTGATATATATACATACATACATATATACACATACACACACACACACATATATATTTCATTTTATAAAATATTTTTTACTGCATGTTTTAAATGTTTTAACTATTTTAAATATAACTTAGGACCAGGCCTGGCACATAATAAGCTATCGGCATTACTGGAGGTGGTATCCAGTGCATCATAAGCATTCTTCCCCACATCACAAAATCAACCCTCTTTGACTGCTTCCTTTGAGAGTTTTCCAGAGAAAAGTTTCCCTCAGGATGTTGACACTTCCTATAGGTATTGCTCATAAGAGTCATAAGAGAAAACATTTCCCAGACACAGGGAAAAGAAAGTGGTCACGTCCTAGAGAGTGGAGAGTTAGACCAGCCTGAAGACCTAAGGTGTCTTAGTCAGAGATAGTTCAGTGCAAATAACCAGTTCTCTCTCACGCACTAGCCTAAGCAATACACACATTTTGGGGGAGGGGGAAGGGAAGTCTGGATGAACCCAGGGGCAGGGAATAGGTTTCATGAGGAACTAGAACCAGGAACTGGAAACTTCAAAATAGATTCAGATTTCCACTCATCCTCCCCACTCCCTAGTCCTCGTCGCCACCCTAATCCTGGCCACCACCATCGCTTGCCTGGACTGTTGTGATATCCTCCTCTTCTCTCCTTGTCCCCTCACAACCCATTTGTCACAGAGCAGCCAGAGTCACCTTCAAAAAATGTGGTGAGATTGTGTTGTTTTCCTGCACAAAACCTTTCAGTGGTTTCCCATTATACCCAAAGGCAGAAATTTGTCCCTCTTGTTCACTGCCATATCCCTGGGCATGACGCATAGTAGGTACACAATAGTTTTGGTTAGTGACTGAATGGATATGCACCAGGATTCAAAGTGGAACCCTTCTCTCCCTCTCTCTGAGGCTACGAGGTTCCTTGCCATTCTTTGTGAGTCTGTTCCATGGCTCCTCTCTGGCTTCTCGGCACCCCCATTCACATGGTGCAAAATGGCTGCCCAGGCCTGAGCTGTCACCTCTGGCTGCAGCGCCACCTGCTAATTCCAAATTTCTAGGAAAGAGAAGTTGACTGGTCCTTGGGTGAGGGGTCCAACCCGGGCCATTCAGTTATGGTTGGGGTCTGTTGAAGCCCACTCCTGTGGGAAAGGCATTTTCAGAGGAGAGGAGCATGGCTGGCAGGACACTCCCAAATTGTGCACCCCCTCGAGGGCAGGGCTCAGTGTGGGGAATCTTCAGTTCTCAGGGAGTCCAGAAGTAGGCTTGGGTGGGCAGTTACACTCTGTCAGGAAGATCCCAAATAGAATCCAAGATATGACATAGATGTGATAAATGAGTTACTCTTTCCTCTTATACTGAGGAAAGTGAGGTTCAGAGAGATAAAGTGAAAGTAGCAAAGCCTTGAGTGCAACAGCTGACACCCTTTGGGCCAAACTTCCTCACCACCTAACCCACTATAACTTAAAAATCACACAACCGCTTTATTGGGATATAATTCACATACCGTACGATTTACCTATTCAAAGGTTTCTAGTGCAGTCACAGATATGTATAACCATCAGTCAATTTGCCCGCTACCTTTTCATGGATAAGATAACTCCGTCCCAAAGAGGGGAAGTGATTAGCCAATGGTCACGCAGAAGAGATGGCAGAACGGAGGCCGCTGTCCCAGCCACTGAGAATGCTTCTGGAAACCCCCGAGTGAATAACTGTGAGAAACATGATGGCTTGTCATGGCGCAATAGCATGGCACAGAGCTGGAAGGAAACAGGACAAGAAAGTCCCCACCATGTGGATACAGGGACTGTCCAAAGCAAAACTCTTTTTTTTGTGTGTGGCCTTTCCTGCCTATACAGACAACTAACTGCTTTTCTTGCTTCTATACTCCTTTAAAAAATATATTTTATTGATTTTTTACAGAGAGGAAGGGAGAGGAATAGAGAGTTAGAAACATCGATGAGAGAGAAACATCAGTCAGTTGCCTCCTGCACAACCCCCTACAGGGGATGTTCCTGCAACCAAGGTACATGCCCTTGACCGGAATCGAACCTGGGACCCTTGAGTCCGCAGGCCGTCGCTCTATCCACTGAGCAATACCGGTTAGGACTTCTATACTCCTTTGACAAACTATTACAATCCTGTAAACCCCAGTTCAAGTATCTCCTCCTCCAGAAAGCCTTCCTTGATTCAGACTCTCAGGTTGGGTTAAGTGCTCTTCTACAGTGCCTGCTGGACAACTATGTCCATCACAACAGTATAGCTCCTCTCTGTCTTGGCCCCTCTGCCTGTTGTCAGGCCCCCAGCGATAAGTGTATGGACTTCGGAACTACAAAGGCACGGATTTAAATCCAAGCTCTGTCATGTCTTATAGCTCTGTGACTTTGGCAAAGCACAAATTAGGCCTTCCAAAATTTCTACTTCCTGTCCCTCCTTCCTCTGGCATAGTTCTAAGAAGGTGCCTATTAAGCCTCAGTTTGCATTAGACTCCTGGTGCCCTGCTGCCCTATAGCCTTCTGGGATGCAGCAGACACACTTTAGTTAGCCAGCCTGTTTTCTTATGGAAATAATTCCTCCTCCTCCTGCTCAGTCCACACTTTATGGTTTGGGTGTTCTGACCCCAAGTCCCAAGGGTGGACAGGAGACCCATGGTTGGCCAGTCCAAGGTCTTTGTTCCCAAGGATTAGTTCAGGGATGGGCCTGTGATTTAATCGGAATCCCTTCATGAAATGTGTCACATGGACGTTAGAAGAAAACCTCTCTCTTTGTCTCTTCTTCCTACCCCACCCCCCAATATGACTTACAGGGCATTGAAAGCTTGGCCTCGCCAGCAGGCATCTGGCTGCCTGAGAGTAAAGCAGGATCAAATAAACCTGAAAGATGGAGAGCTCTGATGCCCTCTGGATCGAGACATGCCTCAAGTCCCTGTGGACTCTCATTTGCCATAAGCCAGGCTAGGTTGGATTTCTGACATTTGCAACCGAAAGAATTCTGACCAATGCATGAGTGACTTTAATATGCGAACGGTGGCTGGACTGATGGTGACCCGAAGACAAACTAGCAAGGGGTGGAGAGCAGATTAAGCTGCTGAATTAACAGATCCTGGAACCCATCTAATTTAGGACTTCTTGGTATGAGAAATAATAAAATTTCCTTATTGGTTAAGTAATTTTGAATTTGAAATTACATGTAATCAAAAGCCATCCTTAACTTGGTCTCCAGTTTTCTCCTCCCAATTCCTGTGAATCTGGCAAGGGATAGCTTAAAGGTGGGTGGCATTCCCCTTGCTAGGCCAAGGGACAGTTTATTTCTCAGTTACTCTGGCTTCTTTGATACCATTTTTTTTCTTGCAGGCCCTCTGAGCCCACTCTGGGTGTATTCCTGATTCCTTCTCCCAAGTGTCCCTCCAGTAGGTTCTACTGAAGTTTGGGGGAAGTGGAGGGATTTCAGCACAGTATAGGAACCATCTTAAAATTATATAAGACATCACTAAAATTTCACAGACCATTATTGCCAAAAGGAACTTCTTAAATTTATTTTAAAAATTTTTATGTATGGGAAAGAGAGAGAGAGATACTTGATTCTTGTCTGTGCCTTGACTGGAGATCAAACCCAGTCTTTGCTTCTTGGGACAACGCTCTACCTGTCTTTTTATGGAAATAATTCCTCCTCCTCCCACTCGGACTAACCGAGCTACCTGGCCAGGACCAGGAATTTCTTTCGGGCTACATCTCTCCTTGGGCGTCAGCTTGCTACCATCTCCTCCAGCTTCTCTCTGGCCTCATTTTAGTTTCCAGCAGTCTACTCCAAAGCTTCTCATACTGTAATGCAAAATATTTTCCTTTCTGCATTAGACAGCCAGACTTCAGGCTGAAGTTGACCTACTGGACGCTCATTAAAAGTGTCCTTCTAAATAAAGGGCCAAGTACACTTGAAAATTACAGGGGAATTTTCTTTAACAAAATTCAATTCTTAGGCTAAGCTCCCTTTAGTACCAGTTTTTGGGAAGCTAAGGGGAATAGTATATAACAAACAATTTTCCTTCTGTACCAAGCAAGTGTCTATATAGTCTTTTTTTCTTTTAATTTTGTCCTTCTAGCTACATAGAATTACCAGTTACTCTTGTGTAAATATATGTTTTTTAAAAAATAAATTTTACTTGACATATAGTTCATATACCATAAACCTCACCCTTTTAAAGTGTACAGTTCAGTGGTTTTTAGTATATTCATTCACAAGGTTGTGCAACCATGGTTACTACCTAATTTCAGAACATTTTCATCAGCTCAAAAGGAAACTCTGAACCCATTAACAGTTGCTTCCTATTTCTCTTCCCCCAGCCCCTAGCAACCACTGATGGGAACAACTGACCTTATGGGAAAACATTTAGTTTTCCACTATCAAGTATGATGTTAGCCGTGGAGTTTTTGCAAGATGTCCTTTTTCAGGTCGAGAAAGTTTCCTTTTATGCCTAGTTTGTTGTTGTTGTTTTTTGTTTGTTTGTTTGTTTTTTATCATGAAAGGGTGCTGGATTTTGTCAAATGTTTCTTATGTACTTATTGAAACAATCATGTGTGGTTTTGGTCCTTTTTTCCTGTTCATATGGTGTATGATATTGCTTGCTGTGTAGACAGTAACATGATGTTTTTAACATATCCATGTTGCTATGCTAAAGCATCTTACTGGTTTATAAGCTCAGGTGGGCCTCATTTGAAGAAAATTTGAAAATGACAATCCAGACTTACTCACCTAGAGTTTTGGTTGCTCAGGCTAACAACAACAACAAAACAGTTTTCGTCTTTACAAAGTTTTTCTGAAGGAGAAAATTCATTGTGAGCATATAAAATGGGATGCAAAAAAGAAATAACAATTTTGGCTTTTAAGGAACTATCCGTCAGTGTACGTCTTTCTGAGGCTGAGAAAAGTTCCAGCACGCAGGATGACACGTTGGCCTGGGCAGTGGCCTGCCCAGTGTGGTCTTTTGACTCCTCAGGCTTCTGTAGTTAGGAGGCAGCTGTGAAATTGATTGCCAGCCTCCTCTCTTGAGCAGGAAAATAGAACGGGGTTTAAATAGAGATGAATGGTTCACAGGCGTCTACCTACTCCTTCCCTCCTCGCCCCCTGCCCCTTTGTATTTTAAAATTTCCTCTTCTGAAACTTGAGAGAAGTTGCTGCTGCAGATTTTGCTTCAGATGGAGACAGTTGTGAATTCAGCTTGGCCAATTACCACTTTGAGGACATCTATTTTTGTGTGTCCAGCATTCCTTTTTTTGGGGAGCTTTCCTCCCACAGCCACCCCTTGTGATGCTCACAGGGCTGTCAATCACAGGAGTCTGCCTCTCTGACCACAGCAGTGACTCAGCTCTGAGTCCAGTGGACTTTCTCAGGACTGTGGAACTGTGGGTGGAGACATGCAGGGTAACAGGTAGCTGGCGCTGAGTCCTTTGATGGGTTCATCACAAGACAGTGGTTCTCATATGTGGTCCCTGGGCCAGCAGCATCAGCATGTGGAAACTCTTTAGAAATACAGTTTCTAAGGCCCCACCCTACATCTGCTGAATAGGAAATTCTCGGGGTTGGCCCCAGCAATCTGTGTGTGTGTGTGTGTTTAAATATATTTCTATTTATTTCAGAGAGGAAGGGAGAGGGAGAGAGAGGAAAAAAATAATAGATGAGAGAGAATCGCTGATTGGCTGCCTCATGCATGCCCCACTGTGGATGGAACCCACAACCTGGGCATGTGCCCTTGACCAGAATCGAACCTGAGACACTTCAGTCCACAGGCCAATACTTTATCCACTAAGCCAAACCAGCGAGTGCTTTGTTTTTTGTTTTTAATTTTGAATACTTATTCAACTTTTGCACTGTTACATGATTTGTTATGTATTTATACCTTAGATCCCAAAGCAAAGTATGTGGACGTTACGTTAGAGACTGCATCTTATGTATCTCTGGTCCCCCTCACTCCCTTGTATGCCGCATGCCTTGAATATTTAAGGGTCTTAAAAAATTTACTTACTAATTCACAAAATTAATGAATTTACTTTATGTCGAGGTCTGATTTCATGTGAAATTCTGACACCAGTGAAGTTGGTTTTAGGTGTTCTTTGCTCTTGCTTTCAAGAGCCGATATTTCCTCACAATTCTTTCAACACAGTTCTGAGCAATCTGCGTTTTAACAAATCCTGCAGGTGAATCTGCCCGGGAGAAACTAGATGTTTCTGTGAGTGGGATTCCCAGAGCTTACCTAACTGCTGTCCTTTCTGGGAACTTGGCTGTTGATCAAAGAATCAGAGAAGGTTGCTGTTCTGTGTTTTCCTAGGACATTGTCGAAGCAAGCTCTCCACCTCTACATCTAAATTCCTAGTCTGTGGGAAAGGAGAAAAAGAGGAGGCAGATGGAAAACAACTTTTTTTTTTTTAATGATGTAGGAAAAGTGATGCTTATATCGATTCTATTCACTTTCTAATGGTGAGTAGCTGCATGGTCACACCCAGCTTGCTGCATGGGAGGCTGGGAAATATGATTTTGAGCGGGGCAGCTATACACTCTGCTATAGTGAAGGTTACTTTGTTACTAGAAAGAAAAGGAAATAATGGGTAATGAGGAAAATGAGCAATTTTTTCACACTTCCTAATCCTGGGCCTTATATTCATATATTGAAAGCTCAGATGAGTTCAAGGGCTAGCAGGTGATGGAATAAAGCAATCTGGATATCATATTGGAGAGAATGAGGTGACTGTGATAAAGTGGGCAGCATCATGTCCTGTCTAAAAGGGGCAGCAGCTAGTTACCTACCCAATGTTCCTTCTCCCACTTTCTGCTGACAGATCTCCGAGTTTGGGTGTAACCACAGTATAAACCATGATTTTCTGAGCCAATTATGGAATTCCTGTTTCTTATGTCCCCAGCCTTCCTTTTAGCTGGGAGTGAGTGTCCACGGGACACCATGGGGTACTTCTGGGAAAGCTTTTGCTTTGCTGGTGAAGAGTCATCCATGACTGGAGCTTCCCCTTACTTGTTCTTTTTGCTTTGAATGTGTGTGTAATGCCCCGAGCTGCGCAGCCATCCTATGACAGTGGGGTGACAGGAATGAGTGGAAGGCCAGAAGAACTGTGGTGCTACTGAGCCAGAGAGAACCAAGGCCAGAGGCCACCTATCTCCAGACATCTTGTTACAAACATAAAAGAAAGAAAATAAAAGCACCCCATCTCCTACTCTCTCCATTATCTCTCTACTGAAGGCATATTGGTCTGTTTGCTGTTCCTCAAACCTGCACGTAAACTCAGGGCCTTTGTATTTGCTGATCCCTCTGCTTGGAATGCTTTCCCCCCTGATCAAAGCATCACTCACCCTGTCACCTCCTTTATATCTTTGTTCAGATGCCACCCTCTCAATGAGACTTTCCCTGACACTGTTTTCTTCCCCTCACACTATATTTAAAATTGAAGCACACCATCCTCCCTGAATTTCCTAACCCAATTCGCCTCTTAACTTTTCTCTCATAACATTGACCCCATCCAACAATTTGCTAGGGAACTTGGCTTAATGTCTCTCCCCCCACACTCACACATACCAGAATGTAAGCTCCACGAGGGCACACATGTCTGTTTTGTTCATGGATATACTTCAGCATCGGAACAGAGCCTGACACATTGTAGGCACCCAAAAACTATTGGTTGAATGAATGAAAGAAGAAATTGCTCATCAACTTGGCTATTGCTGATCTGAAACCATGCAAGCTGAGCCACCAACTCCACCAAGGGGTGCAAACAATTAACTATATTGCATCCCCAGAAGTTATACCTAAAGCATATACATACTCATTAATTCCAAAACAACTACAGAAAGGCACACAAATTCCTCCCCAGAACAAAATACTGTACCTACTGGCATTAAAAACCCTCCAATGTCTTCACAGTCCCTTGAGAATAAAATCCAAGCTTTGCTTTTTAAAAAAATATATCTTATTGATTTTTTTTACAGAGAGGAAGGGAGAGGGATAGAGAGTTAGAAACATTGATGAGAGAGAAACATCAATCAGCTGTCTCCTACACACCCCCTACTGGAGATGTGCCTGCAACCAAGGTGCATATCCTTGATCGGAATCGAACCTGGGACCCTTCAAGTGGCAGGCTGATGCTCTATCCACTGAGCCAAACCATCTAGGGCTACACTCTACCTGGAAATGCCCTCTCTTGCTTCTTCCCCTAACTGATGCCTCTCTGGCCTCTGAAATGCAATGCAAGCCTGCCCTCCTCTCAAAAGTCTCAAAGGATGCATCCTGTCCTTGCTTCAGGACCCATCACGCACCTTCCCATGTGCACCCATCACACACTGTGCTTGTTTGTACCGCTCCCCTTGTGCTCCAGTTATCTACTGCTGCATAACCAATTTGTCCAAATGTAGCAGCTTAACCTGACCACATTCATTCTCTCACAGCTTCTGTGGGTCAGGCATGCAGGCATGGTTCAGCTGAGGCCTTGGTCATCTTAAAGCTGGACTGGAAAAGATCTGTTTCCTAGCTCACATGACCATGAGTAGGATACAGTTCCTCACAGGCCATTGGATGGAGGCCTCAGTTCTTCTAGAGCTGCTGGTCAGAGTCCCCACCCTGTTTCCAGCTACTCATTAGACCGTAAGAGGCGAATTTATCGTGAAATCAACAGAGCTTATGCTTCCAGACCCCTGACTTGCACAGTCCCCTTCCAAAGCCCAGGAAGGGCCCAGCAGTTCTGTGTTGATAGTTTGCATTCTTTTTCTTGAAGAGGTCACCTTACTCAGGCCCTGGTCTCAATGGGCCTGCCAGGATCCTTCCACTGCCCTGCCATTCACCTCTCCTACCGTACAGCATAGACTTACCAGCATCTTTTTTTTTTTTGTATCTTATTTGGCTCTCTTTCAAAACTGTTTCTCAGCAGCTCAGCCTTGCCCTTTCTGCCTTCACTTCCTTAACATAAACAACCTAGGAGGACAGGCCCTATTTTCTAACTCTTTAATCATCTTTCGTGTTATTTTTGAAGCCTTTGATAGTTTTCCCTTAGGTAGTGGTGCCCAGAACGGATGTGTTTTTCTAAACAGCAAGTCTGGCTTCTGACCAAATGGCATCTGATCAGGGCCACGTTGGGGCTGGCCGAGTCTCAGGGACAGCTGCTTTGCCCTGTGTTGCCACATTACCAACTTCAGAATGAATAAGTTTCAGAGAAATGAAAGAAGGAGTGAAAGGTAGGAAGGTGTGTGTCAGAAACAGCAAGAGCACAGCTGGAGCACTGCTGCTTTGAGTCCATGTGTCTTCTGAATTCTGCTCGACTAGGCCAACTATCAGGGAAGGTTCCTTCTCAAACCCTGCCCATTGTACTAACTGCTGGGTCCGAGTCCCTCTGCCTAGGGACTGGACCTTCTTGGATGCCAGGTCTTAGATGGAGAAGCCATGAGAAGTTGTGGGTGTATAAGAATGAGTCTTCTTTTTTCTTTTTAATTTGAATTCAGGGAGGAAGGGAGAGGGAGAGAGAGATAGAAACATCAATGATGATGATGATGATGATGATGATGATGAGAGAGAGAGAGAGAGAGAGAGAGAGAGAGTCAGTCATTGATTGGCTGCCTCCTGCACACCTCTCACTGGAGATAGAGATAGAGATAGAGAGAGAGAGAGAGAGAGAGAGAGAGAGAGAGAGTTAGTCATTGATCAGCTGCCTCCTGCACACCTCTCACTGGGGACTGAACCTTCAACCCAGACATGTGCCCTGACTGGGAATGGAATCATGACCTCCTGGTTCATAGGTCCACACTCAACCACTGAGTCTTGCTGGCCCGGAGTTTTTTGTTTTTCTGTTTTGAGGAATTGCCACACTGATTTCCAAAGTAGTTGAACCATTTTATAATCTTACCAACTACAGATTGCTTTTAGAGGTTCAACTATTATGTCTATAATAAGATTGTCTTAGGTACAATAGAGAATATCAACATCAATAAGGCCCAGACCAATGTACTTCATATATGTTAATTAGGAGAGTTTAAATTGATACCTGTTACAAAACACTGATCATGTGTTGTTGTTTTTTTAATGGAAACATAAATTCAGAGGCCTTAGTTTTAGATACTTTTAGTGTAACTAGACTTGTGTTTTGATTTACATATTGGTTTTTGTTTAGAAATATTTAGCTATGATATTTTGGACTATTTTTATAGCAGTTCCTTTGTGTTAAATTTTGAATTAAATATTTCAGATCTGCAGAAAATAATATAACAAATATCTAAGTACTTATAACCCAGCTTAAACAAAACCATATTTCTTTAGATCTGTCACCAGAAGTAGAGTAGGAAAAAAACCCACCAATAAACATTTCCACTCCTGCTGACCATGACAATAAGCATACATGCATGACATCAGAGAAAAAAATTAGTAAGTAAATGAATTCATATTTAGCTACTTATTTCTCTTTCTGTAATTTGAGAGGAGCATGGTCCAGTAGTTAAAATCATGGGCTCTGAAGTTATACAGACTAGATTCAAGTTCTAGGCTTGCTTCTTGCTGGTTTTGTGGCCTCAAGCAAGTTGCTTAATTTATTCCTGCCTCAGTATCCTCATCTGTAAAATGGAGATAATCAAAATACTTCCCAAGGTGTTTGAAAGGATTCAATGAAAAAGATGAACTCTTATGTATTTACTACATACAGACAGTGACATATAGCAAAGCTTCAATAAATATTAGTAAATATTTATTTTGTTTATTGAGCACCTAGTATATGCCACCTACTATATGCCAGCCATAGTACTGGCTGATAATTTAGCAGTGAATAAGAAAGCTAAAGCCCCCATGGAGCTTACTTTCCAGTGACAGATAAACAAGACAATTCAGATGGCGGTAGGGACTATGAAGAAAAGTTAAGGTGTAGAAAGAGGGGGGGAGCTCCTTCAGACAAGAGACAGGAGGTCATGGGAAGCTGTATGAAGCCTTCAGAGGGAAAGGGTAACTGAGAGTAGCAGAAAGAACTAGTCATTTAGGAGTTTGGGGAAGAGAGAGAGAGAGAGAGAGAGAGAGAGAGAGAGAGAGAGAGAGAGAGAGAGAGAGAGAGAATAGTATGTGTGTAAGACTTGAGGCAAGAAAGCTTGGTTTATACAAGAATAAAAAGACAGGATGGCTGGAGCTCAGTACATGAGAGGAAGGGAGGTTGGGCACTGCCGGGGCCAGCTGACATCAGTCGAACAGGACCTGAAAGGGGGGCGAGGCTTACGGAAAGATAGAGATAGAAAGATGGATAGAAATAAAGAAGAAACAAAAGATATGGGATCAGGAGGTCCACAACGCCCTCTTTAGGACTGTGGCCCCCGAGTTAATTTCACTCCACTCTTTTAAACAGTTCTGGTTACGTATTACACAATTCCTTGTTCCCCAAAGCTACATTCTATTGTTTAACATGTTTCCCCACTAAACCCCTTATCTTCCTTAGGCTATATCTTCATCCAAGACGCCACTTAAATCTTTTCCCATTTTCCCACAGACAGTTTGGCTATTTACAATGTTATGTGCTGGAGGGCAGTGTTGTTTGCTACCTACAGTCGAAGGTAACCATTCTCCGGGGGCAGAAACCATAACTAATCTTTAGAGCAGAGGGGCCAAGGGGCCCCGCCCTCTCGGAGAATCTTTGTTCTCTGAGGGCACTCTCCACAGGGCATGACATCAGAGTTAAGAAGGGCAAGCCACTAAGGGCCTTGTGGACCATAGTAAAAAGCTTGGATTTTGCCCTAACCCAGTGGTCGGCAAACTGCGGCTCACGAGCCACATGGGACACTTTGGCCCCTTGAGTGTGGCTCTTCCGCAAAATATCATGGCCTGGGCAAATCTATTTTGAAGTGGTGTTAGAAGAAGTTTAAGTTTTAAAAATTTGGCTTTCAAAAGAAACTTGATATTTGGCTCTGTTGACTAATGAGTATGCCAACGACTGCCCTGACTGGTTTTGCTCAGTGGATAGAGTGTCAGCCTGCCACTTGAAGGGTCCCAGGTTCGATTCCAGTCGAGGGCCTGTACCTTGGTTGCCGACACATCCCCAGTAGGGGGTGTGCAGGAGGCAGCTGATTGATGTTTCTCTCTCATCAATGTTTCTAACTCTCTATTCTTCTCCCTTCCTCTCTGTAAAAAAATCAATAAAATATATTTTTTTAAAAAGCAAAGCTTGGATTTTATTCTCAAGGGTCT
The DNA here is from genome assembly GCA_027563665.1 of Antrozous pallidus. NCBI lineage: Eukaryota > Metazoa > Chordata > Mammalia > Chiroptera > Vespertilionidae > Antrozous > Antrozous pallidus. The sequence goes on from CM050508.1 coordinate 195,123,557, forward strand.
GTGAAGACATTGGAGGGTTTATAATGCCAGTAGGTACAGTACTCTTTGCTCTGGGAGGAATTTGTGTGCCTTTCTGTAGTTGTTTTGGAATTAGTGAGCATGTATGTGCTTTAGGTATAACTTCTGGGGATGCAACATTGGTTAGTCGTTTGCACCCCCTGGTGGAGTTGGTGGCTCAGCTTGAATGGTTTCAGATCAGCAATAGCCAAGTTGATGAGCAATTTCTTCTTTCATTCACTCAACCAATAGTTATTGGGTGCCTACAATGTGTCAGGCTCTGTTCCGATGCTGAAGTATATCCATGAACAAAACAGACATGTGTGCCCTCGTGGAGCTTACATTCTGGTATGTGTGAGTGTGGGGGGAGAGACATTAAGCCAAGTTCCCTAGCAAATTGTTGGATGGGGTCAATGTTATGAGAGAAAAGTTAAGAGGCGAATTGGGTTAGGAAATTCAGGGAGGATGGTGTGCTTCAATTTTAAATATAGTGTGAGGGGAAGAAAACAGTGGCAGGGGAAGTCTCATTGAGAGGGTGGCATCTGAACAAAGATATAAAGGAGGTGACAGGGTGAGTGATGCTTTGATCAGGGGGAAAAGCATTCCAAGCAGAGGGATCAGCCAACACAAAGGCCCTGAGTTTACGTGCAGGTTTGAGGAACAGCAAACAGACCAATATGCCTTCAGTAGAGAGATAATGGAGAGAGTAGGAGATGAGGTTAGTTGCAATGGGGATGAGGGTGTATGGGTCAAATCTTGAGGGCCCTTAGGCCAATGTAAGAATTTTGGTTTTCACTTTAAAATAGAAATTCATTGGAGGAGCAACATGATCTGGTTAAGGTTTTAACTGAAGCCCATTGCTGCTGTGTTAATAGACTGTGGGAAGGCAAGGGTATAAAAGGGTAGGCAAACAGTCACACATTTACTGAGGTGTGAAATGGTCCGATTCTGGACAGATTTCAAAGGCAGGTCGTGGAGAACTTGCTGATGAATGTGGGGTGAGAGTGAGGAGTCAAAGATCTTAGTACATAATAATATTACTTAGTAAATTGGTATCATAGGAAGAGGTGATCAAGATTGCAGCCAAAAAATTTACCAAATGATGAAAGAGAGAGAGAAAGAGAGAGAGAGAGAAGAGAGAGAGGCACATCAAGCAGTTAATTAGTAATATTTTCTGGATTTTGTGTTAGTGAGCATTTTTAAAACCTGTAATGAATTTTCTTAAAGAGGGCCCCCAAATTGAATAAATTTCAGGCTGCCACAAACCTGAATTCAACCCATATTTGGGTAGTAATTTATTTTTTAAAAAATATGTATTTATTGATTTCAGAGAGGGAGAGGAGAGATAGAAGCGTCAATGATGAGAATCATTGACTGGCTGCCTCCCTCACGTGCCCACTGGGGATGGAGCCCACAACCTGGGCATGTGCCTGGTCCGGGAATCGAAATGTGACCTCTTGGTTCCTGGGCTGACGCTCAACCGCGGAGCTACACCAGGCTGGGTAGTAATTTAAAGTTAAAGAAAACATTACAATTTTTGTGTTTGACATTATAATTACATAAAATAATGTGCATAAAATAGAAGTTAATTGTAGGCTCAATACAATATTATTTTAAACTAATATTGGGGATAAAAACATCACCTTGAGTTAGCCTCCCCACAAGAGTCTTCAAAAACTTTGCACATTTCTTCAGTTTTTCTAAATCTACCAAATGCATTTCTCCTGATGTTCGCTTTAGGGAGGCAGGGAATACACGCATTTTAAGAGACCTTCTAGAAAATTAAGTGTTTTTCACTGGGGCACCGGAGCCTGAGCAGCCTGAAAACTAGTCTATCAGCACCAGGTACCCGGCACCGAGAGGGCGTGACCAGGGGCGGGGCTCCCGGGCTGGGGGGCGGGGACAAGACTTGAGGTGGGCGGGGTAGCGGGCGGGGCCTAGATGCTTCTCAGCCCCGCCCCGTTAGGCGTGGCACATGCGCCCAAAGGCTTCTGGTAGAACGAGGTGTGGATTATGAGGTGACCCTGGACGGTGACTTCCGTTTTCTAGGGATGCGCTTCCGGATCACGCTAACACCGCGGTTTCCTCCACTCGCTTGGTTCTACTGTGGGTCTGGACCGGTCCCCATGTCCTGCCGCGGGGCCCCTGCAGCCTTTGGGTGAGTCTGCGCTGCCGACAGGTCTGAGAGCGGCCGGACGAGTACTGCCTGTAGGGGGACGAGTTCTGGTCCCTGTGGGCGGGGGTTCTCTTTGCCTGCCCCTTGTCCCTGCTGTGCTTCCCTCACCTCAGCCCTCTGCCTCTCGCTGGCCTCGCCTCTTTCACCTCAGCTTCGCCTTTCTCGCACCTTTCGCTTCGCTGTTTTTCCTCAGCCTCAACTGCCTTTTACAGGCACCGGCTTCTTGCCTTTTGCTTCAGCGCTTCCTTCCGCCACTGCCTCTCGCCTTCCCCCCATACTCTCCGTTTAGCACCTCTCTTCCCAGACCCCTGACTCCGAGATCTCGCTGTTCTTTTTCGCCCGGCAGGACGGCCCGCGACCTCATGGTGGCCGTCCTCCTCCACTGCGAAACAGGGTGCTGGGTGCTTGTCCTCCAACTTTCCTCACTTTTGACCCCTCCCGGAACTAGGAGGTGACATTGGTGCTTTGCTTGGGGTTCTCCCGCCTTTTCTTGGCTCGCAGAGGGCTGTGCTATGCACCCCCAATCTGGGCAGGTTTACCAGGCCTGGGGGGAGTTTTGCCCCGAGGCGCTGGATTCGGCTGAACTCCGGTAGCTTCTGTAGTTTGGGAAACAACAAAGGCGTTCCCGGCCCCGGCTGCAGCACAGCTTTGGGCTTTCCCTAGAACCGAACCGACTAACAGGTAGCAGGCACACGTATCTGCTCGCGATTGGGCTCCGCTGATGTCGGTAACTGACAGGTCGTGAGGGCGGCCTGTCATTTTGATGCTCTCGACTCCAGGAGCATGGAGACGCACGCTCCTGGGGCAGAACGTGCCATGTTCTGGGCGGATCAGCTCTGTTTTCTGCATGGGCTTTACTTCCAGGACAGTTACAGTGACAGAGGACAGAGTTTCTTGGGACATTATTGGCCCCAAGATTTGTTGCCAAAATTTTTAGTAACTTGTTACGAAAAGGTTTTCTGATAAAGAATTCATTATAATAATAATTTCAAAGTACATTTTCTTCAGTTGAATTCAGTGTGCGTATGTCTTTATTCTTGCCTGTTATATATTGTTTCTTCATTTTTACTGTATTGACACTTTTCTGTTTTACTTCCTGTTTCTTCCTAAGCTAGACATTACAGTACTTTATTTCTTAGAATGTGCTTTTGGTTTTTTTTTTCTTTTCTTTCCCCATCTCATTCTTAAAACTATCTTTTGCTCATTTTGAGACAAGTTTCTCTTAAATCTCTTAAAATTTCTGGAGGCTTTTAGTCATCTCTAAAATGAAAGAATTGGATTTAATAATGGTTAGTGTCCTGTTTTCCAAATTTTGTGATCTGAGGTATATATTTTTTTACAGGATTGGATAATTTTTATATTTATTTTTCCAATCTTTATGGTATATGTCTAGCTTTTGATTGCAAACGTTTTTGTGTGTTCAGTTTCTATAATCATATAAATGGTGTTATAAAATTTAGTACTTAAGTGAATAGAATAAATACAGCTTTTAGCATCTGCTTCTCTTTTGACTAATAAGTTATAGAAAAGCCTCCCTCACTATATGCATCTGTGAACATAGCTTAGATCTTGGCCTATTCCAAAATTGGGCTGCTCCCTTCATCTATTTTTAGCAAAGGACTTTGGAACTTGGCCATATTAGTCCTAGAAGCCACAGAGAAGGACCCTTCTGGTTGGCTTCCAGGACTTACCTAACTGCTGAGGGAAGCCCCTTTACAAATACAGAAGTCCTGTACATGCACACAAAGAAGGGCGTTTTAGTTCCATCAAAACGGTAGCCTGGAGAGCACAATATAGTATGTAATTGTTTATTTCAATAAATTTATGTGATAGGAATAAAAGTTTTAGGGTAATAAATGTATGACAGATTTTAAAATTTAAAGCTGAAGTCATTTTGCCTTCAAATAAGGACGCTATGAAGAAACTGTTGGGCAGCTCTCGCTGGCTTGGCTCAGTGGATAGAGCGTTGGCCTGCGGACTGAAGAGTCCCAGGTTCGATTCTGGCCAAGGGCACATGCCTGGGTTGTGGGCTCGATCCCCAGTGGGGGGCGTGCAGGAGGCAGCTGATCGATGATTTGATGATTCTCATCATTGATGTTTCTATCTCTCCCTCCCTTCCTCTCTGAAATCAATAAATTTTTTTAAAGTGTTGTGCAGAAGTAGAAGTTGAAAGTTTTAACAAGTGCCTTTCTCTTTTCTTCTAAAACCACTATGATGTAGATTCTGCATAAAAGCCCTTACATGAAATGAGCGGCTATCGTCACATTGGAGCAGTTGTGTTCATATTCTTGGTCTTCATACCTTCTAGTGACCGAAAAGCTGCATCTCTTACCTATCTGCCAAACAACAACAACAAAAATTACTAGAGACAGTTTGGTGTGCACAGTGAGTCTTAACACTATTGATAGGTTCTGTGGCTTCAAGCCAAATGACATATAATGGAATCAATGTTACCATAGATTAATTGTTATAAAGAATTAAGTTCCTCTGCATCTCATCAATGTTAGAACAAAGCGACCTGGTCCTCAAGTAAAAACATGTAAAACAAAATACAGAAGAAAGTAAAATGACAAAAAATAAACCAAATTAAAAAAATAACTGGCAGGCATAAAACTAATATGCAAAAACGTATTTTAAACCCAACCCTCAGGGTTATAAACTAAGACTGCCAAACTAAAGTAGAAATTTCTATAGAAAACTGACAGTGAGACCTCTCCTGCACCACTATGATTTCAGAGAGGAAGGGAGAGAGAGAGAGAGAGAGAGAGAGAGAGAGAGAGAAACATCAATGATGAGAGAGAATCATCTATCGGCTGCCTCCTGCACACTCCCTACTGGGGATTGAGCCTACAACCCATGCATTTGCCTTTGACCAGAATCAAACCCAGTCTGAAGGCCAAAGCTCTATCCACCGAGCCAAACCAGCTAGGGCAATGTAGGGCTACTTTAAAATATATTTCAGAATATTAAGAATAGTTTATTCTTCCCATATAGTCACTAAATTGGTTTATACCAAGGGGTTGAATTGTTATAGTCATAGTGAAGTAGAAATTAGGCAGGCTTTCTATCTGCTGATTAACTTAAAAATACAAGTGCATGTTCTTGTACAGAATATATGGCTTAAGCTATAAACTGACTTGATACATTTTATTGGCAGAGAACATAGCAAACAGCAACCACATCATCATGTTGATGTTTTTATTTGGTCCCATAAACTTAATTCTTAGAGTATCTAATTATTAAATGTAAAAACAATTAGGGTATTTTCTCTGTTGCTTATAGTATATTTAAAAACAGATATTTGAAATATGGGCTTCATAATTTATCTTTACTGTTTTCCCTTTTAAATATATAGTAGTATTTTAAAACAGAAAAGGAAATGTGTAAATAGTGTCGACTTACAGTAAGTCAGCATATCATCCCAAGGCAGTTAGTACTTAATATTATAAAGATCTTAATACAGATTGTGATGGATGATGCACTTTAACTTTTTAGCTTGGTTAATATTTGAACTCGTTAGATTTTTTTATTCACTCTAGAAAATAGTAATTTTTGTAATACATTTCTTTCCATGTATTTATTTTAGATACCTACTATGTACAATTATAATAATACACTAGAAAGTGTGTTATTATAATTGTACATAGTAGGTATCTAAAAGAAATGAAAATTCATGCATTAGAGCAGCAGGGGAGGGTCCTTCAGCCTAACCTGCCCCCTCTCACAGTCTGGGAGCCCTCAGAGGTGGGAGGCGATCCCACAGTCAGGGAAGGTGATGCTCCCATCACACCTCTGCTGCTGCCACTGCCGGCAGCACAAGCCTCAGCTGGCCCTGGTTACCTGAGCCTCGGGTGGCCCTGGGCAGCAGGGCAGCCACCATCCAAGTCTTGCCTGGGCCTTGGGCCCTCCCTGGGCGGCTGGGCAGCCAAATCTGAGGGTTGCAAGGACTTGGGGACTCGGTGGGGCTGAGGGGACTGGATGCTGCCATCTTGTGGCTATGGGCACTGCCAGCTTTGTGATGGCATGACTGTCAATTTGCATATTTCCTTTTTATTTAGATAGGGTAGATAGACTATTCATGTGAAGTAGATGACATTACACAGGGCTGATATTTATACTTAAATATGTATAATTGGTTTTATTTGTATGCGAGAGGCCCAGTGTATAAAATTTGTGAATGGGTAGGGTCCCTATGCCTGGCCAGCGATCAGGACCGATGGGGGCCTTCCTTCGTTCTGCACCACCCCGCAATTATTTTGAAAACAATTGAGAATTAAGGAATCTGGTTAACAGAAAAACTATAATTATTTCTGGTAATAATTCCTGTCCTTTGATAACACGCGAGTGATTGAACTCCCAGTCTCCCAGTCAAACATATTAACCTTTTATATATATAGATAACTGAATTAAACAGTAAGACTTAGAATTCCTGCATCTCCAGGGTGTAGCAAAAAAAAAAAAAAAAAAAGGAGACAACATAATTAGAATTTAAAAAGATTTAACCTAAGAAAGTATTACTTCTTTTCAGTGACAATGGTATATGATTTTTTGAAGCTAGATTTTATGGTTTTCTGTTGTTTTCAAAGCAGTGATTTCTCTCGATTATTTGAGTTTAAGGTTTTTGCATTACTGTGCATCACAGCTTAATATAAAATCATGTTCTTTATAGGTACAATTAAATTTTCATTTAGGAAACTTTTTCATAACTGAACTATAAAAATTTGTAATGATAAACAGTAAAAATAAAAGCCAACTTTACATAGCACTTACTATGTGTCAGAAACTATTCCAAGTGGTTTACATATGTTAACTTTTAAATCCTTATTTTCATTTTATAAGTGAGAAAATGATGGCACAGAAATTGCATAACTTGCCCAAAGTAACAAAGCAAGTTAGTAGGGGAGCTGGATTTCAAACTTAGTCTTTCTGGTGCCAGAGTTCATGACCTTTTTGTACAAAGTTCTACTAATTTAGTGATTTCTTCCTTTATAGGTTAAGGAAAAAATTCCAATTTCTCTGAAACAGAAAAAATACTGCTTCTGCTTGGGAGTCTTGGGGCAGGGAATACTTGTTTGTTTTGTGTGTGTTTTTTAATGCTGGCCTAGGGCAAATTGCAAATCCTTCACTACCTATGTTTATTAGATGGCAAAAATCATATACTAAGAAAGCAAAACAGGAGCAGATCCTTCCCTTTTTAAAAATTATCTTATGGAAGAAGAATAGACAGTATAAGTAAAATGTATTCTATATTACTAAAATGTCTTAGCCCTTGACAATTTTTTTCCTGTCCTTTAATCTGTAAAATATTAAATTTATATAATAGTTTTAAACTCTGGTGCTTGTTTCAGCAGCACATATACTAAAAATAACTTTAAACTCTGAAAATTTAATGTTTCCAATGAAATATAAAAAAACAAGTTTGAAATACTTAACAACTTTGAAATATAAAAAAACAGATGACTAAAACAAATTTTGAACTTTTCTCCATCCTTATTTCCAAATTTGAAAATTTGTACAAAATTCAGTACATTAATATCTTTAGGACTACCATATGTAGAATAATATATTTTAAACGAGTGTGTGTGTTTTTACTTTAGGAAAGAGATGGGGGAACTTTCACAAGCCAATTATTTTTTAAATTAAAAAAGTGCAAATAATAATTTACAATATTATTCATCATCTTAATATTTTTATACTTTTATTATTTCCAAATTTTAAAAAATTGGTTCACTTCTAAGGGAAGGAGGTGGTTTTATATTAATTGAGATTCAGCTTAATGCAAGAGTCTGGCACTCAGCTGTGATGAGATTATTTTTCTAAATATTTTGAAAATAATTGAGAATTATAGAATCTGGTTAGCAGAAAAACTATTGTTGGTAAGAAGTGACACTTGGTTAGGGATACTAACTTTAATTATATATATATATATATATATATTTTAAGTATATTTTATTGATTTTTTTTTACAGACAGGAAGAGAGAGAAGAGAGAGGCATAGAAAGTCAGAAACATCGATCAGCTGCCTCTTGCACACCCCCTACTGGGGATGTGCCTGCAGCCAAGGTACATGCCCTTGACCGGAATTGAACCCGGGACCTTTCAGTCCGGAGGCTGATGCTCTATCCACTGAGCCAAACCGGTTTCGGCTTAATTATTGTATATTAACTCCACTTATTTTTTAAAAATATATTTTATTGATTCTTTTACAGAGAGGAAGGGCGAGGGATAGAAAGTTAGAAACGTCGATCAGCTGCCTCTTGCACACCCCCTACTGGGGATGTGCCCGCAACCAAGGTACATGCTCTTGACCGGAATTGAACCTGGGACCCTTCAGTCCGCAGGCTGATGCTCTATCCACTGAGCCAAACCGGTTTCAGCTTAACTCCACTTATTAATTCAGACATTAAGTACCCTGTTTTGTTTTGTTTTTAATAGTAGTTTTTGTTTGTCTTGTGTTTTTTTCTTTGGTGGGAAAAGTATGGTGTGCTCAAAAGTATAAACTTTGCTATGATGATTTACTTGTTGGTTTTTAGAATGTTCTTTGCTTTGATTTAAACATTTCATTTTTGTTTCAAAAGCAAGTCTTTTTCTATGTGGATTTGATAATCTGTTTATCTTCTAAGATTTCAATAGTTTTCTTTCACCTAAACTTTAATAATGTGGCAAATACTGAATTTAGGAAAAATTGGTAGTTTGTTGCTGTTAGCATTGTTGCTATGGGAATAATGAGAATGATTAGCTCTTAGATGGAATTGAACTTTATTATTTAGTTTCCATACTAGTTGAAAAAGATTTAGGTCAGGTTCATCTGTTTCTCCTTTTTTTTTTTTTTTCAAAATAAGAGGGAATTTTAATTTAGCTCAATGATGTTAATTTTTTTGTGAGGTTTTCTTTTTACAGACACATAATCCAAAATGTGTGTATGATCTTTTTCTTAGACTGTTTCAGAATTTAGAGATTATTGATTTAAAAAATAGCACATATGTGTTATATAGAAAATACCCTAGTAGTCAGTGTGTTATTACTTCACTGAATTTTCCAAATATACTTTTTCTGTTCACTAGGTCTTTGTTCTATATTAGGAAGCAGTGATGAGGTAACACTAATGAATATGTGTTCTTGAGGGTTAGAACCAGAGCTTTTGCAAAGAGAATTGGTTGTTTCTCATATTGATGTGGCATTTAATAGTAGCTAAGTGGACTGAAAAGCTTAGCTTTATCTCATTTCTGTGTATCTCTTGTTAGTATAGATTTATTTAGTTTTGGTACCTCACATTCTGTGAAATTATTTAATTGGATAAATAACTGTTAGACTATTGAATTTTACCCAAATGGTTTCCTTTTTTTGTTGTTCTTTTTCAAAGACTTGCCTTTAAAAAAGCTATAATTTAGAGAACCACTAAAACAAAAAATGTTATTTTCTATGTAGTTTGAAGTACATATTTTCCTCCTTTTTGACTGGCTACTTTTTTTATCTTCTGATAAAGTGGCTTTCAAACTTTTTTCACCGCAACCCACTATAAGATGCATTTTCTTTGTTGCCCAATATTTATACACATGACTGTACATATTAATATTTAAAATTGAAACAAGTTTCTTTAAACAATATTTATCTTTACTATTGGTGATACATAGTAATATTTCTACTTTATTTTGTTTTCTTATATTTCATTGGAAACAAATTTTTGGTCTTCAATAAGTTGATACAATCTATTAATATATTAATATTTGCAATAGTCTAGTGACTGCTAAATTTTTTTCCAGGATTGTGATTTTGGAATTGAAAATGTTTGCGTTTGCTAGTTTCTTCCTCTGAAATGTATCTTGATTCTGTTAAGCTTTTAACCTAAATAATTGTGCAGAACAATGAGGAAGACACTGTGGTTCTGATTATTATTGTTGTCATTTTTGTTCTTTACTGTGTCTAGGCACATCATTTTTAAAACTGCAGGAATACAGAATCATGAGGTTGAAAATGTTCAGTAATATACAGAGCTTCTCTCATTAGAATTCTTTGCTAGATTCCAACAATCTAAGGTTTGGTTGATTAAGTTGTTTTTCACCAACTTTGCTTATGCTTTTGGCAACTAGTCAAAAGGTTACAAAGCTGCTTTATTCTACTTTCTTCTGGCCCCAGTCCAGTCTTTGTAAGTCAAGAAAAGAGAAGTAGGGAGTGGAGTAGTTTGCTTCTGCATATGTGATCAGATAAAAGTAACAGATTGAAGAGTAATTTGGGTTTGTTACAGTGGACTGCATTTTTTGATTGTCCTGATTCATTTCCTGTACTGACAAAGGGGAAAAGATGGTGAAGATATCAACAGTTAGAGTGAGGCGGGGTCAGTGGGCATTCTCTACTATTTTCACCATTACTATCTCAACACAAGTACTTACTATTTGTCAGGCACTGCATAAAGCATTTCACTTGTACTAATTCACTTGTACTATTTACCTGGAAAATTTAGGAGAATTAGAAAGGATTAGAGAAGAAACTTGCCTTCTTAGTATCTTCTCATTACTCTGCTTGTGAATTCTGGCTGTTGGTTACTGTAGCATGGCATGACATGCATTTTTAGGCTTTTTAAAATCATCAGTCTTGTCCGTAGTTTGAGAACCACAGGCTGTGAAGCTAGGCTGCCTGGGCTTAGCTTGGTGACTTACTAGTTGTATAACCGTGGGCAGGTTATTCTCTGTACTTTAGTTTTCGCATCGGTGGAAATGCTGATAATATTGAAGTGTATCTATCTTATAAACTTACTGAGAGGAATAAATTAGTTGATATATGTAAGGTACTCAGATCAGTGCCTGATCCATAAAAAACATTCCATAAATTTTAACTGTTAATAGCTTATACAGTTGGATCCCTCCAAAAGTACTTACAACTGTGACGCTGCATATTTGCTAAGTAAAGGACATGATTGACAGTCAATGTTATATGGCCCAAAAGTTTTAAAACAACTTTCCTTGAGGACTTGGAGGGAAAGTTGTTGTGTAGAGTATTTCGAATCAAAGCCAGTGACAAAGAGTATCAGGGCTACAGGCCCAACTTGGTTTAATCTGTTACAGAAATCTCTTGTTATTTGGACCTTACCCTTAATAATTTTAATATTTTGCCCTTTGAAAACCTAAGAAGAACCAGTTAATGAATTGACTTTTACTAAAGACCAGGTTTGTTTCTTGAGTCTATCTTATGTTTAAGATACTTATATATTTTGTTTTTCTTTAGCAAGTGGTTATGTCTGCATATTCTAAGTTTTACAGATAGTAACTTATTTATAGTTATGACCGGCTTATGAGAAAGACATTACTATTTTCCCATGTTACAACTGAAGCACCTGAGTCTTAGGAAAGTTATATAATTTCTCTGTTTCCATACCGCTCATCAGCGTCAGAGCTGGGATTTGAATTTAAGTAGTCTGGCTCCACAGTTATTGCTTTAAGCTTGCCAAACCTGCCTCTTGCAGAGAGGAATTATGTTGAAAAGGGTAAATTAACAAGTGTAAAATTTTACTTAATTATTCTGCACTCTCTGTGTTGAAATGACAGCACTGAAATGATGGGTGGCGGATTTTTGAAGTAGTAAGTAAGTTCGAAGAAATAAAAGATTTAACGAATTGTATCTATTTTCTTTTTATCCTCACCTGAAGATATGTTTATTTGAGAGAGAGAGAGAGAAACATCCATGTGAGAAAAACATGGATTTATTGCTTCCTATACACGGCCAGACTGGGAATCGAACTCTCAGCCTTTTTGGTGTATGGGGCAACGCTCCAAGCAATTGAGCCACTTGGCCAGGGAAACCTAGATTTTATAGTTATTCTCACAGCTAAAGACATTTCAAAAGACTTATTTATATTAGTATAGTATATAGTAAATTTTACCCAGATTACTCTAGAGAGCTCATTGATATATAGAATGATACATAGAATTTTTATACATAGAATGTGATATATGGGTGAAATAGAGTACAAATCTTTCTATATTATTGGAAGCAATGAATTTCTAGAATATACATATTGAAGTATATCATATGTCAGGCAATAGTGTTATTGGAGAAATGCATGGATGGATGGCCTTTCTCTGTTGCTAGTGAGAGTGGGGTTCTTGGAATATTGGTAGAATAAGAATTTTCGGAGGCCCCTACAGGAGGATGAGATGTATTAGAAAGCTTTGTGTGGAATTATATTCTTCAGTTTGCAAAATTATAATTTCCCTTAAACCAGTCCTGAAAGAGGTGTAGCTGAGGATTCAGCAGAGGGCTGGGTCTGGTGTAGCATCAGATTAGTCACAGTCCATCAGTCCATTGTGTGGGCGAATGTATGGGAGTGTGCCCCTGCAATAAGAGAGCAGGAGTCCAGTGCAAAAGAGTGCAAGAGAGAGGGAACTTCTTTGTTTAGGAGATTAAGTATCGCAAATATTCCCGCCCTTGCGGTGGCCATGCCTACTCTGGCCAATGTCCTGTTCCTAGGTGTGACTGACAGACAAATAGGCATGCGTCTATTTGGTTTTCCCTTTGCTCCTCCTATCCAGTTAATTCATGACGATTTATTACAGTGCTATAAATGGCACCTATAGGAAATATTGTGCTGCTTGTAGAAATGTTCACTTCACAGCTTAAAGGAAACTGAAGATAAAGTTTTGGAGGCGGTGAGTTCTATGGAGTCTGGATCTTCACACATTAGAGAAATTCTTAAGCTTTGTAACTGACAAGTTAAAAACAAAACATTGGTCCATCCAAGGAGGGTTGGAAGGAATGTAGAACTGTTCGATTATTATATTAAGCTTACTTTGACACATTTAATTCAGGTTAACTCCTTTCTTCTCAATACTTTTTACTGTGGTTTTGGAATTTTTTCCTGTGGAACACATCTTATTTTAAAGAAAGCTTGTGGGGAAAAGTTTGCGTTAATTTTTAATTAAAGATTGGTTTAATAGACAACTTGAAAGGATGATTTTTTAAGAAGTAGTATTAGAAACTATAAAAACAGTTCTTTAGATAAACTATTCTAGATAAGATATTTTTCTTATTAAAAATTTGGTACAGCCTAAGTGTACTTTCAAATATTTTTTCTCAGTAAATGCTGCTAGTTTTCTGTTAACACATTGCAGACAGATCATGAGAATTCTCGCTTCATATTACAGTGTTTTACAAAATATCATACGCTAAAAAGATATTAGCTTGTAAGAATATGTAATAAATAACTTCAAATGCAATGGGTATTTAATTTTAAAGTATGCATTTAACATTTATATAAAATGTTTTTTGTACTCGTTCAATAAAAACTTATCTGGCCACTGGGTAAAGCTAGCAATAAAACTACTGGTCCACAATGTGTTAAGTGTAAAGTTACTATAAATATTTCTACAGCTGACAGTACCATGATATGTTATCAGTCATGCCTCCCAAATAAAGAAGCTAGAAGAATTCATCAACTTTACCTGAGTCAGTTGGCTAAGCTCTGTATTTATATGGAAGGAGTTGTCCAGCATGGTGATGGTTTTTTCCTGTCTGCAGAAAGTCCATCAGGGAAGGGTACACTTGGTTGCAATATTTTTTGACCACAGAAATGTGATTTGTGCTGTTGTCTGAATTATGAGAGCTAAAAGGGTCTCTTAAACCAGTGGTCGGCAAACTGCAGCTCGCGAGCCGCAGCTTGCCGCTCTGTTGACTGAGTTTGCTGACCACTGTCTTAAAGTCACTCTAAAAAAGCCTTAAGGGATGTCTGCTGAATGTAGATCTGCTGGATATTTGTGTTTATTTTAGCAGGAATCTAAGTAAATATGCTAGTAAATATGTTAGAAGTTTTCTAAAAGGTGGCAAATAAAAAATGGTTGCCATCAGCTGATAAGATTTTGGTGAATTTCTGAAAGATAAGAAACAGATTGCATCAGTAGAGAAACTGGGAGTAAAAATCACAGCTGAAAGTATGTGTAGAAGTTTCAGAAATGTACTTGCTCTAAGTAAACAGAAATGAAGAGTGGACGGGTGTCTATTCATCAAGTTTCCTGGCCCCTGCTCTCAGTTTTGATCATCTGGTGTGTGTCCTCTGGATAAAGCCCAGAGAAAAGTTTTCCAAACATTGAACCATCTGCCTGGAGAGGGCATATATTTCCTTATTTCTTCTTCCTATATTATTTAGTGTATGTGAATCAAATCATGTCATTCTCTTGCCTGAAGCACCCATTGCCTTCCTAAACTCGGTTGTATTTTACAAGTTGTGTGATCTGGTCCTTTACCTACTTCTGAGGCCTCATTTCCAACTCCTCATTCACTGGCTAACATTGGCTTTTTTGCTATTTTCAGATATGCCTAGATATTATCCTTTCAGCTTCTTCACACTTATTAGTTCCTTCAGAAAGCCCTTATTCACATCTTCTCTTTTTTAAAAATATATTGTTCAATACTTCAGAGAGGAAGGGACAGGGAAAGATAGGAACATCAATGATGAGAGAGACTTATTGATTGGCTGTCTCCTCCAAACCTCATACTGGGGCGCAAGCGAATAACCCCGGCATGTGCCCTGACTGGAATCCAACCGTGACTTCCTGGTTCATAGGTCGAGGCTCAACCACTGACCCACGCTGGCTGGATCTTCCTATCTTCTTATAGCTCTTTCTTTTTCATTATTCTGGTCTCTGATGAAATGTTACCACATCAGGGAAAAACCACCTTATCTAAAATAGCTCCCCTGGTCTGGCCAGTGTGGCCAGTGGTTGAGCACCCACCGATGTGTCAGGGGGCCACAGTTGGAGTCCTGGTCAGGGCCCATGTCCAGGTTGCAGGCTTCACCCTCATTAGAGGTGGTGTATAGTAGGCAGCCAGTCAGTGAGTATCATCATGGATATTTCTATTTCTATCCCTTTCTCCCTCTCCTTTCCTCTCTGAAATCAATAAATATAAAATCAATAAATCAATAAATATAAAATTTTAAAATAAAATAAAATAGCCCTAGCTGGTTTGGCTTAGTGGAAGTCAACCTGCGGACTGAAGGGTCCCAGGTTTGATTCCAGTCAAGGGCATGCACTTTGGTAGGGCACTTGCAGGAGGCAACCAATTGATCTGTTTCTCTTACATTTATGTTACTTTCTGTCTTGCCTCTCTCTCTTCCACTTCCTCTGAAAATCAATGGAAAAATATCCTTGGGTGAGGATTAACCCAGTAAAATAAAATAGCTTCCCTGTAGTCCAGGGGTGTGGAAAGGCTGGCCCAGGCCATTTAAGGTGGCCCACAAAATCATTTGGTCTGGCCCTGCTAAGGCATTGGGGGTTAATTAATTAAATGTTTGACCAAATGTAGGCTAATTTTTAAGTTGATAATTTGGTATGGCTTGCGAATGATGTTATAAGTATCCAAATGGCCCTTGGCAGAAGAAAGGTTCCCTACTCCTGCTGTAGTTACTCTCTGTTCTTTACCTTGTTTTATTTTTCATATGGTTAACCATATTTTTCATGGGTTACTTTGTGAAATTATTACCTTATGTATCTTTATCTTTCTACTAGAATATAAGTTTCCTTGAGGCTGGGGATTTTGTTCATTACTGAATTCCCAGTATCTAAAATAGTGCCTGGCATATAGTAGACAATAAATATTTTATAAATGAATGAGTGAATTTTGATGTTAGAGAAAGAAGCAAGAATAGACTGAAGCATTTATAGACTGGTATTACAAAAGCAGAGGAAGCAAAAAGCAAAGTAAGTTTCTAACTCCAGTGTTTCTTTCTAGGGTAATACTCTGATAGCTACTCTCTCTGAAGTCAGAAATCTGGCATAGAGACCAGATATATCCCTAATAATTTATAAGATGTTCAGAACAGATAGGGATTCATATCCAGAAAGCCAGTTAACTGCAGATACTGCCTAACAGCATAATTCACCCCTCTTTTATAGGCACTGGAAGTGGGTATATATAACTAGAACCTGCATATAACAATGGATGAACAAAGATTCTCATCCACTCTGAGGAAAAACTGTTTAATGGAAACTTCCAAATACAAATATGAACTAATAACCTAGATTAATTAGTCTTTGGAGAAAAATTAATAGTATGAGAGATACCAAATGCACTCAAAACCAAGGCAATAGTGAACAGTATAAATTGAAGGTAGTTTTAAAGATAAGCATTATCAGTAATTTCAGAAGAAACAAGAAATGTAAATATTAAAATTTTAAAGATAAAAAGGAGACTAGTAAATTAATAAGTATGAAGATTGAGCTGAGAGAGTTTCTCAAATCAAATGCAGAGGAAGTCAACAATGGTGGCAGAGAAAGAACCTCTGAAAACTTTCTCCTAAGAGCAATGAGAAACTTACAAAAATAGAACAACTTTTTCCAGAACTATGAGAATTAACCAAAGTTTGCAGCATTCTGGGAACATTTATTTTTTTAAAAATGGCTGAATTTCAGCAAAAACAGTATACTTTGTATAATTTTAACTTGCTTTGTTTCTATTCCCCTCTCTCCAGCTCCACAATAGCCTTGAAAACCAACTGCCCCCAATCATGGTGAAAACTAGCAGCCTCCAGAAGCCACTGGAAGGGGCAGAACAAGATTGGAACTCCTTCATAGCCCCATTCCCAGAAAATTGTTATTACTTGACCTGTTTGGTGGTGCCTTGAAATACATTCACAAGACTATTTGACCTGATGTGGAGCTCGTCCTGTACAAATAGCCTTTTCCCCATCAGGGTATTCACTGGAAACAGTTAGAGGCAGTTGTTGAACATCTTGACTGCCTGTGATAGTAAATAACAGTTGGGACAATCACCAGGCTAACCAAAAAGCTTAAAAGGAAAGGCTGAGGAATGAGATAGCCATAAGGGGATTTGTGAAGCTCTGATATATTTCTGGGAAATCTAAAAGGTTGTGCGTATGCAAGGGGCTGTGTGCATGTTTAGGAAAGACCTGAGAAGGCCCTAAGCTGTCAGTTCTGGTTCATCTTTAGGTTCTGTGCAAGTAGGTAGTGAAAACTAAGGCAGATTTGTAAACTACTGGCTGAGTGTTAAATATGTGCCCTGTTGTACATACAGAGCCCAGCGGTCTAGACTGGAAGACTTTCTTAGAAAACCTGTCTAATCACTAGCTCATCATTAATACTAATAGCAGAGACTTCAGCGGCCACATGTGACAAAGAATCCAGACTACAGAATTAGATTCTTTATTTTCCTATCCTATTTCATTTTTCTTACCACTGCTTAAATAATAAGTTAATGATTATCTTTCTCTTCCCACTGATTGGAATATCCACGCAATGAGAGCAGGGGCTTTGTCTTTTTGCGCAGGGCTTTATCTCCAGTGCTTAGAATAATGCCTAGTACATACAATACTTTTTGAAATAATGAATAAATGAATGACTCAGATATCAACTTCTATTCACTTTCTGTCTTCTAAAAATCTGTTGCTTTTGCCCCTTGAAAACACTGTTTTCATTTTCTTTGTAATTGTGTATTTTATTCTACTCCTTTATTGTTTTTATAGAGTGGATTTCTGTGGAGAGGGAATATAAATGGGTGTGCATTGTCAGCTCTCTTGAACTCAGTGTTCTGATTCCTGATTTTGATCAATAGGAAGGTGCTTGAGACTAAACTGATTGGGATGAAGTGTGGGAAGTTATGTGGTAGAATTCAGCATTCAAAAGAAAACAATGAAATAACCACATACTATACAAATAATTTTGACAATCTGGATGAAGTGGCTATTTTATTTTACTTATTTATTTCGATTTTGATTTTTTTAGATTTCAGGTTCTAATCATTACTATGTCTTATTCCCATGACACTATTTTATTAAAGTTAAGCTACACATTAAAAAAATTACTTAGGCCCAGTCATAAGATGGAGAAATTATTTGCTAAAATTTTATTTGGGGAGGTGTAGGGTAAATAATTCTTTATAGTTGCTATGAAGTTTTAAAACATGCATTGATTGATCTAATTAGTTGGTGTTTATTTCTACAGGCACGTGGTCATACTAAAAATGTGATTTGTAATTGCAATGACTTGGTTATCTCCTTTAATAATGGTTATTTTCTCAAGCATGAAGTGGCTATTTTAGAAAAACATTAACAGATTTGATCCCAGAAGAAAGAAATTTAATAGACCAATAACATTGAATAAATTAAAGTTGTCTTAAGGACTGCAACAAAAAACTTGAGATCCAGGTATTTTCATAGGTATGTTATTTCAAATACCCAAGAAAAATATACTTATGGCTCGTCTAGAGCAATGATTTTAAGCCTTTTTCATCTCATGGCAGTAATTACCAAAATTCTCCAGCATACCAAAAATGTATTATATTTTTTGCCAATCTGACAAAAAAAAATTTATTTTGTTAAATTAATTTTTTTGAGAGAGAAATATCGACTTGTTCCATTTATTTATGCATTCATTGGTTGATTCTTGTATGTTCGCTAACCAGGGATCAAACCCACAACCTTGGTGTATCAAGATGATAACCAACTAAGCTACCAAGCCAGAGCAAAAATAGGTATAATTCACATTGGACGGCTATTGTATTGGCTGTTTTCGTTTTCTAATTTTACAATTTAAGGGAAAAGGGGTCAATGCCCTTTACTAATCAGGTATTACATGTTTTAAAATTCTTGAGGCACACTGGTTGAGCATGGATGAAAAAAAAAAAAAAGGTTTACAATTCTTTTAAGAAAGCTAGTGAAATATTGATTCCAAACTTTCTAGGCAGCATGAAACAGGAAAATATGAAAAAATTTTACAAATATTAATATAGCTTCAATTCAACAGTACATGAAAATAATCTTCAGCCCCGGGGTTTCAGCTCTGAAATAAATGCATATGTGGTTCAATATTAGGAAATCTATATACATGTTCTATTAATAGGTGAGAGAAAACCACATGATTATTTTTTTGATGCCAAAAAAGCATTTGACCTAATTAATATCAATTCCTGATAAACATTCTCTGTATAATTAAAATTGACGAATTCTTATTTCACATGATTAAGAAAAATCTTATTTCAAACCAAGACCATTGTCATGCTTAGTGAGTGGTATGCTAGAAGAATTCTCATTAATATAAGGAACAAGAAAAGGAAGCCCAACATTTAGCACTGTTACATAATATTATAATGGAGGTGTAAGCCAATATCCGAGATTAATATTGGGAAGAGAGGAAGCAAAATTTTTGTGTAGCAGGGGACAATGTATATATGAAATTCTAGAATCAACCATTTACTTTCTTGTTATTAGAAACAATAAGAGACTTTGGTAGCGTGGCCCTTTACAAAATTAATGTACCAGTAGCAACAGCTTTCCTGTATATAAAAAGCAACTTCTTTAGAAAATATAATGAAAAATATAAGAAACAAAAAGATAAAATACCAACATAAGTAAATGGAGAGGCTCTACTAAGACATTTTGAAAAGATTAACTGGAAATGCTGTGCTCTTAGGGGAGCTCAATAATTGTAAACTTACTGGTTTTCCCTAAATTATTTTATGTACTAGATGCAATTTAAATTAAAATGTCATTAACTTTTTAAAAACTTGGTAACATTATTGTGAAGTTCATTTGGAAAGCATAAAACATGAGAAAGGAGAAGGAAGAAGAGAGGCTAGCCTTTCAAGTATTAAAACACATTAAAAAAAACCCTCTACCGTAGTTTAGGAAATTATTATATTTCACGTTGCTTTCTGAGGAAGTACCAAATAGACTCTGAAACATATAGACTAGTAACAAAGTCTAGAAATTTCATATATATATATATATATATATATATATATACACACACACACACACACACACACACATGTATATGTATATATAGTAATTTATGCATTATAAAATTGGCATTTCAAGTCATTGGAGAAAATGGCAAGATTTAGTAAATGGCATTAGGACAAGTGGTTAAGTATTTGGATCAGTCAAGTAACACCTAACACTTACTATGTATCAGTGTAGCCATCATAAACTCTTTGCATTTATTAACAAATTTAATTCTCCCGACAGCTTTGTGAGGTACTGTTTTGCCCTCATTTTATAGATTGGGAGATTGAGGCCTTGTGGAAATGGTCCTGATTTATTCTTCTACTCCTAGTGCTTAGTAAGACACTTATGAATGCAAAGGGGACTAATATTTTTAGGGTACCTCTACTATGTGCTAGGCACTGTGCATGGTACTAGACTCTTTTCCTAAGTATTCATCAATTGAACTAAAGTAAAATGAATCTAGCCCTACCTGGTTTGGCTAAGGGGATAGAGTGTCGGCCTGAGGACTATAGGGTCCTGGATTCCATTCAAATCAAGGACACATGCTTGATCCCCAGTAGGGGACATGCAGGAGGCAGCCCATCAGTGATTCTCATCAATGTTTCTGTCTCTCCCTCGCTCTCCTTCTTCTCTGAAATCAATAAAAATATATTTAAAAAATAAACAAAATCTATAAGAGTAACTAAAACATACTTTCCCAAGGTTTTATAGCTAGTAAGTAATAGAGCTAAATGCTTTTGACTGAATTCCATCTCTTTCCCTTATACTGATTTGCCTCATACATAAGCTCCTATTTAGTGCATTTGGAATGACTGACTATAAAAATGTGATCACAAACTTAGAAATGTTTCATAAAGCAAGTTAACACATTTTTGCAGCCTTTTGGTATTATGCCTATAAGCCATTTAAATATATTTTTTAAAGAAAACTGCTGCTCATATAATAATATTCTGAAATAAATTTTCAGAAGTATTTCAGAGATAGTATAGAGTTTTCATGTACCCCTTACCAGTTTCCCCTCTTGTTAATGTTTTTTGTGTGTTTTTAAATCCTCACCCCCGGATATATATGTGGAGAGGAAGAGGAGAGATATCAGTGTGAGAGAGACACTGATAGGTTGCCTCCTGTATGTGCCCCTACTGGGAACCCACCTAGTGTACAGGATGACATTCCCACCCACCGGCCACACAGGTGGGGCTCACATAACTATAGTGTATTTGTCAAAACTGAGAAACCAATATTGGGACATTATTATTATTAACTAAATAATAATAATTTTTTCACTATTTTTTCCACTAGTGTCCTTTTTCTCTTCCAGGATCCAACTCAGGATACTACATTGCATTTTATAACTTTATTTTAATTTTTATTTCTGGCTCTAACATGTCAAAACCAAATTATAAGATACCACTACTAGTCTTGCAAGAATATATTTTTTAGTTCATCTCTATTCCAGAATGTCATATATATATGTCATATATTCTTCTGGTGAATGTTCTTGATAAAGTGCTTAACACAGTAATTTTAAATGAAAAAAGTTTAAATGAAATGTTCAGTAAGTGCTTTAATGGAGAAGCATAATATTCTATAGATATCAAAAATGACTTTATGAAAGAAATAAAAAATACTTCACTCAAAATAGGAAAATATGAGTTTCAATCTCGAGGCGTAGTTTGCCTAAGATTGCTAGTTAAGATAAACTGGAAAAGACTTGTGTACCTTTCAGGTTTAACTCCATTAAGCAGTCCGTCCGTCCGCCCCCCCCGCCTCAAGCCAGTGGTTGGCAAACTCATCAGTCAACAGAGCCACAGTTTGTCGACCACTGTACTAAGCAAAACAAATAGTATACTGGTTGTATTCTGATTTTAGGTGGTTTTACAAATAGTAGTACAGATGCTCCTCACTTGCAATGCAGCCACAATAAACCCACCATAAGTTGAAAATATAAGTATTTTCTAATAATACCGTAAGTTAAAAATTTACTATCCCTAACCTATAACATCATAGTTAAGTCATACCTACCTTAGACGTTTTGAGAACACAGTATCTCAAAAACACCGGCAACACACTATTCTGTAGAGTATTGGTTCTTTATCCTCGTGGTTGTGTGCCTGACTGGGAGCTCCTGCTACCCAGTCTCATAAGAGAGTTTTGTACCACATATTTCTAGCCTGGAAGAAGATCAGAATTCAAAGTACGGTTTCTACCATATGTGTATTGCTTTTGCACCATCATATAGTTGAAAAGGCATAAATAAGTCAAATGGTCATAAGTCAGGGATTGTCTGTTCTTTAGTTTGTTCTCAAGGCAATATTAGATCCATAAAATACCTGGGAATTTCTTCCACTATAAATTTAGGCTTCGGCTCAGAGCAAAAGCATGAGAATGCTAACTTTGTAGTTATATGACAGTTCTGTTAGGCAAACTGTCCAATTATTTGGAAAGTGTTCTATTTTTACCCTGTTTATGTGTGGAAGCATTTTTGCATCTGTGTGTGTAATCATGTTTTGTCTTATTTATGTATTTTTCTTCATTTCCCACCTTTGTTTTCAGCTTGTGTATTTCTTCAGTGGCCAGATGGCCAACAAACCAAAGCAGACAAGTAATAGCAAAACGAACGAAAAACAAAATAAACTTCTATACTATTTGTATTAATTTTCTGTGACTGCCGTAATAAGTTACCACAAATTTGGAGGCTTAAAACACCAGAATTTTATTATTCTCTCGCAGTTCTGGAGGCCAGAAGTCTGAAATCAAGGCGTTGGCAAGGCGGCACTTTATAGCCTCTCAGGGGAGAATCTATTCCTTGCTTCTTCCAGCTTCTGGTGACTGCTAGCAGACTTTGGCCATATCCTACAACCTCTGCCTCCATTTTTTTTGTCACCTTATGTGTCAGTTAATTTTCCCTCCACCTTACCCTTATAAGAACATGAGGTAGCACTTATATGACACCTAGGCAATCAAGGATAATCTCATCTCAAAATCCTTAATTTAATCCTGCAAAGGCTCTTTTCTAAATAAAGTAACAATCCAGCAGTTCTGGGAATTAGGATGTGAATTCCTTCCTTCCCTTTATTTCTTTTTAATTTAAAACTTTATCCTACCATATTGCTAGTTACAAAATAGTTATGACAATGTAAAGTGTAGCATAAAAATATATGTAAATAATATTGTAATAACTATGGTGCCAGTTGAATACTGGAACTATCAGAGGGAACAGTTTGTAAAGTATATGATTGCCATTCTAACCATTATGCTGCACATCTAAAACTAATATGAAATAATACTGAATGTAAACTGTAACTAAAATTTTAAAACTAAACGAAACCTTTAGCCTACTAATAAGTGAGGGAAAATACTAAAGGCTTCTAACCTCTAAGTAAGTAGTATCAGTGCTGTGATCCCTTGTTATAAATATAATATTAAAATTTGAAGTAAAGTTCATCATTTCTTGCTTTTTTGGGGATAACACAAACTTCACAATGAGGTTTTCCAATCAGTTAACAAAACCTTGTAAAGAATTAAATTTGTGATTTAAGGCATCCCTGGTGAGAAGTGAGAAAAGTGAAGATTTTAATTTTTTGTGCCTCTAAATATATTGAAGATTCTTAATGAACTAGTTTGAGTAAATATTCAGAAGAATCAAGAGCCTGGAAATTGTGTTTGATTGAATATTTATTGAATGCCCACCATGTGCTATCAGATACTAAGAAGAAGGTGGGTTCTGCCATTGTGCAGTTTAGGAGTAAGATTCCACAGAATCTTAGAAACAAGAGAAAATTAATGTTAGCAGAATTAGCTGCCAGATAGAGAGACCACAATAAAGGTCAGAGGAGTAAGTCGTTTTGAAAAATTCTTAATTATTAACTGGTAATAAAGCAGGAAAAGCTTTCTCTAATAACTGAAGTTTTAGTAGGTTGGAAGATACTTTGTTTTTCTAAAATATGCTTTTGTCTCTGACTAGAAATAGTAAAAATTTATTTTCATATATTTTGTGATTAAAAGGACCTGTTTCATTAACAGATCAAAGCCTGTACATTAGAAATTAAAGGCTTACGGTTGTAAAGAGAAAGCAAATTCTTTTTTTGTTAGACTGTACAGGAAGTTAAAAAGTAGCATAAAAATAATCTTATTTTAGGATTTTTAGTAAGTCTTAAAGTGCCAGATAACACATTTAAAAAGAAGTTTTAAGTTTAAGAACTTGTTGCTATACCACAGAGACTAACGTAACAGAATAGTTGAGAGGAATAAATAGTCTAAGGTAATATTAGGAATGCTTTCTTTTTTAGGTAAACTAGGATGTTTAATTTTAAGAGAACCCTCTTTCAACAGGATCATTCAATTCTAAAAAAATGGTATCATTCTTTTAAACTTTTCTTCTTTCAGAAGCAGCAGTTATATTAATCTTAAAAATGTGAACACCCCCTACTTTCATTTTTCTGCATAGGACCATGAGAATGGATTAGGTTATCTTTCACATTTCCAGGCAAAATTCAAACCAAACAAACAGCCCCTTCAGAGTAAACAAACAGCAGAGAGCATTGCATTACCCCAAGAAAGCTGTAGATTTCTTCACAGGCACCAGCAAATCTCGCTAGTTTTGCACTCTTTCACAGGATTTTACAATTATGATACCAAACACTGACAGAAAACTCCCTGAAAAAATAAAGCAGCAATTTTCAATCAGTATACTGTGGCACACTGTTGGGACACAATTTTTTAAAACATGCAATACCTGACTAGTCAGGGGCACTGACCTGTAGCCCCCTTAGGTTGTCAAATTTAAAAAGAATGGATCAAAATACCTATTTTTGGGTGAGATTGGCAAAACAGTACTTTTTGGTGTTTGCAGAATTTTAATAATTTATGTGTGCCCTGAGATGAAAAAGGTTGAAAATCGCCGACGTAAAGCCAAGACAAAGGTGTCTGTCTGTCTTGAGTAACGAGACACACTGTGAGTTCCAGTCTTCAAACATGATTGAACTGTCACTTACAATGTGACAGTGCATTCATGGGACCATCTGCAGACTAGTTTTAACAAAGCACACTTAAGCAGACATGACTGTCCTAAATTGTTTATGAGGTAAGACTTTTACGAACATTACTTATATTATTGGTAAGGGTGGAGCTGGAGAGTATTGCGCCTTCTCCAAGCTGCGCAGGGAGAACCGCCAATAATGTGGGGGACTGTGGTCCTTCCTGAAGCCAGGGGCTCCTGCAGCCTGCAGACGTCAGCCCTCGCGCCTCCCTGTGCTGGTGGACTGTTGTGCTGACCCACTAGGGGTCAGGATTTCTTCTGAGAGCCTTTTGGGGTGGATCAATGAGGATAACCTCAAAGCATTTGCACGTGGAATCTTCACCAGCCCAGTAAGAATTCAGGACTCTCGGAGCCCCCCCGCCCCCCCGGGAGCGTCCAACTCGCTCTTCCGCCGCAGACTGAAGACTTCCAGCAACTTTGGCTGGTTAACACCGGTGGACAGGCTGGCCGTCGGTCGCACCTTAGGAACAGGGCCCTGGCTGCCAGCACATGCACACGAATCCGACACATGACATAACCTGAGGTGGCCTGTAGCCCAGCCTGCACGCTTTGCCCGGCCGGGGGTGGGAGCAGAGCGGGGAGGCCTGCACCACCAGCGCACCCTGAGAAGGAAGCGCATTACGACGGACTGCTGCTTCCTCCGTAGCTCCTGGGAAGCACCATCGCGGTTTCCCTGTGGCCGCGGCCGGCCGGGTGGAGAGGAAGAGCCTCTCCGGCAGTCCTCTTTGGGCCCCTTCTGGGAACCGGTTTCAAAGGGGAGGTTTGACGCTCAGTTCTGCATGAAGGGAAGGAAGACAAGGGAGTTCAGAATCGGGTCCCACTACCGAGTCTGCTCCTTGCAGATAGGAAGCAACGCCTTCACATCTCCGGTTTAGTTTATTCAACCCTAAAATAAGGATTACCTCTAACAACTTAATAATCTATATTCCTTGTAGCATCATTTGTTACAAATTTTCTTCCATTCACAGAGTGACTATTTTCTGCCCAGAAGATTAAAATGAAATGCGAAATGTCTTCCGATACCAAATTCTTTTAACTGTTGGAAGTTGAAAGCTTTTACTGAGAACCATAAAATGAAGCAACCCTGGGTTTGTGTGCAGTATCTAACTTGACTTCTTATGAAAGAGATGACAGAGCAAGAAAACCAAATGAGTCTTTCTCTGTAGTGTCCTCATGGACTTCTTTTAAGATTAGGGGGTAAGGGAGGGTCGTGACTATTTAAATTGCTGCTCCCTCCAAGTCAAAGTTCCCGAGGAAAATGGATGAGCCAGAGTGTAGAATTTGTGTCTAATTTTAGCTCTATACTTGAACTTTTTTTTTAAGCGGACAGATCAAGATTTTTATTGTCATACAATAAAACAAAATATGACCCTTGGAACTGGATCACTCGACCCTGTCTCTTATCTCCGTCCGGTTGGAAGCGCGCGCACCTCGTAATGGCCCGCGGTCTCGGGGGGCTGCGGTGAGGCTCGTCATCCAGGCCTCAGTGCCATCTTGCAGCTTTATTTAGCCTTTTCCCGGAAAATAGGCTAGTCCCCCCACCACAGCCACTTTGCTGCCTGCCTTAGCGCCACCTGCCCTGCACGCACAGGAATCCTTGCCCTTGTGCTGTGTTACTTCGCGGGGCGATGCCACATTTCTTAGAGAAAATTCGGCGGGTTTAAGGACCGTTCACCGTGTTTGTGAGCACTGTCAGCAGTGAAAGCATGCTTGAACATTTTTATAGAAGCATTTAAAAAGTGATATACCTAAACATTTTACTACACACACCTTAAGCATCCCGCATTGTATTTCTTTTTTCTTTAAATATATTTTATTGATTTTTCACAGAGAGGAAGGGAGAGGGATAGAAAGTCAGAAACCGATGAGAGAGAAACATCGATCAGCTGCCTCTTGCACGCCCCCTGCTGGGTTTGTGCCCGCAGCCAGGGTACATGCCCTTGACCGGAATCAAACCCGGGACCCTCCAGTCCGCAGGTGGATGCTCTATCCACTGAGCCAAACCAACTTCGGCCAGCATTGTATTTCTTTGTGCTTTTGATTCTTACCAAATTATACTTCAGCCATTATTCTATAATTATTGTAAAGTCTTAGGTTTTTCCCCCCACATTTTAAATGAGCTTGTATTAAAGTAGGTTATAGTTTTCATCTTAATATAGAATGTTTAATTGTATAATTACAGCATAAGTAAACCATTCTCCACGTGTTGCTTGTTTCTAAGTTTTCATTTCTGTGAAAACAAACTTTCTCTTTTTAAAATAGAGTTAGATTCTTACTCCTGTTTTAATTTTAGGGAGGAAAGAACAAGAAAAATTATTCAGATCATGAGCAATTTTATGACTCTTTTATACTCTTTAACTGGAGAACAGTCTGATTTTAAAGCTGTGCCTGAATATTTCTTATCTTCTTGGAGTCCAGATAACTCTAGGTTTTGTTGTGTAGATTTATTTTTGGTAGTTGAATAGGTATGAAGTGTTATCTTAAAAATATTAAAATTTATTTAGTAGGGAGAATCTTTTTCCCAAGTGCTGATTTGATCTTAAAAACTATGTCTTTTGATGGATATATATATATATATATATATATATGTTAGTCATTGTTTGCCACATAATAGATGATCAATAAGTGTTGAATTGGTTGGATTTATTTTATAGACATTAAGCTTTATCGTGATTATTGCAGGTGTTGCTTACATTTACTCTTAATTTTAGGTTTATTATTTTTTTCATTGCATGAAAGTATATCTTACATAATTGGATCTGTTGATTAGTTGCTTATGCTTCTATTGCTCAAAAATTTATCTTTCTACAGATGAGATAAGTATGCTATTCTCCATTTTTTAAATGCTACTTGCTCCTCATATATTTAGAATTAATCATAGTGTATTATGTGGCTATGTTTTTCTCCACATTGATACTCAGTTTTTATGACAACATTTTTTAAAAGTAGATTTTTCTCCACTTAAAAGAACTTTTAAGATTTGATCATTATTTTGGTATTTCTAGTCTCATGTTTTGCTTTGATTTTTTTAAAAAAATAATATGCTTAACAAAAACTATTTTAACCATTTAAAGTATACTATTCAGTGGCATTAAGTACATTCACAATGTCAGCTATTATCACTATCCTCTAGTCCCTTTACTGGATATATTTCTGAAACATGATTGTTATTATTCTCAGGCAAATTGTTTAAATCTCTGAATCCCAGCTCCCCTGTCCATAGAATAAGGATGATGTTCATAGATGACCTTTATACTAGATCAGCTATTATTGAATAACAATACTTGAAGCAATCACCTTAAAGTCATTAGAAGAGGCTATTTTGCTTTTTGTTTTCATTCTTCAAGGCATACACATACTTATTTTTTGAGGGTATTATGGTAAACATTTGCTAATTATTTCTTTTTTTTTTTAATGGTATTGTATACTTGAAATTTGCTAAGAGTAGATTTTTAAAATGTATTTATTGATTTTTTTTTTTTTACAGAGAAGAAGGAAGAGGGATAGAGAGTTAGAAACATTGATGAGACAGAAACATCAATCAACTGCCTCCTGCACACCCCCTACTGGGCTTGTACCCACAACCAAGGTTGCATGCCCTTGATTGGAATTGAACTGGGGACCTTTCAGTCCACAGGTTCTGTCCATTGAGCCAAACAGGTTAGGGCTGCTAATTATTTCTTATAAATTCTGAAGCAATCCATGTATTAATAAAAATCTTAAGTAGTTATAGACCACTTTTTTTTATTACTTCTTAAAGCTACTATTTATAACTCTTATTGCTGAGATATATTTAATTTTGAAGGGCTATTGATTTTTTCCAGGGAAACTTCTGTAGCCTTTGGTGTACTCTGAAAATATATGTAAGGTTCTGGAAGGGGTAGTAAATAGACTTCTAAAATACAGTGTAGCTATGATCAAATTTATGAGCTACCTGTTATTTAAAACTGTTTCAAAGCTATTCAGTTAACTCTTGAAAATCTCTGTGCATACTTAGCTGCATGCAAGTTTCCCTGCAAGAGCGTATAATCAGACTGTTTTGCTCTATTTAGACACTTGTCTTGGTGTTAACAATTAAAATTGATATATATTATGTTTTCACTGAAAAAAAAATCGACCTTTATACTGTGCTTTAAAATATTTATATATCTAATTTTAAATTTCCCATTCTCTGTTTTAGAACTATCACACATTGAAGTAACCCAAGTTCTTGCCTATGGCTATTTACAACCAAGGGTAATTTTAGTGTAATACTTTAATATTTTTATGGTGAACTTGGTACAAAGCAGAAATTATGTGGTTAGAATCTTACTAGAATTTTGAAATAAAATATTTTTTAATCTTTATTGTTCAGATTATTACAATTGTTAACTCTTTTTTTTCCCTCATAGCTCTCTTCCACCTGGTTCCCACCCCACCATCTGCCCTTACACCCCCCCCTACACACACACACACACACACACACACACACTGTCTTCATTCATAGGTATATGATTTTTATCCAATCTCTTCCCACACCCCCCACTCACCTCTGTCCCCCCAAGAATTGTCAGTGCACTCCTTTTCTATGCCACTGATTTTATTATATTCACCAGTTTATTCTGTTCATCAGATTTTTTATTCACTTGATTTTTAGATCCACTTGTTGATAGATGTGTTATTTGTTGTTCATAATTTTTATCTTTACCTTTTTCTTCTTAAATAATACATTTCAGCATTTCATATAATACTGGTTTAGCAGTGAAGAACTCCTTTAGTTTTTTCTTATCTGTGAAGCTCTTTATCTGGCCTTCAATTCTGAATGATAGCTTTGCTGGGTAGAGTATTCTTGGTTGTAGGTTCTTACTATTCATCACTTTGAATATTTATTGCCACTCCCATCTGGACTGCATAGTTTCTGTTGAGAAATCAGCTGACAATTATATGGGTGCTCCCTTGTGGGTAATTAACTGTTTTTCTCTTGCTGCTTTAATATTCTCTCTTTGTCTTTTGCTTTTGGCATTTTAATTATGATGTGTTTTGGTGTGGTCCTCTTTGGATTCCTTTTGTTTGGGGTTCTGTGCCCTTCCTGGACTTGTAAGTCTTTTTCTTTCACCAAGTGGGGGAAATTTTCAGTCATTATTTCTTCAAATAGGTTTTCAGTATCTTGCTCTCTCTCTCTCTCTCTCCTTTTGGCACCTCCAAATTTGGATGTTGGTATGCTTGAGGTTGTCCCAGAGGCTCCTTACACTGCCTTCATATTTTTGGATTTTTTTTTCTTTTTGATTTTCTGGCTGAGTGTTTTTTGCTTCTTTGTATTTCAAATCTTTGACTTGATTCTTGCGATCCTCTAGTCTGCTGTTGGATTTCTGTGTGTTATTCTTTATTTCAGGCAGTGGATGCTTAATTTTTAGTTGGTCCTTTTTCATATCCTTGAGGATCTTGCTAAATGTATTGACCTTTTCTAGGAAATTCTTTAAAAACCTTAAAACTGGGGTTTTGAACTCTATATTCAGTCGTTTGCTTTCCTCCATTTCTTTCATTTGTGACCTGTTTCTTTGTCTCTGTATTTTGGCTGCTTCCCTGAGTTAATAGAGTGGCTTTGTGTGCTAGGTGTCCTCATAGGGCCCAGTGGCTCAGCCTCCACAGTTACCTGAGGTGGACACTCTTGGTGCACCCCTTTGTGGGCTGTGTGCACAATCTTGTTGTAGTTAAGCTTTGATTGTAGTTGGTATCACTGGGAGAAATTGACTACCAGGCCAGTTGCTCTGATGATCAGCTATGTCTACGCTGGGAGAATCTACGCTGGGAGAACTTACGTGCTGGAGACACACTTATGAGATAAGACTTGCAAAAGCCTTTGTGCTCAGCTTGATGGGGCGGAGTCTCAGGGCAGAGCTGACAGCATTGGTTTCCCATCAGCCCTGCCCTAAGAGGCCCCTGGTCTCAGTGTCCCGTGGTAATTGTTGCAAGCACCTCTGAGAGAAAGTCACCCTTGAATTTCGCCTGCTGCCAGACAGTCCAGTTTCTCCCCAAATGAGTCTGGGTCCCCAGAGTCTTGCCCGGAATTAGAATTCAGAGCAGTTGGAAGCTTTTGTCTCCCTCCCAATTGAAAAAGCCAGCCACGTACTCAGTTGCCAGTCCTCTGCGCACGCGCCTTGGTACCTCTGCCTTCTGCAGCTCCTCTGAGTCTCAGTGTGCTTTTCTCTTTCCTTCTAGTTGAATTTCCACTCAGCCGGCCTTCCTGTGGCTCTGGATTATGTCCATTTTGTCTTTTAGTTGTAGTTTTGAAATTGCTGTGCGAGGCAGCAGTGTAGGTGTTTACCCATGCTGCCATCTTGGTTTCTCCATGGAGGAGTATTTTAGTTGTAGCCCATGCTACAGCTCTGCTGGTCTCCTCACCACTCTGCACAGAGGCGCGTTTACTCCCCCTGTGACTTCTGCTTGGTTGTGACCTCACATGGTCTCTCTTCTTTCTGACCGAGCTCAGACTACTCTGATGGCCTTCCCAGAGGCCTCTGGCCAGGGGCATTGGCTTTCTTCTAACAGCACTTTAGGCTGGAAGGTCTAACTTTATCTTGGTTTCTCTGAAATAAAGTATTTGTTACTAATTATTTCCCTTCTAATTTCTAAGGATTAAAAATTATGGCTGTCATATTATAAAGTGATCCTGCTTTTATTTATGAGCATGTGAAGTCACAGTATTTAAAAATCATATGACCTTTATGAATCAAACCAAAGTTCTTATTTTTTTCATATCAGCATTGGCAGGTAGGGAAATACTCTTTCTGTTTTCAATTGCAGACTTTTTCAGATTTTTAACGATGAAGGCATATAGATACTACCAAACTCCAAAAAAAGTGATAAAAATAATTGTATATAGAAACAGTTCTAAAAATTGAAACTAAAAAATTATGAAAAGATATTACTATTCAAATGCCTTATAAAGGTTCTCAAAACAAAAAATGAATTCAGAGCGTGTTTTGTAATATCAATATCTGTTTGGCTAAATTGTAATTATATTAATTTACATTACATTAAGAATCCACTTTCCCCTTCTATGTCAAGCTTCATATTTAACTCTAAAACTTCTACATGGAAATGAGAATACTAAGATTTCTATTGTAATTCCGTATTTTTTGTTATTGTCAAATACTGGATCACTGTGTCTTTGTTATGTAACACTTTCATCTGGTTGCTAGTAAACTCGGCTTTTGATTTTAAGCAATGTGCCACTGTAGAAAATGGTGTGAGATGTTAACATTAAAACTTTTAGCACATTGGTTAATATTAGGAATTTGATGAATACTTGCATTCTTGTATTTAGTATGTTTTTATGTTTTAGGTCTTTTAAATTACAAGTTTTTGGAAGGAAGGGAAAATACTGTATTGATGGAAAGTAATACCTTAGATGCATGTTGTGATGGAATTATATGAAAGGTAATTTTTAGGGATGGAAACAACAAAGGATCTTTCTTTTCGTAGAATAAATCGGAGAGGTAGAAAGGGATATCTTCTAATTGTTCCTTTAAAGAAGGTTTTCTTACAATTTACCGTAGAGTTTTTCTCAAGAAAAAAAGAAAATTAGTCCAATTTCATTATAAAATCACAGTAATATTAGCATACATCTAGAAAGCAAAATCCAAGATTTTAACATTTAATTTTGTATAGCTTGAAAATTTATTTCTCTACTACTAAAAAGTAATATTTCTTGTCATATAAAACCCATAACCCATTTTGATCAGTAAAAATCTATGTTCTTAAAGTTGTTCATATTCTTAAAATAAATTAGTTTTTGTGTTTAAAAACAAAATTAAAGTAAATGATTTTATTTTATTTTTAAAAAATATATTTTATTGATTTTTTTACAGAGTGGAAGGGAGAGGGATAGAAAGTCAGAAACATTGATGAGAGAGAATCATCCATCAGCCGCCTCCTGCATGCCCCCCACTGGGGATGTGCCGCAGCCAAGGTACATGCCCTTGACCGGAATCCAACCGGGACCCTTCAGTCCGCAGTCCGATGCTCTGTCCACTGAGCCAAACCAGTCTCGGCTAAAGTAAATGATTTTAGTATCCTTTTTAAAACAAAACAAACAAAACAAAACAATTTTCCTTACCTTCCTACCCAGAGATAAGTTTTAAAACACTTCCCCTATGAGAATCTACTAGCTAGAGAGTGCAGTTATTACAGTTAAGTAAAACATGGAATACTATCACTTTCTTTTAAGGTGAGAGCTGGTCACATAAAAATTCAACAGATGAGGTATTAAAGGCATTACATATTCCTATTGATTTGGTCCTATTTTGCTCTTAAGGGATCAATTCATAGATGTGCATTATGTTCGTTTAGGCAATATTAAAATCCCATAAAGACATTTCAGTTTAAAACTCAGATATAAGTTGACAAAACATAAAAATGTTTCATCTTTCATAATTATGAGTCATTTTCACGTCACATTGATTATGCTGTTCTGGATAGAGCAAAACAAGTGCAGGGGAGAGAGCGCCTGTGAGCTTTAGTTACTGTGCCCGTAATTCCGCAGCGGCAGTCACCTACGTCAGGTAGTATGAGCACTAAGCTTTTGAGGCTTTGTGTATGAGCTACACGTGAGTGCACCGAGTATCTGCTTCTGACCTTCAAACTTTTTTCCCTTTTGACATTCTAGATCAGGGTAGGGAGTGAAGCTGTGTCAGAGTTAGATACTTATTTAATCTGGCTAGCTTGCACGTGTTTTTCTCTCCTTTTCCCATTCCGGAGTGCGGCTCTGAAAGTGTTTTGTATAGAGCAATAGAAGTAGAATGCTGGTATATTGGCATAACTGAAGTTTTTCATTTCCCTCTTCATGTTATTTATCTGTTTTCATTACTTCTGCAGTAAGATTCTATACTTTCTTTATATATGAAGTTGGTTACAGTGGTTGCTAGAAGTGAAAAAAGGTTTGACCTTAATTAAAAGCATAAGCAATCACATTTGTTTGGGAGCAGTGCTAGTTTCATTTCGGTCCATTGTAATGGAGTTTTTCTTTTTTATAATGTATTAAAGTTTTCTAATGGCTGTCTGTCTCTCTTGCCAGAAGGGAATAATAAGGTGTTTTTACCAGTAAATTTGGGATTTGTTAGTTTGAAAATCAAACCAGGAAAAAAGAAAGGGAGAAAGAAAGAAAAAATAGTGGATATCCTTATAGTTTTTAAAATAAAAGAGGATGTTCTGTTTTTCTTTGTTAGTTTAAAAATCAGACAAGAAGAGCAAGATGTAAGGATTTAAATATTTTCCTTAAATGATTGACTAGACGTATATTTAGTGGAGCTCATTATTTCAGACTAAAATTGGATCCCGGCCCCGGCCAGCTCTCAGTTGGTTGGAACGTCGTCTCGTCCACCAAAAAAGTGGCCGATTCAGTTCTAAGTTACAGGTTCCAGCCTGGTCAGGCTGCATCCGGGAGGCAAACAATTGATGTTTTTCTCTCACATCCCTGTTTCTCTCTTTCTCCCTTCCTCTCTAAAATTAATAAAAACATATCCTCAGGTGAGGATTAAAAAGATAAATAAAATTTACATGATTATTTTTTCTTAATTCTAAAAATCTAAATTTTTCTTGTTTGCATTATTAAAGTGGATCCAGAGAATTTCGTTTTCCTTTATATTAATTATATGTACAGATGGTTGTGAATGCATTTAATTTATATTATAATTTGTTAAATTTAAAGTGATTCGGCGTGTCTGTGTTAACATTATATAAATGTTCCACATGAGACCAGGTTAGATGTTATCCTAACTTACTGATTTGCTAGGCTAGTTTTTATCATTAAAATATGTAACTCTAATCCTAAAAAAACTGTCCTAGTTATCAGCACATTGTAAAATGTTTAATACATTAGGCACTATAGTAAACATGTTTTAAATACAGCAGAAGTGGTTCCACGTGTTGGCTTCTGCAAGATATAAAAATCATTGCGTATACCTATCTTGACTTGGTGTAGCATGTCAGTTTTGAAAAGCCATGTGCAAGTTTGAGATTTTGAGATTAGAACTCACGTGGAAAGCTTGGGGTAGCAAAATATTAAAAAAAATTATTTTCTGATGGCCTGAATGATAATGCCGTAGAGTACATAAAGCTTTGAATTCCCCCGTTTTTAAACAGACTGTGAAGACTGCTGAGAGACACTTGCGATCCAGTCACATAAGTGGAATAAAGAAATATTGGTCCTCATGGAAGAAGAACAAGACTTACCAGAGCAACCAGTAAGTATTTCCTTTAACAATTTAAAGTTGGTTGTAGAAAAGCTAATCTTAAGAGATTTTAAATTATTCAAATTCCAAATTAAAAATAAAAATAAGGAAAAGACTTCTTAATACTTCTCAGTAAAAAATTTTATATGACCTCAAATGCATGTTTCGTTAACAATGCTAACGAGTGTGCTTAGAAAATTCAGCATTACAAAGTTAGTATTGTATTTGGGAATGTCATTAAAAAAAAAATCAGTGGATATTTCCTTTTGTAGAATCCTTTTGCTTGGTCTGATCTGTGGCCGGGCAGCTGTCAGGGAAGGGCAGTCAGCCATCGGGGTGGGCTGAGGTGCAGCAAGATGTGCTGTGGGTCCCGATCAGTTGTGGGACAGACCAGAAAAAAGAAAAGAAAAGGAAAAACAATGGATATTCTTACAGGGTTTTTTATTCTTATAGTTTTTAAAATAAAAGAGAGCATTTATTTACCAAACAGTATACACCACTTCTGATGGAAATACTTTTATATTTACCTAAATTTTCATAACTGACCTAATTTTTTAAGAAGTTGTAGTAGTTGAAGAAAGTGTAATCTGACCACTAGCTAATTTTTAAAAAGATAAGACCCTAGAGACTAGGTTGAATTCTTAATTTATTTTAAATATTTAATATAAATAAAAAAAATAATTTTAAATGTTTGCAAGTGATACGGATTTATTGCCTTGACATGGCTTTTTTTTGTTTGTTTTTTGTCTGTTTTTGATCCTCCTCATTTAAAAAAGGAGAGCAATAATCATTCTCTTAAGAGCTTCATTTTCTGAAGTTAAATACTTACTCAATTTGCTATCCTGAGAGAACTCTTGCATTTAATATTAAAAGAGAATATAGAGTGGTACATGCGTACCTTTCTTTATGAAATCCAACATAGAAAGTTTTGAATGTTGGAAATAGGTAATAAGATACGTTGTTCATGTACTAGATGTATTCTTTATATTACAGAAGGATAGACACCAGCTTCCATTTAACTAGTAAAGTTCTTTAATATGTTTTTAATATTTTTCTTTAAGTTGAGACATATATACTGATGATTACTTTGTTATTATATTTTTAGCCTTCTCACAGTAAACATAAAATTAGGATGTCATAAGCAATTATTAAAGAAACCTTTTGAAACATTTGGAATGTCATTCCTTTCCCTGGTGGGACATTAATAATCAGGGAAATGGTAGGGTTAAAAGTAATCCTCAGTAGTGTATCTAGGATACACCGTATTTGTATAAGAACCAATAGTTGAATTAGAGACATTAAATGTACCAAAGATGAAGATGTCATTGAGTTTTTAATTTAGTAAAAGGTCTAGTCATAGTTTCAAAAGACTTATATAAGTTGTTGAATAGGTGCTGTTAGTTACTCCTTGTCTATGTAAGGTAATGAGAATTGTGAACTGATCTGCTAGTAGGTCGTCTTTTCTGCCTGCTTTCTGTCCTTGCTGTTCTAATTCAGTTTCTGTAACATAACATGTTGAACCTGATTATTACTTCAGAGTAAGGTAAGAAATTTAAAAACTAATTTTCTGTTGACTGTAAATGGTGATTGCCTCGGGTCATCCTTTTCCTACTAATTTGTGCCTGGGTTTAATTCATAAACGTGACAGAGTGACTACACTGAGAGGTCAGCGCCATCTGAAAGAAAAGTTTAATGTTACAGTTCCCTTAGAAATTAGAGGCCTGGCCTGTCACACAGGACCCCTGGGGGTTGTGGGGCAGGGGGAGGGGGAAGCACCAGTTTTGATCAGGAAGCAGAAAGGACTAGCTAGGGGGATGCATGGGCCATAGCCTTTATTGGGGCTTCCACAGACAAGGCGAGGGAGGCAAGGCAAGGCAGGGTGAAGAGTTTAGGGTTATTAGCTTGAATCATTCCAGGAGGTTTGGGGCACTGGGGCTGTCACTAGGTGTCTGGTATCCATCTGGCCCTGAATTGATGTAGAGCAGGGAAATACTGACTTGATGTGCATGAATTAGATGAAGGAGGTGGTTCAGAGTACGGGCTCTGGGTTGTAGAGGAGATATAACCAATTTTGGATCCATGATTAATGGATATCAAATAAATATGGAATCTAAGAAAACACAGAAAGAATATTTATTGACTGTTAAGAATAATTAGGATAGGAGAGTAAATGCCACACTTTGAGGAGAAAAGTAAGTTTTCATAGGCTGTAGTGGAGATAGGAAATTTGAATGAAAAGAATAGTTCTATCCCAGGTTGATGATGATAAAGCTGAGATTTTTAACCCTATGTTTATCACTATCGAGAGGAGATGTTACTGATGGGCATATTATTGGAGATATTTTAATCCTGTCACCTCTCATCTTGTCCTCTCTCCTTTCTCTACTTCTTACTGTGTTTTAAGATTTAAGATTTGTTGCCGAGACCGGTTTGGCTCAGTGGATAGAGCGTTGGACTGCGGACTGAAGGGTCCCGGGTTCAATTCCGGCAAGGGCACGTACCGTGGCTATGGGCACATCCCCAGTAGGGGGTGTGCAAGAGGCAGCTGATCGATGTCTCTCTCTCATCGATGTTTCTGACTTTCTATCCCTCTCCCTTCTGCTCTGTAAATCAATAAAATATATTTAAAAAAAAAAGATTTAAGATTTGTTCGGGTCATTGTTAACAAGGCGACATAAATCCTAGCCACAGGATTTTCTTTCACTTTCCCTATTGCAGTCAATCCTCTGCGATGAGAAGTGGTTTTCTCTGCAGTCACAATTCATGTACAGGAATGACTCAGTCTTCTTCCAGTCTCCATCTTTTTCGGCTACTTTGAAGCAGCTCACATTATTGTCCAACCTGGAGCTCTTTTTTAAAGAGCGAAAGGGAGCATTAACCAGACTCGGTTTGGGATAAGAGGTATAATCCAAGACTATTTCTGGCGAACTGGAAGCACTTAACTCCTTTTTTGATATCAGGAGTGGTCTCTGAACTCAAGTTTTTTTTTTGTTTTTTGTTTTTTGTTTTAAATATATTTTATTGATTTTTCACAGAGAGGAAGGGAGAGGGAAAGTCAGAAACATCGATGGGAGAGAAACATCGATCAGCTGCCTCTTGCACACCTCCAACTGGGGATGTGCCCGCAGCCAAGGTACATGCCCTTGACCGGAATCGAACCCGGGACCTTTCAGTCCGCAGGCCGATGCTCTATCTACTGAGCCAAACCGGTTTGGTTGAACTCAAGTTTTGAAAGGGCATTATACACAAAGGGAAAAATTTTAGAATGTACATATCAAACTCAGTGCTCATTGTTTTATTTATTTGTCATTATTTTATTTTATTTTTTTAATCCTCACCTGAGGATACTTTTCCATTGATTTTTCAGGGAGAGTGGAAGAGAGAGTGAAAGACAGAGAAAATATTGATGTGAGAGAAACACATCGATTGGTTGCCTCCTGCGCATGCCTGGATCAGGGCCCAGGCCGGGGAGGAGACACAGCTGAGGTCCGTGCCCTTTACTAGAATTAAACTCCGGGCCCCTGCAGGCCAACGCTCTATCCAGTAAGCCGAACCAGCTAGGGTTATTTATCATTATTTCATTTGTCCACTCATCTGTCCATGGATTCTGGGATTGTGTCACTTTTTTTGTGTGGACATGTTTTCTTTCCTCTTGGTTATATAGCTAGCAGCCGAATTGCCGGGTTATACGGTAACTCTGTTGAACTTTTTGAGGAACCAGTACTAAAGTAGTTGTACTATTTGCGTTGTCAGTTTCTGGATTATATTGTTTGAACCCGTGCTTTTGTAATTCAGTGAAATATGTCTGTATTCTTTAGTTAGCTTAACTGCCTCTGGTGCCAGGCAGTGCACCCTTCCTGTCCCGGACTTATAGGAGGACATAATTGCCCAAATTAAGGTGAACGGTATCTGAAATGTTAAATCTAATCATATTAAATAGCTGTATTCCCACCTGTTATATTTGTTTAAAATTATTTAGCAGAATTTTTGCCTTTTGTTAACTTAAAATACTTTTAAGTATTCATAATTTGTATGGCTAAACATACTTAGCATGTTTCTACTATAACTAGTTATTCTCCAACCAGAGAACTCTAAAGTCAGACTCTTTTGTAATATGAAAGCAGTGAACATGAGCAGTGTTAAACATTATTTTTCATTTCTGGACTAAACTGCTTCAATGTAAATGCTTTTACCTTGGAAGGAATTAAGAAAAGATGAGAATCGGAAGGGAAAGTCAGACTGGTGTGAATGATGTTTTTTAAATCACTAGTAACCTAATAAGAAATTGTCTTTATTTTTGGCATGTAGAAAATTTAAATATACCAGTAAATACATTTCTGTTAGTCATGGGTATTGTAACACAGTGGTCAGAATGTTGGCCTGTGTTGCCTGTGCTCACCAGCGTGTCTCGGGTTCGATTCCTGCTCGAGGGCAAGTACCTGGATTGTGGGTTAGATCCTGGCCCTGGTGGGGGCATGTGCAGGAGGCAGCCAGTCCATGTCTCTTTACATCATTGTTTATCTCTTTCCCTCTCTTTCTCTCTCTCTCTCTTCCCTTTTCCTTCCACTCTCTCTAGAAATCAGTGGAAAAAATATCCTCAGATAAGGTTTAACAAAAAAGAAAAAGACGTTTCTGTTAAAGAAATTTTGAATAGATGATATCAAGAGTTTCATATTTACTGTTTAATGATATAATTATGCATCTGTTAAAATTTAAAACCAATGGGTTTGTATCCAAGTTCAGATATTTCATCCTGGTAAACATTTTATCTTGAGTAAAAATCTTTATAAAAATTTTTTACATTTTACCTTAAATCTGATAAACACTTTTTTCATGTTTGAAAAATGGGGGGAAGGAGACATCTGTAATACTTTAAGCAATAAAGATAAATTTTAAAAATAGAAAAGAAAAAAAATCTTCATGTGTAAAACAAAGAAGTTCATTTCTAACTAAAAAATATAAGCATTAATTAAATAAATCTAAGCAAGACAGTTACCCTGAAATTTATTAGTTAATATTAGCCTGACATTTGAATAGCCAGATTATTTCGAAAATAGATCACTACATTATTCCTTTGTTTATTTATTTTTGCAGGTTAAAAAAGCCAAGATGCAGGAATCGGGAGAGCAAACTTTAAGGTATATTAAAATTGAATTTCTTTTTAATGATCTACTTATAATTTTTTTCATATGCTGATGATGGACATAACTTAGGTTGACTGCCTTCTTTTTGTTTTTTAAAGTCAGTCTTTACATTTTGAAATTATTTGGTTTAAAATGAAAATACCCTCCAAAAGTTTGTTTTTGAAACACATAAGTGCTAACTTGTTTATTTTATTCATTCGTTATTTTTTCAACAATATGTACCAAACTCATGTTATCTATCAGTTTATGACATATGGAGGCGTCACGTTGGTCAGTTAGATGTATACAGAATACGAAATAGGAAGAATGAGCAGAAGTAAAGGAAATACAAGTTATTTGGCATTAATTACCAAACGGATATGGGATGCCTCAGGCCTTAGCTTCCCGCCCCTTGTAGAAACGAGGCAGCTTCTGTGCACGCCGTGCTTTAGTTTTCCATAGTTTGGTCTCCTGTCCTTTGTCCGCCAACCATATCACCTCCAACATCTTAATTCTCGGAATCCTCCTCTTTTGCTACCACACACTACATTCCACATCATTTATTTTACTGCCACACTAATCCACGTGTCTTATTATACATGTTCAATGAAATGATCTATCATATTTTCCCTATCAAACGTTGGCCCTTATCTCAAAAAGGACTTCAGTATCTTTCTTATGTTGCTTAAATTATAAGATATCTTATTTTAATCAGTCCTTTACGAATAGTCTTAACTTCCTCCCCTTTTATGTTGTACTTTTCTAGCAAAATCACAACCCTAGTTAAACTCACCTTTCTACTGATTTCATTTTAATTTCCAATCATCTGAACACTGTGAGAGAAAAACATAAAATTATGCTTACTGGTTTCAGTTTTCATTCATGATCACATCTCAAACAGGCACTTAAACACTCTTGGTGATCCAGCTATCTTTCCTGGTGTGTTTTATTTCCCAGTCTCTAAAATTATCTTTCTTTGCTTTTTCCCTTTCTCTCATCTAAGGAAAAATTGTTTGAACATTTAGAATATACCAGGTATGAGGGCATGGAACTTTATTGATATTACTAGAGGCCTGGTGCACAAAATTTGTGCACTGGGGGTGGGTCCCTCATTTTGGCCTGCACCCTCTCACAGTCTGGGAGCTTTTGGGGAATGTCTGACTGCCAGCTTAGGTGAGCCTCAGCCATCAGTCGGACAACCTTAGCACTGCTGCGGAGGCAGGGGAGGCCCCTACCACCACTGCTGTGTTCGCCACTGCCCTCACCAGCCGTGAGCCGGTAGCTTCTGGCTGATCAGCACTCCCCCTGTGGGAGTGCACTGAACACTGGGGGAAGCTTCTGCATTGAGCATCTGCCCCCCTGGTGGTCAGTGAATGTCATAGCAACCGGTCATTCTGCCCTTTGGTCAATTTGCATATTAGCCTTTTATTATATAGGATGCTTGAATACAAGGGGTTTGTTCAGAAAATATATGAGAGCATTAAGAATTTTGGTGCTGTATATTTTTTAATAGAAATAGCATTTCTTTAGAAAAAAAATTTTGGCTCTAGCTGGTTTGGCTCAGTGAATAAAGCTTCAGCCTATGAACCAAAATGTCCCAAGTTCAGTTTCAGTCAAGGGCACGTACCTTGGTTACAGGCTTCTCCCTGGCCCAGGCCTTGGTCTGGGCTTGTGTAGGAGGCAACCAATTGATGTGTTTCTCTCACATTGATGTTTCTCTCTGTCTTTTCCTCTCTCTTCCACTCTCTAAAAATCAATGGAAAAATATCCTTAGGTGAGGATTAACAAAATAAAAAAATTTTGTTCTATGTAGAAACTACTCTGTCAATGTACCTCTTTCTAGATATGTGGATCCTCTGGTACAGTGTCCTCCATTTTTCCTAGAGTGTAGAACAGCAAAGCAGATTTTTTAAAAGGGCAGATTATAGTCTTTCCTCTCAGTTTTTAAAATATTTATAACTTAAAGTAGAAAACATTTGAAAAAGTATTTCAAAATATCTTTACTTTTTTTGGTAATACCGATTATCCACATATATATATATTTTTAAATATATATTTTATTGATTTTTACAGAGAGGAGGGGAGAGGGATAGAAAGCCAGAAACATCGATGAGAGAGAAACATCGATCAGCTGCCTCCTGCACAACCTCTACTGGGGATGTGCCCGCAGCCAAGGTACATGCCCTTGACCGGAATCGAACCTGGGACTCTTCAGTCCGCAAGCCGACGCTCTAGCCACTGAGCCACACCGGTTTCGGCTCCACATACATATTTTTTTTACTAGTTCCTTTTATGAGCATTCAACTTAGGTAGAATGTACTGGTTGGTATACATAGAGACCATATATTCAGGTAAACTAAGTAAACTGTGATAGTTTAGTCATTTGCCTCAAATATTAGCCTGACTAGATTGGGGTTGTCATGGCACATCCAAATGTAAAATTCTGCAGATCTGAATAGCTGTGCAGACATAGACTAAAAACTGTTGTGTCTACTTTGCCTCTAATAAGTGGTGGGAAAAGTAAATAAAATTATAGTTTTCCTCTAGAATTTAAGGGAGTTGAAAATGCTAATAATTATAATAAACAGTATATGTATACAATAACACATATACAATAACACATACCTGGTTTATGTCTCTAAAGTAAATTACTTACTAACACTTGAAATAAAAAATAGTTAACTCTACTAAAGGTAGGAAAATCCATCTTGGTCTTTTAATCCTCTTTATTGCTTAAATATTAGCATTATCATACTCCTTTATTAATTTAGGGTTATTTAGTTAGATAAGACAAAGTGTATTAATAAATTAAAGAAGGTATGGTAGAATGGGAGGCATAGTAAGTGGAAAGTTTAAGAGTAAGGATATTTATTTCAAAGGGAACTTGTTAGTAATAGAAAATGCATTTTAAATAAGTAAAAAGTAGTTAATCTTTGATGTGGTCAAGATGCTTACTATTTAGGTAAACAATTTCTATAATTGCATTCTGTTATAGGTAATTCTTACATAACTTTACTGTGGTTTCATGGCATAGATATTCTCTTGTAAGTGATACCTCTGCAGTTTGAAAAATAAAACAAAACAATAGTTTCCCATTTATAGACTATTGCTCATTCACTCAAGAATTCATGTTACACCCAAAAGGTATTGAATGAAGAATATTTTTTGATATAAAGAAATTATGATCCAGAATGTTTTTTATATTATCTTACTATACACAGTTACTCATAGAATTCCATGTTATTCAATATATTCTCTTGCTTTCCACAATATACAATACCTGAAGCCTTACTTTTGGAAACTGGCTCATAGCAACTGTCTAGCAGAGCCTTAGTAAAGGAAGTCCACACAGCAAGTACTGTGCATCCCAGTGTTAGTTAGCTATATTACCCTTGACTCCTTCCAGGTCTTATAGAAAAATCACAACTATTCTACAAGGCTGAATGCCATCGTGGTCCTAGGGAGTGTACACTCGGCTGATGAACACAGGTCCAAGAATACATGCTGCACTTTCAGAAGCTGTTAACCAACCCATGTACAGGTTTTGGTCCCAGAATTTGCTAATATAGTGTATATTACACAACATTGCAGGATGGATAGCCTATTCCAATTAGCACCGCTGATGTGAGGAACTCGGCCAGATGGATAAAGTGAGGTAGAGGCACCAGGCTTGTTCAGTTGGGCAACCGGCTGGTCCTTCACTCTGATCTTCTCTTGGAGACCGCCAAAGAGTAATAATAATTTCCCTAAATGTGGTATTAGGAATTGAATGATTGTATAAATCTTCTCACTGTATCTTGGGAAATTGTTTTCCCCAAGGTAACAAGATAAAGAAGCCAACCCACATGATGACGAGTCCTCCCAGAATAGCACTCTCGCCAATCTTTTTGGCCAGTGATTTAATTCCCATGAAAATAATTACGGCCTCAATTCCAAGAGCAGCAGGTATTATTCCATCACGTAATATGGCTTGTCTCTAGTCCAGGTATACATATCCATTGTTAATAGAGTAAGGATGGTTTCAAAAAGGGCTAAGATAAACAGCACCATGAAAAACAGGACCTTGGTAGTCAGAACAGCCACTTGATCAATACTTCCCTGGGGCACATGAATTTCATTTGTACTTGCTTCTTCAAAATTAGTACTTTTACATTATCATCCTGAGTCATCCACATTATGCTCTCTTAATATAATAAGGATCAGAATAATATTTAAAACTCTAAGGAAGGTGCCAGGTAAAACTGGTGTTTATATGCATGTTTATCTGAAGCTGTACAGTCTCCCATGCTATGTCCTTTTCTCCAATGAGTACAAAACAGGTCTGAAAAACTAGAGCTAGAATAAAACCTATTGCTTGGCATACACTTGTGTTTG
The DNA here is from genome assembly GCA_027563665.1 of Antrozous pallidus. NCBI lineage: Eukaryota > Metazoa > Chordata > Mammalia > Chiroptera > Vespertilionidae > Antrozous > Antrozous pallidus. The sequence goes on from CM050508.1 coordinate 195,168,207, forward strand.
CCATAGAACTTGTTATTTCCTGAAGGGAAGTAGCACCAGCAATGTGTGACCTAATAACTGCCACATTTCCTGCTCCAAATCCCACCCACCCACAAGCAGTATTTATTATGAGAAGCTGGAATGTGCGTATACTCATAAAGGCAGTTGGCTGCCACCAAAATGAAGATGGAGACAATTCTTGGTCTATAATTAGACCACAAACCAAATATAGGTAAAGCTACTATTTGGCCAAGACTAAATGAAGCAATAACCCAGCCCAAAAAACTTGTATCAGCTGCCTGGTCATTCTTTTGGAGATAGGGCCATATGGATATTACCACAATATAAAATCTTACACTGCTGAGAAACATAGTAAGATACAGAATCCTAGTAGACCTCCATCAGCTCTCATAATGCACCTCAGTTTCTATAATACCCCATTCTCTGCTTCTGAGTGTGCGGCTCCTGCTCAGCCTGGGCCCCCAGGCCCGCCATAGTTAATGTGCCTGCAAGGAGGTGAGAGGCTAACTCTCATGACACCTCGGCCCCTTCGCATCTTACACAGTTGCTGTCAAACCAATCCAGCCACAAAGCAGATTTCTTTCTAGGAACATGAATGTGGGAAAGATGCCTGAAGTGGGGAGAAGTTGTAATATACCATTAAGTGATACTAGCTGTAGTTATATTGCATTTACTCTGTTCTAGTCTCTGCTCTAAGTACTTTTTATATGTTAACTCATTAATCTCTATAACAACTCTATGAGGTAGGTTCTGTTATTACTCTTCATTGACAATCGAAGAACCAGGGCACAAAAGAAGTTCAGTGACTTGCCTAAAGTCATAAAGGTAGCTTTGGCAGAATGGAATATGATCTTAAGCAGTCTGGCTTAAAATCTATACTCCTAATGATTATGCTGTACTGGTAGTTGAGGGAATGTTGGAGAGTGGCAAGTTTGGTTGAAGGAAGAGAAAGGATATTGTGATGAAATTAGTATAATCTCCATTTCAGAATTCCAGTGAAAATCTTCCCAACACTAGAGTGTCTAATATAATGACTTGTCCTTCCAGTTATACAATTTACCTTTTGTAATTTCTCTTAATTTTCTTTATAAGTTAGACAAAACAAAACAAAAAGATGTTGCTCAGTCTTGGGTGTAATAGCAAATTAAAAATTGTCTTTTTTTTTTTAATTGAAGGAGAAGAAGAATACAATGTAATACCATTTTAAGGTTCAGAATACCTTCTTGGAAGCCAGCATGTATATAACTTGAAAAACTGGCTCAAGTTATTTTGAGAACCATTGTCTTAAAGCGTTTTTAAGTGTTGTGGAGTTTTTCTTTTACAACATTACAGAGAAAATCTGACCTGCTTGTGGCTTAGCTGGAATTTCTGAATGACATAAAAACTGAAGGGGACTGCAGGGAGAACGAAGAGTAGAGTGCTGTGGGTGCTAGCCCTGGCCGTAGCTCTGCGGGCAGCTGCTAAAAACTCAGAATAAGGATATCATGAAGACTTACTTTGCCTCTTTCTTGTATAGCCTCAGAAGAGATGGGTTTGATTTAATAACTTATAGCAATGGAACATGTCAATCAGGGGCTAATATATTCATTTTGGTTCTCCCAGTCAAGTAAGCAACCCCGAAGTCAGTGATCAGAAACCTGAAACTTCAAGCCTTGCTTCAAACCTTACCATGTCAGAGGAAAGTAAGTACCAAATCTCTGCATGACGTAAGTGGCATTCCTATAAACCAGGTGATGCTGTTCTTTTATAATTGGTCTTCACTAATTGCCTTGTTTGTCCTGGATGTCCAGAGGACTTCCCTGTCGGTGTGTGTGTGTGTGTGTGTGTGTTTTCATATCCACACACTTGTGCTTTCCTATAAGCCTTATTGACACATTAGCTGAGGAGCAAAATCACATGGAATTCACTCACCTAAGGAGTCACACTTGATTTTATTTTTGCTTTGATGTTGTGTGTGTGTGTGTGTGTGTTTATGTTGGATAAGGTAAGAGTGCCTTACTCAAAAATCAGGATAGTTTGTGGGTCAACCTCTGATGGCTACTCCAAAGGACTTGCTATTTTTCTACCTTTCTCATAACCAAGTGATACTAATTATCCATCCAGGCCAAAAAGAAAAGTAATTCCTGGAGAGCTCAAGATTGATACTGGGCCTGAGGGAGATTCAGTTTAAGATATGCCCTCTACTTACCAACATTCCCTCTTCTGTAGAATATTTATATCCATGCACTACACAAAAATGCGTGATGTTTTGTTTGTTTTTTCTTGTAGAGACAAAACATAAGCTTTCTCTAACATACCCAATTCCACAGATTGTCTTTATTGGGCAAATAGTCCTCCTTGAAACTAAATGGCTATGCTCTTTCTTTGTTTTTCTACACACTTTAAAATAATAAATTTGTGTAAGACACTTTAAAAAAGACACTTTGGGGATATTTCTTCTGAAGATGGTTGTGTTTAATTTGTTATACTTCCCATGTATTAAAAAAATAGCATGGCTTAAAAACACACACAAGTGTGTCTTGAATTCTTCATAGTACTCTCTCAAAAGTACTATTTTAGTTCGCAAACTTTTAGTGTACCTAAGAAGCATTGGAGTGTCTGTAAGATAGAATTCCACCCTCATCTTCAGAGATTATCATTCAGTAGATCTGATGTGGATGGGAATCTGTATTTTCAAGAAGATAGTTCCAGTTAAGTGATTCGGATGGGAAACTGCTCTAATAAATGAAATATCTCCTCTATTGATTTGAGAGAGATTGATTTGTTGTTTCACTTACTTATGCATTCATTGGTTGATTCTTATATGTGCCTTGACCAGGTATTCAACCCAAAACGTTGGCATATTGGGATAGTGCTCTAACCAGCCGAGCTACCCAGCCATGACACTCCTCTAGTTTTCCGAATGTCCAACTCATTCTCGAGAAAAGACCTGTTCCTTACTATACTTTAGGGCCAAAATGTAAATTAAGTCTTATTGCTCCTTCCAAATCATTTCTCTTTTTTCCTTCAAAAACTCTAGTTCCTTTGAAGTCTACATTTATGCCTCCTTTTACCTCAGATTGAACTCGTAGTCATATTGCTCTTTAAAAGCTAGATCTTCTTTGTTTTCTTCTCCATTAAACTCTTATTATTTTTGGTGATTTCAACATCTATGTAGATGCTATCCAGTACCCATCATATCCCTCTTGTCTTCCTGACCCTTCTTACTCAGCATAGATTTTATGGTTCTTTATTATAAGTACTTCCTTACAAATAGTTTCAATAAACTTGACTCTTGTACATTCCTTGCTAAACCTTAGTTCTAATTTAACCCAACTTTCTAACTTCTCTGTAAGTACATTCAAATAGCCAAACACTGTAGAATAATATTTATATACCTAGCTGACTACTCAAGTAAGCACCTAGCATGTTTGAAAATTTTACTATATTTCCCTAATGAATTTTGCCTTTTAATAGTTCACACTACTTCTTTTCCCTTCAAAGCACTCATAATCATTTCTATGGTTATTTCTCATTTTTAACTGATGACTTTCTTAATTATAAGCTGTTAGACAGAAAATTCATTTATTATCCCACCACCACCAAATATTTAAACCTACCTGTGTCATGTTTTCTTGCATCATTTTTATCAGAATGGAAATACTATTCTTGTTCCTGTCAAAAGTAAAGCCTTTGTTTGTGCTCCATATCCTGCTCACCTTCCCCTAGGACCTTAATACTGTAGTTATCCTAACACCACTCCAATATCATCATGTCCTTCTTCTCTCTTTAATCCTGTCAGTAAAGGGATATGATCTGGTATCTATCATCTTTTTTTTTTTTAATAAATCTTTATTGTTCAGATTATTACAGGTGTTCCTCTTTTTTTCCCCTCATAGCTCCCCTCCACCCGATCCCCTACCCCGCCCGATGCCCTTACCCCCGTCACTGTTTTCATCCATAGGTATAAGATTTTTGTCCAGTCTCTTCCCGAACCCCTCACACCCTCTTCCCCCGAGTGTCTGTTTATTTCAGACACTCCCTTTTATTTCAGACACTCCCTTTTTATGTCCCTGATTCATCAGTCCATTTTCTTCATCAGATTGTTTATTCACTTGATTTTTAGATTCACTTGTTGATAGGTATGTATTTGTTGTCATTTTGTGGTTACCTTTTTCTTCTTCTTCCTCTTCTTAAAGAATACCCTTCAGCATTTCATATAATCCTGGTTTGGTGGTGATGAACTCCTTTAGCTTTTTCTTGTCTGTGAAACTCTTTATCTGACCTTCAATTCTGAGTAGAGTATTCTTTTATATATATTTTATTGATTTTTGACAGAGAGGAAGGGAGAGGAATAGAAAGTCAGAAACATTGATGAGAGAGAAACATTGATCAGCTGCCTCCTGCACACCCCCTACTGGGAATGTGCCCGCAACCAAGGTAAATGCTCTTGACCGGAATCGAACCTAGGACCCTTCAGTCCCCAGGCCGACGCTCTATCCACTGAGCCAAACTGGATTTGGCTAGAGTATTCTTGGTTGTAGGTTCTTGCTATTCATCACTTTGAATATTTATTGCCACTCCCATCTGGCCTGCATAGTTTCTGTTGAGAAATCAGTTGAAAATCGTATGGGTGCTTCCTTATAGGTAACCAACTGTTTTTCTCTTGCTACTTTCAAGATTCTCTCTTTGTCTTTTGCCCTTGGCATTTTAATTATGATGTGTTTTGGTGTGGTCCTCTTTGGATTCCTCTTGTTTGGAGTTCTCTGCGCTTCCTGGACTTGTAAGTCTAATTCTTTCACCAGGTAGGGAAAGTTTTCTGTCATTATGTCTTCTAATAGGTTTTCAATATTTTGCTCTCTCACTTCTTCTGGCATCCCAATAATTTGGATGTTGATATGCTTAAAATTGTCCCAGAGGTTGCTTACACTATCTTCATATTTTTGGATTCTTTTTTCTTTTTGTTTTTCTGGTTGGGTGTTTTTTGTCTCCTCATATTTCAGATCTTTGGTTTAATTCTTGGAGTCCTTTGATCTACAGTTGAATTTCTGTATATTTTTTATTTCAGACAGTGTATGCTTAATTTATGACTGGTCCTTTTCCATTTTCTTGGCATTCTCATTAAGATCCTTGAAGGTTTCATCGAGTTTCTCAGCGGTTTTTAGAAGATTCCTGAGCAACCTTATAAATGTGGTCTTGAACTCTGTCTCTTCCATTTCTTTTATTTGTGACATGTTTCATTGTCTCTGCATTTTGTGGCTTCTCTGTACTGATGGAGTGGAAGAACTGCTGTGCTGGAGACACACCTATGGGGACGGGACTTGCCTCAGTGGGGCTTTGGTGCTCACTGAGTCTGCCTCTTGAATGTGTCACTTATGGAAGCGAACATTTGAATTCTGGTGTCATCTCACACTGACCTTTAGGTACACTAGCTTCTGGATCTCCGGTGAGGTGCAGGTTAGCTACTGTCAGGTGACCCAGCAGGAGCTACAGTGAGGTCTGCAGATTTCTCCTGGTCTGACCAGAACTGCAGTTTAGGTGAAGCTGGGAAAGTGCAGGCCATTTATATGCAAACTAGGGGCCCGGTACACGAAATTCGTGCACTGGGGGTGGGTGATCCCTCAACCCAACCTGCCCCCTCTCACATACTGGGAACCCTCAGGGGATGTCCAACTGATGGCTCGCCCCCAGCCTGCCCAAGCCATCACCCTGCTCAGCTCAGCCCTGGCTGCCTGCGACCACCCAGCCCCAGGGGCTGGGCGCTCGCTGCCATTTCCGCTCATAGCGCCCAGGGACTGGGTGCTCCCTGCCGCCGCTGCTGCTTCCACTTCCCCTCACAGCGCCCGGGACGAGCGCCACTGCCGTTTCATCTCCATCCCCAGGGCCCAGCGCTCACGCCACTTGGCCCCGCCCCTGCTCCTGATTGGCTGGTAGCATAGCCAATCAGGAGCAAAGGTACAGTCAAATTTGCATGTTTCTCTTTTATTATATAGGATGCCGCTGAGCACAGCTTGAGTGGGTTTGCAGATTGTGTGGGGCGGGGTCTCAGGGATTCATTAGGCTAGGGCGTGGCAAACAGCAATGGCTGCCACTTAGTCGTTACTGTGTCTCCGCGTTTCCAAGTCCCCGCGTCCCTATGCCCCTGTGCAGTAACAATGATTGCTGCGGGCACCTCTGCAAGGAAGCCACCCTCACTTTCCGACCCGATGGCAGACCACCCAGCTTCTCCTCGTAGGAGTCTGGGTCTGGGTCACCAGCGTCTCCTCAGAACCTGGAGATCAGAGTAATCAGTAGCTTGTTTCCCTTCGAGTTGAAAAAAGCAGCGCCCAAAGTCACCGGCCGCCAGCCCAGTTTGCGCGCCTCCTTACCTCAGCTTTTTAGCGCTTGTGCACGTCTCAATTCTCTTTCTCTTTCTTTCTAGTTGCAAAACTTCAACTCGGCCAGCTTTCCCGTGGTTCTGGGCGATAGACATTTTGTCTTTTAGTTACAGTTTTGAAATTGTTGTGCGAGGCAGCAGTTGAGGTGTTTACCTATGCTGCCATCTTGGTTTCTCCCTTCTACCATCTTAATACAAACAAAACCCTCAATTGGGTTCATATCTCCCACCACTTGTAGATCTCTTCTTTGTTCCTTGACTCTGGAACCTCTGAAAAGAACTGCCCTCCTTTGATTTCTCAACACTCACTCACTCGTCAGCCCTCTCGAACTTAGTTTCTGTTACCACTCTTGTAATGAAACTGCTCTTGTCAGGGTCATCAGTACATCTCAGTAATTGCAAGTGGACGTTTCTGTTTTCATATCCTGCTTCTCACCACTCTTCCTCCCGCCTTTCTCTTTTGCTGACCCTTCTTAGGCTCTCTGAACTCCGAATGTTGGTGGGCCCTCTGGATTAGTTTCTAGTCTTTTCTCTTTCTGAATCCTCTCACGATTCGTATATTTCCAGTCTAACTTCTCCGCTGATTTCATTTGTGTATTCAACTACCTGTTTGACATCTTCACCTTGCTCTAAAAGAGAAAGCTTAAAATGTGTGGTAGCTTTTTATTCCCTTAGCCTCCATCAAATCTGTTCTTTTCCCAGGTTTTCCCATCTTAGGAAGTGGTTTCATTATCCCTCCAGTTCCTCAAGCTGAAAACCTAGAAATTATCCCTGTTTTTTTCATTCCTTACATACTAATCCATCAGAATATTCTGTTAGTTTGACCTTCAGAATATACTTCAAGATTTTACCTTGTCTCCGTTTTTGTTCCTCTACTATAATAGCAGATTATGCCTTGACTCTTTATAATCCTTTTATAGTTCCCAAATACTGAAAAGATCAAGGCATATTCTGTCTCTAGAAAAATAAAAATTGGTCTAAATCTCCTAGGACCATGGTTGGCAAACTGCGGCTCATGAGCCACATGTGGCTATTTGGCCCTTTGAGTGTGGCTCTTCCACAAAATACCATGGCCTAGGCAAGTTTATTTTGAAGAAGTGGTATTAGAAGAAGTTTAAGTTTAACAAATTTGGCTCTCAAAAGAAATTTAAATTGTTGTACTGTTGATATTTGTCTCTGTTGACTAATGAGTTTGCCAACTACTGTCCTAGGATATTTTGTCAGTCTCTTCTAGAATTAACTTAAATCAAAGGAAGAGAAATGTTTTTGAAAGCATTTGCCAGCACATAAGGAACTATCATGCAGAATTCAACTGAACTTAACATTCTTTGTGATAGATAGTAAGAACTTTAGATCTAATTAAGATTTCTGTCAGAATGATTATGAATGAATATGATCTACACATTTCTAGTCATTGTTAAAGCCCTTGAACAATGGCAATGGACCAGATCTACTAAGATAAACACAGATGTTGATTTGTCTTTACTGTTGGACATGAATATTCCTCTCATCTGCTCTTGACCAAAGTTCCCTTTTTGGGTCAGACACTCAGGGACCCCAGCTAGACATAAATGTAGTCACTTCACTCTTAGTCCCTATGTAGAGGAAAACAACCTCCTTTATAGATGTTAAAAGAAATTCTTGAACAGTTCAGGAGCCTGATACAAGCTCTATGGTGTTTCAGTCTACAACATCGGCTGGAATAGTGCCTAATGAACGGGATTTTGCTATCTGTCACCTTGAGTTGAATATTTATAGCGTTTATCTGAGATAAAGTCACGAGGGCCAGGCCTTCACAGCAGCTGCTCTAGGTGAAGTTATGAGGGCTAAAAGGACACTAGCTGTGAAAGTGTCTGTACTTGCTAGGTTATCAGAGCATCATGTGAGTTCCTCAGGTCTGTCTCTGCTTTGCCAAACTTAAAACCACAAAGCTGGGAAAAATAGTAATATGGAAGCATTTACATCTTCCCTGCTGCTGACTGTACATAGTGATAGCAACAGTGTTCTAATAAAATTCGGCATTTCCCCTAAGTCTGTCTTCCTGCAAATCAGTCATATGGCAAAATAGAGAATAAGCACCCAAGTAATGAATAAGCTAAAGAAGTATAATGTGGTTTTCTAGATATGGTTCTTGCTTTTTAAGTTTATCTGTAGGCACAGCTAAGAGCTTAGGGTGCTCCATCTGTGGCTTTAAATCAGGAAGGGTGAAGGTAAAGATCAGTTGTTATTAACCTTCAACTCTTCCATACCCCTCACATTCTAGCTTCTTTTACTGTCTAAAAGTCTCTAAATCTGTTATTAGAAGAGTGAAGAATTTGCTACTAGTCTTTCTAAATATCTGATATCTAAGCTGTATTCTGTAATTTAACTTGAAAGACTATACAATGAGATACAATTTTCCCATCTCATTTTTGAAGTGTTCTAACTTTTTACCTGGTTTTCTTTCAGTAATGACATGTACCGATTACATCCCTCGCTCATCCAATGATTATACCTCACAAATGTATTCTGCAAAGTAAGTTGAATATAATTATTTCAAAATCTATATGCTTTTTCTCTAGATTAATTGTAAAATTTAACTTGATATTTTAACTCAGTAAATTGATATTTTTTCACCTCTCTCATTCTCAATCCTTATTCAAATTTTTATTGTTGTTAATTTGAGGATATTTTTCCATTGATATATATATATATATATTTTTAGAGAGAGATGGAGAGTGGAAGGGAGAGGGAGAGATAGAGAGAAACATTGATGTGTCATTGATTGGTTGCCTTCTGCATTTTCCCCTGACTAGGGCCGGGAATTGAACCTGCAACCAAGATATGTGACCCTAACCAGAATCAGACCCAGGACCCTTTAGTTGGAGGGCTGACACTCTATCCACAGAACAAAACTAGCTACCCTGTTTTCCCGAAAGTAAGACATCCCCCGAAAATAAGACCTACTCGCTGTAATATAAGGCATGCCCCCTGAAAATAAGATCTAGCGCAAAAATTAATATAAGACACTGTCTTATTTTGGGGCAAACAGGGTAGGGCCTTACTCCAATTTTTTTATTCCCTCCAAATATGGAGTCTATGTAATATATTTATTATTATTATTATTCATACATTCTTTCATTCCTTACCTGAGGTTATACTTTCTATAGATTTTAGAGGGGGGGAGAGAAAGATTGATCAGCTGCCTGCTATACGCACCCCAACTGAGAATTGAACCTGCAACCCAGGTGTGTGCCCTAATCAGGAATCAAACCTGCCACTTTTTAATGTATGGGATGCTGCTCCAACAAACTGAGCCACACCAGCCAGGGCTATAATATTCCTTTAAAAAGTAGGTGGTTGGCCCTAAGCTCAGTAGATAGAGCATCTGCCTGGGGACTGAAGGGTCCTGGGTTCGATTCTAGTGAAGGGCACATGCGTGGGTTGCAGGCTCCTCCCCAGTGGGGGGTGTGCAGGAGGCAACCAATCAATGATTCTCTCCCATTGTTGATGTTTCTCTCTCCCCCTCTCTGAAATCAATAAAAATACATATTTTTAAAAAATATAGATGGTAGCCTGCAATAGATCACTGTTTCCCAGGAGCTCTCTCTAAATCAGGGGTGGGGAACATCTGGCCACAGGCTCTATAAGGCCTACGAAATCACTTGGTCTGACCCCGCCAAGGCAGCAGTGAGTTAATTAAATGCTTGACTAAATGTAGCAGATTAATTGTTAAAGTGATATTTTTATATGGCCTGTGAATGATGTTAAAAATATCCAAATAATCCTTGACATAAAAATGATTCCCTACTCCTGCTCTAAATAAAGAGGCACTGAAAGTGAAAAATACGATAGTGATCAAAGCATATTACTGATTAACCTCTTGATCATTTTCTGTTTCCTTTACCTTGATAGATCAATAAAAATAGCTCAAGCCAGCCTCATACTGGGACTTCTCAACCTATTTATGTTCAGTTTCTTATCTTAGGACTATCCTCAGAGTAGAAGTGGACTTGTAGTTAGACAGATTTAGTGGTTGAAGTCACTATGAGGCAACATTTTCGCCTTCGAGGGGTTAAAATCAGCACTTAAAATCCACCAAATTAATCATCTGACTAATTAGGTGCAGAACATTGTGTATGCCAAGCTGCCAGTTGTGCATTGATAGTGAGCCTTTGTATACATAAATACATACAAGTGTGCTTATTAAAGGAGGATATATGTTCTTGTGTGCTTACATAAGGTAGGATTCATAGAAATTTATAACAGAGATCAGTGATGTCTGTGGGACTGTTGTAAAAAGAAAACTGGCATTTCCCCCATTTTTGTGCCCATTTGTACCTTGATTTTGCATCAGTTAAAAAATACACTAATTAAAAAGTTAACTCAAGGAGTTTTCCAAATTCTAGTCTAGTATTAACACTAACAGCATATTGGGCCAGTCATTTTCATGTGGTTTTCTTCTGTGAAATGACTAAACCTGTTCTCTGAGATTATTATGGAGTTAACAAAATACTTTAAGCTGTAAAGACACTGTATTAAATAGGGTATATCTGGAGATTAATCACTAACATTTTAAATAATTCCCCGTATAATTTGATTAATAGCTACAACCTGAATTATTTCTTGGTCTCAGATCTGGCTAAGAGGAATAGAATTTTTCATATTCAGTCTCTTATAATCCACTGAAATGGGAATATATTGCATATTCCAAATTCATTTACTTATTCAAAAATTTGTATACCTGCAATATTCGGGATACCTTATTAGTATACCTCTTATCTTTTCTTTTTCATGTTTTTATTGATTTTGAGAGAGAGGAAGGGAGAGGGATAGAGAGATAAAGAGATAAAAACATAGATGTGAGTCATCGATTGGCTGCTTCTTGCAGGCCCCCAACTGGGGATCAAGCCCAGAAACCCAGGCATGTGCTCTGACCAGGAATCAAACCAGTGACCTCAAGGTTCAGAGTTAATGTGAAACCACTGAGCAATACAGGCCTGGGCATATACCTTCTTAATTCAGAGCTCCTGTATGACTTTTTATACTGGACCTCTATTTAATTTTTCTCTCTTCTAATCGATTTATAGACCAGTGCCAAACTAAATCTTTATTAAGGAGCAATTCTGATCTTGTCACTCTGCTCAACAATTTCAGTGACTCCCACTTGTTTCAGATTTGTCTGAACATCTTATTCTGGTATTCAAGGTCTTAGCTCGCTCTCTCTCTCTCTCTCTCTCTCTCTCTCTCTCTCTTTCTCTAGCGCGCGCGCTACTTCCCTTCCCTTCCCTTTATATACCTCCCTTAATATAATCTATGCTTCTTAAGCCCTTGCTTTTCTTCCTGTGTGCCTTTTTCAGACTTTTTCTGTTTTCCTAGAACACACTTCTCTCCCACTCTTGCACATCCTCTATGTTCATTTCACATACCACTTCTTTATGGTCTTCCTTCATTTTCTTCTCCTCCAAATCTGAAAAGAATCTTTTTGCCTTCTAAAACAACACTTCCCTCCAGTATTTTATCATTTTTACTCATGGTGCATGTAACACTTGTTCTTATAAGTGCAGCATAACTCACCATATAATGTAACCGTTATCTAGAAATTCAATGCATAAAATGTGGGATCGTTTTATTGCATGAGGTCAGCCCTAACCAGTTTGGCTTAGTGGATAGAGCATTGGCTTGCGGACCAAAGGGTCCCAGGTTCAATTCCAGTCAAGGGCAGGTACCTCTGTTGCAGGCTTCTCCCTGGCCTGGGTACTGGTCTGTACTTGTGCAAGAGGCAACCGGTTGATGTGTTTCTCTCATATCAGTATTTCTCTCTGTCTTCCCCTCTCTCTTTAACTCTCTCTAGAAGACAATGGAGTCCTAGCTAGTTTGGCTCAGTGGATAGAGCGTCGACCTGCGGACTCAAGGGTTCTGGGTTCTATTCCAGTCAGGGGCACATGCCCGGGTTGTGGGCTCGATCCCCAGTGGGAGTTGTGCAGGAGGCAGCCAATCAATGATTCTCTTTTATCATTGATGTTTCCATCTCTCTCTCCCTCTCCCTTCCTCTAGAAAAAGAAAGAAAGAAAGAAAAAAAAGACAATGGAAAAATATCCCCGGGTGAGGATTAAAACAAACAAATGAAAAAGGAATGTGAGGTCATATAGCTAGTGTATATTACCAGAAGTTTCACTGCTGAATTCAAATCCCTAGTTAAACCTGATGTGGTTGACACCATTTACTAGCAGTATACTCTGGCTTAAATATCAGTGGAAAAATTATGAGTCCTATCTGGGACTTCCCAGATTTTATTCTCTGGCTCCTGTTTTATAGACTTGATCTGGCAATATTGGGCCCCTTTCCTACTCCCTTGCCTTTTCTCTACCAGCCTCACCCTCTTTTCTAAGCCCCACTTTTCTTTTTAGAACTTTAGTTTGGCTCTAACCAGTTTGGCTCAGTGGATAGAGTATTGGCCTAGGAACTGAAGGGTCCTGGGTTCAATTCCAGTCAAGGGCACATGCCTGTGTTACAAGATCAATCCCCAGTAGGGGGCATGCAGGAGGCAGCCAATCTATGATTCTCTCTCATCATTGTTGTTTCTCTCTTACCCTTTCCCTTCCTCTCTGAAATCAACAAAAATATTTTAAAAATAATTTTAAAAAGAACTTTTTAAAGTTCTTTTAGGGTTAGGCTGGCCCAGAGGGCTGGATGAAGAACGAGAAACAGTTGTAAAGCCTGTTTTGTCCAATTTTAGTTTTATTCTATATGTAGACATAAGGGCATAAACAAGTTTAAATGACCCTTTAAAAAATATATTTTTATTGATTTCAGAGAGAAAGGGAGAGGGTGAGAGAGAGAGAGAAACATCAATGAAGAGAGGGAATCATTGATTGCTGACTCCTGTATGCCCCCTGCTGGGGGGGATCAAGCCTGAAACCCGGGCATGTGCCCTTGGCTAGATTAAAACCTGTGATCCTTTAGTTTGCAGGCCAGTGCTCTATCCACTGAACCAAACCAGCTAGGGCTAACCCATCCTTATGTTGCTTAGGTAGGTTATAGAAGAACCTAGAAAGGAAATATTAACTCTACTTTTTGACCACAGTGAGAGACATTTTGTGGGAGGTTAAGTCTCCTCATTATTGGTTCTTTGCATTTAGTGATATTAGTTATTTCTCCTATTTTTCATTACTAAAATAAATCACACATACAAGTTTCTGTTTTCTTGAACTTTTCTAGAACTTATGCACATATCCTCTCAGTTCCTGTTTCGGAAACTGCTTATCCTGGGCAGGCTCAGTACCAGACACTACAGCAATCTCAACCGTATGCTGTCTACCCTCAGGCAACCCAAACGTATGGACTACCTCCTTTTGGTAAGGCATCCTGTTCTAAGCTGTTTCTAAGAATATTGATTTTTATTACCTAAAAAGCAAGTGTAGCTGATCAGGAAGCAGAGAGATAAATGGTTCTTTATAGAAGCACTTATCCAGTTACAGGTGTAATAGAAGTTGGGTTTGCTCCTTTCCAACAGCATATTTGATACATGTAATATAAAATCATAACTTTTCAGTACTCATTTGTTTATCAAAGTTAGCTACCAAATTTCCAAGGTACTAATTAAGTCTTGACTGTAAAACTTGGATTCTTTAAGTATTTATGGAAAATCTTTGAAAAATTACTATTGATTTTACTTTATATAAAACATGGTACCTTGGTTAAGTAAGCATAATAAATGTATTTTGAGATGACTGGTTTGCTTAAGCCAGACAATTTAAAAATCCTGATACAGTATGCCTTATAATTGGGGAAATCCCCAATTTTGTGCAACTTTATGCATAGAAAACTTTGTTTGGACATGAACTGTAAATTAGAATGATTTACTAGAAGAGAGTTTGAGATTCTTTGTGCATTTGATATCTGTACTGATTTTTTTCTGTGTATGTAAATTGATAGATATATTAGTGTGGTTTATTATCTATTCCCTGCTTTCCTTGAACTGGTATGAAAAAAATTGAGAGAATACTGTATTGTTTTATGCAATCCTATATCATAAAAGAATAATATGCAAATTGACCATCACTCCAACACACAAGATGGCTGCCTCCATGTGGACACAAGATGGCCACAATAAGATGGCCAGCAGGGGATGGCAGTTGGGAGGGACCAGGCCTGCAGGGGAGGGCAGTTGGGAGGGGAGCAGTTAGGCATCAATTAGGCTGGCGGGGGAATGGTTAGGGGTGTTCAGGCTGGCAGGCAGAAGCAGTTAGGAGCAATCAGGAAGATAGGCAGGCAACCAGTTGGGAGCCAGCAGTCCTGGATTGTGAGAGGGATGTCCCACTGCCCTCGAGAGGTCCCAGATTGGAGAGGGTACAGGCTGGGCTGAGGGACACACCCCTCCATGCATGAATTTTGTGCACCAGGCCTCTAGTATGTTAATAAAATTCTGTCTCTGTAGCCTCTACTGAAACTAACTGGGAATTAGAAAAATCTTTCAACAGACTGCCACAGATTATAGATGTATTAGTGTTGCCTGCTTCTGGTTTCTACATTGCTACTTTTCCAGGCCCATTTGACTAATCTTTATGATAGTGACTGCCTTCTTATTTTAGGCATTCCTTGGCTCCTATTCACTACTAGAAAAAAAAATGGGTTTTTTTGTTTCACGATTGTCATTGTTGGTAACTTTACAAAAAAAAAGAAAAGAAAAGAAACAGAAATGCTCTTATTTCTGAGTTTGTAGTCCATGCCTACATGCCTGTCAGTTTTAGCTGGTATGCTAAATGCTAAAATCTTACATTTGTGATATATTTAACTAGCCAAGACTGAGCAGTCCTTTTGGAAGCAGAAATCTCTGTGATTATGCTTGTGTTTATTAAAGCTGAATTTTTATTAGCTGGATAGTAATAGGCTAGCAAGGATAAAGTAAGTATTTTCACTTTTTTAAAACTTTTTTAAAATAAATTTTTTCGCCGAGACCAGTTTGGCTCAGTGGATAGAGCGTTGGACTGCGGACTGAAGGGTCCCGGGTTCGATTCCGACAAGGGCATGTACCTTGGCTGCGGGCAAATCCCCAGTAGGGGGTGTGCAAGAGGCAGCTGATCGATGTCTCTCTCTCATCGATGTTTCTGACATTCTATCCCTCTCCCTTCCTCTCTGTGAAAAATCAATAAAATATCTTTAAAAAAAATAAATTTTTTCAAGATGTTTAAAATATATATTTTTGTTGATTTCAGAGAGGAAGGGAATGAGAGAAACATCAATGATGAGAGAGAGTCATTGATTGGCTGCCTCCTGTATGCCCCCCACTGTGCCCTGACTGGTTCGTAGGTTGATGCTCAGCCACTGAACCATGCCAGCCAGGCATACCTCTCTGTTTTGATTTAAACTTATTATTAGCACGCCCTACGTCCTTTATGGTATTTTTGAACAATAGTTGATCATTCTTATTGTTCTCTGTTAAATAAAACTTCTATTACATCTCTGGATTCAGGTTATGGAATACCTAACAGAGTGCCATGTGCATGTGGGTCCTAGATATTATGGTGTCTTTTGTGATCGCTGCATTTTCCCTGTAGTAAAGACAAAAAGAAAATTCTATGAAATAGATTAATCCTTGTTTAAAACTTGGAAGAAAATAGTGTTTACATTGTGAAGTAATATTTACTATTTGGGGGTGAGGGAAACTTGTTTTATATATTCTCTAATTTAAAGAGAAGTAATCATTAGTTTAATTTGACTTTAAGTTATATTAATGAGACTGACTGGAGGGAGATGTAGATTGGGATAATGTGAATGATATATATAGCATATTCTCATAATTTAAAAAGGACATTACAAAGAGATGTTTGGAATATTTTTTTTAAAGTAACTCTTTTAAAGACATTTTTCTCTGTTTTAACATGGCTTTTTTTATATGTTCACTCAAATATAGAACACTTTATTTATTTCTTCTTGTGAAGATTTCAGAAATTCTGTCACTTTAGTATTGACTGTTAGCACTAGAACTAGGTTAGCCAATCTGTTACTTTATTTCAGGTGTAAATGGGCTTCAGAAAATGTCATTGTAAAAATATTGTCTAATATATATTGAATGCTTACTATATTAAGCAGTATGAAAAGAATAAGTACTTTACACTTTACACTTTGTCTTATTTAATCCTCTGAACAGTCTGAAGAAATAAGTAGTAGCATTAGCCTTTTACGGATAAGGAAACAGGCTTAGAAGGATTAAGTGAAATGACTAGCCTGAAGTTATGCCATTAGTAAATGCCTAGGATTGGAATTGAACCCAGGTCTGTATAACTCCAGAAGTGCTCATAGCTTAGGTCAGCGATTTTCAAACGAAATTTTAGCAATTAGTTTATGTGTACCATGAGATGAAAAAGGTTGAAAATTGCTGATTTAGGTCTATATAAAAAAGATTGAGTCTCAGAGTTGAGTTTGAAATTTAAAAATTTTCTCTTCTTAGAGAAAGGAGAAAAGATTAGAGGAAATCTAAGGACTCTGAGTAATTTCTAAAAGTAAAGGCATAGTAGTCATATTCTTTTCCGAAATATGTAGTAATGTGGTGAGATGGCAGAAAGGATGAGAGGTTTAACTTTCAATGAGACCTGAATGTGTGAAGAAAGGGGAAATCTTTTCTTTTTATGGGCTTATATAAAATTACCTTAGCTGCCACTATTCTAAATTCTTTTAAAAGAACTTTAATGTAAGATAAAGATTTGACATATATTAAGAGCATTAAGGATCTTCATACCATTTCCCTCAGTAATTTTACTTCAAGAAATTTATCCTCTATGGCCAAAACTGGTTTGGCTCAGTGGATAGAGCGTCGGCCTGCAGACTGAAAGGTCCCAGGTTCGATTCCGGTCAAGGGCATGTACCTTGGTTCCAGGCACATCCCCAGTAGGGGGTGTGCAAGAGGTAGCTGATTGATGTTTCTCTCTCATCGATGTTTCTGACTTTCTATCCCTCTCCCTTCCTCTCTGTAAAAAATCAATAAAAAAAATATATTAAGAAATTTATCCTATGGAATTAGAGATATCCACAAAACTTTCCTAACTATGATATTCATTGCAGCATTATTTATAATAGCAAAAGATTAGATACAACATACATATTCAAAGGTTTGTGTTCAATTGCAGTGTATCCATAGAATTGAAAACTGAGTAGCCCATTATTCTTTTTTTTCTTTAATCCTCATAGAAGGGAATGCTTAGAGAAAGGAAGGGAGAAAGAGAGAGAGAAACATCAATGTGAGAGATAAACATTGATTGGATGGTTGCCTTCTGTAGCTCCCCAACTGGGGATCAAACCCACAACCCAGGTGTGGGCCCTGGTCAGAAATTGAACAGCAACCTTTTGGTGTACAGGATGATGCTCGACCCACTGAGCCACTCCAGCTGGGTGTGAGCCACACTCGCAAAGAATGTTTAGCATCTGAGAAAACAAATTATTATTAATTGAAAAAATGGCAATATAAAATTGAAAATACTATGTAAAAGGCTAACATGCAAATAGACCAAATGGCAGAACAACCAAATAATTGGTCACTGTGACATGCACTGACTACCAGGGGTTGCTCACGGAACATGCCGGGTGTCAGCAGCAGGCGCCAGAGTGCAGAACATCACGGGCATCAGTCACTATCATTGGCAAGTCTCTGGTGGTTACTGAAAATTCTTTGCTCCCGCATGCCACAGTCCTGCCCAGCACTTGCACCTTCTGCCAGCGCCGGCCCCACTTACCCCCGCTGCAGGTGCTGGAGCCACTGCTCACAACACAGCCGGTGTCCAGCCCTGGCCCCAGTCACACAGCACCATCAGTGGGTGTGAGTGGCAGCTGTCAGCCCCAATCGACCCTGAGGGCTTCTTCACTTCCCCCTGCTCCTGAGGGGCAATCAGGAGCAGCCCCAACTGCTCAGCATGTGGGAGCAGGACTGGCGGTGGGAGTGGGGCTGCTGGTAGATGGGACAGGAGGCTATGGTGTGAGGAGCTGGGCAGAAGTGCAGAGGATGGGCAGAGACCCACCCTTGTTCCCATTGCAGCTTCTTGGCCCATAGTTCCTTTTAAAGTACACGAATTCATGCACTGGACCCCTAGCACAATATCCTCAGCATATTTTTTACACCCTATATAATAAAAGGGTAGTATCCAAATAGACCAAATGGAAGAACAACCAAACAACCAATCCAAGCACAATATGCTAATCATATGCTAAGGCTGCTCAACTGCTAGCTATGACCTGCACTGACCACCAGGAGGCAGATGCACTAATCAGTAGGTTAGCTTGCTGCTGGGGTCCAGCCCATCAGGACTGAGTGAGATGGGCTAGACATGCCCTGGAGCCCCCTGCAGTCCCTTTCCAGTCTGATCTTGCACCAGTGGGGTTCCTCAGCCTGGTCTGCACCCTCTCACAATCTGGGACCCCTCTGGTGATGTCGGTGAGCTGGATTCAGCTCAGTCCTGCAGGCCACTCCCCTTGGGAGGGCGCCAGATTCAGGGCTCATGGCTGGCGAGTGCTGC
This sequence comes from Antrozous pallidus, assembly GCA_027563665.1. Taxonomy (NCBI): domain Eukaryota; kingdom Metazoa; phylum Chordata; class Mammalia; order Chiroptera; family Vespertilionidae; genus Antrozous; species Antrozous pallidus. The sequence goes on from CM050508.1 coordinate 195,187,050, forward strand.
TGTGGCAGCATGAGCCTCTCCTGGTCGGGACTGATTGGGTGCGAGCCCGCTGCAGGCACAGTGGGGCTGGGATGATCTGGAGTAGCAGGTAGGAGCTGCAGGCAGTGTTGGATTGCGGGTTTTGGCTAAATCTCTGCAGGCCACCCAGAGGGACCCTACCCGAGCACAAATTCATGCTCCGGGCCTCTAGCATGTGCATAAAGACTAATTTGGAAGAAAAAGTCTTCCAGGACAGGCACTATACAGATTTTATCTCAGTTACCACAGAACCATGCAAAGGTAAAACTGCCTACGATTTTTTGTGTGTGGTGAGACTATGAATTTTTCCTTACGCTCTGTATTTTCCTAATTTTCTATAATATAATGTACATATTTTATAAGTAGGATAAGCACTGAGGTTAAATTACTTGGCATCTATAATAACTCATCTCAGTGAACTATTAAATCAGCAAATCAAGATAACCTTCCATGTGGTTTTTCCCCCTCGCATTAACATGTACTTTAATTCCTAACCAAACTAATCTCTAAAAATCCATTACTTTGATATGTGTTACTATAAACTGAACTGCTCAGGTTAGTTTGGTTATTGACTAACCCTTAGTGACACATATTTGTGCTCAGAGACTTGGGTAAAGTTTATGATAAGACCCCAGTGTGGGGCAGCAGGAGGATGGCACTCAGAGACAGACTTCCTTTCCCATTGTTAGACCCGGCTGATGCCCCACATCAGCCTTTTTGTGCTTAAAATGACTTGAGGGGCTTTGTAGTTGTAGGCATACAGCATGGGCTAGTGGTCAGGAAACCAAGATTTTGTTTCATCATTTACTATGGGCAGAAATGCTCTATGGTCAAATCATACTACTATTACTTAGAATTCTCGGAAGGGTGCTTTTGAAGGAAGATGCTCATATGCTTAAACACAGGGTTACAGTAATGCTGGCAACGGTATCCATATTGTCTTTTATTCCTCTAATCTTCATAAAATAATTATGTATTAAGTACTTCGTGTTTCTGGTCAAAAACATTCAAAACTGTTCCTTTATCTTGGACATTCTGCCCTAATTTTTAACCTTATAAAAGAACCAGTTTATAGGCATTTTGCATTTTAAAACTTTAAAAAATACAAAATAATGAAGCTAGCAAAACATTCTCAATTAATATTTTTACTAGTAAGGTAGGATTTTAGTACTGTATAATTATAAAAATGTTCACAAATCCAACACCTTTAGTTCAGAACCCATTTAGGAAAAAACACATTGATTACAATAAATCTGAAAGTTATTGTGATATTGAAATAGCAATTTGTTTACTAGAAATTATGAATCATGGCACTAATACCCAAATTTCATATAATAAATGTTTTAAAAATAATATTCTTTATTGAAAATTACATATAGCAAGAACTTTAGCTGTGGCTAACCTGGACAAGATTTTTAAAAGGATCTTGAATTGGAGGGTGCGGGAGCAGTTCTCCTAATTGATTCTAGAGATGTTTATATTCTCCAACCTCCTCAAACAAGTCATTTTATGTGTTTAATAGGTAAGAAAATAACATGGCTTTTTGTTTTTTTAATGCTCTGAGTTTGGGCCAATTACCATGTCCCACTGTCAGCCTTTTAAGATTTTTACATCTCCCTGTACTATTCTTATGTTTACTTTTCAACAAAATTTTACAGATCCGAGTTGCACTAAGATATCTCAGTGCCCTGGTGAAGCAGAGATTCTTATTGTTAAAGCATATTTCTATAAATTCTTTATCAGATTAGGAGTAAATGAAATGAGTTAATGTTGAATTTGAAACTGTGGCTGATGTTGATATTGACTTCTTACCTGGAATGTATTTGATTGAGGAACCTTCTCGAACCAAATTCTCAGCTTCAACTATACTAATCCAGCAACTGTAGCTATTCAGAACACAGTGAATAACCAGACAATAGGTTTTTTTTATAAATAGATTTTTGCATAGCCAAAATTATCACAAAAACAACTCAATAAAGGACATCCTTGGGCTCTCATGTAGAAGCAAAGCTTTGTTTATGGTTTCCTAGTTTACTACAAATTAAAAGGGAAATAGACACAATTAGAGATAGGAGATTGTCAAGAAGTGGAAGATCATAGAGAAAAACAAAATGATACAAGTATCTAAAATTATAGAACCATAATTGAGTTCTATTTAGTCCTAAGCAAATGTCTTCATATATCACAATAATCTGTTTCTGTAATATATATATCACAGCACAATATTTATCTTTGTAGAAATAGCTCTGATAAAAATTGAAAGGTATGCTCACTGTTTCCTCTCTGCCAAGAAGGCAGGAAGAGATATAAATATATTAGAAAGATTGTCTGTCACTCAGGAGCATTGTGATAAAAATGAATAGCTATGATGTTTATAAGTATGAGATAGATTTATATGTTCTGACATGAAACGATGTCTCTTAGAGGTATGTATAAAAGCAAATTATGAACAGTATGTATAACACCTTTAAAATTTGTATTAAAAAGAAGAAAAAAGATTAGTAAGTACATAGAAGAAACCTGAGTGACTTTTCTGCAAACTTAATAGTGGTTAAATCTGGATGATGGGATTACATATGACTTTGTTTTTTCTAAGTTACATATTTCTGTAATGTTTTTAATTTATAAAAATAAGCAGATATGTCTTTCTTAATCAAAAGAAACAAAGGTAACAAAATAACCAGCTTAAGAAGGCAGAGAAGTATTTAATACATTTTAGAAAAATTTGGTGCTTTTTTAATGGGTAAGTGAATTTTAAACTTATGTGGAATGTCTCCCGTTTTGACAATGCAGATAAATGATTTATTGCTGTACATGGACATCACACACTTTACATCAAATACTCTGGTTGGGTGTCAGTAGTTTTTTTTGTGTGTTTTTTTTTTTTACCCTGGTCAATTTCCCCCAATCGCTGAAATGAAAAATATATATATGTAATTATTGGGGTCTTGATAAGATTTTTGTTTCCATGGCCCCACTCCCTAGTTCTTTGAAATTGTATTTGCTTGTGATACATTGTAAGTAGGAGACTCAATAATTTTCTCTTACAAGCAAATTTATTTTCTTTTAAGATTTAGATTTTAAACTACTGGCTGATATTTAAAAGCATAATCATGCTCCCCAGTCCCAGTGTATTGTTTGTAATTGGTCCAATTTATCTGATTCAGGTGCATTGTGGCCAGGTATGAAACCTGAAAGTGGTTTAATTCAGACTCCATCTCCAAGTCAACACAGTGTTCTTACCTGCACTACAGGGTTAACCACAAGCCAGCCAAGCCCAGCACATTATTCTTATCCCATTCAAGGTAAATAGGCATGGTTGTGTGTGTGTATGTTTTATTATTGTTGGTTTTTGTTTTTAATCTACCTGTATCTCCAGGGTAATAGGAGCTCTGTCTTCTAAAAGAGGGTGGTATGTGCCATTGTGCATGCTTTTTGTGTTAGGCAAACCAGAACCTAGGAGCATGGTTTGTAAGTAGTCTAACCTTTTAATGTGAACTGCTTAGTAGAATTGAAGCCTTCCCTTTTGCGTGTTGGTGTTCAGAAAACCAGTCTGTTCTCAGTGGCATTTTGTCCCATAAATAAGCAGCAGGCTCTATGGTTAGAACTTCACTGACTTTCATACCAAGTCCCAATAGAGTGAACTGTGAGATGCGTGCAGCTTTGTGAGGTATGTGCCGCTTTTCTGCTGTGGTTTTAGCATAGCATTTACAATCACTTCTTAGAAGGTTTTTTGAGATTTTTTTCCCTCAAAAAGTGGTTTCTATTTCATGGTGAAAAGCATAGCATTAAACATCTCTGCCTTCCCAAATTCTTGCTCTAAAAGGTTAGAAGTATGATATGACTGTTAGGAATGAGGACAAAGAAATTCAAAAGACACTATGGAATTAATTCCCAACCCATCCAAGTCTAATGCATGCAGTTTATCAATGATTCAGATTGGGAATTAATGTCCATGTACCTTGCTTCTCATCTGCCTTCTTTCTCCTGGTTCTTCCCAGCTTTTAAATTTTACTCCTCGTAAAACGGGTGCCCAAGGGGTAAGAGCAGGACAGCAAAAACTGGCCTGAGGTACTCTGCAAATACAAACTTTGATGATGAAAAATGTTTTGGTGTAGATTATTTTAAAACATTTTGACTTTTAGTTTTAACTATTTTCAATTAAATGATTGAGAACTATGCCTCTTTGGCCCATTGAGAACATCTTACATTCTCAGATGTAGCTCTGAGCCATCTTTACCCTCTTTTATTTACCAAGTCTCCTCTTACTGATTTTTTTCTTTCTTCCTTTGTGCCCTCCCCCTTCTTTCTTTCTAAACTGAGAACAAACCCAAAGGGGAAAAAACTCAAAGAACATGACTTTGTCTGTCTGTCTTCTTATCTATCCCTTTTGATTTTTATGAAGCATTCTCTAGGTTGGTAAGCCTTTTAGGTCCAACTGGGTAAATCTAGTTGTCAAGTCCCTCTAAAGGGTTATATCCCTGATGACTACACTTTGGTCGAGAAAGAAAAGCAGGGGATACTCTTTTTTTATATTACTAACCCTCTCCCAAAGTGTAGAACCACCGCTTCTCCATAATTGTATCTTAAGTTTGAGGAACCGAATAGCTATGCTTCTTATCCTTCTTTTTTAAAAAGAGGAACCACCATTGGAGGTCTTTTTGAACTCATTGCTTTAAAGAGGTCATGAAAATATCCTTTAAATTTCATTGTCCTAACTTATCTGTTAGTACATTTTTCCCCCTTTCGACAGATTAACTTGATTTCTTCACATCATTGCTGGTGTTTATTAAGTGCTTACTATGTTTTAGCATTGTTTTAAACAATAGGTATGTGTGAATCATGTAATCTTCACAATATACTTTGAGGGAAATACTATTGTTTATTTCATTGTAAAGAAGGGGAACAAAAGACACAGAAAAAGCAAAGTGGCTTGTCAAAGGTCACAAAGTTAGTAAGTAATAAAGTGAGGGTGTTAGCTGGGCAGTCTGACCCCAGAGCATGAGTGATTTAAGATTGAAAATATACGGTATTTAATATTGAAGTCATGGTATTAATATCAATCCTCCCATAATTAAGAACCTATAGTGGCAAATATCTAAATTTATTTTTCATCCCTTTTTCTGATTAACTTATTGGTCCATTGTATTATTCATTAGAACTTTGGCATAGAAATTAAGGCAGAAGTTCACCAAATTGTCAACTATAATTGAAAAAATATATATTTTATTTTTTAATCCTCACCTGAGGGTATTTTTCCAATTGATTTTTTAGAGAGAGTGGAAGGAAAGAAGGAGGGAAGAGAGAAACATTGATCTGAGAGAGACTCATCAATTGGTTGCTTCCCAAAGCATTCTTTCCTTGACAGCAGCCCTTCTTCCTTTGGGAAGTTAGTGAAATGATATCAAAAATCCAGTTCCTCTCTGGCCTCATCAGCTCTGATCAGAACCTTTATTTATACTTCGGTGTTTCTGAAAACCCTTTGATTAAGTAGATCTGGATTTTTTATATTAATTTTTCTTACACTGTTTGTTATATGGCCCAATATCTGGTTATTTTCTTCAGTTGAGATGGTTTAAATGATTAATATTTAAGTGGCAAAATTAATTACAGAAATTTTAAATTTAATTTTAACTCAATCTTAACTTTTAATGAAGGTCTTTGGGCTCTGATGTTGTTGGTTGACCAGATTTGTTTTTTTATAGACTTTAGTTTTTAGAATAGTCTTAGATTTATAAAAAAATTGAGCACATGGTATAGTTATATTTATCCCCCCACCTTGTACAGTTTCTCCTATTATTAACATCTTACATTAGAATGGAACATTTGTTACAATTAATAAACCAACATTAGTGCATTATTACTAATTAAGTCCATACTTATTCAGATTTCCTTAGTTTTTACCTGATGTCCTTTTTCTGCTCTAGAACCCGTCCAGGACTCCATGTTTTCTTTAATTGTCCTGTCTCCCTAGGTTTCTTTTGACTATGCCGTTTTTCACACTTTCCTTGTTTTTGATGATCTTGACATACTGTACATGAATTCTACAAGTTATATATATATACAAGATATAAATGAATCCCACAACTACTTACTGAGTATCACTTATTAAAGACCAGGCACTTTGCTAGATATTGGAATTAATGAGTTTCTTAAGATTCTGTCTTCATGGAGCTTACAGACTGGTCGAGGAGATAGAAAACAGGCAAGTAAATAAGTAGATTTTTAAAAAGTGCTGTGAAAGGAATAAAGAATAGGTTGCTATGATTGGGAAAACAAGAAAGGAGTTAGTTTCAATAGAGGGGTCAGAGAGAGTCTCTCTGAGGAGGAGGAGCTATCATGCTCGGAAGAGGAGAGGGACAGGCCAGGAAGAACAAGCCAGGCAGAGATCCGCTCTTGTTCTGAGTAACTTGAAAAGGCCAGGTGAGCGAGGGTGGTGGAGAAACGTATATAAAATTAAAGGGGTGGATAGAAACTAAATCTTGCAGCAACTTTTATGTATCATTAACCCTCCAGCTTTGGGGCAATGTCACTAATTCAGCGCTGCCTCTTACAGTTCTATAACCAGTCTTCTGGTTAGAGCTCTCTAATTAGACCTCTAAGGGAGGGGGAGCCAGGGTGTGGTTCTCAGATGCTTTGTGTTTTTATGGGTTCACAGCTCCATTGTCAGAATGGTGGAGACTTACCCAAAAACAGTTGGCTATGCCATTGGCATTTGGAGAGCTAAAAGCCTTTAGATATATATGAATAGGAGTTATCACTTGTGTTTTACTTGATCCTCTAAATTTGCACCTTTTATTGCATATCTTATTACTGCTGCTTTTGTTTTTAAATCTGCAACTGATGAAGAATTGGGAGATACCATTTTTATCATCTTAATATCTACCACTAGCTCCGTGACTGTGGACAAATTACTTTAACTCTTCTTTGTCCAAGTTCTTCATATGAAAGCTGGCATTGCAGCATTAGCTCTTGTTTTTATCTAATTTACCTTAATCTCTTCTAGATTTTCTCCTAAGCAGAATTTCCTTAAGGAAAGGGATAAAAAATGTCCTTTTATTTTGACCAGTACTTGCAAATTCTGCTGCATTTCTTTACTTGCCCTATTCTTAATGGAGGTTTTCCTATTAACTTTTCCTATAGAGGACTTCGTTGCTAATGGGGTAGTTAGGTAGATTAGTCAGGTTTACCTGATGTTGAACCCTATGGGTTTGTGACTGCAGTGGGAATCAGGCTTAAGTGTGCTTATGATAAGTAAGTGAAAGGAACTAAGGACCATTACCTCAATCTCAGTTACATTGTCCACCTGAAAAAAAGTTTCTGTGGCAAATACTAGTCACTGCTGATTTGATTAAAATCCTGATGGGATCTGTGATAGGAAGGCATGAAAAATTTAACCCAAATTCCTTATCTCAAGATAGGCAGTCTAATTAACTTAGAGGGTACATTTTTACCTGGCCAGATATTACTTAATATTTTCTGAATTTTTCCAGAAAATCCCATTAAATGCCAGATCATTGTATTTGTTGATCACAATAATTCCATTGAGTAGTGCCCAATAAGCAACTTCAAGTACCTTTGAATTTGGAAGACCATCTCTCTCTCAAAGTAATTATGCTGTATCAGCAAAGGCATAATTTGGGGCAAGTGACAAATACTATACTAGTAGTGTAGGATTTACATGTGGATTTGTCAGATCTCTTGTTATTTCTACTGATAGTCAATAGACCACATTACAGGTAAGTCATTTCCAATGCCAGAAAAGATGGGACTACAGTCATTTGGTTTAGCTTCTTACTTCATTGGTATCATTAGTATGAACCAGTGTATTGTACTAGAATATGTATCCTTGTAGGAATAGTTGAAGACCCAAATCAAAACAGAAAAATATTTGAACTAGTTTAATCAATTCTAAGTTATGGTATAGAATGTTAAAGAGCAAAACTAGTATTTGCTTCTTTTGCTAATGTTCTTTATATGCTTGGAGACTTATTTATTTAAGATACAGTATATTTTACATTTCTTCTAGCTTTTCACATAATCTCTTTAATATCTCTTAAAATTCTCAATCCTATAGCTTCAAGCACAAATGCCAGCCTGATATCCACTTCATCTACAATTGCCAATATTCCAGCAGCAGCAGTTTCCAGCATCTCAAACCAGGTACAAGGCTACTTTTGATTATCCTATTTGATAGGGTTCATCTAGCTAGCTCCTCCTCTCTTCTTCTCATTGTCAATTTGCCGATCTAAAAGACAACTGGTGTGTGCTGTGAAGAGACCCTTCTCTGGAAGCCCTGAGAACCAACATCCTGGATGGTTTCTCAAGCCACCATCCAGTTTTTCTCATTTCTCTGCTAAGCCTCTCAATGATATGGCTCTATCTGCTCCCTTTATCTTATTATATGTGACTCTACCTGTTACCCTGCCCCTTTTAGAATGTAAGCTCTGCCAGGGTAGGGATTTATTTCTCTTACTTTGTTCACTTACATATTTCCAGAGTTCATAAAAATGCCTGGCATTCACATTAAAGGCACATAATAAATATTTGTGGAATGAATAAATGTTGCTTCTACTTTTATTTAGCTACTCTCTCCTTTGTGAATTCTTTGTGGTTTGTTTGTTTTTAATTCTCATTCAGGGATATTTTTTCCAATTATTTCTAGAGAGTGTGGAAGGGAGGGAGGAGGTGGTGAGAAAGAGAATAAGAGAGGTACACATCGACCTAAGAGAGACACATCCATTGGTTGCCTGCCAAGGCTGTGGAACCTGCAACCAATGTACATGCACTTGAGCAGGAATAGAACCCCAAACCCTTTGTTCCACGGGCCGATGCTCTATCCACTGAGAAAATTGGCCAGGGCTGTGGTCTGATTTGTATCATTGTTCTATTAACATTTTATCTTGGATCACTAGTACTGTCTTCAGTGCCTTTATTGTTTGTTTTTATTTATTGTTTCTCTGCAGCAATTAATATTATCAACCATTGTATCCATAGCTCTTTTTTTCGGGCTGCATTTAACAGACTACTATTTTGGTTCATTTTTTTATGTTTGTTCCTGCATTTGTTCATATTTTAATCCACAAATATTTATTGAGTTCCTTCTATTAGGGATAAGATGTACCTGGTACTCTTCAGAGTACATCTATCTCTCTTCCTTTCTTAGCTTTTTTATATCAGGGACCGTCTTTACTGAGTTTCCATCCCCAGGAATGTTTAACCACTTTCACAATATCCATTTACTACCTCTGATATAAAAATTCTAATCATAACCTTATAGTATTTACAGGCTTTCTGCTAATTAGTGGACTTTTTTTTTTTTAATGTCCTGCTATTTCCTTAAGTTCACCATATCTAAAAACAACCTTTCATTCTTTCCTTTTTTCTGTCCCCTGTTCTCCAACAGTAAGACCACTTTTCTCTAGGACTTCTGAATTCTTTTTAATGAGACCATTTTTTAGTAAACCTGGGCCTAGACCAGTCAATAATATTTTTTCCTCACTTATCCCTAATCCAGCCTTTTCTGAAATTCTTTCTTTTTCACTTTTCTATCATTTCCCACGTGTCCTCCAGCCCCTTGATCCTGAATTACTGTGTTTAACTTTTTGTCTCTCATTTTTTGCTGTGTTTGTCCATTTTCTAAACAACATCTGATTACTTTTCTCTAAATGTCACTTTTTATCCTAAACTTACCTGCTCATTATCTTTCTTTGTGTTTACTTGTTGATTTGAATTTGATAATCTCCCATTTCCTGCTAAGCGAATGATCATTGTCGAAACAATCCAAGTCATATTCCTTAACCAGTCCCTCAAGCCTATAGAGATCCTTTCAACCAGACTGAACATCTCTGGCTCCTTAATAAAATCTTTTCAGAGCCTACTTTTGTATTTATTCCCTCTACCTACTTATCTCAGAAAACACCCTGCCACAATCTTCTACGACACTTGTCTTCCTCTGTGTTTCACTCATTGGACATAGAATTTATTGCTGATTTGTTGGAAATGTTTTTCCTTAGCTCCTGTTAAATTTTTAACTCCCTTGAGTACAGCTAGTATGACTTACTCTCTATAATAGTCAATTTTCCCTCCCATGCACATCCCCTATCCCTTACCTAGGGTAGATACTTATATATTCTTTACAAATAATTGGTCTGCTCAGTTAGCATCTTTCTCTTTGTCATCAACTTCACTATAGATGAAATTTTTTAAGCTGTCTTTTTGAGCTGTACATCATACCCATTTTTTAACAGCTTTATTAAGGTATAATTGACATATAAACTTCACAGATTTAAATTGTACAGTTTGATAACTTTTGACATGTATGTGCTCATGACACCACCAAAAGTTCCCTTTGAATATTCTAAAGAAACTGATTATTTTAGAAAGTTTTTAAACTGGGAAACGTTAATGTAGAATTTGTAATCATTTTGTTTAAGGTCTACTACCATCTAGTGCAGTGGTTCACAAAATTTTTTTTTAATTGATTTCAGAGAAGAAAGGAGAGGGAGAGAGAGAGATGGAAACATCCGTGATGAGAGAAAGTCATTGACTGGCTGCCTCCTGCACGCCCTGCACTAGGAATGGAGCCTAAAACCTGGGCATGTGCCCTGACAGGGAATCAAACCGTGACCTCCTGGTTCACAACAGCCAGGCAGCTTATAAATTTTTTAAAGAGTAGATCTTTCTTCAAGAATTCCATGCAGATGTTTATGTAGAAATTCAGTACATAAAATAGGAAGAAAAAAGAGAGAGAGGTAGAGAGCTGTTACATTTAGAAAAAGGGACATTATGTGTAGAGTGCATGGGACTTTTCCCTCTCAGCCTTCCTCCACTCCAGACGGACATGATGTATCTCCTCTTGACTCGTAGGTTTCCAACAGAATGCATTTTGAAAATCATTTATTTAAGCTGAAGATATAATAAGAAGCCAAATTAATGTTTAAGAAAATAATTGTGAATAAGAAGGGCATGAAATCTCTTTTGTTGAAATTAATGTTTTGCTTTATCCTAAAAGTCTTATTTTTCTCCCTTTATCTCTTTGACCTACAGGACTATCCCACTTATACTATCCTTGGTCAGAGTCAGTACCAGGCTTGCTACCCCAGCTCCAGCTTTGGAGTCACAGGCCAAACTAACAGTGATGCTGAGAGTACCACATTAGCAGCAACCACATACCAGACGGAGAAGCCTGGTGTCATGGTACCTGCAGCTGCAGCACAGAGACTTTCCTCCGGTAAGCATCACACCTCTAAAATCTTTGGCGTAAGGGCACTTCAATAGGCAGTGGTGAAGATTATTTTGTTCTGGTCTAAGTTACTGTTACCAGGCTGTTGCCTTTCCCTCTCAGGAGTACATGAACATTGAAGCCAGACTGTAACAAGTCATTGTCAGGGTAATACCTGATGCTGTAAACAGAAAAGTACCAAGAATGAAAAGACTGCATTTATGACTCCTGCTCCATCCCACCCCCCCTTCTATAGCTCTAACATGATTGTCGCAGGGAACTTCAGAATCATGGCACATTTTATAAAAGTTTGAGGATTTCAGTTTTAGTCTGAATATTTTGGACTTCTGCTCAGCTTCAGAGCAGTAGTTCTCAACTTTTTCTGTGTCATGGATCCCTTTAAGATTCTAAGAAAATCTAAAGAAACATGAAATTTTACCTACAAATTTAGGTCTATGCATTTAGCTTTGAAATGTTTCACTGGATTATGATGTCCAGGTTAAAAACAAACCCTGAGACATTCAATAAACATATGCACACACTTTAATACACACACACACACACACACACACACACACATAGATTTCAAAGAAGAAGAGAAACATCAGTGATGAGAGGGAATCATTGATTGGCTGCCTCCTGCACACCCTCTGCCAGAGATTGAGCCCGAAACCCGGGCATTTGTCTGAGCAGGAATTGAACCATGGTCTCTTGGTTCGTAGGTTGAGCCACACTGGTTCGGTCACACTTTTTATTCATCACTGTTTTTCATGAAAATTTGATGATAGTGATAGTTGTCTTCCTCTGTATTTCATTCATTTAAAGTCTGCTGTCTTATATCATTTGAGGAAGGACTGTTTATTGTTATTAGCTCTCATGCATTTTTTTAAAATAGTGCTCTACATCAACTAAAGCAGTTTTCTGTGTGACTTCACCAGTCTTCTAAGTAATGGACATACAGATGGTCACTTCAAAATTATGTAACTTTGAAATAATTACATGTAACAATACTTTAGTTTTGATTTCATTTCTCTAAATATCTTCGTTCTTCATAACAATTTTAACTTTTGAATAATGGAGAATTTCAAACAGACAGACATTGTCAGAATAGTATAATGAACCCTTGTGTATCCAACATCTATCTTCAACAATAACAGCTCATAGGCAAACTTTTTTTCAACTACATCCAATTCCCTTTCTAAATTCTAGACATCATTCTAAAAAGTAAATGCTCAACATGACCACAATTTCATTATCCCATCTAAAATAATTCAACAATTTCTTAATATAAAGTACCAAGAGGTATTCTTCCTGTTTTCTCATAAATATTTTGTTTTTCTTTTTACAGTTTGTTTAAATTAGGATCCAAGTAAGATCCATACATTGTGATTGGAAGATACATATTTTGTCTCTTTTAATCTATAAATTCCTCCATCTCTTTTTTTATTCCCCCATGTACTTTATTTGTTCAAAAAACTATCGCTTATCCCATAGCATTTCCCTCAATTGTGTTGATTATATCTTTACTAGAGGCTGGGTGCACAAAATTTGTGCAGGGGGGGGGGATGTCCCTCAGCCCAGCCTACACCCTCTCCAATCTGGGACCCCTCGGGGGATGTCCGATTGCCAGACATTCCTCTCATAATCCGAGACTGCTGGCTCCCAACTGCCTGCCTGATTGCCCCTAACTGCTTCTGCCTGCCAGCCTGATCACCCCTAATCACTCCCCTGCCAGCCTGATCGACACCTACCTGCTCCCCTTCCCGGCTGGTTGCCCCTAACTGCCCTCCCCTGCAAGCACAGTCCCCCAACTGCCCTCCTTTGCTGGCCTGGTCACCCCTAACTGCCCTCCTCTGCCTGCCTGGTCGCCCTTAACTGCCCTCCCTTGCCAGCCACCTTGTGTGAGGGTGTGATAGTCAATTTGCATATTACCTCTTTATTATATAGGATATGGTAGTTTAACATGTCCTGCTGCCTTGTGTATGTTATTGTACATTAGTAAATGGATCTAAAGCAGTCTTTTTCAACTAGAGGCAATGTTGAGCTATGTGCCTCCCTCCTCTCCCTTTGACATTTGGCAATGTATAAAAACATTTTTGATTGTCACACTGTGTGAGGTACTGCTGGCAGCTAGAGTGTAGAGGCCAGGGATGCTACTTAACCAGACATCCTACAATGCACAAGATAGCACACTCACAACAAAAATTAATCTGGCCCGAAATGTTAGTTGTGCCAAGTTGAGAAGCTCTGATCTAGAAGCTTGATCAGATTCAGATTCTATTTTTTCTTTTTTATTCAAAACACCTTTATAGATGTGTTCTTTCATTGGGATGCAGGTGTATAAATTCTAGTTATAACTCTCTTTATGAGGTTAAGAGCTATTGATGTTCAGTGCCCACTTCTACATTCCCAAATTACTTAAAGTTTGGTTTTTCATGCTTTATCTCTGCAATATGATTCTTAAGGGCAAAAAACTGCTGACCCTCTTCCCGCTCTGTGACTACGAGCAATAAATGTCTTGTTTTTCCTTTTCAGGAGACCCTTCTACAAGCCCATCTTTGTCTCAGACTACACCAAGTAAAGATGCTGATGACCAGTCCAGAAAAAACATGACTGGGAAGAACCGGGGCAAGAGGAAGGCTGATGCTAGCTCTTCTCAGGACAGTGAATTGGAAGTATGGAAAGAAACTCCTTTGAGTTACCTACTTTATTTTTTTCTTCATTTCTTAAGTTTATTAAATACATATATCTGAAACTCATGGAATAATATGGTTCTGTGTTGTGTACCTTTAATTCCTGGGCAAGAGAAACTGGTTGGCCAAGTGATAAGAGAAATGTAAAAACACATTTGTCTGTGCCCATAACTTTCCATATTACTTCAGATACTTCTACCAAAAGCATCAAAAAAGCTTTTGTGAATTTAAGTAACCAGTAATACTCTAAGGGAAAGAACCAACTATTCTCTGTATTCCAGAGGGGAACAGAAAGAACAGGGCATTATCTTCAGAAAGCAGAGGGTGTTCGCCATTCAGAAATCTCAAAGTAAAATGAAAAGACTAGAGTGCTTTAGACAAAGTTTCTGGGAAGCATGCAACCAAATCTGATGACTTTAATAATGAAATTTATACTTATTTATTCTGTGGTTAAACACTATAAGAGTTTTCTGTGGGGATACATTTGGCTTCATTATTATAAAAAGACTAGAAAGTCCTACAAACTACTAATAAGAGCAAAGTTTTGATTTTCAGTTTTTCTATAATAGAATTATTTAATAAGGGGAAAAGCTATATTTAAAAATGGGTCCATTGATAGGTGTTCTGAAGACATAGGTAAATTGAAGCTGTATTTGGAGCCCCTCTTCTTTATTCTTGGGGAAAGAAAAAAAGAAAATCTAAAGTCCTAATATAATTATTGGGAAAAACAGAGAGAGAGCTCACTCATTTTTGAAATTTGTGGTAAAATATACCTAACATAGTATTTACTATTTCTAAGTGTGATTCAGTGGCATCAAATATTATCACAAACTTATTTAATTGTTGCTACTATTTATTTCCACAATCCAACACGAAAACTTTGTACCCATTAAGCAGTAACTCCTGTTCTCTCTCTACTAGCCCCAAGTAACCTCTGTTCTTCCTATTGCTTTGAATTTGCCTGTTTAGATATCTCAAAAATAGAATAATACAATATCCTTTTATGCCAGACTTTTTTTCAAGGTCCATCCATTTTTTAGCAAGCGTAAGAACTTTGTTCCTTTTTATGGCTGAATAATATTTCTTTGTGGAATTCTGTATTTACCGCATTTTTTTATTCATGCTGTGGATGGACACCTGGGGTTCTTTCACCTTTGAGCTGCTACATAGTGCTGCTGTGAACAATGCTATACAAGTATCTCTTTGAGTGCCTCTTTTCAGTGATTTTGGGTAAACCTACGAGTAGAATTGCTGGGTTATATGGTAATTCTATGTTAAACTTTTTGAGGACCCACCAAAATGTTTTTCATAGTGGCTATACTATCTATCATTCCCATCAGCATGCGTGAGGATTCAGTTTCTCTACATCCTCACCCATATTTTTGATAATAGACATCCTAATAGATGTGAAGTGGTATCTCATTATGGTTTTGATTTGCATTTCCTTAATGACTAATAATGTTAAACATCTTTTCATGTGTTTATTAGGCATTTGTTTATTTTCGTTAGAGAAATGTCTGTTCAAATTCCTTGTCTTTTTTTTCCCCTGAGGATATGTTCATTGATTTCATTTATTTATTTTTCATATGTATTTATTGATTTCAGAGAGGAAGAGAAGGAGAGAGAGATAAAAAACATCATTGATGAGAGAGAATCATTGACCAGCTGCCTTCTGGATATCCCAAACAAGGGATCAAGCCCGCACCCCAGGCTTGTGCCCTGACTGGGAATTGAATCCTGACCTCCTGGTTCATAGGCCGATGTTCAGCCAGAGAGCCACACCAGGCTGTTCATTGATTTTAGAGAGGGAAAGAAAGAGAGATGAAATAAAAATCCTTGATTAGTTGCCTCCCGTAGACACCCTGACCAGGAATCAAATCCACAATATTTTTTCTGTGTTTGATGACACTCCAACCATCTGAGCCACCCAGCCAGGGTCCTTACCCATTTTTAAACTGAGTTTTTAATTAATTTTTAAATTTGTTTTTTACTGAGTTTTAGTAATTTTTTATATATTTTAGATATTAATCCTTTATCGATATACTAGAGGCCTGATGCATGAAATTTGTGCAAGAGTAGTCCTTCCTTCACCCAGCGGCTGGCACCCAGGACCCAGGTTTCCCTCGCAGCCCTGGCTTCGACCGGAAGGACAGAATGATGTCTGGAAGGCCATCCATTCTAATTAGCATATTACATTTTTATTATTGTAGATGATATACAAATATTTTCTCCCATTCTGTGGATTGTCTTTTTATTCTCTTGATGGTGTTAGGGTAATGCTGGATTCATAGAGTGAGTTAAGAAATGTTCCCTCTTCAAGTTTTTGGAATAGCTTAAGACTTCTTTAAATGTTTATAGAATTTACCGGTCTAGCCATCTTGTCCTACACTTTTCTTCCTTGGGATATTTTTGATACTGATCCAACCACTTTGTCAGTTAAAGGTCTATTCAGAGTTTCTATTTCTTCTTGAGTCACTTGGCACTTTGTGTTTTTTTAGAAATTTGTTCATTTCATCTAGGTTATTTGTTGGTGAACAGCTGTTCATAGTGTTCTCTTATAATTCTTTATATTTCTAAACTCTAAAATTAGTAAGAATGTTCATTTATGATTTTAGTCATTTGAGTTTTCTTAGTCTAGCTAAAAGTTGTCAATTTTATAGATTTTTAAATATATATATTTTATTGATTTTTTTTTTTACAGAGAAGAAGGAAGAGGGATAGAGAGTTAGAAACATCGCTGAGAGAGAAATATCGCTTAGCTGCCTCCTGCACACTCGGGAATGTGCCCGAAACCAAAGTACATGCCCTTGACCGGAATCACACCTGGGACCCTTGAGTCCTCAGGCTGACACTCTATCCACTGAGCCAGACATAGATTTTTTTTTTACAATATATTTTTATTGATTTCAGAGATGAGAGGGAATCATTGATTGGCTGCCTCCTGAATGTCCCCCACTAGGGATCGAGCCCGCAACCCAGGCATGTGCCCTTGACCAGAATCAAACTCTTCAGTCCGCAGGCTGATGCTCTTTCCACTGAGCCGGACCAGCTAGGGCTTATAGATAGTTTTAAAGAACCGACTTTTAGTTTTGTTGATTTTCCTTGATTATTATTCTATTATATGCTTTATTTATCTCCATTCTAACTTTTATTATTTCCTTCCTTCTGCTGGCTTTTTCTAGATTTTTAAATTGTACAGTTAGAGTATTAATTGAAATCTTTTTTAAGTTATGCATTTACAGCTGTAAATTGCCTTAGCACTGCTTTTGCTGCATACTACAAATTTTTTTGTTGTTGCATTTTTATTTTCACTCATCTCATGGTATTTTCTAATTTCACTTGGGACTTCTTCTTCCACCTTTGATTATTTAAAATTGTGTTGTTTAGTTTTCATGAATTGGTGAATTTCCCAGTTTCCCATTAATTTCTTGCTTTATCCCATTGTGATTAGAAAAGATGTTCATTCATTATTTTTCATATTTTCCTCCCTCAGCGGGTATTTCTGTGGGACTTGGATGAAACCATCATCATCTTTCATTCCCTTCTTACTGGATCCTATGCCCAGAAGTATGGAAAGGTAATTTGTGTCTTTCTTTCTTTGTTGTAACCGTCCCTTTTCTGCTATAAGAGCAGGTAACCAAAATCACTTTCTCGGGACCAAGATGGCGGCATAGGCAAACACCTATCTTGCTGCCATACACAGCAATTTCAA
Organism: Antrozous pallidus; assembly: GCA_027563665.1. Lineage (NCBI taxonomy): Eukaryota > Metazoa > Chordata > Mammalia > Chiroptera > Vespertilionidae > Antrozous > Antrozous pallidus. The sequence goes on from CM050508.1 coordinate 195,204,697, forward strand.
AACTACCAACTTAACAAAAGAACAAACACCATCCAGAATCACCGGAAAGCTGGCTGAGTGAAAATTCCACAAATAAAAGTGAAGATAAGACACTGTGACTCAGAGGAGCGGCGGCAGACAGCATTGAAGATATTTGCAGAGTCAGAGGTTTGGAGGAGTGCCCGCACCAGCGGATAGGGCGGGCGGCTGAAAACCGGCCAGTTTTCTTGAACGGAGGAGACAAAGACGTCCCACTGGACTGATTCTCCAGCTCTGGGCAAAGTCCAGGGAACCCACTATCATACGGGGTAAAAACTGGACAGTGGGAGGGCACGCCAAAGCTGAGGTACTGCAGGGGTCTGCGGGCTTGTGGAAAAGGCGAGCTTGTGCGGAGTGCCGTGAACTTGGGAACAGCGCAGCTGCGTGACAACGCAGAGAGCACTCGTGACTTGCTCTTTCATTCGGGAAACCGTCAGACTGCATTGTTTTGCGACCCTGAGACGTTGGGTGTGCAGACTCATTTGGGGAGAGTCTGAGTTCTCCGGCAGCTGGTGGAGGTCGGCAGCGGCTCTCTCTCAGAGACCTTGGGGCCACATAGGGCAGAGTTGACGCTGTTCTGCTTGGCCCGGAGACTCCATCCATCCAACCTGAGCACAGCTGAACGTCACAGACAATTGGCCTGGAGGTCAACCCCTCCAAGTGCTAACACTGAGCTAAACCTGAGCTTAACTTCAACAAGACTGTGCAACCCATATCCACCTCAGGTAACTGGGGAGGCCGAGCCACTGTCCCTTGTAGGGCATCTACCACACAAAGCTAATCGACCAACTCAGGGAAGCAGCCACCATGCAGAGACATGGAAAGAAATCAGATGTGAAAGAAATGGAGGAAAAAAAACGACTGGACATGGAATTCAAAACCACGGTTATAGGGCTTTTCAAGAGGCTCCTAGAAAAGGCTGAGATCTATAAGGAAATAAACAAGACCTATGAGGAAATGAACAAGACCTGCGAGGAAATGAACAAGACCTACCAGGAAATGAACATGAGCTACAAGGAAATGAACGAGACCTACAAGGATAGGAACAAGACACTCAAGGATATGAAAAAGGACCAACCAGAAATTAAGCATACACTGACTGAAATAAAAAATATTATACAAAGACCTAAAAGTACTCTGGAGCACCCCAAGAACCAAGTTAAAGATTTGAAATACAAAGAGGTAAAATCCACTCAGCTGAAAAAGCAAGAAACCAAAAGAATCCAAAAAATTGAAGATAGTGTAAGGGGCCTCTGGGACAACCTCAAGCATACCAACATCCGAATTATAGGGGTGCCAGAAAAAGAGAGAGAGCAAGACAATGAAAACCTATTTGAAGAAATAGTGACCGAAAACTTCCCACACCTGGTGAAAGAAATTGACTTAGGAGTCCAAGAAGCGCACCGAACCCCAATATATAGGAACCCTAAGAGGACCACACCAAGGCACATCATAATTAAAATGCCAAGAGCAAAAGACAAAGAGAGAGTATTAAAAGCAGCAAGAGAGAAACAGTTAGTTACCTATAAGGGAGCACCCATACGATTGTCAGCAGATTTCTCAACAGAAACAATGCGGGCCAGACGGGAGTGGCAAGAAATATTCAAAGTGATGAACAGCAAGAATCTACAACCAAGATAACTCTATCCAGCAAAGCTATCATTCAGAATTGAAGGTCAGATAAAGTGCTTTGCAGATAAGAAAAAGCTAAAGGAGTTCATCACCACCAAACCAATATTATATGAAATGCTGAAAGATATTCTTTAAGAAGAGGAAGAAGAAAAAAATAAAAGTGTAAACTAGGAACAACAAATACACATCTATCAACAAATGAATCTAAAAATCAAGTGAATTAATGATCCGATGAACAGGATAAACTGGTGAATGTAACAGAAACATGGACATAGAGAGGGAATGGACTGACAATTTGTGGGGAGAAAGGGGGTGTGTGAAGTGCAGCAAGAGACTGGACAAAAGTCATGCAACTATGGGAGAGGACAATGGGGGGGGGTGAGGGCGGAGGGTGGGATGGGTACCAGATGGAGGGGAGCTATAGGGGGGGAAAAAAGGCAACAATATAATTAATAAACTGAACAATAAAGATTTTTAAAAAATCACTTTCTCTGCTACCTCCATCTTACCCTGTTGGCCTTTCCATGTTAAATTTTACCTATAGCTTTTACCAGGCAGGCTACATGGTCAGGAGGAGTTGATGGTAAAGCTAGAGACTAGACCTGAGGTAAATGGTGAAAGCTGCAGTTCTTGGAGAGTGGTATTTGTTTAAATGAAGTATGGGAATGATGCTCAAAACAGACCAGAGTCTCAGCATTATATATTCCAAAGACCAATCTATTATCCCTTAAGTCACTTTTAATAACCTAAACTGTACATTTCATTTACCTAGTTCAAACTACAGATAAAATATAAAGTCTCTTTCTAAAAGAGATTACATACATACCTTCTTACATTAAATGTACCACGCCGAATTTAACTTGTGTTGTCATCGATCTAAACATCAGTTTTAATAGAGGTATGAGCTGTTTTTGAGCTTTTGCCTATGTATTTCTACACTAAACTACCTTCAAACACCTATTTTTCTGTATTATGAATAAATTTTATAAAATATCTGCCTCCTTTGCTCTTTTACTATTTCCATATATCGTCATAAATGTTTGTGTTAGGAATAATTTCCACAGACTTTCAGTGTATAGGCTGGCAAGCTGCTACGCTAAATAACTAGTCTTTTTATAAAGTAAATAAATAAGAGCTTACAGCCTCTAAATGAAAACCTGGTTGTTCATTTTAAAACTTAAGTGCTTTGGGGGTTGAGGATGAGGGTAAGCTAAGTGCATTGCTTTTCCTGCAAATATTATGCAGGAAATAAATCTTTACCTTTGTGTACTTATTTTCTGGTTGTTGAGATTGACAGCTGATTTCTGGTATTATACTCTGTATTTGCGTGTAGGGAAGATAATGGGTGTTATAATATTAATATTGTAGCAATAGTTAGAGTTTCTTCTGAAACAGAATTCCCTCCCCCCCCAAAAAAAATTTAGGTGTTGTGTTTTTTTATAATATATCTTTTTATTGAGTTTTAGAGGGATGAAAGGAGAGGAGAGAGAAACATCCATGTGAGAGCGACACGTAGATCGGCTACCTCCTGCCTGTCCCCTACAGGGCATTGAGCTTGCCAACTGGGCATACGCCCTGACCAGGAAGCCAACCATCGACCTCATGGTGCATGGGACAACACCATCCAACTGCGCCACACTGCCCAGGGCAAGGTGGTTGTTTTTAAGTGGGTTTTGGTCTTCCAAAAACTGAAGTCCTGAAATGTTTAACTTTTCACAATTCCAGATTCTTCTCGCTGAATGAAACTGCATCAGTGATTGTTGGAACACTATTGTGGGCCTGTTGTTTTGGCTTTGACCCAAATAATGTTTAAATATTTAAGGGTCAGAACCACTGCTGTGAGAACCACCAAGTAAAGCAGTTTTTCTCTTATTGTATCCCAGGATCCAACCGTAGTGATTGGCTCAGGTTTAACTATGGAAGAAATGATTTTTGAAGTGGCTGATACACACCTATTTTTCAATGACTTGGAGGTAAGCATTTTAAATTGTTTCTGTGCTTTAATGAAACATTTTGTTCAGTAACTATTTAGTGCTTATTTAGTTAGAGGATTTATGGTTAGGGTGGTATGCAGAGGCCAGCTGGTTACTAGTCTTGAAGAAATAATGCCTTGGCTAAGTAAGTCATCACAGGCTTGATTCTGGCCCTCAATTTTATAGGCTCAAAAATTTGATTGTTTTTCCTGGAAGTGATCTAGCTCTGTTTTGCCAACCCATTAGGCAAAATACTGATACCAAAATTTCAGTTTATTCATATATATTAAATAATGTATAAGGTGGGTTTGATTTTTTTGTGTGTTTTTAGTATATATTTCTGTTGACTTCAGAGAAGAAGGAAGAGATAGAAACAGCAATGATGAGAGAAAGACATTGATCAGCCGCCTCCCACTCACTTCCTACGGGGGGATCGGGGGGATCGAGTCCACAACCATGTGCCCTGACCGGGGATTGAACCCTGGCATACTGGTTCCTCGGTCAACACTCAACCACTGAGCCACACCAGCCAGGCGATTGTTTGTGGTCTTAAGTATATATGACTGTTCTCCAATTTTACCTTCTTAAAAGAATCTCTAGACTTGTCAGATCTACAAGTAACTGCTGTAACTCATTTTATTTTATACATGCTGATTCTCCATGGGTTAGCCTTCACATCCAGAGTCAGTGTATAGTTAAGTGCAAGGAAAACTAAGAAACTCTGAGAGCTTCTTGGTGAATTTTTTGGCTTTAACATTTTAGTTAGCCTTTGAGGGAAACGTGGGTTAGTGGAAAGAACACAGAACTGGGAGTCAGAAGACTGGTGTGTGAGTCCCAAGTTAGGAAGGTTATCTTTCCACTTTTGGGCCTCAGTGAAGCAGTTATTCTACACAAGAAACTAGTAACAGTTGTTCTATCTGGGGAGGAGGATGCATTGCTGGGATACAGAAGTAGGAAGGAGCAGATTTGTCACTTAATATCCTTTTGAATTTTGAACTGTATACCAAATGTATCACCGAGTTTTAAAAATAATGAGAATTTTAAAGCAAAATAAGATAGCATTTTATAAACATGAAATAATTCTATTCCTTTAAAAATATAATCCAGTTTTACCTAACAGACAATTCTCCAACAAATTAAATTAATAAGGCTCTAACTCTAATACTTTAGTCTAAGCTCCACAATGCTTTAATCTTTCCTCAACTTCATATGTTGATAAGTTAGGACATCAGAGTTATTCAGCAAACATTTGTTGAAAACCTATTATCTGCCAGTAATTATTGCCAAATTGTATTTGTAATGATTTTCTAGACATAGTCCTCAGGACTGAAAGTTCTGTGAAGAATTTGACCTGAATGTGTTCCTGCCCCTGAGGTCAGTGGTTCTCAACTTTAGGGGCATAAGAATCACCTGGGGACCTCGTTAAAAATGAAGATTCTAGGACTTCACTCCCAGAGATTCAAGTAGTTCTGGGGTGGACCCAAGAATATGCATTTTTTAAAACTTCCCCAGAGGATTCTGATGCAGGCGGACGTTACAGTACCGGCCAAGGTGCTGTCAGGAGTAAATCTGTTAGAGGTAGGCAGTGGGTGGCATTTTATGTCCGTACTAATGTGGGTTTGGTAGAAAGAACCTTGGATCTGAATTAGAAGGCTCCTTTCTAGTTTCTTTTTACCACTCACTTGGGTAAATCATTTTACCTCACTTTTATAACATGAAGAGGAGTTGACTTAGACGAACTCTTCTGTGTGCCAGTTTTGAATTTATAAATTGTTTCAGTCACTTTCAGGTGTGATACTACACTCTACCAACATGTTTCTTCTGCAAGAATTTATTGGGTACATGCTGCATAAGGCCACTGGACTAGAAAGCGGAGTACAAAAGAGGTTGTGTTGTAAGAGGCCTACAGTGTAATAGAACTTTCAATCTAGTATAGAACATGGACACGTCTGATAATGTAAGGGAGTTTGTGCTCATACCTATGAGCTGTTGGAAAAAGGAACTATTAAGAGCATACGTGAGGGTTGGATTGGTTAAGGTTTCGTGAAGACTGTGCTGTATGAATTCGGCCTTAAAAGATGCACAGCAAGAGGGGTGCAAGTGATCCTCCAAGAGAGGCTGTAAGGTATTTCATCATCCCACCATTATTTGTGGTGTTTTTACAATATGTCATGTCAGTTCTAGCACTTCTGCTGGCCTAACTGAAATAGTGTATGGTTTTGTCTTTAACAGGAGTGTGACCAGGTGCATGTGGAAGATGTGGCTTCTGATGACAATGGCCAAGACTTAAGGTAATTAAAAACAACGATGCCTTAAATATCAGTACAGCATAAGACATAATCTAGGCTTAGAGGAAATCAAAGAAAATCATTGTTTTCCTCCACTGGTCTTGCTTTATTGCAATATTTGCTTTATCATGATGGTCTGGAACTGAACCCATAATATGTCCAAGGTACACCTATATCAGTTATCTATTGTTTAACAAATTATCCAAAACTTAATACCTTAAAATAATAAACATGAATCATCTCATAGTTTCTGTAAGTCAGAAACTTGAAAGTGACTTAGCTAGCTAGCTCCGGATTAGGGTCTCTTAGAATGAAATCAGGACATTGGCTGGAGCTAAATTCAAATGAAGGTTTTATTAGAGGAGGGACCTGATTTCAGCCTCTTGCCTGTGGCTGGTAACAGGAGGCCTCAGTTCCTCCCTGTGTGCCTCTGCGTGGGGCAGCTTGGGTGTTCTCAGTTGACAGCTGGCTTCCTTCAAAGCAAGTGCTCCAGGAATGAGAGAAGTCTAGTCTCTGAAGTCTAACACCACGTTCTGTTTACATTTAAATGATCACATATCCAGAGGAGCAGCATTAGAGGAGAGGAGCACTGAGGAAGCTGTGGACATAATTTAAAGCCACCAGTGAACCAGGAGCTTAATGAACTAGCCCGCAGATCACTGAAAGAAAGCATCTCTGTTATCTGGCTGTTACTAATATTTTGTGTTATTACCTTCCATCATTTTATGTTTTTTTTATATTTTTTTCACAAAGGAATATAGAACTATTAACCACTGTTTACCAGTATTTACAACAAAGTAAACAATATACAGTTGGGTAACATTCTGTTTACTACAAAGCTATTGTTTTTCCTGGCTTTTGTTGAACCAGTACCCCAAATACTGAGATTGAGCCTATATGTAAGGAATGAGTTAAAGAGAAAACATGCAGATCAAGAGTGTAGTTAACAAAAAGTTTGTTCATCCATTTATTCCAGCAAGTCCTAACATCTCGATAACCATCTGATTAGGTATCCGTGAATAAAGTCTTACACATTCCATGACCCTAATTTTTTAGTCAATATAGCATGGGATTTCAACTTCTTGTAAAGGAACGTTTATGAGGTAAAACCTTTAAATAAGTGTTGCTTACCTAATTAAAACACATCAGTGTTTGCCTAGTCTTCTCATTTGAGTCAGGAGGTTATTGGTAGTGATCAAATTTTCCTTTCAGGGGTTTTGCAAATGAACTTGCATTTATGGTTGTAGCTGTGGATTCTGATATGGCTGCTTTAAATTGTCCAATTTAAACTGATTATATTTAAATTGCCCACTTAATTACAAAATTATCTCATTTCAAAGATTAAAAGCTTCAGGAAAAATTTCAATTTAACTTCAAATAATTTTTTTCTTAGGCTGCTAAAAATGATGGCAGCACAGAAACATGAGTTTATAATTATCAAATGCTGTTTTGTTTTGGATAAAAATAAGAAAGAAGACCATTTACATATGTATACATACCTACCTCCCTTCCCCCAATAAATAAAAAACCCACCATGATCTTTAGGCATATATGAGTTAAACACAAATTCTGATTAATGAATGACTTTGGAGATTTTCCCCAACATTTAGAAAAGCTTCTCTAATGCAAAGAAAAAATACACCATGGTATCAAATGTTCTTTTCTGATAAAGGAAGCAACTATAGAAAGCTTTTGTTCAAAGTAACCAGTGCTATAGCTGCAACACCCCCAATAGCTCTGCAGCACTACTTCAAAACAAACTTGATTTTTATTAGAATGTAGCTCTTTCTTCACACTAATAAGAAAAATAAAAAAAACAAGAACCAGATTTTATATATATGTATAAATATACTAGAGGCCCGGTGCACATGCACCAGTGGGGTCCCTCGGCCTGACCTGTGCCCTCTCGCAATCCAGGACCCCTCAGGGACTTTGGACTGCTGGTTCAATCCCGGCAGGCCAGGCCTAGGGACCCCACCGTGCGCCAGGCTTCTAGTATGCATATAAGATCTTTGGTTAATTCCTTCCTGCTCACTTTCCTCCCCCCTTTCCTCTGAGATTCATCAGTCTGTTCCATGTTTCCATGCCTGTGCATTGAGCATCTGCCCCTTGGTGGCCAGTGTACGTCATAGCTAATGATAGGACAGTTGCTTAGGCTCTTCTATACATACACTAATAAAAGAGAAACATGCTAATTGACCGTACCTTGACACCCACCAGCCAATCAGGAGTGAGCATGCAAATTAACCCAACAAAGATGGCAGATTAATTTCCATATGCAGGCACTTGGAGTGGCTGGCTGGGGGTGGGGTGGGGTGGGACGCTTGCGTTCCGCACCACCCCAGCTGCTCCGGGCCTCTGGGCAGTGTGGGAAGGCAGAAAGGCAGCTCTAGCTAGAGGGAAGGCCCATTCTTCCACGAATCTTCATGCATTAAGCCTCTATTGTAGATATAAAAAGCAATGGAAACAAATATTGGTATTCGTCTTCTGGATAAAAATGCCAAATTAGTCTTTCATAGAAAGCAATCACAGTTTCAGGACACTTCATATTTGCCTCTTTTGTCAGCACCAAATCAGGCTCATCTGAATCTCTCCATTTCATGAGAAACATTAACTCTCCACTGCTGTCGGTGGCACAGTTATTCATTCAGGATCAAGACTTTTGGCAGAGCCTCTTGGTTTATCAGCAACATCCCTTTTCTTCTTTGATTTGCTATCATCAGATTCACTGTCAGATAAAAACTTTCTTTTTGTACCATTTTTTTCTTAACCAGCTTTTTTTTCCAAACGGTATGATTTGTACTTTTAAAAAATATATTTTATTGATTTTTTACAGAGAGGAAGGGATAGGGATAGAGAGAAACATCGATCAGCTGCCTCCTGCACACGCCCTACTGGGGATGTGCCCACAACCAAGGTACATGCTTTTGACCAGAATTGAACCTGTGACCCTTCAGTCCACAGGCCAATGTTCTATCCACTGAGCCAAACCGGTAGGGCTTTACCAGGTTTTTGAGAATTAAGAAATGCTTCAATTAACTTGACAGTCTAAATTTTCTTCAGGTTTCCAAGTATTATCAGCATCTATGAATCCTTTCCACTTCAGGAAATACTCCATCTTCTCATTCACTACACGTTGGTCCAATACTTTCTCCATAACAAATTCCTCAGGCTCTGCCACTTCAACTTTTTTATCCTTTCCATTCTGTTTCTTTCCCATTTTTTGCAATGTAATTTTATTAGAGACCATTTTTTATTGCAGACTCGAAGAGCTATTACTCACCACCTCCATGCATCTCCATATCCCAGGTCTCCAGCTTCTTCAGCGTCTCCAGCCCTGCATGCCTTCAGCCCTCTAATTTTTAATATTTTTATTGATTTCACAGAGGGAGGTGTGACAAAAAGAGAAACACCTATAATGAGAGAGAATCATTGATCAGCTGCCTCCTGCACGCCCCCTACTGGGGATCAAGCAACCTACGCATGTGCCCTTATCAAACTCGAACTCCCAGACCCTTCAATCCTTAGGCTGCTGCTCTACCCACTGATCAAAACCAGCTAGAGCCCATCATCATTATTATTATTATTATTATTATTATTATTATTATTATTATTTTGCTTTTTTTCTTTACATAGTTGCAATCATTTTGTATATACATACACAAAGATTTTATATTCTGGGGGTTTTTCACTATAAGATATTCTGTCATTAATGAAAGGATGCTTCGTTTCATGCTAACCTCTGCAGGATGCTGGTGCTTGAATTGTTCCTACCTCTCTTTCCCTATTCATCCTTTTTTTAATAGATGTAATAGGGGTGAGACAGAGGAATAGTGAAAGATAGATTCTGACACATAGAGATTAGGGAAAAGATTCTCGAAGCCTTTAGTCTTGGTGTCAGGTGCTAGGAATAGGACAGAGAATCCAATAGGTGGCATTCATCCAAAAACCCATGCAGTATAGATTTTAATTTTCATTATCCTCTCTCTCTGCAGCAACTATAGTTTCTCAACAGATGGTTTCAGTGGCTCAGGAGGCAGTGGCAGCCATGGTTCCTCTGTGGGTGTACAGGGAGGTGTGGACTGGATGAGAAAACTGGCTTTTCGTTACCGAAAAGTGAGAGAAATCTATGATAAACATAAAAGCAACGTGGGTGGTAAGTGTCATACAATCAGTCTGGTTTTCTGTTTCCTTCTGATTTGCTGCTTTCTTTTCCAGGGATTCCTTAGAACTCCCTGACAACCGCTTATGAATTTGTGCCACAGTAACATTTTAATTCTGTATTTTAAACCATGAAGTTCGGGTTAAAACCCTTTGGGGAGAAAGCTCTGCATTTCTGATGGACTTCTCTTAGCATACATTTTCAAAGCTCTCCTGTTCTTTCTAGACAAATGTCTTTTTAAAGGAATATGTTCCAAATTTGATGAAGTATTTTATTCTGGAGTCAAAACTACTGCAGTACTGGTTAATAGGTTGCCTTATTGTTTTTTTACTAATATATCAGGACAAGTATATATAACAAGTCACCAGATGGCTTATAGTGGGTGGAAAACTAGGTCCAGGAGTATAGGGTGGCAATATCCATGTGTTGTGATTTGAAGGACCTTGGAAATTCTTTCCACCTAGAAATACCTCGTGTCAGGTGTCACCAGGCCTGAATCTATTATTTGGGATTAATTAATTAGCGATAGATTGTCCAAAATAGAAGAGACATTAGTATCTATTGAGAAAATTGATGTCCATCTTGAAAGTAACAAGGGAAAAAAAAAAAAAAAAAGAAAGTAACAAGGGCAGACACCAGAGCAAGTTAATTACCTACCACAGCTAGAATCCACATCTCTGAATTCTTGGTCCACTTTACATTCATGCGGTTCTTTTTCTAGTGATATACCTTATGAGAAAATATTTAAAATTGTAAGCCATCACCCTCAAACTTCTACATACACATAAAATGTTGCATGAAGTTTCAAGGATTTCCTACACTGCCTAGAGGTATATTACCCCCGGTCAAGAGAACCCTCATGCTACCACTTTCTGGGATGCGGAAAGTGAAAATAGGACTTTGAAAATCAATTTAGTTTATTTCTGTTACAGTCTTCCAATAAAAGTCACAGGCATCTGAGCTTTGAAGTCAAATTTAAATGTCTGATTATTTTTTTGCCTAGTGAATGCCTGACCCCAATTTTGAAAGCAATATAACCCTCTATAAGAATATCCACCTGTATTTTGTAAAATGTTTGAATTGTCAAAGTGCCACATCATATTAGTTAAGTAAAAGACATCTACTAGTATGTTTATGTTTATATCATACATGCCATAGAGGTATTGGTTTTTTTTTATTAGAAACATTGAGAGTCATTTAATTCTAATCTTGCATTGTAAAACCATCAATCAGAAAACAAATTATATGCCGTTCCAGTCCTCATAGAAATGGCTTCTATTTATTTATCTTTTTTTTTTAATATTGGTAATAAATTACAGAATTTCTCTTCATTATAGAGAATTCTGGGCCAGATTTATTATTTGAATATTATAACTCAAGTGTCTGATAAGTTGATCTCATCAGATGAATTGTTTTGTTATGCTTAATTATCTGATCTTAAACAGAGTCTTGGTCTCTTACTAGCTAGAGTTGTTTCAGAAGTAAATACAGTACAAGTAAATGACATTCATAGAGTTGGTCATTCAACCTGGAATCTCAGGTTGATGTATTCTGAAAGGGGTAAAAGGAAAGCACAGTCATCATGAGAGCAGTGTATGGTGGTGGAAAGACTTTGGAGACCAAAAGCCACTAACTTTTTAAAAATATATATTTTTATTGATTTCTGAGAGTAAATGAGAGGGAGAGAGAGATAGAAACATCAATGATGAGAATCATTGATTGGCTGCCTCCTGCACGCCCCCTACTGGGGTTTGAGCCCACAACTCAGGCATGTGCCCTTGACCGGAATCGAACCCGGGACCCTTCAGTCTGCAGGCCAACGCTCTATGCACTGAGCCAAACCAGCTAGGGCACCACTAATTCTCTGTGTAGTCTTAGCAGCCCTTTCCTCCCTGGGTTCTGGTTTCTTTAGAAAGAGATTGGAATGGTGCAGGCTTTTTTTTTTTTAGCTATAACACTTACTTTTCTCCTTTGGATCTTGAGCCCATGTCTAAATCAGTGCTACTCAGGGAATGGCTCACCAGTCTGCAGATTCTGCTGCTGATGCATGATGAAGGAGCTTGTGTCAGAATCTAATAGTTTCCTCAGCTGATTTTGTTGTGCCCGGTAGCAAACATTCTGGTGAAGAAAGTGTAAAAGACATTTTTGAGCATAGTAACCTACTCTAGGGTTTTACTAAGAAGAGAACTGTATTAGTTCAGGAGAAATTTCAATGACACACTATTTCTCGAGTGAATTATAGAACTTGTTTAATGGATGTCAGCAAGGACATGTTGTCAAATGATAAATGTGTCTGCTTTTATTCCCAAAGGCCTTCTCAGTCCCCAGAGAAAGGAAGCACTGCAGAGACTAAGAGCAGAAATTGAAGTTTTAACAGATTCCTGGTTAGGTACTGCATTAAAGTCCTTACTTCTCATCAAGTCCAGGTATGAAAATGGTTCTTTCCAGGTCTCATCCTCTCAGAGACACACCAGTTTAGGACAAGCCATTCCCAAAATAGGATGTGGGGTGGGGAGAGAGGAGTTTCAATGAAGCAAGGGAAGTGTGTAGGAGGTTAGGTGGGAGGCAGGACCATTTTATACTAATAACACACCTTAGAGTTTTAAGAAAATATATATGAAAGCCTTTTTCTCCCCCCGCCCCTTTTTTTCCAGTGTTTTTTATTGATTTGAGAGAAAGAGAGGAACATTGATCGGCTGCTTCTGCATGCCCTCACTGGGGATCCAGCCAGCAGCCCAGGCATGTGCCCTGACCAGGAATCACACTGGTGACCTCTTGGTGCCTGGGTCAGAGCTCAGTCATCTAAGCCACACCAGCCAGGGCTTCCCCTTACTTTTTGCTGACAGAATTAAAACTCAGTAAATCATAATCTCTAGCCCAGGAGATGGGCCTGGTGACATCAAAGGAGACATATAGGAGACATATCTCAAATATCCTTGGTACAGGAAGCTTCAAAGAAATGTACCAAAACTTAGGAAGGCAGGATTCAAAAGAAAAGGATACATTATGGAGATTTAAGCTTAAAGCTTATAATGGGAAATAAATACAGTCATAATTATACCTAAATCTCTTACTGATTTCTTCTTTAAAACAGGAATTCCAGATCTATAATCTAATAGAGCAAACTTCAAAACTGACACAGGTTATTCAGTGAAGTTTATAAAGGACCTGTGAAATTAATGTGTATTCTGGAATCGATGTTGCTATTATATGAAATAGCACTGTAACCAAAAGTTCGTCATTTGTGTCCTAGAGAGTAGTATCAATGACATGGGTTGGTGGTAATTGCTAACAAGTGCAGTGAGCGAATTATCAGAGGGAAATGAGGCAAGAATCAAGTTGCTGCTCTGTGCCCACTATAGAATCTTTGTCCTTTAATATGGAAAGTAAGTAAACCTGAGATAATTAGAACAATAACTGAACATTGACATTGAACAAATATCATATCAGGCCCTTTAAGGTTAATTTTTAATAGTTAGATCCTGAAAGTTAGGTTCTGGGTTTGTTCACCCTTTTCTTTTCTTTCCTCATTGCTCCCCTTCAGGAAGAATTGTGTGAATGTTCTGATCACTACAACCCAGCTGGTTCCAGCTCTGGCCAAGGTCCTGCTCTATGGGCTTGGAGAAATATTTCCTATTGAAAACATCTACAGTGCCACCAAAATTGGTATGGTTTCTATTCAGTTTCTTGTCACTTGCCTTACAATAATATTTTCTACTATGGTACTTATTATTTACCAGTTCCTCTGTTAGGCATATCTATAATGATAAAAGCTTAATATGCTGATTAGATTGGACAGACGAACAAACTTCTAGATGAAGCTGCAGCAGCAGGGGCTGACACAGAGATGGTTAGGGGTGATCAGGCAGGCAGGCAAGTGGTTAGGGGTGAACAGGCAGGCAGGTGAGTGGTTAGGGGCGATCAGGCAAGCAGGCAAGCAATTAGGAGCCAGCGCTCCCGGATTGAGACATTCCCCGAGGAGTCCCAGATTACAAGAGGGTGCGGGCCAGGCTGAGGGATTCCCCTTCCATGCACAAATTTCTTGCACCAGGCCTCTAGTATATATATCCTCACAACAGTCTTCTGATATTACTGATGAGGCAGTTCAGGCTTAACAGTTATGTGACTTGCATAAGACTTCACAGATAGTAAGTTACATAAATAGGATTCAAATCCCGATCTGTGGGACTTTGTTCTTTTCTTTATAATATTTGAAAGAACATAATATCTAGAAATCTACTTTTGCCTCATTTCAGATTTCTTTTTCGCATAGAGAGTACTGCAATATAAAATAGAAAAAAATCACTTAAGGTGGCAGAAGCAGGGAAATAAAGTATAAGAGATGGCGAAGAAAAAGGAAAGAAAACAATTTCTTATTTCTGCAAATAAGCAGTATTATCTGTGCATGTTTTATGTATAGGTTTCAAATGGGATTTGAATTGTTATATATTACCATATATCTAAAAACAGTCTGCAATGTATTGGAACACTCATTTCCTAAGGTTAAGTTCAGTGATATAGTATCTCAGTTGCAGTTATGAAATATAATAGTGAGAAAATCCAAACAGGACAAATGTCACTGCCGTATTTATTGGTACTCCAGGGTTCCTTCCCTACTGAAAGCCATAAGACTCATTCATGCCCACGATGTTTCTGGAAAATAAAAAATTGGAGGGAAATAGCTGTTTGTCTGTTTCTTATTACTATCAAGAAATCAAGGCCTAGTGCTCCCACTTTTTTCTCCTACATTAAAATAGTTTCCCCTCAAAAAATATCCTTTCACAGTGTCCAGAGCCTTAGACTTGGAATCAGGAACCTAAAGTCTAACTATAAGCTTGTTTGGATCTGGGCAAGTCACTAGTCCCATTTCATCTGCTAAAATAGGTATGCTACCTATCTCACTGGATTATTTTGAGAATTAAATCAGGAATAACTTGAAAACTGCTTTGTAAACTCTGAAGTACAGGAGATGTGGAAAAGGGAAGTGGAGTTCACAGTTCTCACACTGCCTAGGCCGCTTAGCCTCCGTGTTTAGATCCGGAGAGCTACTGGCACCTCCAGCTGCCACCGCTGCTCCCCACCAAGCAGACTTCAGAGGCTGCCACTTACTTGGTCTAAGCGCAGGCCGGTGGACCTAGCAGCAGCCTTTTCTTTGGTGTTGAAAACAAGTTAGGACAGAATGTCCTAATAGGAATTTGCTTTTTCTCTCATCAGGTAAAGAGAGCTGCTTTGAGAGAATTGTGTCAAGGTTTGGAAAGAAAGTCACATATGTAGTGATTGGAGATGGACGAGATGAAGAAATTGCAGCCAAACAGGTAACCACGGTCAAGAAAATGTGGACATGTCAGGACCTATTGCTCTCATTTGTGTACGCTCTGGAAAGGAAAAAACATTCTAAGGAGAATCTGACCTGACTTCAGTGTACTTCCGTGATCATTTATCTATTTGGAGAGATAGTGACCTTTATTCAGAAACCTTTTGTTGTTGTTAGGTTTTTCAGTTTTTACAGAGGACATCAGACTTTTGAATTATCTGATAACACACATTGATGACAACAACAAACAATCTGTAGTTCAGGCTAATGCGGAAGCATAAAATATTACCTCGTTAGCTCAGAGGAATGTTTTGGGAAGACTGACCAGAGACTTTATTGTCTGTAGGGGACGCTGTGGCGTGCCGCCCAGACCGCCAGCAGGACTGAGGCACTCGTTTCCTTAGCCACCCCCTGCTCTTGGCTGCTGTGGGCTCACCATTTCTCCCCCAGAATTGTCCTCAGCAGAAGCTGCCTTGCCATAGTTATATCACCTTCCCAGAGACACCTTGCTTCCAGTTACTGGTGGGGATAGAAACACAGCTCTAGTCTCCGTCCCTCATCTCTGACGGGTGATCCCGCCCCAGCATGCTCTCTGGGACAGATTAGCGGCTCTCCGGCGGCTGTATTCCAGTTCGGTTTCAGGCAGGATCTTCTGAGGAGCATGAGACTTAGCTATGAAAAGGCAAATAATTCTGACCTTCCCAAGCTTCAGATTCTCAAAACCATTACAATCAATGGGGAGTTTGGAGAAAGTTCTTTCGGCTTCTGAGCCCTGGAGAGTTTGTTCTCATGTTTGTCCTGGCTATGCAGGCCCAGCTTCAGGTTGTCCCGTCTTAAAACAGGAAACAGATGGAAGAGTCTTGCCTATGTAATCTAAAATCCCACCCTTTCACATCTAAATCATTTTTAGCTTTGTGAATAAGTTACTTATCCTCTTTGAGTTTCCTCTTCTGCTAAATGGATCTACAGAAGTCCTTTCCCTTCTACTCCAACTTTCTTCTAGCAACTCTGTTTCTTAAACTTGGAGGCAGTGAGTTAACAACTAGGACTACTTCCTAATTTTCTTCATTCAGTAACATGCAAACCTTCAGGAACTATTAATGAACTATGGGAATGGAGGTAATCAATTGGCAGTATTAACACATGTTTTCATTTGCCACTTTATGTAGCAATTCAAGGACCTTTATTTTTTCTCATGCGTTATCTTTGGAGTTTTGATTCTTTTTATTTTATCTGCTTGTCCAATAAGTTTATTGTCTGTCTGAAAAATCTTCATAGAAAATTGTGGTTTGGTTTATTCGCTCTCAGCGGCCTGTTTCTGAGCTCTGAGCAAGCTTGCTGTCTTCTGAGCCACCCGATCTTTCTTCTGGGCCAGACGTTTAGGGACGGTTCCACTTCTTCTTTTTAAGTTTTCTTAGGCTTCTTGTCATAGACTGGATTATCTCAGATAGCAGCATGAGCTTTTTGTTGTTGTTTGTTTTAAATATATTTTTATTGATTTCAGAAAGGAACGAGGAGGGATAAAGAGATGGAAACATCAATGATGAGAATCATTGATTGGCTGCCTCTTGCACACCCCTCCCTATAGGGACCAAGCCCACAACCTGGGCGTGTGCCCTTGACTGGAATCGAACCCAGGAGCCTTCAGTCTGCAGGCTGACACTCTGTCCACTGAGCCACACCAGCCAGGGCCCAGCATGAGCTTTCTTAAACATCTCCTCCATCGTGTCTAGAGTTACGTTGTTCTTTATGTATTGAGAGAACTGTTTCTTGTGAGCATCTTCATCTTTCTCCATAAGCTGAGACCTTCTGATCATGATGTGCATGCTAGAGAAAGCACCGGGTTACATGTCAGACGTCGAGGGCTTCAAAATTCTGGGTCATCTGTGAGCAGTTTGAACAAGACAATCAGTAAAGCTAGTTTCCTGCAGCTTCATAGAACATAGATTCTAACACTTGGATTCGCCCGAGCCCTTCATAAGGCTTTCAGAACAGCACACAGTACGCTGGACATAATTCTGACCACATAATATAATGGAATTATTTCCAAGATCTGCATATTCTGAATCGTAATGATGAACGAGATTTGGGCCTCTATCTCTGTAACTTATAGGAAATTTCCTGTCTATAAGAAAATGTAATATTGATACTCATTTCTTGTGTGGCTATTTTATTTGATCCTGAAGACCCTATAAAGCAGCTAGAATAAGTAGATATCGCACAAAGCCTAGAGTTACCTCTGAAACCTAATAAAAACCTCACGTTTGTAGAGTGTCCTATAATGTACAGAGTTCTTACACATATGACTTATTTGATCCTATGGCAGCCCCATGAGGTGGGCAGGAGAAGAGAGGATTACAGGTTCCTTGGGGAGAGGTCTGTGGATAGAAGGGCTGGGTGAGTACGGCCTCCCAGAAGAAGTTGGGCTAAGCAGCTGTCCCTGCTCTCTTCTAGCACAACATGCCTTTCTGGAGGATCACAAACCATGGAGACCTCGTGTCCCTCCACCAGGCTTTGGAGCTTGATTTTCTCTAAGAACTGGAATGAAGAGCCTTCCCCATGAGCTGCTTTTCACTCCTGGAAGGAGCCGGAGACTGGAACCAACTGAGAACTCTCTCTTCCTCCATGGAATCCTGGCGAGAACACAATCAGAACCAAGGGCTGCAAGGGACGAAGCCGATTTTTGCTAAGAGTGAGCGGCAGCCCCGTGTTCATCCTCATGCAGAAGCAGGACAGTGGATTGAGAGGACAATAGACTGACTGCAGCCACAGTGCTTTTAATTCTTGTGTTGTTTGTTTTGTTTATTTTGTTTCAAAAATGAAGAAGAAAAAACAAAAGAAAATTTGGGGGGCAGAGTTGCACTCTTTGTCCATGACCTGGTTGAGAACTGCTGTTAACTTGTGGTGATAGGATAAATGTGGCAGACTTTTGTAAAAACATCTCTTGCAGTCTTTATAAACTCCTTAGCTGTAGAACATATTCCCAGTGAATGTATATGTAATTTTTGTAGGTAAGGGTCTGGTCTCTGAAGCAGGTTTTCCCTCCTTTCTTTTCCTAGCAAGAAAGGGATGTGTAAAGTCCTTGGAAAATAGTAATTGGAATATCTGAAATACCTCTGTGTGACAGTGGCACCTCTCTAGTTGCTCCAGTGGTCTGCTTTCTAGGATGGTTTCTCTCCTGTTCTTCCATCTCCTGCTTCGCTGAACCGTGGGGATTGGGCACTGATTACTTTAGACTCTGGTATTTCCCATCCTAGAAGCCTTGGCCCCCTTCCCAATCCCTTTTTCCCTTTAACCAAATGGCACAATCCTGGGAACTTCTTCTTAGACAGTAAATGCTGAGGCTTCTTATGAATTTTCACTTCTTTGGTTCTTGAACCAGGAATATTCCACCTTTTCCTCCTGCGGAGAGGCACTCCTCCCCCAACAGATGCTCACCCTACAGCCTGCCTTCCTTCTTAGTCACCAGTGTAGGCTCCTGTCCCTTTTCTGCCCTGAATTCCTCATAGCCACCTCCCTGCAGCTCTGCCCAATCCCTGGGCTTTGGACCCAATAAATCAAAGTGAGTCTAAGAACAGGCTCATAACTACATTTGGCCAAAACTGCCAGTGTAGTTGACTTTCTTTGAAGCCCTTAAGGCTACAGAGGGTATTCTGGGTATATTTACCCAGACCTCTGTCTGGGACTGAAGAGATTGCTGTGATCAAAACCCAATTCTCCCAGGGTACACCCTTCCCACTTCTCACATCTCATTCTAAAGTGGAAACCCAGAAGCCAAAAGTACTCCCGTTTTAAATGTAGTTATTGGGTCCCTACTCCATGCCTGGAAATTAGTCCTGGGCCAGATGCAGGATCATCTCCCAGCCTGGCCTCTGGGAAGATGGATGCGTGCCAGGCACTGGTCCCAGTCTTCTAACCTGTGTTTGTGGGCGCTCCATCCCTCCGAGACCCACCTGGGCATCTGCTCGGGCAGGATAAGCTTCCCTAGAGCTGCGGACCTTCAGCCTCTCCCAGGCTGCAGAGAGGTGTAGTCTGGCACTCAGAAGGAGGTTTCCTTGACCAACCCCAGCTATACCTGCTTGACCCCAGAGAATCCGCATATTCATTTCTAGAAATGTTGCAGCACAAAGAGGCCAGGCGCCTCCTGAGACCAGGTCACTCAGCAGAGAAAGGCTGTTCATACACATTCCTTCAGAACTGAATGAGAAACGGTTCGTGGCCCACAGTTTTCGGGAACAGGCCTTTGGAGAGGAGCTGCGGTCAGTGCTCCTTACTCAGCTGCTGCTGTGGCCTTGTTCCCATGGAACGGTGGGAGTTGGGGGTTATGTAGTCTGAGGCAGACCTTGCCTTGGTCTGAGTTCAGCACAGTTGCCCAGATGCTGCTCTGCCTTGCTTGGTAATTGATCTTAGAAAGCTCTAGAATGGATCTTTTCTCCCAGGCCCCAAGCCCTCCACCTACTGGCCGTGAAACCTAGTTTCCTGCCCTGGACCTAGGCCACCCAGGTGTGCTGTGGTTCAGCCTTGTGAGGCCGTGGAGTGGCACCCCCATCGTGGACCCAGGTCCCACACAAACCCCTCCCTCTCCCTGCCCTTTCGGAAAAGCTCTTTATTTCTAGAATATGACGTGGACCCCTTTTCAATGTCTTTTCCTTCCTGCCCTGACTGCCTAGCATGGGTCTTTGCAAAGGACCTTGAAACTGACCGAGAGGTGAGGAAGCTCAGCAGAGCAGTTTTTGCTCTTTTCTGGTTGTTGCCACACTCGGGGGGCAGGCAGAACATGGGACCTGGCTTCTCTTTGCCAAAATGAATTGTCCAAGGGACAGAGTGCTCTTCTTTTACCGTGTTTTTCTCCTCCCGGTACGAAGACCTAGGAAGGAAAATAAGTGGGTGGGTCGCACCAAGAGCTCTTGGAAGCTGAGGGCCCCAGGACACTGGAGGTCCTTTCAACAGGGGGAAGCCCTCTTTGCTATAAAGAATCCCCATGAGATTGACCACGTGATGAATCCTTCCCCCAGCTGGGGTCTGGGTTCTATAGGATGGGTCTGCACATTTCCTGGTGAGGACTTTTCTAGTAAGGGATCCGGAGTTGTCAAGTGTGTCCTGGGTTTAACAGGTGGCTTGACTCTCGAATGTAAAACTGACTGTGCCTTAGCATCACCCTGTCCAGTGCCCCTGGGGCAGCTGGTGGTGTCCAGGAGAATGGATTCCTGCTCCAGATTTAGATGCTTTTATTTCGTTTGGGGTGTTCCTATCTTCTGCTCTGCAAGTTGGGAGGGGCCAAAGCTAGTGTCCCAGGAGACTTGTGCCAGTTTGTTCGCAGTTTACACACTCAGCGCTGAAGCTCCCAAGGAGAATCTGGCAAGCCAGGTCCCCCCTCCTTGAATGGGTGTTAGTGCTGCTGAAGCATCGGGAAGAGGAGGAGGGAAGAGGACAGCTGTTCTCCCTCTTCCTGGGAGAGTGATGGTCTGAGCCAAAGGGTGGTGAGCTTGGGGTGTTCCTCTCCTGCAGGAAGGGGCAAGCAGGGCCCCTTTAAGCAAGCTTCTGTTTCTTACCACTAAATTGGTTTCCTTTTCATCCAAAAGTTGGAACTCCCCAGATTTACACTATGCAAGCCAAATCTGAATTCTGAGATTCTAAAATATGTATGTTCTTAACTGATTTTTAGAGAGAGAAGGAGAGAGAAACATCGATCCATCGGCTGCCCTCTGCACACCCCCTATTCGGGATTGAGCCCACAACCCAGGCCTGGGCCCTGACCAGGGCCTCTCGGTGGACGGGAGGATGCTCAACCGACTGAGCCACACCGGCCAGGGCAAACTCTAAAGTATCCTAAACCATCAGAGAGAAAATGAGGCAGCAGGCCTTGTTTCTCTCCTGAGTCAGACAGCTCCAGCAAGCAAGGCTCATTGGCTAGTTCCTAATGCACTGACAGGAGCCATCCCATTAAGGGCGACTTCTCAAAACCTGACCCTCTGGATTAGATGCCTCATTTAGCAGTAAAAGGCATTGATTGGATTGGATATATTTATGTGACTGCGGGCATTCATGGCTGTAGAGTCTTTGACCATAATGTTATATGTAATGGGAACTATCTTGTAAACTTGAAAAAAATAAAGTTTTTATTTTCTATACAGTTTGCTCCTGTGTCTTTTCTGAATAGGATCAATACAGTTGCCCAGCTGGCAGGCACCTAAGTAAGGTTTTATAAAAATCTGAGGAGCTCATTATGAAAACCTGGCGTTCACTAAAAGATCCCAAACACCCTTTTAATAGTTGTAATTAATTTCACCAAAAAGGTAGAAAAAAATAATCTTTTGATATAAATGTACATGGGGAAGAAATAATTTGCAAGTAAAAGTTTGTTAGTTTTATTATTTTTTCATATATATTTTATTGATTTTTTACAGAGAGGGATAGAAAGGCAGAAACATCGATCAGCTGCCTCTTGCACACCCGCTACTGGAGATGTGCCCACAGCCAAGGTACATGCCCTTGACCGGAATCGAACCCAGGACCTTTCAGTCCAAAAGCCGACGCTCTACCACTGAGCCAAACCGGTTTCGGCAAAAGTTTGTTAGTTTTAGCTGATCCTCACCTGAGGATATTCTCCCGTTTATTTTCAGAGAGTGGGAGAGAGAAACATCCAGGTGAGGGAGACACGCTGATTTGTTGCCTCCTGCACACACCCCAACCAGGGCCAGGGATGGAGCTTTAAACCCAGGCACATGCCCTTGACCAGAATCGAACCTGCAACCAGCCCTTCGGGGCATGAGTTAGAGCTCTGATCACTAAACCAGGACAAGCTGACTGTCAGTAAAATATACGGAGCCCGGCTGGCGTGGCTCAGTTGTTGAGCTTCAGTTTGTGAACCAGGCGGTTAGGGTTCAATTCCCAGTCCGGCACGTGCCCAGGTTGTGGGCTCCATCCTCAGTAAGGGGCATGCAGGAGGCGCCGAGTCAGTGGTTCTCATTGACGTTCCTCCCTCCCTCTCTGAAATCAAGAATATTATATATATATACACACACACACACACATATGTGTGTATATATGTATAAATATATATATGTGTGTGTATATATACATATACAGATATATATATCTTTTTAAAGTTTAGGACTGGTAATAGAGAGTAACTTGCTGTGCTGAGCATAAAACACAAAAGCAATAAAATAGACAAACTGATATCAAACCTTGTTTGATTTGGCCTGATTTCATGTCCCATCAGCTACTTTTTTCTCACTGCATTTCTTGAGAGTTGGGTCTGTCCATTGTTGGTCTGGAAAAATCAAGAATTCTTTTGCCTTTTATTTCAATGAAGGGAATCAATTCAGATCTAGCTTCCAAGTACCACATATGTCAGACTACAAGGTTGTGTGTTTTTTTTCCAAATTAATCACCTCAGAAAAGATGGGGTTGCCATGTATTGTAATAATTAAATCTTTTCAACAGGAAGTTGCACATTATGGCCCTGTTGGCTCGGCTGGTTGAAGCATCCTCCTGTACACCAAAAGGTGTGGGTTCGATTCCCATCAGGGCAAGTACGGGAGGCAACTGATCGATGTTTTTTTCTTACATCAATGTTTCTCTATTCCCCTTCCTCTCCCTCTCTCTCTAAAAACAAACAAACAATCAGGTGAGGATTCAGACGAAAAAAGGGGCCCATGTTGACCACACTGTAAACGAAGCAGACCTGTGAGTTGCTATATCCTTGCTTGTAAGCACACATGTTGCTTCTCAAGCCCAGAGAGTAAACACCTTTATCGCCCCCATAGTAAGTAAAACATCTGCACATTTCTCAAAACACTTTTGGTGGCAGCCAACTCAGGAGGCTTTTATTCTTCCAAAACAGGTTTCTTGACATTTGAAAAAATGATCGATGGGAATTTTCAAAGGAAATTTCTGATGATGTGTAATGTCACTCATCTTTTTGAAGCTTTTGATTCTGTAAACGTTTTTATATCTTTACCCGAGAATACTCTTCCATTGACTTAGGGAAGAGTGGAAGACAGAGGGAAAGACAAAAACATCGATGTGAGAGAAACACGGCAATCGGTTGTCTCCTGCACCAGTCCTGACCGGAATCGAATCTGGGACCCTTCAGTCCACAGGCTTACGCTCTATCCACTGAGCCAAACCAGCGAGGGTGAGCCTGTAGACTTTTAAGTGTATACACAAATGCACCTTCTTCTATAGCTTTTTCGGTAGTGTCGGTACACATTGTTTGGAGTTAACTGCACACGTATTGCCATCATTTGACAACTTCATCTAGAGCAGTGGTTGGCAAACTGTGGCTCGTGATCCGAGGTTTGCTGCTCCGTTGACTAATGAGTTTGCCGACCCTTGACCTGGAGTATAGATGAGAACTTTGGCAAAAAATTCCTTGTTTCTCCAACCCACAGACCTCCCAGGAGCAGCAAAAGGTTCCACCTCCTAGGCACCACTGCCCACTTCCATATTCCTTAAGCCACCTCCTCACACCCTCCCTGCGCTTCCGCAAAAAGGCCTTACCCTGGGCTCCCGTGTTCACGTCGGGTACTAACGGAGTTTGCAGTTAGGGTTAGGGTTAGGGCTAGGGCCCAGCGACAGAGCACCCGTCAGTCCAGATCTGGGTTCTGGTGCCCACCCCAGACCAGCTCGCCAGCTCCCGACCTTAGAAAACAAGGTTGAGAAGTCCTGCCTCTGTCCAGCCCCCTTCTTCGGTCGCAGGGCCTTCACTGACTGAGTGGTGGACTTTGTGTCCCTGACCCCTTCTTTCCAAGCAGACTTAGTTTAATGACACAACGAGTTCGGAGGATTTTATAAGGTTTTAATAATAACCTAATAACACTGTTCATCAAAACAACACAGATGTGTCTCTCACCTGCAGAGACACACAGGCACACGCCTTCTCTTCCTCCTCCAAGAGGTTCTGAGGTAGAAAGTGCACTGTGTAACGTGTAAAACACACTCCACGGGCTGAGCCACGGCCAGGTCACAGGTTCACACGGCGCCTGGTTGAAGGGCAGCCCCTTGAGGGCGGGGGCAGAGGCCGGGCCAGCTGCACTAAGGCTTCGGACAGGTTGACGGAGGCCAGCCAATTGGGTGTCCATGGTTTCCAGGATCGGGGAACCAAGGGCTGGGATAGCGCCTTCACCGATTATTTGGCTGAAAATACCAATGCTGGGATGCTCTGGGCATCAGATATACTGGTTGGAAGGAAAAGAAAAGGGCATCTCTTCTGTCTTCTCCAAGTGTTCTGTGTAATTGAGGCTCTTGGCCTGGGGCGTGGTCCTTCTCGTCTTCTCCTTGAAGGAGGCCTCTCTTATTCAGCTGTAGTCCGCAGTGCCTGGCAAGTTCAGGCACCAAGTGCTTGTTGAGTGAGTCAGAGCCCACAGCAGCATCATTAGCTTATCTCCTCCTGCATTCTAACGACTGACTGCGTGCGTCCTTCTGTCCCCTGGCCGGTCTGACCCTGCCTCAGAGGACCCTGTTCCCCTCCTGCATTCTAACGACTGACTGCGTGCGTCCTTCTGTCCCCTGGCCGGTCTGACCCTGCCTCAGAGGACCCCGTTCCCCTCCCCCGGCCATGGCAAAGCAGCCTCACCCCTAGCCTTGGGGAAAAAATTCTGAGCCAAATGGTCCAGGCGCCTGTTCTGAACAGGCAGCTGATAGTACTCGAGGGAGCGGAGGGCGGGGGTCCCGTCCACCTGGGAAGGCTCCCAGGGGTAGCTGGGGTGCAGCCAGCGGTAGTAGACAAGCCGCAGCACCAGACCCAAAAGGAAGCTGCCGCCGCCCACAGGCAGCAGCACCTGCAGCGGGATCCCACTGGGCAGCCACGCGCTCTGCGCCCCCCAGGTGCCCGCCATGAGAACGCTGTCACTCAGGAGAAACACCAGGTGGATGGCGGCACGGCCTCGGGTGTGACCCTCGGCCACATTGAACCAGGAGAAATAGAGGATGGTGGCCACCACGGCCCGGTAGAGCCACTCAGAGTGGGGGTCTGGCATGAAGTCGGTGCCCTGCAACCAGACCCAGAGCAGCAGCACCAGCCACAGGCCCAGGAAGTGCAGAGCCACGTAGCGGGGGAAGAGAGCGGAGAACAGGGCCACGGCCAGGACGCGGGGCCACAGCAGCAGCAGGTTCCACAGGAAGTAGATCACGGAGGAGCCCAGCCCCAGGACAGGCTTGGAGGGGAGGCAGGTGCGCAGGGCCCGGTGGTAGTCAAGCAGTGCCCACGAGATGCCCGCGAAGGACGTGCAAATGCCAACCCCTGTGGAGAGGAAGAGGAAACAGCTGAGCCCTGTGGGCAGCCTGCCTGGCACTCCCCAGAACTCACGGGTCCTGGGGGTCCTCATACCCACCCTGAGGTGGGTATGAGGACCCCCAACTTGTTGAAGGGAAAACTACAACTGGAGAACATTGTTCTCACGACCAAAAACAGGCCTGAGATTCAACTACGGGGTCTGCCCTTCACCCCGAAGCTTTACTTTTCTGGCGCTCCCCGAGAGGGTGTGTGGCGTAGACACCCTCACCTGCACCCCTGGGCCTTGGCATCTTAAAGAACCCTGCAACCCTTCCTTTCCCGGAGGAGCCCAAGCCGTTCCTGGGCCTGAAAATCAGCAGTCCCAGTTCCCCCTTCCTCTCTCAGAAAGGGAAGCCGGAAACCCCATGCTGTGGCAACAGGCCTCGGAAGGTGCCCTGCTACAGGGATGGTACATCCTCACCCCAGCCCCCTCCTCAGACTGGGCCCTGGCCTCATTTTCCAAGACTCGAGTGTACAGTGGGGATCCTCTCCCACCTACTGGTTGTCCACGACGGGCTAGAACAGCGGTCGGCAAACCGCGGCTCGCGAGCCACATGCGGTTTGCCGCTGTTGACTAATGCCGACCACTGGACTAGACTAAACGTTACCGTGTAGTTGGACGCTGTGAGGATGAGGCAACTGTGGCATATTGTGTGCAAAGAGGTAAAGGGTAGTATATGAAGACCCAGGGTCCCCAGCGCTGGAATGTCTCTAGAACGCTTCCCCGCTGCCTCCTTCCCACCGCGTCCATCGCCAGATGTTTACTGGGAGCCTGTCATGGGCAGGAACCCACGCCCGGCCTGGAATCACATCTGCCGCCATGGTCCTCTCTAGCTGCCACGCTCTGGGTCTCAGCAGGGCTGTGTCCTTCCAGCTGCCCCGCACGCTGCGTTCTCTGGCCTGGGCAAGCTTTGCTGGCGATGTCAGGTAGGCCAGGGGCACTAGCCCGTTTCTCCTGGCCTGCTGCTCCTTACCCTGAGGCACCCCCTAGAGCCACACATCCAGATCCGATCCCACCCACTTATATTGAACTCGTTATCGATTTCCTGATCTCTGAGTCCTTCAGGACAGGAAACAGGTTCTGCCCCCCTGGGGTCCCCAGGCAGCCCAGTACCTGGCACAAACGTTTGCTAAATAAAAAGCTCGGAAAATCCGTCTCTTCCCTCGCTCTTCTCCCCCAGCCCCCATACACAGACGGTGTAGGCTGTATCCATTTGGCCCTGGTCCTAGACACTCTCTGTCCTCAAACAGACAAACCGAAAATGCGTGCCCAGTATATGCTATGTGTCCCAGGGAAATCACTCCTCCTTTCTGTGCCGCCTTCCTCTCGTGCAGAATGGAGAGAAGCATAGCACCAACCCACAGGGCTCGGTGTGAGCACCGACGATAGTGCCCGGGTACCAGCAGGCACTCGATCGTGATGGCTGCTGTTACTGGTCTTTTCCAGTTAACACACAGACCCAAAGGAGCAGCTGAAAGCGTCGCTGGAGGTCACGGCCAAGCCCATCTTGTGCAGCCATGGAACCTGAGGCCAGAGAAGGGAAGACTCTCCAGGTCAACAGTAAGGGATGGTGGAGTGGAGACTGGTCCCTTGGGAGGCTGTGGCACTTACAGCTGGAGTGATGCAGGGGGTGCGGGGGGGAGGGGGTGCAGGGCAGGAGGCAGGGGTGTGATAGAAAAGGGGCAGCCCTGGACCTGGCATCAGACACAGTTGGAATCCTCGGGCTCATTACTTCCCTTTCACAGGAGGAAACCCTCCCAAAGCTCCTCAGTGCGCAAACTTCTCCGTGGTTTATAAGACCACCGGCTTCTCCCTCTGCAGACTTGAACTACCTGCTTTCCAGCCAGCCCAGCGGGGCAGGGGCTGGTCCTCGCTCACGGAGGTGACCCGCACAGGGACAGGCACAAAGATGCCCATAACAACTTAAGTGAATGAAGGTGCCCAACACACATTTCATGGGCCAACAAGTTGTCTGTGATGTGTTGTACCCTACACACTCCCTCTATCTGTTGTCTTCAAAAGAGTAAAAATGACAATTAAGCTTCGTTATGCACCAGACACCTGGTATATGCATCACCTCCCTTGATCCTTCATCAGTCCTAGGAGGTAAGACTGTGTGTCATGTCCATTTGACAGATGAAAACAAACCGATACTCAGAGAGGTGGGGTCATTGGTCCAAACTCCTACAGCTAGTGTTGGGATGTGACTCTGGAATTGAACCCAGACCTGCCTGACAAAGGATGTGCTCCTGTCCCCTAAGCCAGTTGTCGGCAAATGGCGGCTCGCGAGCCACATACGGCTCTTTGGCCTCTTGAGTGTTCTCACGCCACTTCTTCAAAATAGACTCGCCCAGGCCGAAAACTGACTTCTGCGCGTGGGCCACGAAGTTCCGATCGCACTGCACGTGGGTGCCCACACGTGGTGTTTTGTGGAAGAGCCACACTCAAGGGGCCAAAGTGCTGCATGTGGCTTGCAAGCCGCGGCTTGCTGTTCCAAGCAGTCCTTACGAAAGAGGGAAGTGTTCCTGATCTCTGTGGGAAACCTTCTCGAGCCATAAAAGGGGGGCGAGTGGCGGCCAGGACGGCTACTCACACTGGTAGTACTCGGCCCGGCCACTCTGCAGCACGATGGCCAGCACCAGCGTGAGCTGCGGCGTCTTCTCCAGGAAGGTCTCAAAGAGCCGCAGCATGCTGATGTCCAGGGACAAGAAGTCGGCGTAGGCCAGGTCGAACTGGGAGGGCGTCTCCTGCTGCCACACCAACAGCCCCTGCTGCAGCCCTTGCATGCACCTGGGCACAAAGAGATGAGCCAGGGGCCAGGTTAGTGTCCTGAGGCATTCCTCCTTCCCCTGCTTACCAGGTAGATGCAGGCAGGCTCCATCCTACATGCTGTGGGACGCTGGGCAAGATAGGGCATCGGCCCGTGGACTCAAGGGTTCTGGGTTCAATTCCAAGTCAAGGACACATGCCCCGGTTGCGGGCTCGATCCCCAGTAGGGGGAGTGCAGGAGGCAGCCAATCAATGATTCTCTCTCATCATTGATGTTTCTCTCTCTCTCCCTCTCCCTTCCTCTCTGAAATCAATAAAAACATATATTTTCTTAAAAGAAGTATTCTGCCGAGAAGGAACCAAGATGGCGGCATAGGTAAACAAGATAGGTAAACACCTATCTTGCTGCCCCACACCGCAATTTCAAAACTACAACTTAACGAAAGAACAAACACCATCCAGAATCACCAGAAAGCTGGCCGAGTGAAAATTCCACAAATAAAAGTGAAGATAGGACACTGTGACTCAGAGGAGCGGCGGCGGACAGCGCTGAAGATACGCACAGTGTCGGAGGTTTGGAGACATGTACGCGCGTCAGCGGATGGGGCGGGCGGCTGAAAACCGGCCAGTTTTCTCAAACGGGGGAGACAAAGACGTCCCACTGCACGGACTCCCCAGCTCCGGGCGAAGTCCAGGGAACCCACAATCATACGGGGTAAAAACTGGACAGTGGGAGGGCACGCCGAAGCTCGGGTGCCGCAGGGGTCTGCGGGCTTGTGGAGAGGGCGGGCTTGTGGAGAGTGCGCATGGAACAGCACAACTGCGTGGCCACACAGAGAGCGCTCGTGACTTGCTCTCTCGGTCGGGAAACCGTCAAACTGCATTGTTTTGCGACCCTGGGTGAGACGTTGGGTGTGCAGACTCATTTGGGGAGAGGCTGAATTCTCCGGCAGCTGGTGGAGCTCGGCAGTGGCTCTCTCTCAGAGGTGCTGGCGGCCGTTGCCCCCGGCACAGAGACCCTGGGGCCGCATAGGGCGGAGCTGACGCTGCCTGCTTGGCCCGGAGACTCCGCCCATCCAACCTGAGCACAGCTGAACTTCTCAGACAATTGGCCTGGAGGCCAACCCCTCCAAGTGCTAACAACGATTTATCTAGGCTTAACTTCAACAAGACTGTGCAACCCATATCCATTTCAGGTAACTGGGGAGGCTGAGCCCCTGTCCCTTAGAAGACAGTGAGTTGAGGCGTCTTCTCCAGGAAGGTCTCAAAGAGTACACAAAGCTAATCAACCAACTCAGGAAAGCAGCCACCATGCAGAGACATAGAAAGAAATCAGATGTGAAAGAAATGGAGGGAAAAAAACGACTGGACATAGAATTCAAAACCATGGTTATAAGGCTTTTCAAGAGGCTTCTAGAAAAGGTCGAGACCTACAAGGAAAGAAACAAGACCTATGAGGAAATGAACAAGACCTACCAGGAAATGAACAAGACCTACAAGGAAATGAAGGAGACCTACAAGGATATGAACGAGACACTCAAGGATATGAAAAAGGACCAACCAGAAATTAAGCATACACTGACTGAAATAAAAAATATTATACAAAGACCTAAAAGAACTCTAGAGGACCGCAAGAACCAAGTTAAAGATTTGAAATACAAAGAGGTAAAATCCACTCAGCTGGAAAAGCAAGAAACCAAAAGAATCCAAAAAATTGAAGACAGTGTAAGGGGCCTCTGGCACAACCTCAAGCATACCAACATCCGAATTATAGGGGTGCCAGAAAAAGAGAGAGAGCAAGACAATGAAAACCTATTTGAAGAAATAGTGACTGAAAACTTCCCACACCTGGTGAAAGAAATTGACTTAGGAGTTCAAGAAGCGCACCAAACCCCAATATATAGGAACCCTAAGAGGACCACACCAAGGCACATCATAATTAAAATGCCAAGAGCAAAAGACAAAGAGAGAATATTAAAAGCAGCAAGAGAAAAACAGCTAGTTACCTATAAGGGAGCACCCATACGATTGTCAGCGGATTTCTCAACAGAAACGATGCAGGCCAGACAGGAGTGGCAAGAAATATTCAAAGTGATGAACAGCAAGAATCTACAACCAAGATTACTCTATCCAGCAAAGCTATCATTCACAATTGAAGGCCAGATAAAGTACTTCGCAGCTAAGAAAAAGCTAAAGGAGTTCATCACCACCAAACCAATATTATATGAAATGCTGAAAGATATTCTTTAAGAAGAGGAAGAAGAGAAAGACAAAAATATAAATTATGAACAACAAATACACATCTATCAACAAATGAATCTAAAATTCAAGTGAATTAATAATCTGATGAACAGGATAAACTGGTGAATATAACAGAATCATGGACATAGAGAATGGACTGACAATTTGTGGGGAGAAAAGGGGTGTGGGAAGTGCAGCAAGAGACTGGACAAAAATCATGCAACTATGGGAGAGGACAGTGGGGGGGAGGTGAGGGCGGAGGGTGGGATGGGTACCGGGTGGAGGGGAGCTATGGGGGAGGGGGGAAGGGGGAACAATGTAATTAATAAACTGAACAATAAAGATTTAAAAGAAGAAGAAGAAGAAGTGTTCTGCCAACACATTATAATTACTGCTCCTGCTGGCCAGACACTATCCCAATTCATCACAACCCCTGTCCCATTTAGGCCTTACAACATCTGTGTTTACTGACGGAAAACATGGCCAAAGAGCTAATGGGCAGCGGGGTTTGAATGTTAAAGGCACACAAGAGAATTGCCTACGGCGATAATTCTCAAATTCTAGCAAGCCTCAGAATTTCTTAGGATCCTGTGGGGAAGGGGAGCCATGGAGAGCTGTGAGCACAGGTGAGACAGGTCAGCCTGTGCTTTAGAAGAACTTCCAGATGTGATGAGGAGGAAGGGAGGGAAGGGCTAAGGCCAGAAGCAGGGTCCATTTAAGAGGATGTTGTAACAATCCAGGGAGAAAGGACAAGGGCCTCTGAGCGGTGGGCATGGAGACGGGGCAGAGTTGAGAGAGCACAGAAGTTGGACAGTCAGACAAGCCTGGGTGACCCCCTGGCATGAGGGGCGAGTGGAAGATGCGCCTCGGCTCCCATGACCCACAACGGGTCTCACTGGTTACTGGGGGGGGGGGGGGCATTCGCTCACTGTGAATTCCTTCATCAGACTGTTACGTCCCCTGGACGGACCTGACAACACAGGAAGGAAACGCAGGGTGTCCTGGGTCGGGGCTCCCCCTTCTGAAGTCCCGCCTCTGATCCCCCAATGCCATGGCAGGGCCCTGCCTCAGCCTGGTCACAGGCAGACGCAGAGCTCATTTCAAAACCAAAGCTCAGTACATTGTCTGCCTCACACTCAGCAGAAACAGGAGACGGGAAGGTGCATGATACAGTCACAGATTCAGGGCTCTCTGAGGCCTGCCAACACGGTGAGTGTGCCTCTCCGTGCCCCCTGCAGTTTTCCCGATTCCGGTCAGGGCCTGGGGCACAAGGCCACACTCAGAGCCCCTCCCGCCGCTCCGGCAGCTTTGTCAGGACCAGAGCTGGAGAGACCGTAAAAACGGACTCAAGCCCTGGCTGGTCTGGCTCAGTGGACAGAGTATCAACCTGTGAGCCGAAGGGTCCGGCTCCGATTCCGGGCAAGGGCACGTACCTTGGTTGCAGGTTCCTCCCTGGGCCCTGGTCGGGGCTCCTGCAGGAGGCGACCAATTGATGTGTTTCTCTCACACCAAGGTTTCTCTCGGTCTTTCCCTCTCTCTCCCACTCTCTCTAAAAATCAGTGGGAAAATACCCTCGGTGAGGATTAACAACAACAACAATGGATTCAGAAGCAGATCCTGACTCCACCCACCCCATCCCAACCCAACCCGACCTGACCCAGACCACATCCCCTCCTGACCTGACCGCATGATTCTGACCCCTTGGTGTCAGTTTCCCCTCTCCGGAGGGCCTTGCCAGTTCTGGAAAGGATGAGTCAGACCCATCTCTGCCCTCTTACTTGGTCAGGGTGGGGAGCAGGGGTAAGCGGAGAGGAAACGTTCAGGGAGAATACATCGGGGAAAGAAGCGTGAGAGGCACTCTGGGGTGAGGGACAAGTACTCTCTGGGGGTCGGGGCTGCTGAAACTCTCAGGAAGCTAGCTAGCGTTGGCACACAATCCACAGGCCCCGTTTCATTTCATCCTTACCCAACAGAGCCATGCATGATGGCCGCCCCCACCGGAACAACGAGTAAACTGAGACCTAGAGGGCTCAGGTGTCTTGGCCAAGGCCCCATCCACAGCTAAAAGGAACACCGGTCTGTCCCAGCTCTGTTCTTCCCCTCATTCCTCACCACAGGCCTGCCTGCCAGACCCACCTTTATTTATATATATATATATATCCTGAGCTAATATGCTAATTAGACCGAACAGCAGAACAGTTGGGACGAAGCTGGGGCTGCGAGGACAGCCTGGGTCCGGGGGCCAGAGGGAGCCAGTGCCGGCAGCCCGGGGAAGGAAGGCCTACTCTTTCACGAATTTTGTGCTTCAGGCCTCTATAGTGTATTTATATTGATTTCAGAGAGGAAGGGAGAGGGGGAGAGGAGGGGGGGAGAGGGGGAGAGAGAGAGAGAGAGAGAGAGAGAGAGAGAGAGAGAGAGAAGAGAGAGAGAGAGAAACATCAATAATGAGAGAGAATCATAGATTGGCTGCCTCCTGCATGCCCCCAACGGGAGCCTGAGACAGCAACTGGGACATGTGCCCTTGAACGGAACTGAACCTGAGACTCTTCAGTCCGAAGGCTGTGCTCTATCCGCTGAGCCAAACCGGCTGGGGCTACCACCTCCTTTTACAGGGAGGAAGCCGAGGCTCAGAAAAGACTGGAATGAGGCCACAGATGGTAAAGCCAAGATTGGATCCCAGAGAGGTCCGACTCCAAGTCCCGCCTTTCTTCTCTGGACCTGTTTCTTTACCTGTGCCAGGAAAGTTAGGGCTAGCTGAGTGCTGAGGGCTATCAGCTGGAGTTTTTGTTTGTTTTTGTTTTGTGTTTAATTTTATTTTTTAATTTTTAATCTTTATTGTTCAGTTTATTAATTACATTGGTCCCCCTTTTTTATCCCCCTATAGCTCTCCACCACCCTGTACCCATCCCACCCTCCACCCTCACCTCCCCCTCCCCACTGTCCTCTCCCATTGTTGCATGATTTTTGTCCAGTCTCTTGCTGTACTTCCCACACCTCTTTTCTCCCCAAGAATTGTCAGACCATTCCCTCTCTATGTCCATGATTCTGTTATATTCACCAGTTTATCCTGTTCATCAGATTATCAATTCACTTGATTTTTGTATTCATTTGTTGATAGATGTGTATTTGTTGTTCATATGTTTTTGTTTTTTAATATATTTTATTTATTTTTTACAGAGAGGAAGGGAGAGGGATAGAAAGTCAGAAACATCGATGAGAGAGAAACATCGATCAGCCGCCTCCTGCACACCTCTTACAAGGGATGTGCCCGCAGCCAAGGTACATGCCCTTGACCAGAATCGAACCTGGGACCTTTCAGTCCGCAGGCCGACGCTCTATCCACTGAGCCAAACCGGTCAGGGCCGGAGTTATTTTTTAAGGAGCTGGAAACTCACTTGTAGGTAAAGGTCCCCACGGGGTACCTCCCCACCCGCTTCCCGTGTCAGGGCGCTCACCTGTCCAGGTAGCCCAGCTGCAGGAGGTACCGCCGGGCCGTCTCCCCCCTCCCCGAGGGCGGGCGCTCACCTGTACAGGTAGCCCAGCTGCAGGAGGTGCAGCAGCGCCAGGCAGCGGACTGAGAGCTGGGACGAGTGCAGGCCAGGGGGGTCGGCGCGCAGCCAGACCCAGCTGAACACTTGAAGGGCGACCGAGGCGAGACCCAGCAGCGCCAGCACCAGGGCGGCCCACAGGTAGCGCCCGCTGAGCACATACTGGCTCACCGCCCACAGGACGGAGCCCAGGTGGATGAGGAAGGCAGAGGTGCCCAACACGCCCAGGATCAGGTCCCGAAGGAGAATGGCGCGGAGTGAGCAGGGCATGACCCGCCGGGCTCTCCCGCCTCTCCCCTCTGGGATGGGACTCGCCCTCCCGGCCGGGGTCCTGGCGGCCGGAAGGAGGCAGTCACCACCTCCGAGTCTCCTCGGGCCGGGCCTCCTGGGCGGGACTTCCCCGTCCCGCCCTGTCCGGGGCGGAGCGAGGCCCGCAGGCCCCGCCCGCACGGCCCGAGTCTCCGCCCCCGGTGGCCGGAGTCCCGCCCCCAGTCCCGCCCACCTCCGTGGGGAGGCCGCGGGCGCAGGGATTCCCAGCCGCGCAGAAGGCGGGCCGGCCGATGCACCGCCTCCAGGTCCTCAAGCTGCTAACTGCCTGCGTTTGTGTTTGCGGCTCCTGTGGGTCCATGGCGGCGAAAACGGCCCGGAGGGGAGTGCCCGGCTGGAACGGCGGCCTCTCACATTGCATCGCTGCAGAGAAGCCTGTGTGGACCCCCGATTGCGGGACTTCGCGAACTAGAGTTCGGGCCAGTGCAGGGGAGACCGAGGACCGAGGACCCACGAGCCGCGCCGTCCCAGCGGCTCATTTCACTCCCGTTATCCGTGGGGGGACTTTCACTAACAGCAAAGGAGTTGCTTTAACGCTCTTTACATATTGAGAGGGTAATGCACATAAATAAGATACATGGTGAGGTTTTTTTTTAATTTCTTTTAAAAATATATATATTATTGATATTTATTTTTTTACAGAGAGGAAGGGAGAGGCAGATAGAGTCAGAAACATCAGTGAGAGCGGAATATGGATCAGCCGCCTCCTGCACACCCGCTACTGGGAATGTGCCCGCAGCCAAGGTACATGCCCTTGGCCGGAATCGAACCTGGGACCCTTCAGTCTGCAGGCCAACGCTCCATCAACTGAACCAAACTGGTTAGGGTATTTTTATTTTTTTTAATATATTTTATTGACTTTTTATAGAGAGGAAGGGAGAGGGATAGAAGGTCAGAAACATCGATGATCAGCCGCCTCCTGCACACCCCCTACTGGGGATGTACCCGCAACCCAGTTTCATGCCCCTGACCGGAACCAAACCTGGGACCTTTCAGTCCGCAGGCCGACGCTCTATCCACTGAGCCAAACCGGTTTCGGCGTGAGCTTTTTTAATACATATAAAACGTAAACCTTGAAAGAAATGGGCTTGTGGTAGGGTCTCTGCGCTTCTTTCCTGATCTGGCTGCCCCATCCCGGTTCCCTCTGCGAACGGCGAACGCCGGGAAAATGAAAAAGTTCAGCCCTCAGTGGGGGACGCTGGCCCCGACGGACCCACACAGAGGAAGGCAAACCCAGCGATCTAGCACGCGGCACCCCAGGTCACCTTGCGAGCAACGCGCTCAGGCCCAGCTGCGCTGCCAGCAGGAGCGGGAGCCCGAGCCCCGGCCCGGGAGCGGCGGCGGGGGCGCGCAGGCAGGAGGCGTAGGAGTCCGAGGCCACCTCGCGCAGCGCGCACACGTGGTCGGCGCGGCAGATGTCGTCGCAGGCTCGCGTGTCGAGGCTGACCGAATTGTAGACGTAGTAGCGCTGCAGCGTGTCCTGGTCGCTGGCGATGCGGCCCAGCACTTGGTGCATGGAGCGGGCGCCCGCGTCGGGCACGGCGTAGGCCTTGGTCAGCTGGTACTCGAGCTCCCAGCGCGCTGTTCCCTGCGCGTTCGCCTGGCTCAGGTTCATGAAGTAAGTCATCATGTCCTGGAGTGGGGGCAGGAGGCCGGCTGTGAACAACTGTCTGCTTCCACCCCCAGTCCTGCACCTGGCCTTTGCCCCCACCCTCCATAATGACTGCTATTAGTTAATGAGCATTTTCTACTTACCAGGGTGTGTGTGTGTGTGTGTGTGACATCCACCAATTGAATCTGTTGAAGTAACTACGCTTATTACCCCCATTTCACAGATTAAGAAACTGAGTCCTAAAGAAGTTGATTTCTCTGCGCGAGGTCCTACAGGTGTTAGGGGCCAAGGCAGGAGTGGAACCAGGTGGCTTATTTACCCCATTTTCTGTCCCAGCAAGCTCCCAGGTTCACAGAAGATGCTCAGTAAATATTTATAGACTAAATGACAAAAAGCAACTTAAAAGATGGAGTGCCTGGCTGAGATAGGTTATAGAATTGTGGTTGATTGGAGGCTTGGGATATACCCAAGACCCCTAGGACTCAGGTGCTTCTTCAGGACTAGAATCTGGAAGGGTTTATCTGTCCAACACTTTCCACTTAAATCTGTGGGTCTGCTTCAGGTCAGTAGAGGTGGGGTAAGGAGCTGCCATGTGTGGATGGTATTTCCTGCCTCCCATTTACAGATGAAGCAAGGGAGGCCCGAGGAGGTCAAAAAGCTCCCGAGTGGCAGAGCCAAGATTCAAACCCACGTGTGTCCGACTCCCTCCCTGAGAAGGAGGTAAGGCATGTGGTGCCCAGGCTGGAACGGCGACCTCTCACAATGCATCGTTGTGGGGCCGGGGGCAGGGGGGAGGAGGGAGTCCTCTTGCTGAAAAAAGCCCTCTGAGTGCCCATGTGGACAGAGATCATACTCTTCAAATTCCTCAGGCCTCTTCTCCATCTTCATTTACTCCAGAATCAAGGACCTAGGTTATCGTGCCCAGTCGGTGTTTTAAATGACATTTCTGAACTCCCAGATCAAATCTCAATACCCGCCTCTTCCTGGGATCCAGCTGCCTCCTCCCTCAGCACTCTCACTTGCATGCCACCTAGACATCCTGCAGTTAACAGGTCAAACCCAATTTTCCAGTCCCCGCACCCCCCAGACCTGCTCCTCCTGCTATGGTCCCTTTTCAGTCAATACCCACTTCCTCCTTCCAGGTTTGCAGACCAAAGCCTTGAAGTCCTCCTTGACTCCTCTTTTCTCACACCCTCGTCCAATCCGCCAGCAGATCTGTGTGCTCTGCGTCACAATGCATCCGGGATCTGGCACGGCTCACCACCCACTGCTACCACCCTGGCCTACAGCATCATCACCCCTCGTGGTTGGTGCAGTCACCGCTCGCTCATCCTCCTGGCTCTGCCCTTGACCTCGACAGCCTGTTCTCTGCACAGCAGACATGGTGGTTTTGAAAGTCAGCATATTTAATTCTTCTGCTCCAAACTGAAACATCATAAGAACATTTATCTAGGGTAAAACTGCTGTTCTGAAACTTTGGCCACTGTTCACCCCTGCTTGCTTAAAACAAAAGAATTATTGTTTTAGTTCCAGCTTGAGACCTTGAAGGCTAGAGAAAAAACCCTTTGAAGACTAGAACCAGAGGAGTAACCGGGTCGACGTCAATTATGTAGCTACACCATCTGTTTTTACAAGATAGGACCCCTTTCCCACGTCTATCAGGATACATAGTTAGAAGATAAGGAGCGAGCAATAGGGTCATTCATAGTCTATTGGCACCCCTTCCCTAGAGGCAGCCTTGGGGGCTGTTCGCCAAACGTAGGGCAATAACATTGATGGTTCAGACCCCTTTAAAAGGACTGCCTGCATCCTGGGCGGCGCGGCTGTGGGTGTTAGGTCTCCTCGAGGTGCCCCGCGACCATCCTGGCCAGTTTTCAATAAATCCTTGCCTGCTTGTTACCAACCTAACCACCTCCATGGTCATTTGCAACTGGCCGTAGAAGTCGCCCCACAACACAAACCTCCCAGATCCAGAGCCCTACTCCTGGCCTGTGTGATCTAACCTTGTCCCTCCCACTCACTCCTTGTGCCACACGGTGGCCACACCGGCCTCCTTGCTCTCCAGGCACTTTCCCGCCCCAGGGCCTTTGACTTGCTCTTCCTCCACCAGATGCTCACCTAGCTCACTCCCTCAGTTTACTCAGGACTGAACGGTCATCCTGTCAGTGACACTTCCCTGCCACACCTATCTAAGAGCACACACACTCTATGACCATCGTCACCACCTGCCTCTTCACTGTTTTCTCCTCTGCACATATGTCATGCCGGACTGGACTTCATTGTTTACTCCTGTAGGAATGCCAGCTCCGGGACAGCAGTGACTTTGTGGTGTTCACTCAGGTACTGCCTGCGCTTAGCACCGGCCTGGCACGGCAGATGATTAATAGTTTATTGAATAAATTAAGGAATAATGTTGCTTTGTCGTTTTAATAATCACAAGCACATCCCAGGAGGTGATGGGCTGCTTGATGAGTTGGGAAGCTGCGTTCGCTGTAGTGTAGTTGGTGTGGAGGACACAGACCTGTGGGCAGTGGGCCTGAGGGCACACTTGAACACCAGGCTGAGGAGATCCATCTTATCTTGGGGACACTGGGCAGCCATTGAAGGTTATTGAGCGGGAGAGAGACAAGGGCTTTAGAACAGGTGTCACCAACTGGTGGTCCGAGGACCACTGGTGGTCTGTGAGGTCTGAGAGGTTGGTGACCGCTGCTTTAGAGAGATTAGTCTCTTCCGTCGTATGTAGCGGGTGAGCTACAGCAGTGCAGTGCTGGAGGCAGAGAAATTAGGTAGGAGGCCTGTGGCAGTGATTCGGGGCGAAGGGAGATTTGAGGAAGAAGAAATGACCTGATTTGGTGGCAGGATTTGGAAGTAAACACCAGGGGTCTTGCCCTGAGTTCTAGCAGGGGGAAGTAACTTGACCTCTCTGAGATTCATGGTCATTGGAGTGTGGATTAGCTGGGAAAGAGGTCGGGAGTGTAGGGATGTGGATAGGCCCCTCCTTCCCGCCCTCCTCCTCCAGCCCCAGCAGACCCAGGGCTC
This sequence comes from Antrozous pallidus, assembly GCA_027563665.1. Lineage (NCBI taxonomy): Eukaryota > Metazoa > Chordata > Mammalia > Chiroptera > Vespertilionidae > Antrozous > Antrozous pallidus. The sequence continues at coordinate 195,243,903 of CM050508.1, forward strand.
CTGACCTGCAGGCTCAGCGTGGCTCGGTCGTATTCGAATACTCGGATGCCTGGATTGTTGGCCCCATTGACCACTCCAGGTAATGTGGTTCTCCATGGGGTGACTCCCGGTGTGAGGAACATGACACTGATGGGGGCACCTTTTAAGAGAGAGACAATGGGACTGAGAGAGGCTGCTGAGAGGAGGGGGGCAGGCTGGCAGGTGCTCTCCAGGTTGAGTACCGGCATCATCGTAGAACATCCGAAAGCTGTCCAGGTGGTTGTGCCCGAAGAACTGCCCCGCGATGACTCGATGGTGCTTCTGGACCGCCTTCAGGTACTTCTCATTGAATCCCTCCCGGAACCACATTTTGTTACTTTTCTTCTCAAAGAACCCCGGGGGCACATGGCCAATGATATACACCTGTGAGGAAGGAGTGCCAGGAGGGGTCAGAGGTGCCCTCCTAGCCCTTCATTTCCCCCTCCCCAAACCTGCCTATTGCCCTGACCAGTCTGGCTCAGTGGCTAGAGCATCAGCCTGCAGACTGAAGGGTCCCAGGTTCGATTCTGGTCAAGGGCACGTACCTTGGTTGGGAGCACATCCCCAGTAGGGGGTGTACTGGAGGCAGCTGATCGATGTTTCTCTTTCATTGATGTTTCTATCTCTCTATCCTTCTCCCTTTCTCTCTGTAAAAATCAATAAAATATATATATTTTTAAAACCTGCCCATCTCCCCAAGGGCAAGCAGACAGGTTCAAGTGTACCCCCTCTGCTTCCCCTCTTCCGGGGAGATTCCAGTGTTCTCTGTACCCAGTAATGTAACATGCTTCCCACCTCTGCTTTGCCCATGCTGTGCCTGCCACCTGGAGTGTTCTTTTCATTTTCACTTCTGTAATCCTACTCAGACTTCAAAACTCAGTTCAAAGGACACCTCCTCCTGAGACCTTCCTGATCCTCACAGACTGGTTTCCTCTTGGAGAGCCGGGCATTGTAACTGAGCTTGCCCTGCATGACCGTGGGTTTGCCCCTCCAGATGCTAGGTGTTCGTGTGTGATCACACCTTCCTTTCCTTGAATCACTCCGCTAACAGTGCCTGTGTCCTTGGCTACCACTGCAAGAAGTAGAATGGGGGGAGGGAGGGGCAATTAAGAGCATGAACTTTGCAGTCAGACTACAGCTTGGACACCAGCGCTGTGTCATTGTTCTGAGCTTCAGTGTTGTTGTTTTTTTGTTTGTTTCTTTTTAATTTAAATTATTTGTTGTTTAAAGTATTACATGAGTCTCCTTTACCCCCATTGACCTCTCCCCAGCCGCTCCCACTTCCCAGCACATGTCCTCACCCCCCTACTGTCTGTGTCCATTGGCTCTGCTCATATGCATGCATACAAGTCCTTTGATTGATATTTTACCACCTCAGCCCCCAGGAGCTTCAGTTTTTTCATCGGGAATAGCACCTAACTGGTGGAGCTTTGAGAGTTAAATGAGGTGATGCACAGTGAGTGCTCAGAAGCACCAGCCATGAAATCCTGCTGGGAGATGCTGCTGTTCCAGGCAGGAACTCAAGCATATGAGACACAGGACCAGTCCTCGGGGAGCTGCCAGCCCAGCGGACGAGCTGGACACACCTCAAGGATAGTGCCAGAGCTGACCAGCAGACCCTGAGCGGTGGATAAACAGATTACTTTGACACGTGTTTCTGTGAAAGAGAAGGCTAATGGACTGTTTAACTTTAGCAACTAAAATAGCCCCAATCTGCCCTAACCGGTTTGGCTCAGTGGATAGAGCATCTGCCTGTGGACTGAAAGGTCCCAGGTTGGATTCCGGTCAAGGGCATGTACCTTGCTTGTGGGCACCTCCCTAGGAGGAGGTGTGCAGGAGGCAGCTGATCGATGTTTCTCTCTCAACGATGTTTCTATCTCTCTATCCCTCTCCCTTCCTCTCTGTAAAAAATTAATAAAATATACCAAAAATAAATAAATAATAAAGTAGCCCCGATTGCTTGCCTCGTTAGCTTTTTGTTGTAACAGCAGCTTGAACTAAAATTAACCTCTAGATACAATCAGCAAGGTAAGTATCCTTGAGAGAACACATGTTTCTATAAGGTCAGGTCTTTAAAGATTAAACATAGAAATTCTAGCAAAACACCCTGGGATAGGACTTGTTTGGAAAAGTCAAGGTAGGGGCTGCCACCTTCAGCAGACCAAACTGTGTCTCAGTTTCCTCATCCGGACCATGGTGATAACAAGGAGGTGTGTTTGCCCCTGCAGATGCATCAACAACCCTTCTCTACTTGGCTCTCTGCCCTGGGAGCTGATCTGTGTGAACTAAGCCAACGGGCTTCTGTGCCACAGGCTTCTGGTTGGTCTGACCAATGGGGAGCCCCCCCTCCCTAGAGGACCCCAACCTTTCGGAGAATCCAACCAAGTCCCGTGCTTCCCCACAGGGCAGGGCTTCCCCTTGAAGTCTAGCACACAATGTGGCTGCAGCCCTGGAGAGTGGCAGGAGTGAAAGAGCACTGGACTTAGAGTTGGGGTTCTGGTCTTGGCCCAACCACTTATTGTGTGATGGGATCATAAACACCCCTCGGGAGCCTCACATCTGCAATGGGCATTGGGGTCCCAGCCACACACACACACACACACACACACACACACACACACACACGCACACACATGCACACACAAAGATATCCATAGCCGTGGGAACCCTTTTCACATCCCGCGTGGTCCAGGGTTCCAGGGTCAGGGCTATTTTGAGGATGGACAAAGCCCCCTCCTGCTGCCAGGCTGATAAAGACCCTCTGTCAGGGGTGGGGAACGTCTGGCCTGTGGGCCATATAAGACCTGCGGGCCGTATAAGGCCCGTGAAATCATTTGGTCTGGCTCTTCCAAGGCGTTGAGGGTGAGTCAATGAAGTGTTTAACCAAATATAACAGGCTAATGTTTAAGTTGATGGTTTTGTGATAAATATCCGAATGGCCCTTGGCAGAGAAAGGCTCCCCACTCCAGCCCGTGGTGCAGGCATCTGCAAAGAGCAGAGGGGAGACTCATGCAGGAAGTGATTCAAAATTGAGAGGGGTGGGGGTAGGAGCCCCTACCATTTCCCCAGCTCTGGACGCGTTGCTCAGCACATCCTCCAGCCACTGGAACTGCTGGGCAGGGTCAGCCATGCCGGCCGTCTGCTCATTGCTGGTATAGTACAGATTGGTGTTGAGGACCACGATTCGCCCAGTCGTCCCCGGCAACTTCTCAGAATAGAACGCACCTAGGACATCACAGCCAGGGAAAATAAGAAGAGGTCCTCTGCCTCTGACTAAACACACCTCTGTTCCCTTTTCTCCCCCACTTTCTCCCTCCCGCAATACTCCCTTCCCATCTTCCCCGTAAGACCTAAGGCTCTGGAGCCAGGTTATCTCCGTTCAAATCCTGCTTCTATCACTTATTAGAGAAGTTACTTAACTTCTCTGTCTCAGTTTCCTCATCCGGACCATGGTGATAACAAGGAGGTGTGTTTGCCCCTGCAGATGCATCATCAACCCTTCTCTACTTGGCCCTCTGCCCTGGGAGCTGGTCTGTGTGAACTAAGCCAACGGGCTTCGGTGCCACAGGCTTCTGGTTGGTCTGACCAATGGGGAGCCTCCTCTCCCCGCAGGGAGCATTGGGCAATGTCTAGAGGTACTTTTTGGCATTGCAACTGGGGGTGTTACTGGCACCTAGTGGGTAGAAGCCAGACATGCTGCTAAACATGCTGTAGTTCAAGCACAGCTCCCACGGCAAAGACCTTCTGCCCCAAATGTCAGTAGTGACAAGGTGGAGACACCCTGCTTGACCCGAATGGAAGGTCACTGCTCTTTCCTACTGTGTTTGCAGGGAGTCTAGTAATGCTGAGGCTAGCGCTTGGCACACAGCGGACTCTCGATAAATATTCACTCTCATCCTCATTCGTGCCATGGGGTTAAGAGCATGGGCACTGGCGTCAGCCCTGGATTCTGCTGTCCCGTCTGCCTCCCTAAGGGGGTGGCCTTGGCCAAGTGATTTGGTATCTTTAAACCTCAGTCTCCTTATCTATGAAAGAGGGGAAAATCAGTACCAATCTCGTGGGGATGTGGTAAAGATGAATTAGATTAGACCTTGGCGTACAATGGGTGCGTACAGTAGCAAACGATATTAGTACCTTCTTTGAAGCGAGCAATGGATTCATTATTGAGCCAGGGTCTCCATAGTTCTGCTATCTGATTGTAGATATTGTTGCTCCCGGCTGGGAGCTGGCTTTTGGGATGAAAGTCATGATTTCCCAAAGCAGCGTATACTTTAGTATCTGGGAAGGAAAGGAAAATTACAAAAATATATATGGGGAAAGCACTTAAAGTTAATCATTTTCAGGTGCCCATTGGCCATCAGAGCTAATGGAGAAAAGCAATGAGAAAAAACCCACAGAGGAGGAAAATCTAGACATAAACTGAAAACTTCATTTAGTAGAAGCTGCAAAAAAGAGGAAGTTGTAGAATTCTCACCAGGAATTGTTCACAAATCAGGAAGACATCATCATAACTGTCTGGGAAAACCTCACCTCTCCGAAGTAAATGCTGGCAGCCATTAAAGACACATTTAAGAAAAACACGAATTGCTGGAATCTCAATGGTAGAAGAGAAAGCAGAGGATCCCTCCTCTTTTTGCTGCTTCTCTGTGCTAGACTTTTGGAAGCTCCTTACAAGCTCCATGAGGTCATGACCTGATGTCTTGTTCCACCACCAAGTCCCCTAGCCCTCAACTTGTGTCTCCCATAGTAGATGCTCAATAAATACTTGTTCATTGACTAAAACGAGTGAATGGATTGGCTTATTTAATCCTCACAGCAATCCTCTGGGCAGGTACCAGAATGTATTTTCCCAGGGAGAGATGTGTCTTGATGACACGGCTAGTGCGTGGCAGGGCCTGGAAGGGGCTGGGGCAGCTTGCCTTGTACATCTGCGGTCATCACTCTACATCAAATGATGCATCTGACAGTCGATGGCATCTTGGATGTTAGGGAAAGCAGCAAACGTACCAGTGTATTATAAACTGCAAAACCTTCTAGCTCAGCCGGCGTGGCTCAGTAACTGAGCATCGACCTATGAACCAGGAGGTCAAGGTTCAATTCCTCGTCAGGGCACACGCCTGGGTTACAGGCTGGATCCCCAGTGTGGGGCGTGCAGGAGGCAGCCAATCAATGACTCATCATTTCCATGAATAAGTTCTGTGTGTCTCTGCAGGCCAATTAGCCCTCATGTTCCTCGCAGAGTTGTTGGAAGTGCCTGGCACAGAACGTCCCACGGCCATTGTCCATGGATGAAGGCTGCTGCTGTCCCCTGGCTTTACACCTCGCTGCTGCTGTCCCCTGGCACCACGTGGGGCTCAGAAAAGGCTGTGGGGGACCAATGGCAGGCTCTCACCTGGAAAGACCTCTCTGATGAGCGTGGTCAGGCGTTCCACAATTCCCAGCACAGCTGCTTCTCCCAGCCTCTCGTTGGGCACATGAGGGGTGTCATCACTGCAGAACACGGCCCGCCAGTTAGTGTGGGCAGCTCGGGATGGGGAGTGAGAAGAGGGGGTGGGGCGGGGATCGGGGCTCTGCTGTGAGAAAAGAAGCCATGGAGCTGAGAGATACACCAGGCTGAAGTTGGGAATCTCATAGGAGAGAGTTCAAACCCGGGCTCTGCCATTGACCTGCTGTGGGTCCTTGGCTGGGTATGTAAACTCTCTGAACCCCCATCAGCTCATCCGTAAAGTAGGAATAGTAATGGCGCCTACATTCTCCCGTCCCTGCATTTGGATCTTTAGGGCTTGCGGTCCCTAAACCCCAGTGGGAGTGGCTGCATTATTCATCCCCCAACTTAAAACGGGGGAGTTTTCCACACGCCCAGGCATGCCCGACCTTGTCCCCAGCCACAGTGAGAGCTGCTCTCTGCGGAGGCCGGGAGACTCGGGGGGCGAGGGCACAGACCTTGGAGTCAGCCACGTCCAGGGTCCCTTTGAGCTTCCTGTGAGGACTACGGGGGAGAGGGCAGCAAGGTGCCAGGCGGCAGGTGGCAGGAGCCCGGCGGCAGGGAGCTGTGATGTGGGCCCTCACCCTGTCCAGAAGATGAAGTCTGGCTTCGGCTCGATCTCCCTCATGGCGTAGATGGAGGAGTTGATGAGGACCCAGGGAGAATCACAGAGGTAGTCACCCCAGGGGCCTGAGTTGTGCACTGGCCGGGAGCCAGCTGATGGGCACACCTGGAGGGGGTCTGTGGACACCTTGTAGTCAGGGTCAAGGTGCAGGTCCGAGATGTGCCAGAACTTCCCTGCGGGGAGAGGAGACCCTCCTCAATGCCGTCCTCCTGAGCCCACGTGCAGAGGCAGTGGGGGACCGTGAGCTGGAGGAGGGGAGCTGTGCAGGTGAAAGGTCCCGAGAAAATGGGCCGTGGGCCCCGGCCGGCGTGGCTCCGTTGGCCGAGTGTCAGCCCACGCACCATAAGGGTTGCTGATTTGATTCCTGGTCAGGGCACGTACCCAGTTGCAGGTTTGGTCCCTGGTGGGAGCATGTACGGGAGACAACCGATCCATGTTTCCCTCTCACATCTGTGTCTCTCTCTAAAATAAATATTACAAAAAGGAAGAAAAGTCTGGCCAGTGTGGCTCCGTGGTTGAGCTTAGACCGAAGAACCAGGAGGTCGGGGTTCGATTCCCAGTCAGGGCACAGGCCTGGGCGGGGGCTTGATCTGCAGTGTGGGGTGTGCAGGAGGCAGCCAGTTAATGACTCTCTCATCATCGAGGTCTCTATCTCTCTCTCCCTTCCTTTCTGAAATCAATTAAAAAATATATTTTTGAAAGAAAGGAAAGAGAGAGAGAAAGGAAAGAAGGAGGGAGAGAGGAAGGGGGGAAGGAGGGAGGGAGGGAAGAAGAGAGAGAGAATGGGCCATAGGATTTGCCCAGGGAGGCACTGAGTGGAGCAGAGCACAGGCTTATCTGACCCTGACCTGTGACCTTTGACGAGGCCCTCTCCATCTCCCCACCTCAACATCCCCAGCATCAACACGAGGGATTGGACTGAGGCATGACCCTGAAGAAAACTTTGGGAGTTCTAAGAAAAGTGTTTGTCTTAAAGCAAAGGTAGGGAGGGTCAGAGTTGTGACCTTGGGCAAGTTTCTTCACCTCTCTGAGCCCATAACTACTAGTAGAGCCATATTTTATCATGCTCCAGGGAAATACAAAAATCTGACCTGGCCCTGGCTGGTGTGCTCAATGGTTAGAGCTGTGGCCCGAGCACCAAATTATCTCGGGTTTGATTCCCAATCAAGAGCACAGGTTCAGCCGAGACCGGTTTGGCTCAGTGGATAGAGCGTAGGCCTGCGGACTGAAAGGTCCCAGGTTCGATTCCGGTCAAGGGCATGTACCTTGGCTGTGGGCACATTCCCCAGTAGGGGGCGTGCAAGAGGCAGCTGATCGATGTCTCTTTCTCATCGATGTTTCTGACTTTCTATCCCTCTCCCTTCTGCTCTGTAAAAAATCAATAAAATATATTTAAAAAAAAAAAAAAAGAGCACAGGTTCAAAACCTGGCCCAGGTCCCATTTGGGGGAGAGGGGGATAGGAGGCAATCAACTGATCTCTCTCTCCCACCCCCCCACCACACCCCGCTTCACTCCCTTCCATTCTCTAAAAAAATAAAATAAAATCTGATCTAGGAGAAGGCTTACCAAATGTGTTGTAAGATCTTGCTCATTAATATAATCAAAAACCTGGGGGGTAGATGTGGACATGATGTTAGACCAGAAAAGAAGGAAAGTGAGTTCAGATGGGGCTGAATTCCTCCTGTGGGTGTGCTCGCTGGTTCTAGAGGCAGGGTGGCGGTCAGGCCGCTGGGAGTGGTCCTGTTGGCTGAAGTGCTGACTGAAACCTGGCCTCAGCTCCAAACCTAGGGAGGCCGAAATGCCAAAAATCTCTTAGTATAAGAGAGAGAAGGGAATCGAAGCAACAGGCTACATGGAGTGGATTCATTTTCTGTACCCAGCGCCAGGCCTGATTTTAATAGTTTCAGTGATGTTTGTTGCAGAGGGCCCAACAGGCTTGCCGCTGCCCGGAATCCTGTTTCTGGCTAAAGGAAGGCGAGGCCTGGGATTTCCTCATGCTTCACCAGTGCTGTCACTTCCGCCTCCATTTCCGGTGTCGCTCAGAGCCACAGTCAGCACCTGCCCAGCCCTCAGGAAACTGGGCGCAGGCGTCCCGCATCTTGGAGAGCAGGGCACCACCCGAGCCACGGGACAGGCTGGGAGGGGGAGTCTGGCCCCTGGTCACCACTTCCTGACTTTGCCTGCCTGGGGAATCCTAACTTTTACCCACCTTTCTGGATCTAAATCTGGTCTTGGGAAAGAAGCAGAAACGTGTTCACACTAAGGTATAAATGACCGATCAAACAAATCCTTATCCCTCCCCTGGGCAAGAAATCATTTTAAAAGCAACATTAGCCGAGACCGGTTTGGCTCAGTGGATAGAGCTTCGGACTGTGGACTGAAGGGTCCCGGGTTCGATTCCGGCAAGGGCATGTACCTTGGCTGCGGGCACATCCCCGGTAGGGGGCGTGCAAGAGGCAGCTGATCGATGTCTCTCTCATCGATGTTTCTGACTTTCTATCCCTCTCCCTTCCGCTCTGCAAAAAATCAATAAAATATTTTTAAAAATTTTAAAAAAAAACAACATTAGCACAGGCGGGCTTGGCTCAGTGGTGAGAGCATCGACCCTCAGACTGAAGGGTTGCAGGTTCAATTCCGGTCAAGGGCACATATCTCAGCTGTAGGCTCGATCCCCGCCTGGAATCGGGATGTGGGCGGCAACCAGTCTACGTGTCTTTCGCATGAATGTTTCTCCCCTCCCCACCCCCACCCCACCCCCGTCTTTCTCTGTTCCCCCCTTCCTCCCCCCTTCCACTCTCTAAAAATCAATTTTAAAAACACATCCTCAGGCGAGGATTAACAACAACAACAAAGACAGCACATACCAAGCACCTAGCACAAGCATGGCCCAGCATGGCCCAGCAGAACTGCTCAATGAACAGACGTTAGCTCCTCTTGGACCTTGTCCTTAGCGCTTGATGGTTTTGCCCGGGCTCTCGTGCTCCTGAGTAGGGTCTGAGGAAGTGGATGACAGGGGACTGACAGGACTGAGCTAGCTCCACAAGGACAAGCGAGGAGTGGAACCCTGTGCCACTCCTTCCTGTTGCCTCAGTTTCTGCAGCGGCAGGACGGACGCTGGATCATCGCTGAGGTTTCGTGCAAAGGACTCCAGAGGAGGGCAGTGGAGAAACTGAAGGAGAACTGCAGGTCCCACCCTCCCACGGGCTCCCCTCTAACTGCATGGGAATCCAGCCCTCTCCCAGGCATCTCAGACTGGGCGTGTCCCCAGCAAACTGCCATCTCTTCCTCCCTCGTATCAGGGGATGACAACTCTGACCTTCCAGCAGGAGCCCCCTGGAGTCCTCTCTCACACCCACTGTCTGTCACATCTGCCAGCAATCTTGTTCAGAAACAGACCATCTCCCACTGAAGTATAGTAGCAATCATCTCAGGTAGAAACTGCTGTTTGGGTTCTGTACTTGTTTGTTTGCTAGAACAATAGAAAGTTGTTTTGATTTCTGAACTTATGTATGATTGAATGCTCCATTGATAATGATTTGAGTATCCCATTGACTGTGATCTCGCTGGTCATCGAAGTACATTCCTCTGGGAACCAGGACAAGAGAATTATCCTAAACTGCCTCAGTAGCTACAGATAGTGCATTCCTGTTGACTCAGTGCTCCCAGAATCTGGACAGCTCAGTTATTCTAAATTGCCCAGGTGGTCCCAGATCATGTGTTTCTGTTGATTCGGTGATTAGTAGATACTTGAGGTAACTAACTTGCTCAGTTTTTGCTTCCGTAAAAAATGCTTTTCACGAAACAGGTTCCTCATTCCAGACCAGAGATGTAACAATACCTTTGTGATATTCTGCCAATGGAAGCACGTGTGTCGAGCTGTTCAGGGCTGCAAGGTTTGGAGCGCGCTTGCCGCCGGCCTCATATACCGCCGGCCTTTAATAAACGACTCCATAATTTGACTTTTTGAGGCGTCCTTTGTAAGATGGGGGGTACACTACAATACCACCACCCCCCATCCTCTACCCCAGGCTCAGCCGCCCTCCTCTCTCACTCGATGATGGCAATCGCCTCCCCCTGGTTCGGCTGCTTCTCCTTTACTATGGTGCCCAGGACTGCAGGAGTGTCCCAGACGCCACACTTTAAGTGGCAAAATTAGGAAAGTCCCAGGCAGATAGACACGGGTTGGCTCCCCCGCCTTCCTGTCATTACAGCCTCTCTAAGGCTCCTTTGAAAGGTTTACTTGTCGGATCGCATCACAGCTCTGCCTAAAACCCTCTGATGGCATTCCATTTCACTGACTCCTCACATTGTCTGCAAGTTTATACATGAGCTGGTGCCAACCCTCACCCCATCCCCATGGTTCCCTGACCTCCCCTCTGCCACCCTCCATGGTCCACGCTGCTCCAGCCATGCTGGCTTCCTGGCTCATTCTCATGCTCAGAGCCTGGGCACTGTCCATCCTCTTACTGGAATGTTCTTCTCCCCATGTCCACGCGGCTCTTTCTCTCACTGCCTCAGGTTTCTGCTTTATTAGACAGCTCTGCTCTGGCCATCCCACAAGTACCCCCTTTATTCTGCTGGTTATTTTCCGTCACCCTGGTCATCTGTGGGAATACTGTGCATGGACATGTGTCTTTGGGTTGTTTCTTTCTAGCTGAAGGAATGTTTCAGGGGGACTGGATCTTTGCTTGTTTTCCTTTCTTTCCCGATCCCTAGAATAGCGTGTGGGACGTGTCAGGCCCTCAACCAACATTTGTTCAGTGAGTTCACGATCTCCTGCCACCTTCTTCCTCTGCCAGCAGGCTGGGTCTTATGTCTCTGCCCTACCTCTTAGCAAGGCCAGTCAGTGTCCCTCCCCTGGCCAGCTGTCGCCTTCACTTATAATGTTCAGTTCAAGCCGCACCCCCACCGCCTGCTAGCTCTCTCAGGGCCTCCCTGCCCAGCTGCTATTTTTAGCAGCACCTCCAGCTTTCTGTGAGCCGCTTATAGCAGCTCTGATCCTGAGGAGACAGGCCAGTAAGCCCGGAGAAATGAAGTAGGGAGACAGATAGACAGACAGATAAACAGCAGTATACTGCCATCTAGACAATCTACATGCCAAGCAGTTTGCAGCCATCTAGTAAATCCCATCTTCCCTAAACCAAGGACACTTCCAAAGAAATGATTGGCACTTCCCTCCCCATCCAAAGGGCAAATGGCTTCCATCACCCCACTCAGGGCGACATAACAAATCCAGTTAGTGCCACTTGCCAACCATACCTAAGGACAGATAAAGTTAAGAGAATAAACTTCATTCGGGTACATCAGCATAAGCCCACCCCTAAATGCCCAGCCTTAAAAAAACCCCCAAAACGAAGGTGCTGCACCAGCTTTTCCCGCCCAGGAGCACATCCGAGCCTCTCCCCTCTCCCCTCCATAGGCGTGCATCTCCTAACCGGTAAGGGACCCCCCCCCCCAACCCCCGGCTTGCAGCCAGGGCAGCAGCTGGTCATCCAGACACACCTCCCGGGCCTGTGCCCAGGGCCCCCTGTTCCCGGACTTCTTAGTGAGCCAGAGCAGACCAGCCTAGCCCCTTTCCCCAGCCCCTCCTTGTTCCATTGTCCCAGCTTCAGCAAACATCCTCTGAAACTCACCTGGGCTCGGGCTGTGAAATTTTTCCTGCAGGAATTCAGAAACCCACACACCACTGCTGGCCCGGGGCAGACCCCCTCCGGGCCAGGTCCCCCTTCCGGGGAAACACTGAGTTCACAGAAGACACCAAGGCATTTGCAGAGCCTACCTGGTCCAGCCCAGGCGCCGCCCCCGTGGGCCAGGAGAACCAGCAGCTTGAGCAGGCTCATCCTTGGGGCTCGTGTCACGGAGTTGGTGGGATTTTCCAGGAGCTGTCGTTCGAGCCTCGGGCTTCCTAAATAGGTCGTGCTGGCTGCTGGCCTGAGCAGGGCTTCCTGTCCTGGCACCTGTGTTTCCAGTCAGCAAAGTCTCCTCTGGCTTTTCCTCCTTTGCTCAGCAGGGTGTGAACTGGGTTCCTCGGAGGTGCTACGCCAGCCAGAACTTTGAACTCTGAAACCGAAAGCAGTGCCGTCCCGTTGTTACAGGCCAGGAAAATTCCAGGACAAGTGGAATAGGGAAAAAAAAAAAAAAAAAGCAGATAGATAAATAGCAGTTTGCAGCCACCTATTAAGTCTTTTCTTCCCTAAACCAAGGACGCTTAGCAGGTCGTGGTTTGCACTTCTCCCCAACCAGACGGTAAATAGCTTAAGTCACCCTACTCAGGGACACAGACAGCAGCAGTCCAGTTAGTGCCACTTACCAACCACACCCAAGAATAGACAAATTAAGAGAATAGATCTCATTTTGGTACATCGGCATAAAGCTGATAAATATTCCATTGGTTCTCCCCCCAGCCTTTAAAACCTCTCAAAACGCAGGTCCCCGTGTGCTCACCCTCCAAGGAGCATGCCCACGCCACTCCTGTCCCTTCCCCTCCCCCACAGGCAGGTGTCTCCTAAACTCCGAGGGCCCCTGAGACCTGCAGCCCGGGGAGCCATGGGCAGCGGCAGCTCATCCTGGGCTAAGCCTCCAAACCAGTGGTCGGCAAACGGCGGCTCGAGTCACTGCGACTCTTTGGCCTCTTGAGTGTGGCTCTTCCACAAAATTAGGAGTACCCTAATTAAGTTAATAACAATGTGCCTACCTATATAGTTTAAATTAAAAAAAAATTGGCTCTCAAAGGAAATTTCAATCGTTGTACTGTTGATATTTGGCTCTGTTGACTAAGGAGTTTGCCGACCTCTGCCCTACACCCACATAGCCTACTTCTCCACGCCTGAAATCCGGGCTTCCCCGTGGAATCTTTGTCCTGCCTTATATAAGCAGCTGGAGTATGGGGGGGGGGGTTGGGGGGGTCGAAGAGCGGGTGTTTGTGGATGACCTGCCGCTCTCCCGTGCTGCCGGCAGTTTGGGAGTAAACGCTCATATGACTCAGCCCCGTCTCTGCGGAATTGGCTCAAGTAGTGACAAGCAGCCCGGATCCGCTGGTTGTTTGGTTCCAGCCCCACCGGGAATTGAACCTGGACCTCCTGATTCAGAGGTCGACGCTCAGCCACGGAGCCACACTAACTGGGCTCTGTTCTTCCTTGTTTCACGTCTTACCTGTGTGTTTGCTGCGGCCAATAAATTCTCGCTTGCTTCTCTACACTTTGTCTCTTGATTGAAATCTTTTCTTCGAGAAGGCAAGAACTGAGGCCTCGTCTCATCGGTAACAGCTCCTCAGAGCACGTCAGTCTAGCCAGCAGCTGGCCTCTTGAGGGAGCTCACCGAACCCCAGTCGCTGAGAGGCACATGCCGCAAGCTCCTGGGGAACAGACAAACCTGTACAACAAACATGGCTGGTCTCTGCCATCGAAGGAACTTCACTGTTAGTTGGGGATAAAGCTGCTCGTTCACAAATGGATCAAGACCATGAGTCATTCCCTAAAGAACAGTGGCTTCTTCCGGGGTCCAGCCTGACCAGCTGAACCCGTTTGTGCTGGGCTCACTGAAAGAGGTAAGTGAGGCAGAGAAATCTGAATGGTTGGAGCTTTGCCTCTAAGAACGAACCAGCCCCTCCTCTTCAAATTGCCCATGGTACTTATTTGACTTTTGGCCATTGTAATCTACAGAAAATCTCCGTCACTCTAGGGAAAAGCATGCTGTATAAGAGCTGTAAGAGGCAAGCATTCTTCGTGATTTTACTGTAGCCCTTTCAGGCCTATCGCCTCAGGAGAAAGACGGGTCTTGGCAGCACAGCCCTGGGGAGTCTGGGTAATAGCCCTAGAATGCTAATGACCTTTGCCCTTCCCAGCCTCAGAGCTCCTGGGAAGGCAGGAGGCTGCTGTGGCTGGCCCGAGGTTCAAGTCCACAAAGGGCTTAGTCCAAGAAGGTCAAGAGTCACTTTGGCCAAATAGAATCCAGTCACTCTGGCCAAAACCGGTTTGGCTCAGTGGATAGAGCATCAGCCTGCGGACTAAAAGGTCCCAGGGTCAATTCCGGTCAAGAGCATGTACCTTGGCTGCGGGCACATCCCCAGTAGGGGGTGTGCAAGAGGCAGCTGATCGATGTTTCTCTCTCACTGATGTTTCGGACTTTCTATCCCTCTCCCTTCCTCTCTGAAAAAAAAAAATGAATAAAATATATTATTTTTTAAAAAAGAATCCGGTCACTCTAAAGCAAAGCTACATTGCTCTTCAGCTTTTATTCATTCACTCATTCATTCAACAATTTTTTTTAATCCTCACCTGACATTATGTTTCTTTATTGATTTTTAGTGTGAGAGGAAGGGAGAAAGAGAGAGAAACATTAACGTAAGAGAGAAACATTGATCAGCCACTCCTGACTGGGGATCAAACCTGCAACCTAGGTATGTGCCCCGGTTGGGAATCAAACCCCCCACCTTTTGGTCATGGGACGACACTTCAACCAACTGACCCACCCAGCCAGCCAGGGCTCCCAGAATATTTTTAAAGGGTGACTTCTGCCCAGCCAGTGAGGTTCAGTGGCTGAGCATCGACCCATGAGCCAAAAGGTTGCCTGTTCCATTCCTGGTCAGGGCACAAGCCGTAGTTTCAGGGTCGATCCCCAGTAGGGGGCGTGTTGGAGGCAGCTGATTAATGTTTCTCTCTCATTGATGTTTCTATCTCTATCCATCTCCCTTCCTCTCTCTCTAAAAAATCAATAAAAACATACTTTAAAAAATAAATAGAGGGTGATTTCTCCTCTTTTCAGTCCTGATAATAGCCTAAATAGAGAGGAAAATGGAAGACCTCTTGAAAATCACTGTGAAGACTACAACTTGACAAAAGTAAACCTTGAGAGATGAATGCATTAACACACAGAGAAATACCAATTATTTTAGCACTGAGAACTGAGCCCTCTGTTCAGTTTATTAGATCATCAAGCTCTTAAAAAGATGTACAAAATCTTATTTTGATCGTTTGCATTGTGTTATATTTTAATCTAAGACATTTCATTTTTAAATGTATAACCTTCACAGCTGAATTTATAACGAATCAAACCCCAAATGAAGCCCATTAACCCAAGTGAATGCACATTTATATTTCCCAGAATAGTGTTAATTTTAAACATTTTATCCTATGTATCATAAATTTGTTCTTATTAGACTATGTAAGTTTAAATTATCTTAGGCTTAAATGATGTCTTGATATGCCTCAGATTTAAATAAATATATATATATATTTTTTTAATTGATTTCATAGAGGAAGGTAGAGGGAGAGAGAGACAGAAACATCAATGATGAGAATCATCAATGCCTGCAACCTGGGCATGTGCTCTGACTGGGAACTGAACCTGACTTCCTAATTCATAGGTCGATGCTCACTCACTGAGCCATGCCAGTCCGGCTGCCTCAGATTATTTTTGTTGTTGTTGTTATCTTTATTGTTAAAAGCATGACATACGTCCACACTTGTCCCCCATCATCTCCTCTGTGTCTCCCCCCCTCCCTAGGCTTCCCCGCACTGTTGCCTGTACCAGGGGTTGTGCACATTATCTGCTTACAAGCTCTTCAGTTAATCTCTCTCCTCCCACCCACCTTGTGCCCCAGATCTGTGCCGTGACTGTGTCCAGTCTATTCCTCAGCAGTGATGTGGCGGCTTACCGAATTTAAACACTGACCTGAGGCCCACACATATCTTTCCTTTAGCTTATAGTGTTTCCAAATTGTTTAACTTGTTTTAAAACACTTAAAATGCAGACATTTTACCGCAAATTTCTGACATCTGCTAACACACATAGTTGATTTGGGCCCATAGTCTCTAGGCCAGTTGCTATTTAGCATTGTGCTTATGTTGTTTCCTTATGTGGAGAAGACGGTGGGGAAAACTTCCCTCTGTCAACTATCCCCCTAATTTACAGTTTTTGTGCCTCACCCCAGCTGTCACTTGAGCTTGTTTGGGAAGCACAGTAGCCCTAACTGGTTGCTCAGTGGTTAGAGTGACGGCCCCCAAAGCAGGGTCGGGGTTCGGTTCTGCCCAAGGTCATGTCATCAGACCTCACTCCATCGTAGGCTTCATCTCAGCCCCAGTCCCAGGGTCAGGGCACATTTGGGAGGCAACCAATCAATGTGTCTTCTTACATGGATGTTTCTCTATGTCTCTCCCCTCCCTTCCACTCTGTAAAAATCAATGGGAAAATGTCCTCGGGTGAGGATTAACAAACAAACAAATAAGGCATAGTAACTCCACCGGTGAATGAAATCAGACTTTCCAGGCTTGAATGCAGACGTCCACAACTGTGCCTCAGTTTCCTTATCTGTGAACTGAAGACAATAGCAGTACCTTGTCAACCTCACAGGCTTTAGTTAATACACGCAAAATGCTTAAGACAGTGCCTGCCGTCTTAATAAAAGAAAATAACACAGGAGTTCTGGGACCATGTCTACCTTTGCATTGAATCCCAATGGCCAGCAGAGATCTTAGAACAAAAAAGGAGTCAGTAAGTTTATTTTAAGTAAATAAATGGGAGGGGTGTGTCTCAGCCCAGTGGTGTGTAGAGTAAGGAAGTGATGGACATGTTCCACTCTCTACAGGAGGAACACACCACGTCATATTTACAATAGTCGAAGCAACTGAGGATGTGGAGCTGGGTTGGACTGGGGAGAGAATGGGTACAGGAAGTGCAATCCCCAGTTTTTGGAAGGCCATCCTGGGGGAAAGTGTAGGGTTTTTTTTTTTATAGCTTCCCTGGGTGGAATTAGAAAAGGAGGTGGCAATCCAAGAAGGGAATTTGGCTCTTTGTGTTCAAGATTAAGCAATGGATAAGGTGCTGTGAAACCAGGACTATGAGTTTCCGGAAAGCACATATCCTGGGGAACTGCACGGTGCAGACTCTGAAGCGGGAATTCTATTTTAGCTCTTTATTTTTAAAAAATATCTTTTATTGGTTTTTAGGGAGAGAGAAACATCAGTGATGAGAATCATTGATCAACTGACTCCTGCACGCCCCCTACTGGGGATTGAGCACGCACCAGGGAGCAGGTGTTCTGACGGGGAATCAAACCCGTGCCCTCTGGGTTCCTGGGTCCACGCTCAACCTTGCACCACACAGGCTCTACTATCGTGGTTTAGATTAAGGCGTCGTGTGATTGGTGAAAAATCGGAGGGAACAGAGGAAAACGCCGAAAAGGAAGTGGCGTCAGCGTCGCTTATTGATGGAGGTGGGATCATACGGGTTTAAGATCCGGAATTACGATTGGATTGGCTATTTTTCTGAGACGCCGGCAGCCTCGCGCAGATCCTGGCTTCCGCCGACGCAGCGTACGTGCCCTTAGTAAAGATGGCCGCAGCGGCTTCCTGTTCCACTTGGAACAGTGTGCGCGACTTCAGAAGTGAGGCTAGCAAATACCGGAAGCAGCGTAGGATTCGCGCGCGTTGATTGGCTGACGCGAGAAGTGTCCTGGACAGTGATTGGCTCCGCCATTCGCGGGAAGGAGTTTGTGGCGCCAGCGGAAAGTATAGTGCTGCGACCGCTACACGGTTCTGAGGCGTCAGCCGAACCCAGTGGACCGGAGCCTTCTGGACGTCTTTCTTGAGGGAATCGGGACCAAGATGTGGAATAGTAATGATAAATGTGGCGGAGGATGAGATAGCAGGAATTTCGCCAAGAGGGCGGGGATCGGAGAGGCGTGGGACGGCGGGAGGGGGAGGGGCCGGAGCCGGAGCCGGGGCGACTGGGGGCCGCGACGGGCGGTGGGGAGGGTTAGGGACACGCTGGGAGTGTTTGGGTTGGGGAGCGCGGTGGGGAGGGGACCCGTGAACTTTTCAGAAGCTCGGGAAAGCAGGCCAGATGCTAATGCGGTTGTTATTTAAAACCAGGTGGATTTGAGAGCTATGGCAGCTCGACCTTTGGGGGAGCCGGTGGCTACACCCAGTCCCCTGGGGGCTTTGGATCGCCGACACCTTCCCAGGCTGAGAGGAAATCATCAGTACGTGGAAAGAGTATTTGTTTTATGTGATCTGCCCTGAAGCTCGTAACTCACCCATGTGCGAACATGTCTGCCCGAAGGAAGGGTGTAGAACATGAACTGATTTGATAACTACCGATCTTTACCTTACCGAATCTTCTAAGTGCTGTCCGTTTGGAAAAAGGAATCGCCCTAAATGTTGCACCCACTGTTTCCTTGGCTTTATTTTGAAATTTACTAACGTAGCCAGTGCCTTGTGGGAAAACCGAACTCGTATTATTAGCCTATTTTATGTTCTTTATGTATTCCGAGTCATTTTTTAAATATATTTTATTGATTTTTTTCACAGAGAGGAAGGGAGAGGGATAGAAAGTCAGAAACATCGATGAGAGAGAAACATCCATCAGCTGCCTCCTGCACACCCCCTACTGGGGATGTGCCTGCGACCAAGTTGCATGCCCTTGACCGAATTGAACCCGGGACCCTTTACTCGCAGGCTGACGCTCTATCCACCGAGCCAAACTACTTGCAGAGTGCAGTGTCATGGACCAGATTTCTTCACCTTCTTGACAACACGTGCCTTACGAGATCGTCAGACATTAGACTATGTATGAAATGCCTTCCTCACAGTCACTTGCGATCAGCGGCCCCGCGTGTTATCTAAAAGCGCGGAGCCAGAATGCATAGCGCCCCGAATCAACCGCCTTTTAGCTGGCGGTGAGGGAGTGAAGCCGCTTACACCGGTTTCCGTGGCCCCTGGTTTCTCCTGCTGATCATGGTGCTCGCCCTCCTCACCCCGCGGGGAACTGATAAATAAGCTGATGTGTAGGGAGGGGATCGGTAAAAAGCTGGCCCTGCACTTGTCGTCTTGCGGAAAAAGAGTTGGCGTTTAACACCTGCTGTGGCTTTCATCCTGTACATACAGGGCTAGTGTCGCCTCTCTGGAGGTGCCATTCAGACGTGGTGGTAAGATTCAGTGTTAGGTTCTGGTGTTGCGTTCAGGTTGGTAAGCTTGTACCTAGACTGTTAGTTTTGGGGTGGGTGTTGGTGGGGAAGAACGAACGCATCCATAATTCTCATACATTTGGACGTTGCTTTATATTTTTCATACAATTCTATAAGGTATTTGTTGCTTACTCTTGTACAACAGTCTCGGGGAGCTTAAGGGACTCCCTAAGCTGACACAGTAAGTAACTGGAACCAGACGGAACACACACGATGCTGAGCAAATCCAGAACCTGGTAAACGGCTTCCCTCCGTGGTAGTTTTTTGTTGTGTTGTGTTTTGTTTGTTATTTTGTTTTGTTTAACCGGGAAAGACCAAGGAGGACTCCAGTTCTCTAATTGTTTTCTTCTGGGAGTCTTTAAAGGTGAAAACAGAAGCTAGATTATTTCTCATCTTTTCACTCTTAAGTTTAACTATTTTTTCTTCATTCCAGTTTTTAGAATTTTTATCTCAGGATTCCTCGCTTGCGCAGTGTTTAGAGACAGCTTTTCAGAGAATGATGATGGCTGTAAGCTGATGGTTGTCAGTCGATGTATGCTTAATTTCGGTGTGCTTCTTGGACTTTGAAACCTAGTCTTTTTGTGTTTCAAATCCAGTGCCTTTTCCACAGTAAATTAAATTTAAATATTTCCTATTGACTGGAAACCCATTATATTTTATTAAACCATGTAAAATTTCCAATGTTTTGTCTATAAAAATGATGTTTTCATACAGTACTTGAGAATATCCTGTGGAAAGTTATATTTTCTTTCCTTTTTTTAAAAATGATTTTGTCAATAAAACTTTAATGAGGTAACAAAATATGAGATATTAGCTTTGAAATACAGGAACAGCAGATATTTTTGGTGGTGGAATTTTTTTCTCCATTAAAAATATTTTCAATGGGCATGTATTTATAATTAAATAATTATTGGGAATCATAAAATAAATCCATGATATAGTCTCTACTTGTCTTTACTTTTTCATACATAGCACGCCTAAAAGTCTCAGAGTACATCATCCTTACATGCTTCTATAAGGAGTTCCTGCTCTTTTTTTTTTTTAATCTTTATTGTTCAGTTTATTAATTACATTGTTTCTCTTTTTTTTCCTCCTATAGCTCCCCTCCACCTGGTACCCATCTTACCCTCCGCTCTCACCTTCCCCCCACCCCACGGTCCTCTCCCATAGGTGCATGATTTTTGTCCAGTCTCTTGCTGCACCTCCCACACCCCTTTTCTCCTCAAGAATTGTCAGTCCATTCCCTCTCTATGCCCATGATTCTGTTATATTTACCAGTTTATCCTGTTCATCAGATTATTAATTCACTTGAATTTTAGATTCATTTGTTGATAGATGTGTATTTGTTGTTCATAATTTTTATTTTTACCTTTTTCTTCTTCCTCTTCTTAAAGAATATCTTTCAGCATTTCATAAAATATTGGTTTGGCGGTGATGAATTCCTTTAGCTTTTTCTTATTTGCGAAGCACTTTATCTGACCTTCAATTCTGAATGATAGCTTTGCTGGGTAGAGTAATCTTGGTTGTAGATTCTTGCTGTTCATCATTTTGAATATTTCTTGCCACTCCCGTCTGGCCTGCATAGTTTCTGTTGAGAAATCTGCTGACAATCGTATGGGTGCTCCCTTGTAGGTAACTGTTTTTCTCTTGCTGCTTTTAATCTCTCTTTGTCTTTGCTCTTGGCATTTTAATTATGATGTGCCTTCGTGTGGTCCTCTTTGGATTCCTATAGTTTGGGGTTTGGTGTGCTTCTTGGACTTTTAAGTCAATTTCTTTCACAGGTGGGGGAAGTTTTGGTCACTATTTCTCCAAATAGGTTTTCATTATCTTGCTCTCTCTCTTTTTCTGGCACCCCTATAATTTGGATGTTGGTATGCTTGAGATTGTCCCAGAGGCCTCTTACACTATCTTCAATTTTTTGGATTCTTTTGGCTTCTTGCTTTTCCGGCTGAATGGATTTAGCCTCTTTGTATTTCAAATCTTTGACTTGGTTCTTGTGGTCCTCTAGATTACTTTTAGGTCTTTCTATAATATTTTTTTATTTCAGTTGGTGTATGCTTAATTTCTAGTTGGTCCTTTTTCATATCCTCGTAGGTCTCGTTCATTTCCTCTTAGGTCTTATTCATTTCCTTGTAGGTCTCATTAAGTTCATTGGCCTTTTCTAGGAGCCTCTTGAAAAACCTTATAACCGTGGTTTTGAACTCTATGTCCAGTCGTTTTTTTCCCTCCATTTCTTTCACATCTAATTTCTTTCCGTGTCTCTGCATGATGGCTGCTTTCCTGAGTTGGTCGATTAGCTTTGTGTGGTAGATGTCCTCTAAGGCACAGTGGCTCAGCCTCCCTAGTTACCTGAGGTGGATACTCTTGCTCCAGCCCTTTATGGGTTGCACAGTCTTATTGAAGTTAAGCCTAGATTATTGTTGTTAGCACTAGGAGGGTTTGACCTCCAGGCCAATTGGCTGTAAGGTCAGCTGTGCTCAGGTTGGATGAGTGGAGTCTCCGGGCTGAGCAGGCAGCGTCAGCTCTGCCCTATGCGGCACCTGGGTCTCTGTGCTGGATGGTAATGGCTGCAAGCACCTCTGAGAGAAAGCTGCCACCAAGCTCTACCTGCAGCCGGACAATCTGGCCTCTCTCCAAATGAGTCTGCACACCCAAAGTCTCACCCAGGGTTGTAAAACAATGCAGTCCGATGGTTTCCTGAACAAGAGAGCAAGTCACGAGTCCTGCACGCTCGCACACCTCTGCTGTTCCCAAGTTTATGCGAACTCTCCACAAGCTCGCCCTCTCCAGAAGCTCGCAGATCTTTGCAGCTCCCGAGTTTCAGCATGCTTCCCTACTGTCCAGTTTCACCCCGTATGAGTGTGGGTTCCCTGGACCTCGCCTGGAACTGGGGAGTCAGTGCAGTGGGACACCTTTGTCTTTGCAGCCACCTGCCCTCTCCGCTAGCTTGCACGTATGCAGAGCTCCAAACCTCTGACTCCTTGTGTATCTTCAACACTGCCCTCTGCCGCTCCTCTGAGTCACAGTGTCCTATCTTTACTTTTATTTGTGGAATTTTCACTCAGCCAGCTTTCCGGTGATTCTGGATGATGTTTGTTCTGTCGTTAAGTTGTAATTTTGAAATTGCTGTGTGGGGCAGCAAGATAGGTGTTAACCTATGCCGCCATCTTGGTTCCTCCTCTCTGGAAAGTTATATTTTCAAAATTGAATATACTTGTGCCTGGTACACTCTGAATCTTTTTGAAACAAATCAGGCACTCTTTGCAATCGGTTTCTGGCACATAATAGGTGCTCATTAAAAAGCAGGCTACAACTGATTTGAGGTGAATTTTGAAGGCATTTCTAACACCTTAATAGTTACCCATACATAACATTTTTACCTGAGGAGTAACCGTATTAATGAGCACCTATGTAGACATCAGTATTGTCACATTTGTATACATTATATGTTTCACATGTTCTCATTTTACAGAAAAGATGGTGGTGTGTCCAGGGCCTGGAGCTAGGATTTGAACACAGGTCTATAGTATTGTCTGGCTCCAAAGCCCATGTTCTTGCTGCTGTTACTATAGTGATTTTTAATTTTCTTATGCTGCAGATATAATAAAACTCTCAGTTGTGATAGTTTGAGAACTAAATCTGGGACCTCAGCAAATTTTAAATCTATAAATACTAATATAGCATATGACTTCACCTATAAAATACTGTAAACTTTAAAAATATAGTCAATTCCTTCACATCCTTATTAAAAGCTATGTCAAATATAAAGAGTGAGGAACATTAGCTGACACAATAATTGCTGACATTTATTGTGTATGCCTACATGTACCAGGTAGTTTTGTAGATACTTCACCATTTATTTAATTTTCATAACAACTTTATCATTCCTAGTTCCATACAAGAGGTTACTGAGGTACAGATGAGTTGAGAAATGTGACCAAAAGCACACTGCTCTTGAGTGGGAGAGCCAAACATCCCTCAAATGCTGCTTTTTGAGGTATATGTTCTCGTGGTTGGCTGGGCTTATTTTCTACCATCCTGCTAATACTATTCAAAATTATGCTTCAGCAAAGTGAAATGTTGCTAGTGTCATGGACCTTTGGGGTAAAGCTGCAACTGCTAAAGTCTGCTGTTTGGTCTTGCATGTAGAACCGTTGTCAGGTTATTCCCTGTTGATTTCTGATAGGAAGAACTCTAATCTTGAACCTACTATGCTTTTTTTTGTTTGTTTTCTATATTCCGTCTATGATTCTGTGGGAGTGCATATTTGTCCTCAGCCTGTGATGCTCATTCCTCATCCACTATTCTTTCACTATCAAAATGGTTGTGCTTCAGCCCTAGCCAGTCTGGCTCAGTGGATAGAGCATCAGCCTGCAAACCAAAGGATCCTGAGTTCGATTCCGGTCCAGGGCATGTGCCTTGGTTGCAGGCTCCTCCCTGGCTTGGGGCATGTGCAGGAGGCAACCAGACGATGGGTTTCTCTCACACCGATGTTTATGTCTTTCCCTCTTTCTTCCACTCTCCCTAAAAATCAATGGAAAAATATCTTGGGTGAGAATTAACAACAACAAAAGTAACTGGGCTTTAGGGGTCAGCCTAAAATGCTTCCTCTTGAAATCACCAATAATTTTTTTGATAGACCACTAGTGCATCTTATTCGGTAGTGTATAGGGCTCAAGTTTGTTATTTGCATTTTTATCTCCCCTGGGTTTGTAGTGTGTTAAGGGCAAATTATACTCATCTTTATGTGACCCAGACAAACCCTGATCAGTTGTAGACAAAAATAAGTTTATACTATTGTTAGACTGCTTCAGGATGTGATTTGAGTGTTCTTACAAGGCACTCCTGTCCCTTCCCTTTAAGATGTCTAGTATAGCCAAGCTCTTATCCAGTTTTCCCCAGGACTTCCATCCAATTGTCAGAACATCTGTCCTAAAGGAAGTCATACCTCAAACTTTTTGTTATATTTTTATTAAGAGATTTAAAGCAAGCTCTGGCCAGTTTGGTTAACTGGTTAACGTGTCAGTCAGCCCAGGGACCAAAGGGTCACAGGTTCGATTACTGGTCAAGGGCAGCATGTACCTTGGTTGCAGCTTTGTTCCCCGCCCCTAGTCAGGGTATTTGCAGGAGACAATCAATCAATGTGTCTCTCTCACATCGATGTTTCTCTTTCTCTCCCTTCCTCCCTTTCTATTATTCTGTTTAAAAATCAGTGGGGAAAATATCCTCGATTGAGGATTTTAAAAAAGAGTGAGAGATTTAAAACAAGTCCAGAGTTGTATCTCCACTGGCTAGTTCTCAAAAGTCTTTCCAAATTCCATCACATCTTACCAGTGATGAACAGCTAGCTCCAGCTAGCTCTCAGCCTAAAGCTGAGTTTCCTCTTAAAAGTTTGTTCAGGAAGCAGGTCATTCCTTTACTGTCCCCACTCTGGCTCACTCATTTTGGTGAATCTCTAGTGCAACATAAACTTACCCCATTCTTCAGGAGCTTTGTAGTCAAACCAACTTGGGTTTGAATTCTAAAGTGTGGCATTTGTTAGTTATATGACCTTGATTTCCATCTGAAGCACAGCTAATGAGGCTTGTTTTATCCAATCCTATATAATAAAAGGCTAATATGCAAATTGACCAAACAGTGGAACGACTGGTCGCTGTGATGTCCACTGACCACCTGGGGGCAGACACTCAATGCAGGAGCTGCCCCCTGGTGATCAGTGCAGTTCCACAGGGGGAGCGCTGCTTAGCCAGAAGCTGGGCTCATTGGCTGGTGAGCACAACAGTGGTGGCAGGAGCCTCTCCCACCTCCAACGTGGTCGAACATCCCCCAAGGGATCCCGGACTGCAAGAGCGCACAAGCTGGGCTGAGTGAGGGGAGCCCTCAGCCCAGAGTGCACAAATTTCATGTACTGGGTCTCTGTTATAATATATGCAAAGTGCTTGGCACATGGAGCAGATATTACATGAGTAGTTATTTCAGTTGACTTTGCTCATGCTCTTTCTTTCAGCGAGCCCGAGCCCAGCATATTGTACCCTGTACCATATCTCAGCTGCTTTCTGCCACTCTGGTTGATGAAGTGTTCAGAATTGGAAGTGTTGAGATATCACAGGTATGAATAATGAAATAAAAATTATTTCTTTTAAAAATACATAAATGTTGCTTTTGTTTCAAAGAAAACCAGACTTTTTTCTTCTGATCTAGGTCACTATTGTGGGGATAATCAGACATGCAGAGAAGGCTCCAACCAACATTGTTTACAAAATAGATGACATGACAGCTGCACCCATGGATGTTCGCCAGTGGGTTGACACAGATGTAAGCAGTTTTTTAAACAGGGTGGGGTTACTTTGGGGCTTTAGAGATGTTGGGTTTCTTTAGTCTTTTTGATGGTTCTTATTATAAAAATCTATTTATATAAAAGGCTAAATGTCCATTCGTCTGACCAGTAGCTATGATGTATACTGACCACCAGGGGGCAGACACTCAATGCAGGAGCTGCCATGACATGCACTGACCATTTAAAAATAAACAGCACCATGGACCTGGCACCCACAAACCAACACTTGGCTTCCCCCAAGTGGGACACAGGCCTTACCACCACCCCAGAGCAACACCGCACCAAATTGCAGCTGACACTGCCAAGACCCCTGGCACAAAATGTGGCCCACATCCCAGCCCCACCTAGAAATGGTTACTGTGGGTGCTGAGTAATGACATCACGTAGCAACACCTGGCTTCCTCTCTAGCCACTAGCCTCCTTGGAGTTTCTTCAGGCCAGGAACCCAACTTGCTTTATAGCCAGGTACAAGCATTTTACAGTTTAACCAGGTATTTGTGAAGCGTTTTCCCATGCCTCATCTCGTTTGATCCTCACAGAAGTCCTGAAGTAGGTAGATAGGAGACTCGGTAGAATCCTATTTTCTCTTCATTAGCAGGATGCGAATAGCGATATTAAATTATTTCTTCTAATTAATTTCCTTTTAATGTGCACAAATCCATGCACTGGGACACTAGTAATACATAAGACATCAAAGGCAAAATTCTTAAAATAAAAGGTTGATATGTTTTATATCATAAAAGTTTAAAACCTAAACTTTCCATACTATAAACAAGTTAAAAAGGCAAGAGACAGGAGGCATTTGAGAACAAGGATTTTTATGTTGGCATTGTATCCCCAGCACCTTGAACAATGCCAGTTACATAGTGGGCCCTAAGTAACTATTATTTATTTATTTGTTTGTTTATTTTTAAAATATATTTTATTGTTTTTTTACAGAGAGGAAAGGAGAGGGATAGAAAGTCAGAAACATTGATGAGAGAAACATGGATCAGCTGCCTCTTGCACACCCCCTACTGGGGATGTGCCTGCAGCCAAGGTACATGCCCTTGACTGGAATTGAACCTGGGACCTTTCAGTCCACAGGTCGATGCTCTATCCACTGAGCCAAACCAATTTCGGCCTGAGTAAATATTATTTAAATAAAAGGGAAACTTTTTTGCACATATTATAAACATCAGATTTTTTATTTAATTAAAGCTCTTACAAAGAAAAAACCAATTGCATTTTAGAGAAGTGGGCAAAGAAGATACACAGATAATTTATTATAGATGAAATATAAATTGCAACAATAATCAAGTTTAATAGACATTAAGATATCATTTTTAACATACTAAATTGGCAAATGAAAAAAAGAACGCATTGCCCACTTCTGATGAGAGCAGTAATTAGCACAGTGTCTCTAGTACTTAGTAAGCACTTAATTAGTTAATGATTTGTCACTGTTTGTTTGGGGAAGTGAGTACCATCCTACTCCAATGGTATAAATACACTGAGTGGCCAGATTATTATGATCTCTGAACACAGGTGCATGAATTTGTGCATGGGTGGGGTCCAGCCAGCCTGGCCAGGGGGAGGAGACATGGGCAGTTGGGCAGCCTGCCTGCTGATCAAACTCCTGGTCGAGGGGACAATTTCCATATTAGCCTTTTATTTTAGAGGATATACACTGAGTGGCCAGATTATTATGCATTCAGAGGTCATAATAATCTAGCCACTCAGTGTATAAAATGATAGAACCTTTCTCAAAAATCAGCTGATGAACCCTAACTTGTTTGACTCAGTGGATAGAGCGTCAGCCTGGGGACTCAAGGGTCCCAGGGTCGATTCCGGTCAAGGGCATTTACCTTGGTTGTGGGCACATCCCTAGCAGGGATTGTGCAGGAGGCAGCTGATCGATGTTTCTCTCTCATCAGTGTTTAATTCTCTATTCCTCTCCCTTCCTCTCTGTAAAAAATCAGTAAGATATATTTTTTTAAAAATCAGCTGATGATGGGATTGCCCTAGCCAGTTTGACAGTGGATAAGAGTGTCAGCCTGCAGACTGAAGGGTCCCAGGTTCGATTCTTTTTTTTTATTATTATTGATTTTTCACAGAGCGGAAGGGAGAGGGACAGAAAGTCAGAAACATCGATGAGAGAGAAACATCGATCAGCCGCCTCCTGCACGCCCCCTACTGGGGATGTGCTCGCAGCCAAGGTACATGCCCTTGCTGGAATCGAATCCGGGACCTCTCAGTCCGCAGTCCAATGCTCTATCCACTGAGCCAAACCAGTCTCGGCCCAGGTTCGATTCTGGTCAAGGCAGGGGCATATGCCTGGATTGCGGGCGCAATTCTCAGTAGCGGGGCATGCTGGAAACGGCCAATCAATGATTCTTTCTCATCATTGATGTTTCTATCTCTCTTCCTCTCTGAAATCAATAAAAATACATATTTTTAAAAAATCAGCTAATGATCAAAATCATTCTTCATAAAAATGTTGACCTCATACTCCACTGTAAAAGGTTTACGTTAACGAAATAATTAAATATATGTGCAGTTATAAGAATGTTGATTATGTCATTATTTTTAATAATGAAAAATTAAAAGTGATCTCAAAATGCTAACAATAGGGTATTTTTAATTAAACCGTGTATATTTATAAAATACTCCAAATGATGTAGAAATGTATGTATTGTCACAAAAAAATGCTTTCCATAAATTGTTGAGAGGAAAATAGCATGCTGTATGGTAGTATGCATAGTATGACCCCATTTTTGCAAAGAAAAACGTGTATGGAGAAAATAGACTGAAAGAAAATACATGTTTTTTATTTTTTAATTGGACAGAGGTCTTTTTTAATTTTTATTGATTTCAGAGAGGAAGGAAGAGAGAAACATAAATGATAAGAGAGAATCATTGATCGGCTGCCTCCTGCACACCCCCTACAACCTCGAGCCCACAACCCAGGCATGTGCCCTTGGCTGGTAGACAGGAGGCTTGGTCTCGAATCCAGGACCCTTCTATCCACTGAGCCAAACCAGTAGGGCTTGATTTTTATGTTCAGGTTTTTGTTTGTTTGTTTTTTAAAATAAATTGCTGATTTCAGAGAGGAAGGGAGAGGAAAGAGAGAGAAATACATCAATGATGAGAGAGGAGGTGTGGGGGGGCGATGATGAGAGAGAATCATTGATTGGCTGCCTTCTGCACGCCCCACAATAGGGATGGAGCCTGCAACCTGGGCTTGTGACCTGACCTGAATCAAACTGTGACTTCCTGGTTCATAGGTCGATGCTCAACCACCGAGCTACACGGCCCAGGTGATTTTCTAGCTTTTTATAGTCATGTATTTTTATAATCAGGAAAATCTCTATGAATCAGCTTTTTTTTTCTTTTAAATAAATAATGTGTACATATTCTAGAAAACACCAATTATCCCAGTTAACCATTGGTCACATTTTAGTGTCTATTTTCCCCCACTTGGGGAATCAGTTTTTTACTGGGTGCCACAACTGGTCTTCCCAGTTAATAGAATTCTACATTGTATGAATGTGTGCCTGTTGTTGGATATTTAGGCTGTTTTAAATTTTTCAGTATTGTAATCTATGCTATTACGAATATTCCTAAAGCTAAATCTATGCGTGTTCTTAATTATTTCATTTAATTCCTAAAAGTAGAAACACTGTGCCAATAAGTATGTCCACTATCCATCAGAAAGTTGTGTGCCTAAGAACATTGAATGAGAGTACCATCCTTGTTTGCTTTTTTATGATGTACATAACAGAACTTTGGTACGGAAATTTACCTTTAGAGATATTTATTCTAATTCCTGTTTTTACAAAACAGTTAATTATAATAGATAGGTTAAATTAGTTAGGGACATATTAGCATCCTGTAGCATTATAATTTTTTGTTCCTATACATAATTTAGAGATTTTAAAGACGCTTTTACCAATATCACTAAAACCTTAGTAATGTGTTTGTATTTTATCTGTTAGGATGCCAGTGGTGAAAATACTGTGGTTCCTCCAGAAACGTATGTGAAAGTGGCTGGCCATCTGAGATCTTTTCAGGTAAAGTCAGAAAAAATGACTTTAAAATGTATTTTCATGGGCCCTGGCTGGGTAGATTAGTGGGTTAGAGTATTATCCTGATAAGCCAAGGTTGCAGGTTTGATGCCCCTTCAAAATAAAAATTTAAAAAATGTTTTTAAATGTATTTGCATGCTAACAATTTCTAGATTCATGTCTGTATTTAGGATTCTTAAAACTTAAGTCTTCGTGTTTAATGAGAGTTATTTTATTATTTTCTTCTTCAAAAGGAAATAATGGGTTTTTACCGTAATGTAAGCTAACAGAATGGTAGAGAAAGAACAGGATCTCCGCCTGCAATTGCCATCTATGGCATCCATTGGGTGTAGTTGGGTGGACACTGGATTTAGAATCAGAATCCTAGGCTGAGCTTGGTATGTAATCTTGGGAAGTCATTGAACATCTCTGAGCTAGTTTAAACTATATATATAGTTGTGTGTGTGTGTGTGTGTGTGTGTGTGTGTGTGTGTGCACGCGCGCGCGCGCGTGCTTAGTGCATGAAATTCATGCATAGAGGGGATGTCCCTCAGCCCAGCCTGTACCCTCTCCAATCTGGGACCTCTGGAGGGATGTCCAGCTGCCTTCTCACAATCCAGGACTGTTGGCTCCCAATTGCTTGCCTGCCTGATTGCCCCTAACCACTTCTGCCTGCCAGTCTGATCAACCCTTAACCACTCCCCTGCCAGACTGATCAACGCCTAACTGCTGCCCTGCCAGCCTGATTGCCCCTAACTGCCCTCCCCTGCTGGCCTGGTCACCCCTAACTGCCCTCCTCTGCCAGCCTGGTAACCCCCCAACTGCCCTCCTCTGCTGGCCTGGTCACCCCTAACTGCCCTCCCCTGCTGGCCATCTTGTGCCTACATGGGTGCTGCCATCTTTGACCACATGGGGACAGCCATATCGTGTATTGGAGTGATGGTCAATTTGCATATTACTCTTTTATTAGATAGTATATATTTTATTGACTATATTTAGATTAACCTTAGTAAAAATTTTTAAATATATAACACATTTTTTTCCATATTAGTAAAATATAACCAAGAAAAGAGCCATACTGTTTTGACCTGAAATTGACTTGAATGTGCTTATCCTTTATTCTCTCACTTTAATAGAACAAAAAAAGCCTGGTGGCCTTTAAGATCATGCCCCTGGAGGATATGAATGAGTTCACCGCACATATTCTGGAAGTAGTGAATGCACACATGATGCTAACCAAAGCGAACAGCCAGGTGAGCAGCTTCACTCCTAGTTTCTTTTTTCTTTGTTATTAATATATCTGCATTGATTTCAGAGAGGAAGACAGAGGGCGAGAGATAGAACAACATCAGTGATGAGAGAGAATCATTGATCAGCTGCACCCTCCTGCGGATTGAGCTGCGCCCTAACTGATCCATCTGTGACCTGCTGGTTCATAGGTTGATGCTCGACCACTGAACCACACTGGCCAGGCCTAATTGATCTTCTTAAAAGCTCACTGAGGCTGCTGTATGGGTAATAGACTGTGAGATACCAAGAACAGCACAGTAGTAGTTTAGAGGAATGGTAACAGCAGTGATTAAAT
This sequence comes from Antrozous pallidus, assembly GCA_027563665.1. Classification (NCBI taxonomy): domain Eukaryota; kingdom Metazoa; phylum Chordata; class Mammalia; order Chiroptera; family Vespertilionidae; genus Antrozous; species Antrozous pallidus. The sequence continues at coordinate 195,274,964 of CM050508.1, forward strand.
TTTTTTAAACATTTTTTTATTATTATTGATTTCAGAGAGGAAGGGATTTCAGAGGGAGAGAAATAAAAATAGTGATGAGAGAGAATCATTGATCTGCTGCCTCCATGCCCCCTGCTGGAATCATTTCATAATGAGGCACTTGTCCAGGTTGCGAGCTCGATCCCCAATAGGGGGCGTGCAGAATGGAGCTGATCAATGATTCTCTCGTCATTGATGCTTCTCTCTCTCTCTCTGAAATCAGTAAAAATAAAAATATGAATGAGATGGGGTCACTTGAAGCAGCACATGAGGTCATTTCAGCAGAGGTAACCAGGTAGGAAATAGCATTCAGTCCAGTATTGCTTGATCATAAAACGTAAGACTTCTATTTCACCAGCAGGCAATGTGAAGGTATCTAGCTTGAAAACAAAGGATCACAACTGACTCTTGGTTATTTTTTTGTTTTGTTTATCTCAAATGTTCATCTAGTGAACATTTTTTGAATGAGTAAATCTCCTAACTGGATGGGATTTCTCCTAGTGAGCTTCCACAGTGCTCCTGTATCCTGTTAAGGATTCTTAACATTTGATTGGTCATCCTTAATTCTTCAGTTCAATAGGTTAAACATTGATGGAGCACACACTGTCCCCCAGGCACTGTGCAAAAATGAAGGGACTGATAGGGGAAATTGTGAATGGAGGCTGCTGTGAGAACTGCCGTGAGAGCCAAGAAGGAAGACTTGACTTAATTTGGCTTTGGGAATGTCAACAGTGTTTTCCAGGCAGACGAGGAGAGGAGCATTCCAGACAGGAAACAACATGTTCGGGACAAAGGCATGTTTTTGGATGGCAAGAAGTCCAAGTGCAGTTGGGGGGTAGAGTGTACTGAAAAGGAGTGGTAAAAAAAATACAGATTTTGACATCTAATTGTGGTAGGTCTTGAGTGTCTAGGAACTTTATATTGTTTTCACGGGCCTGGGGAGCCACCTGGAAGCTTTTAGGCAGAGAAGCAACATGACCAGCAGTTACTTGGTAGCAATAAGGAGGGTCGATTGGAGGAGAGACTAACAGCTGAGATAATAGGAGACCAGGTGTGTTGAGGATTGACTTGAGCGACACTGAAGATTGTATTAAAAGACTGGGGTGGGAGCTCCAGTAGCCCAATCGGTTAGTGCACTGTGCTTATAAAAGGCTGGGGTGACAGGTTGTGGAAGGGGAACAAATGGATGACTGAGCTCTGTCTGATTAGGTTTGAGTTTACTAATTGAGATGGAATATAGCAGGACAAGCAGGTTTGGGGAGGAAAGTAATACATTTTATTTTGAAGTGTGAGATAGCTGGGTGTAGGTGTCCACTAGATGACTGGGACTAAGGATTTGGGCCTAGGAGGGTCTGGAATGAAATCCTGAGGAAACTGTCAGCCTTTAGCAGGCAGGTGGAAGAAGAGCTAATGAATGATATTGAGAAGCTGAGTTTGAGAGAGAAGAGAATCAGAAGATCGGGGTATCAAGAAGCCCGGGAGGGGGTGGGGAGAGAGAGACACCAACAAAAGAGATTTTAAAAAAAGAAGAAGTAGCTTAGGGAAGGGTACATTGCAAGAGGATTGTACTAAGCAGTTTCTCCTGAGAGGTCAAGTGTTATGAGGTCTGAAAGACTATTGGGTATGTTGGTTGAAAAGTCTTGAGAAACGTTTCAGAGGTGCTTTGGGGAGAATCCAAATAGTGGGGGCTTGAGGAGTGACTAAGAAGAAGGGAATGAAAAGTGTTTATAGTCTTTTTTTTTTTAATTTGGTGTAAAAGAGAAGAAAAGAGAGGTTGATGGAAACTATTATTTTCTTTCCGTATAATGAATGCTTCATGCCTACTTGAACACCGAGGATATCATTATAGCAAATCTGGGTAATTTCCCTCTCAGTGCTAGTTTTCCTCTTGTTCCCTTCATATTACAAAGAGTAGAAGGAGACGGGTTTGATATGATGTGCTTTACCTTCCTTTGAAATATTCATCATGCCCTAACTGGTTTGGTTCATATTACAAAGAGTAGAAGGAGACGGGTTTGATATGATGTGCTTTACCTTCCTTTGAAATATTCATCATGCCCTAACTGGTTTGGTTCAGTGGATAGAGCGTCAGCCTGCAGACTAAAAGGTCCCAGGTTCGATTCTGGTCAAGGGCATATACCTTGGTTGCGGGCACATCCCCAGTAGGGAGTGTGCAGGAGGCAGCTGGTCGATGTTTCTAATCTCTATTCCTCTCCTTTCCTCTCTGTAAAAAACTAATAAAATATATTTTTTTAAAAAGAAACATTCATCAGATAATAGCTTTCCCTTCCAATATAAATACTTATTATTGGGCCCTAGCCAGTTTGCCTTAGTGGATAGAGTGTTGGCCTGTAGACTAAAGGGTCCCGAGTTCTATTCTGGTCAAGGGCACATCTCTGGGTTGTGGACTCGATCCCTAGTAGGGGGCATGCAGGAGGCAGCCAATCAATGATTCTCATTGATGTTTTTATCTCTCTCACCCTCTCACTTCTCTGAAATCAATAAAAATATATTTAATTTTTTTTTTAAACACTTGTTATTGGGAAAACTTTGCCTACATTGTTTTATGTAAGCTACTTATTAACAAGCTCTTTAAAATAGCAAGGACTGTGTTTAAATTGATGAATTTTCTAAGTTGTGAATTTATTTCTTAATTCAGCCCTCAGCAGGGAGAGCACCTGTCAGCAATCCGGGAATGGGTGAAGCAGGGAGCTTTGGTGGGAATAGCCTCATACCGACAAATGGCCTCACTGTGGCCCAAAACCAGGTAAACTACTTGAATGGCTCCAGAAATGCAAAGCACAGACCGTCTTAAATGTTTTCTTCCTTAATGATTCTGAGGCTATCTAAGTACCCAACTTGTTTCCTTCTTATAAAGACAGATTTAAGAGGGGAGCTGATTCAAAGTAGTTGATAAAATCTTTCTGATTTGAATGTTCAGGTGCTGAATTTGATTAAGGCTTGCCCAAGACCTGAAGGATTGAACTTTCACGATCTCAAGAACCAGCTTCAACACATGCCTTTAGCTTCAATCAAGTGAGTATTTGGTTTCGATGAGCTAGGGCTCCAGAATTATGCCCATTTCACCTCATCAGAGTTTCCTGGTAATGAGAAGTGAGTTTTAAAAAACACTCTCTGTTGCCCAGCTGGTGTGGCTCAGTGGTTGAACATTGACCTATGAACCAGGAGGTCATGGTTCGATTCAGGCAGGGCACCTGCCTGGGTGGGAGCCCCATCCCCTGTTGGGGGTGTACAGGAGGCAGCCAGTCAATGATTCTCTCTCATCATTGATGTTTTTATCTCTCTCCCTTCCTTTCTGATATTAATGAGAGATATATTTTTTAAAAAAAACACAAAACTATCTGTTGACAGAAAGGAAGTCGTTCAGTCATGGAAAAATAGAACAGAACTTGTAAAAATGTTGTTGCCCATCACTTCACTCATGTTTGTTCATTCAACAAATACTGAATCCCATTATGTGGGATATAATTTTGAGCAAAAGTTGACCTTCTACCTCTTGATTAAATCTGGAGGAGTGTGAAGTTTCTGGCCTTTAGATGAACAGTACTTGTACTGCCATCCCACTGTGGAGGTGTGTGCCTCGGGCTGTCTGGCCCTTCCCACAGCTTTGTCCCGACACCATGTTAGACAAGCAGCTTCCTGACTCCAGTGAACTCATCAGATAAGCTGGCTGTTATGATACTTGGATTGTTGTTACCATAAACTCCGTATGCCAGGCCTAGATAGAAAAACGCTCAGGTCTAATTTCATTTCCTGTCCTATAAAATGAGAATAATAGTTTCAGTCTCAGAGTAACTATGATGATGTATAGCATGGCTGTCACATAGTACCTGTTCTATAAATTGTTCCCTTTACTAAATGTGTGACTGACTCTGGCCCTGAGGGCTGTGAAGGTTTGAAGGACTCTTAACCGTTTCTGGAAAGACCTTCCCTTTACTTCCTGCAACTTGACTTCCCAGAGGGCAGGCTGGAGAGGTTCAGGGGATGGGTGGGGAGGCAACTTTTAAAAATAGCTCTTTATGCTGGGAGATTTTATGTGTAAACTGGACTACAACTTTAGATCATTGTTTTGATTTGCTTTTACTGGTGTTTTAGTGAGGCTCTATTTTCTTGCCTTTGTATAATTTGGGAGAGATATCCAAGGCAGCCCTCTCCCAGTAGCCATTGCCTCCATGGATGGCCTCAGTTTTGTAATTTTACTGGCACCTCTCCCCTGCAAGAGCTTTCTGTGAGCAAATAGATTTGAATTCTTAGCCAAGACAGAAAGTGGGGAGGTAGTGAAGTTTACACATTTGGCAATGCCAGAAAGGCACTTCCCTTTCTTTGCCCTTTCCTCTGCCCTTTTAAGGTTGATGCAGTGCCTTAAGAGGCTAACACAAAAGGGTAAACTAAGTCTCCATAAAACCCAGAGAAGAGATGGTAAAACTCCTCTTTGGATCCTGTCTGGAGTCACAGCTGGGAAAAAAAAGTTTTCTATAAAAATTTTTTACGAAGAAAGAAAGTAAGCCTTTTTTCCCTCCCTTTCTTTTTAGGCAAGCTGTGGATTTTCTAAGCAACGAGGGACACATATATTCCACAGTAGATGATGATCATTTTAAATCCACAGATGCAGAATAACTGGATCTAATTAGTACCCAACGTATTTTCCAGCTGGACCTATTTTTTCAGTGTGTTTTGTCCAGCTGTGCATATGTTTTAAACAGTTGACTTCTAGAAAGTAGGTTTCATCCATAAAATGTCTCAATTGACATAATTTTGAAACTTACAGCTCTTCCGTTGTTTTGAAATTCAGAGTTGAGATGGGCAACTCCTAGGGGTGAGAGCCAAAGTGGAATTTCTTAAGCGAAGTTACAAATTAGGTGGTTATAGTGCCATCTGGATAGATGGGCGTGGAAGAGGGGTGCTGCCAGTAGAGTTGGGCAGTATTACTTAATACTCAGGAGTCCATTCCTAAAATATTACCTGCTGCCTACGATGAGCGCCTGTCAACAGAGAGCTAGCCAGCAAACCTGCTAACTTCTGCCTGGTTTTGTTCCCCATTTTGGTTATGTGGTGTAACTTTCAGAATTGCACTTTTCTTCTACTTCTTATGGCTGCTGCCAAGTGTTTTGGTAAATACGAAGTTCTAGAGTGGCGGCCTCGTGTGGCAGAGGAGAAAAAGAAATGTCACTGTGTTTTGTACAAAATAAGTACATCCATATGTTTAATAAAATAGTTATATTATTGTATAACTTGTGAAGACATTCTTATTTTTCTTTTTAAGTTAGTAAAATTGCTACCTTATCTGAGACAGGATAGCATATTCAACTTGGATTTGACATCATGGCTCTCCTGCTTTTTAGTTAAGATCTTGAGCAGGGTACACCAGCCTCCATTTATGAAAAGACAAGAATGTTATTTCCTTATAGGTTTGTGATGAAGATAGAACGATAGAAAGTTTGTAAAGCATGTAGCATTACCATTAATGAGGGTTCTAAAGCAGGCCTTAATCTTGACTAGCAGTACATGATCATGTGACTGATAAAATACCTACCATACCTTGGCTATTTTTTTGGTCAACTTAATTAGTTCCTTTTCTTGTGGGAGAAGAAACTAGTTCCAAGATGTTCCTGACAATTCTAGACCGTAAGATACTTCTTGAAAGAAAGAGCTGATTCTGAGTAAGTTAATGAAGTGCAATATGCAAATGAAAGTTCTATAATTGTTTTAACTATGTTTCTAAATGAGATCTAGCAGCTCCACCACCTTGGTTTATAACAGTGAACAACAATCTGGCTGTTATTTCCTGTACATGCAGAGTAGTTCCTATCTTGGGAGCAGACAGATGTTTAAAAGTCAGTCACCGGTATGTCTGTTTATTTCTTGATTGTTTCCTGTAAAGGACAGTGAGCTAAAAATAGGTTTTAAAAAACCATACATTTGAATTCAGAATGCATGATAGGGTACTTTTATGGGTTGTGGACTTCTCTTTCTAGTTATCAGGCTTGTGTCCTCAAATGGGCAAGGCATAGCCCTGATTCTTGTTGGAAGTCTATTTGTCTTTTGATTTTGATTATGAGGATTCAGCAGTTAGAAACTTATTTACTCAGCCCTAGCCGGTTTGGCTCAGTGGATAGAGCATCAGCCTACGGACTGAAAGGTCCTGGGTTCAATTCCAGTCAAGGGCACATGCCCGGATTGCAGGCTCAATTCCGCAGTAGGGGCCGTGCAGGAGGCAGCCAGTCAATGATTGTCTCTCATCATCGATGTTTCTCTCCCCCTCCCCTTTTTTTCTCTCTGGAATCAATAAAAATATATATTTTTAAAAAACAAAAACTATTTACTCATTAATTCAGCAAGTGTTTATTGATCAGGCACTAAGAATTCAAAGCAAAGTAAGGAGATTGGCATCATAGGACTTGCTGGTTCAGCATTCCCAATAGCACAGAGTAGCTGCTCAGTGGCACTGAACTCCCTACCATCTTGGCACTTACACGGTCTCACAGGAGTTCTGTGGTTTCTGAGCACTATGGAGGCCTGTGGGGCTAACCACAGGCAGCCCATTCCTCAGCAGAAGGAAACCCCAGCCTTCATAAGCCTTCTGCTTTGGCAGGAGGCATTTGTGTGTATGTGGGCACCTGGGATGTGCATAGTATTCTGCTAGCACATGATGAGACAGCATGAACCAAGTTCCTGTAGGACCCAGGTTCTTAGAAATTACCCAGTGTCATAGCCAAGCAATGAGTTTAGCCTACTCCATAGATTGCTAGCTTTATCTCTAGCTTCATAGACTCTTACCTAACACAGCCGTCCTTCCCCCGTTATTCCCACCCCCTTAACCACGTCCTCGTCCTGTGCTCGTCTCCCAGTGCAATGGGTAGTCCCAGGAGTGAGGCAGCTCTTTCACTCTAGGTGTACAGGTAGGAAGTTAGGTTCCTTGAGAAATAGTATTTTATTGGGTTTAACTAAAGAAAGGGCAATAGGTCCTGTCCAGTTTGCTCAGTAGTTAGAGCATCAGCCTGCAGACCGAAGGATCTTGGTTTTGATTTCCAATCAAGGGCACGAGCTTCGCTTGCAGGTCCCCCAACCCTGGTCGAGGTGTTTGTGGGAGGCAACCAATTGATGTGTCTCTCTCATGTTGATGTTTCTCTTTCTTTCTCCCCTCCCCCTCTTCCCTCTCTCCACTCTTAATAGAAATCAATGGGGAAAATATCCTTGGTGATGATTAAAAAAAGAAAAGAAAGAAAGGCCAATAAGAATTAGTGTCTGATGTGAATTGGTTTTTAAAAATGCAGTTGAAATTCAGAATTCCTTGATAAATATTTGTAAGCATATATCCCCAGCTTATATCTATTTATTTAGCAGTTACTTACATCTGCTACTATATTAGTAGTTGTATGTTACAAAACACTCCCAAGTATAAATTAAAAAGGAGATTAAAAATCTGAAGGGGCGTACTAATAATTTACGTATCCCAATGTATCATCTTGTGTACTCGGGCCTGGGTGCTCACTTTGGAGACCACTGCTCAGAGGGGATTCCTGCCCCCATTAGAACGCCCTCTCCACTGCCCATGGCTCACTCTGATCAGACATGCACAGTTGTGATTTTCAAACATCTTTTCCTTTTAAGCCTAGCTTTCCCCATTGTGAAATTTTTTCATTTCTCATTTGGCCACTCGGAAATCCCCTTTTGTAGGAACTGGTAGCCCACTTCTCTGTCCCACCCCCCCTCCCCCCGTACCCCTTTTTTTTGTGATTGTCCTCAACTTGTTGCCATGCTTAAATGCAAAGTGAAAAGTATTGGTGTTTTGCATGTGGGCTAGGAGCTCTGTGCCAGGGAGGCACTTTTCTGTCTCACTTTCTTGCTTATTGCTTGTCCAGAATGCTCTTCCTCAGGGTCCTCCTCTGCCGTTTAGATTATCTTTCTGGAGGAAGGCATGAGAACCGGGTGGGGGGAGATGAGGATGGGGTGCTAGATACTTCACCTGGAAAAACCCGTGCAGTGGTGGGGAGGCCAGAAGGCCTGCAAAGTGCAGTAGGTCCGGACAGCCCAGAGGGGGGATAGCAAGCAAAAGTTCCTACAATCTCAGGTGTAGTTCCTACAATCCAGGAGTTGGAAATTTGGCCCTCACCTCTACTGCAGACTCAGATCACCTTGTCTGCCTCTGTCCTCTGCTGACCTTGGTGGTTAGTTCCAGGAAACCAAAGTCCCACCGCTTCAGGAACTGAGGCAGGCCTCCCGTCTTCCCTACTGAACAGGCTACAGTGACCTCGGAAGCTGAGTTAAACAGGTGATTCCGTGGATAGGAGACAGTGTGGACGTGTGGGAAGAATATAGGTTTGATATTGGTTAGTAATAATGATACGTGTTTATCAAATATTTATTATGTCCTAAGCACTGTGTTAAAGGCTTTACAAAAGTTATCTGACTTGATTCTTAAAACAGTCCTGTGAGGTAGGTAACTGAGTTTTATTTTACATGTGAGAAAGTAAACCTTAGGTTAAAATAACTTGCTCATAGTCATAGCCGATAGGTGGTGAGCTGGCACCCGGTCCAGGTTTGTGACCAGGCTGTGTCCTGACACTTGATCTCAAGCTTGTTTCCTGACCTTGAAAATCAGGCTATTGTCTGCCTCAGAAGCCTGAGGATTTAAATAGGTGTGTACAGGATCTGGCACACAGAATAAGTGATGTCTTGTCATTTTCCCAGAAGCTCACATGTCCTTTTTATTTTATGGTTCTTGAGTGAAATCATCTTGGGTAGCCACCTACAGCTGTCATGTGCTCGGAGCCGCAGAGAGGAGGAAGAGAGTCCTGGTATCCCAGGAGCTTAGAGCCTTGGCTAAGGAGAGGGAGGAAGAGTGGAGCAGGAAGGGGGCCAAGGGGGTGTCGGACATAAAGGGCTCTCAGTTCAGTGTGATCAGGATTGAGTCCCCCTTGACCAAGAGGCAGGAGTCACGGTGCTGCCATCGCCGACGTTAGCAGTTTTGATTCCTTTCTTACCGACCAGTGAGACAGCTGGTGTAGGGGACACGGGACGGAGTAGAAACGACACCAACACTGAGTCAGGACATCAAGTGTAGAAGCTGGACCCAAACAAGCCAGCCCTCGGAGCAGAGACCTAAAACCCGGGGAAAGCTGGGACTGTCCATCCCATTTCCGATCGGTCCCACAAAGCCAGCCTTTCCCGTGAGACTGCCTGAGGTCTTCCAACGGCTTGTAGCGTTGGCTGCGACGCTGGATTCCCTGAGAAGCTGCGGTCAGGAAGCATGGTTCCTCCTGCACCTAGAGGGTTTTCCAGAAGTGCTCAGCTACCTCTTCGTAGTCGTGTTCATCAATATCTGCAAAGGAATCCAGGTCAGTGAGGATCTATCCTTGAGCAGGTTCCTTCCCCCACTTTAGGGCACACTTCCTCGCCCGGGCAGGGAAGGGTTGGTCTGAGTGCTCTAAGGTTCTTGCTAGCCTGGAAACTAAATTCTTCTGACTGAACATTGCAGATGTTCCCCCTATATGCCTTGGGGACGGAGGGGAGTGTGTTGAGGGAGGAACTCATTTTCCTTGCCAGGGCTCTTTGCAGAGAACTGGACCCAAAGTCACTTCCATCGGGAACCAAGGCTGGGAAAAGGACAGTGGGGACCCTTCAACCTAAGGTCCCGTCCCCCCTTCCCATGTAGACTTGACCATCCAGCTGGGACCACAGAAGGGTCTGCCTGTTGGCAGGGCCTTGCTGAATGTTTGGCCAGCAGCCTCAGAGGATCAGAGTGGGAAAGGTAGGAGAAAGCACAGGGTGAATAAGAGCTGACAGGGCTTACCTGGATCCACAATGTTGGACTTGGTGGGCTTCCGGCCCTTCTTGTTGGCAGAAATCCTGCTGTAGGTATCTAATCTATCCCCTGTGACTGCTGGCAGGGTTTTCATCTTGAGTTTGGGCAACCTGGGGGGCTGCTGCTCTGCTGGGGCTTGAAAAGACTAAGTGGGAGCAAAAAGCAGAAGTCATCAGGATCCCAAGAAACAGAGCAGCAGAATCCATGAAATGTAATTTCCTTCCAACGTCACTTCCTCTGTTCCCTTCGCTTACCTCCTTCTCAGGGTAGAGCTTCTCAGGACCCCGGGCGTTTTTGCTAGAAGCACATGAAATGTTCTTTGGCAGGGGAGAAAGGGGCTAGGGTGAGAGATGATCCGATTAGAGGCTAGAGACAGTATCCACAGAGGAGTCTGGTCACCTGTCACCGAAGGGGGAAGCGTCACAAAGCCTCAGAACGGAGTGTCAGGGCTGAGGAGTCCCGGGAGGAAGAGGACTTTCACTGAACTCCCTTGTGCCTGATACTATATGCATATCTGCTCATCTGACCCTCAGGTGGCCCTCTGAATAGCTGGTTCAGTCCCCGGTTTACACATGAGGAAGTGGGCTCAGGGCGAGTATGCCATGTCAGACCTCACACGGGCACCCCAGCTGGACCAACATTCGGGCCCAGACCATGTCTGTCACTCTAAAGCTGGTGCTCTTTCCACCACACTGTGCTTTGGAGAACATGAACAGCTCCCTGATCAGCAAAAAGAATGCTGAGACCCAGAGAGGAAAAGCTGCTGGGTCAAGGCCAACAAGCAGGAACTGGGCCCAAAGTCACTTCCCTCCGGAACCAACGCTGGGACAGGTCAACAACGGCCCCTCTTGAGATATGACCTCTTTCTGGACGAGACCCAGCATCCATTTTTTGAACTTTCTACCCACACAGTGCAAACTAGGAGCAGAGCATGGTAGTTAGCTGTTCAAGCCCGGTGGTCAGGCCCCATTTTAAACCCCCTTACCACTTGCTAGCCAGGTGATCTCAGGTAAATGTCCTCCCAGCACTCTTATTTTCTCCTCAGTACAAAGGATGTCAGTGGCCACCTCAGAGGTACAACATGAGAGCCAGGCAGAGCGATGCCTGGTGCCTGCCACGGGGCGAGCACCCTGCAGGTGGCAGCTAATGTACCACAGCGAGGGATATGGCCTCAGGGTCACTGAGAGGAAACGGACGCTCGGAGTCCAGGCCACAGAGAGAAAACTGGACTGCAACCGTCTTTCCGTCTCAGTGACTGGTTCTGTCCCCCTTACTGAGATTCCGTTTCATTCAGTTAGCACTCCCTGGAATTTCCCTGCCCACTCTGGAGTGGGTGCGGTCCCTGCACCCACAGAACTCTCACTCTAGCCAGAGAGACTCGGGTATATCTAATTGAAAACTACATGTGAGGACCCCCCCCCCCCGACTCCCAAGCTACACCCCACATGCAGGGTGAATACACGAGAGGGAGGACTCACTGCCTAGGACTGAGCTGCGCCTTGCCCGAGAGCCTGAAGAAAGATGCCTGGCTAAAGGGCTGGTGTGTGCCAAGTGCCGAGGCCGGAGTGCTGGCATGTGAGGGAGCGTCGGGCCTCTGTGGCTGGAGAGTGGGGGCGGGGGAAGGTGGGCTGAGAAAGTGAGACTGAGGTCAGCTCAGAAGGGACCCTGATGCTGTTTGGGGCCTGTATTTACCCCCCGGCAATGAGGAGCCCCTGGAGGTTTCAGAAAATAGGGCCACAACCCATTGGTGACAGCAGTGGAAAGGTCTGGCAATTCTGACAGCAGTGGAAAGGTCTGGCAATTCTGACAGCAGTGGAAAGGGTTGAAGCGGCTGCTGAAACAGTTTAAGTGAAAGACGAAGCTTGGACAAGAGTGACATCAAGGGTAGCAAAGAGGCAAAGCGCAGTGACCTAGGAGTCAGTATGCTTGTGCTCGGTGAGGGCTCCTGTTGATTAACTGACTTAGCGTGAATCGGGGTCTGAGTCACTTCCTCAACCATAAACCACGGTAACCACACCAACATCAGGATTGCGAGGATGGAGTAAGAATAACAGGTGCAAAGTGTGCACGTTTATAAACTGCAAGTTCTATACGGTTAAGAGAAATGTGATGCTAGACACAGGAGAAGGGCCGGACTGAGCCCATCCCGCCCACTTTGGTTGTCCTGGTACCTTGGTGCTTCTCTCCAGGCTGCTCTGTTTCTTCTGCCCACTGAGGCCCTGGCGCTTCGGGGGCCTGGGTGGGGGGGACTGGTTCTCAAAGGAAGGTAACTTCCGCAGGTGGTAATAGAAGACGTCTGTCAGCTCCTCCACTGTGGCTGTGGGGAGAGACCCAGCTGGCTGGCCTGGCTGCTCCTCGACCTCCACAAGAGTCAGGTCCAGCCACCGGGGAGGAATCTCAAAGAACATTCCAGGCTTAGAGTCCAGGCTGACCACCAAGAAGGGTTCCAGGATTTTCTCCTCCAGCCGCAGGCCCGGGAAGAAGGGCAGAGGGTCAGCAGGGTGGCTGGTGTCCTTGGTCACCACCTTGACCTCACAGGGCAGTGGGAACTGGGCAGTCAGGTCCGCCAGGCTGTATCGCCGGCCATCACTCATCTCCTCCACGAAGCTGCCGGAGAAGTACAGGGGCAGCACCATCTGTTCCTGGTCCTCTGCCTCCTCTTCACACTCTTCCTCCTCAGCCTGGTCACTGAGCCGATGGCACAACAAGATGTCGACGTCCCTGCCCTGAGCGTCGTGGGCCTGACCAGACCCCACCACCTCCAGCCTGTCTCCCATAGTCAGGGAGGCGAACCCGGGGATCGCCATCTCTTCCCCCTCGCAGTCCTGCATGGCCACCACCCGGAGCGGCTGGCCCGGCCGGAGGGCGCCCAGGATGTCGTAGGCCGACAAGAACTCCCTGGGCCGGCGCCGCAGTTTGCCCTGGTAGGCCCCGGAGACCAGGAAGTACCTGGGCGTCTTCCGGCCCTTGGATGAGGCTAGGACCCGCCAGGGTGGCGAAGCCAGGCCGTGGACGCAGAGCCTCTGGCCTTTCTGAAAGGAGTTCCCCCAAGGGCTGAGGAAGATGGGGGGCCCGTCTGGGACCTCCAGGATCTCTGTGGTCAGGGGGAAGGGGCCTCCCCGGGCCAGCACCTCGCTCAGCAGCAGCGGCTGGATGAAGTGGATGTGTCCAGAGGAGGCGGTGACATCCTCCACGTCGACCTCCAGAGTAGAAGGGATGTTGACGATGGTCCTGCGCACTGGAGGGGAAGTCGGCTCAGTGGTGGCCACACCCCCCTCAGCCGGGCACCCTCCACCCGCAGCAGAGATCCGGCCGCAGACCTCTTTCCTGTTCTCATCTCTGCTCCCCACCAGCATTTTCCTGCTGCACCAGATTCCTTGGCCACTCTCGTCTCCAACCTCTTTTTTTTTTTTAAGTTATTTTAGAAATTATTAAACATTTATGAAAGTAGAGAGACTAGTATAGTGACCCTCCCCATGTACCCAGCTTCAACACTGAACTCAAAGCTCATCTTTAATTTCTACTCCCATGTATCTATTCCCTTTTACTGAATTATTTTGAATCAGAACAATCTTTGACTATTTCAGCCCCTAAGAGAAGGGATGGTTTAAAAATTTTAAAGCATAACCACAATGCATTACCACATTGAAATAATAATGATTATTTGATAATTCCTTAATACCAGATATCCAATCAGTTCCACCACTTTTCAAATTTTAATTGAATTTTTAATGTAATTTTATAAGCTGCCTTTCCAAGTCCTTTCTGGATTTAAATAAAAAGATAAAACCAAGTCAAGAAAAACACTGACTAAATGACCTTGCGCAACTTGTCTCCTCTCTGGATTAGTACCTGGTGTGTAAACTCAAAAGTGTGACTGTGATTATGAGGCAAACTGGCCCAGCCACTGTGTTGTCTGATCCACGTAGGAGATGGAGCGGGCCTGGCCTCCCATTTTGCAGATGAGAACACTGAGGCTCAGAGGGTGGTGATGACTTCCCTCGGTCACATTTTTGGGATTTTTGATTTGTGCTAGAGGAGCTGATAATGGGTTGAAGCTAAAAGATGGGCACGTGGGGGTTCATTATACTGTTCTGTTTTTTTCTTCAAAATATGGGTTACCTGAGCTGCCTCATCCAGGACAGCCTGCCAAGCCCTCCCACCCCACCATTAAAATCCCTGGCTCCCCAGATGTGGTCTCTTATTGCCCAGGGCTCCCTGGGAAAGAGCTAACTTCAGTTCCTGAGGAGGAAATGCTCAAGATGAGCCTGAAATATCTTTTACAGGAAAGCGAGAAAATCTATTCAAGACCACTAAGGTTTGTCAAAAAGATGTAGGGGCCGATGTGAAACAGCTTCCATGGCTCCCCTGGTCAACTGAGCTAATCTGAGCTTCCCCTAGATTAACAATTTCAGTGGACTGAAACGCTGAAAACATTTCATCCCTGAGTTCACAGTGATAAAGAAGAGAAAACGAAATCCCCATGGAAGGATGTTGAGAAGCCAACTCATTCTTTTAAAAACTAGTTAAAAAGGGGGGGGGAGGGTTCTTAGTCTCAGTACAGGCTGGTGGAAGGGTTGGTGAAACGAAGGTAGAACCTGGCCTCTTGGAGGCTGAGCCTGAGTGGAGGCAAATGGTCCCAGGACCTCGACATACACAGCACAATGTCCTATAGTTCCTACAAAACGGAGCCAAAGAGCAGATGAGGGGAGTTCTGTCTTTATGCAGCTTCCCATGAAGGGATGACGGGAGTAGAACATCACCAATGCCGTTTCTAATGAAATCTGGATCGAGGCGAGGCAGTGGTCATCAACAGCTTGCCATACTGGCCCATCCATTGTGGTCCCTGCGCTCCACCTCATGGCAAAGCTGGTGCTGAAGTTAGTCAGATGGGCGGCAGACAGAGCCCCGCGTGGAGCCCTTCCCCTCACCTCGCGGCCATGACAAACTGTGCCTCTAGAGCTAAGTGCCTGTCAGCAGTGAGCAGAGAGCGCTAACAGCACACGGGAGGGGGGCTGCTGTCCCTAGAAAAGCCTGCCTGCATGTTGCCCCCTGGCTGGCACGCAGGAATGTGGATTTGGGGAGGGTCCCCACCATTTCCTGATAAGAGCGGGTCACTGCCTAAGCTGTACAAACAGCGTGGTTTAAGCTGAACACCTGCCTGCCTTCCCGGAGTCTGGAATCTTGGAACATGCTGGGCAGAATGCCTCCGGGACCAGGCCCAGGGAAAACCGTGGGCGCCGGTTCTGATGAGTTTCCCTGGCCTGTCGCCGGCCAGTGCGGGAGGAACTAAGTGTGCCTGTTGACTCCCCCGTGTCCCCCGACTTCTCCGCCTGTACGTCCCCTGGGCTGGCTGTGCCCTTTCCCTGGGACGCATACAGCTGTGCCTGGGTCACCCCGGTGAGTGCTGCTGCGTCCTGCTGGCTGAGACACGTGGTTAGCGATGCCGGTCAGGAAGGTACCCCAGAATCCTGCCAGGGCCCCGGCAGAGGAAGGACTGGCTGCAGGTGGAATTTTTAAGCGTGGTGTACTGTCAGACAAAGTGTTCTTAAACACTTCATGTCTGTGGAGGGAATGTCACATTTTAAAATAGAGACACCTTTTTTTTTAAAAGAGATACATACTGGAGTATTTTCAAAAGAAATGTTATGATACCTGAGGTTTGCTCTGAAGGAATCAGGTGAGATGGGGTGTGGAGAGGGGGGCTGGGGAGAGAGCAAACAGGATCAGTAATGAGTCCACAGTTAAGATGATGTTGGGTAATGGGGTCATGGGGGTTGTTATATTCGTCCCTGCTTTTGTAATGGGTTGAATTTTTACATAGTAAAGTAGGGTTTTTTGTTTTGTGTTTTGTTTGGTTTTTTAATATGTCTTTATGGATTTTAGAGAGAGGAAGGGAGAGGGTAGAGAGACAGAAACATCAATGGTGAGAAAGAATCACTGATCTGCTGCCTCCTGCACACCCCACTCCCTACTGGGGATCCATCCCGAAACCCCAGGCGTGTGCGCTGAGAATCGAACCAGTGACCGCTTGGTTCATGGGTTAGTGACCTGCCACTGACCCACACCAGCTGGTGTAAAGGACTTTTTAAAGATGTTTTAAAAACGGCAACAACAACAAAAAAAAATCCGCACTTGGCTCTGCCGTCTGCCAGCAATCCCGACTAACTGCTCTCGGCCGCTGCCAGAAAGCCGAACCTCAAACTCTGGCCCTGAGGGAAGAGGCCCAGGTGCCAGTCCACCTCTCCGCCCAGGCTCGGCCTGGGACTGGGCACCAGCCCCGCGCTGCACGCTGCCCCGGCCTGTCCTGAGGAGCCGCCGTGCGCAGCCGGGACCCACCGGCGCCTGTCACTCGACAGAAGGGCCCGAGGAACAACCCCGCTCTCCCCAGAGGCAGGAAGACATGTTTCTCTGAGCAAATGGTCAGGGTGTCCCTGGTCGCTGACCCAGCTGGTCGTACCTCACAAGCCAACTTCACCCGATTTTATAAACCCCTGGGACCTCACTCTCAACTTAGCCTATGTTCCTATCTCCTTCACACCTACGCCCCTCTTTGGGAATCTATTCTGTAAGCCACCCCGAATCCCTAGACTACGGGCCGGGGTCCTCCATCAGAGCTGCTCCTCGAGACCCTCTTCCCCTCCCCCACCTGCCCCCACCCACCTGCCCCGACCACTCACTTTGCATGATGGCTTGGAGCTCATACTGGGGCCTCAGGACCAAGGAGCGCCAGGGGAGGGCCGGGCAGGTGAGCAGGAGGCCCCTCAGGGCCAGGGCCTGCAGCAGGGTCCGAGGGGCCCCGGTCTCCAGTTCCCAGAAGGGCCCCTCCGTGGACAGGGGCAGGTGCAGCACCGTCACATTGGTCTCCGTGCCCAGCACACAGCGGGCACAGCAGACCCCGAGGCGCATTCCCACCGACTCGAGCAGGAGGGGCTGCTCCTCCGGCAGCGCCAGCTCGGGGTCCGCTCTGCGGGTCGACATGAACCAGACAGGCAGCTTCTTGGCGCTCTGGGTGACGGCAGAGAACAGGTCCTTCAGGGTCCCATAGCTCTGGGGGCCGGCCAGGGGGCTGAAGAGGCCTGGGGGGCACAGAAGAGGGTGTCAGGGGAGGCAGGCCTGGGTTGGGTCCGGGGCTCTGTATGCCAGGCCTCGGTCTGGCCAAAGAGAACCCAGACCCCCCGCGGAGAGAGGCCAAGGACAGGCCAGCATCTGGATACCTGGGCCGTAGGGTTGAGAAAGGGGAGGACGCAAGTGACCACGTGTGAATGGACAGCGAGGGGCCGAGTGGACATAGTCCCTCTGACACACAGGCAGACAGGGGCCAGAGACAGAGACCAGAACAGGGAGCTGTTCCCCACAGACACACTGACAACACTGTCCTACCTCCCGACCCCACCTGCCTCTAATTTTGCCAACGTTGCCTCTAGAAACCTCACCACTGCTCCAATGCCACCCTTCCAACACCTGTCACCCCATCGTGGGGCAGTGCCATGGCGCCTCTTTCCCAAACTAGAGACCCAGGAGCCACTGGCCAAATGAGCTCTGACTTCCCTCCTACCGCCCCCCCTTAAGTGTCTGCCAATTCTGGCTGCTCTCACCTCTCTGCCCCCTCCCCCCCCCCCCCCCGCCCCATCCAATCTTGCGACCCGACTGCCCTAAACTAACCCTCATCTGGACATGACTCCTGAGGCTTTCCTGCCACACACTCAGCAAGCAGCCACGCTAGGGAACCCCGCACAGACCCCGACTGGGGGCCGTTCTGCCAAGCGCTGGTCTGGACTCTTCAACACGTGGACGTCAGGAGGGACGGCCCACCCCAAAGGAGACAGACAGGGCGGCTGCTGCGCTGTGTGATCTGGGACTGGGTCCGAGATCGGGTGGGCGGGGGGGGGGGGGTGGGACTGCCGCGAGGGATTCAGACTGGGTTAGGCGCTAGTGTTGCATCAATATTAAATTTCCTTGCTTTGATCATTAAACTATAGTTTTGTGAGCCTAAGTCCTTGTTTTTAAGGAGACACACTAAGTAATGAGGGTAATATCTGGGTGTAAATCGCATCATTTCTGCCATTTACTCTCAAATGGTTCAAGGAAAATATATACATAAACATATACACATGTTTATCCGTGTGTGTGTGAAAAGAGGAAGGGAAAGAGAAAGAAAGCAAATGTAACAAACTGTTTAGCAATTAGTGAGTCTGGATAAGGTGTACAGTAGTTCTAGCAAGTCTTCTGTAAATTTGAAATTATTTCAAAATAAAAGCGAGATCAAAACAATACAACATCACTTTCATATTTAAAACCCTCACTGGCTCCTCGGTGTCTTCAAAATAAAGCCCTAAGCGTGTCTGTGCCCCTCACAGGCCCCTTCGGCCTGACTCCCGCCAGCCGCACCGGCCTGGCGCACACCCGCACCGGTCCTGTTGGGGCGATCGCGGTGACTCATTCTCAGAAACAGCTTCGTGCCAGGCCTCCACGCACGGCAGCTCATGCAAGGCAACTCGACTCGCCCTCACATCGCGCCCGCCCGAGTGCCCGGCGCCGGGGAGGAAGCTGAGCCCAGAGAGGTCGGGGGCTGACCGCGGCCACGGCTGGTGGTGGGGGGCGGGACTCCCGGCTGCTGGCTGTGGCACCAGGCCCACCGGCCAGCACACTGCACACTTCCCGAAACAACGGAGCCACATGGGGATTCTGGAGCCCCAAATGTGACGTGCTACTCACTCCGGCTGCTGCTTCTAGGGATCCTTCCTCCAGCTCCCGACACCTCCTCCGGGAAGCCCGCCCTGAGCACTGAGGCAGCCACTCCCGCCAGAGCCCCCCTACGCTTGAGCCTATTTCTGCTGCTCTTTCTCTCACTGCCATCGTGGTAACCCCCCCCCCCCACAGCCCCAAAGGGCTGCCCTGGTTCATCCTGAACCCCAGCCCCAGCACAGAGCCTGCCACACCGAGGTGCCAGAAATATTCAGGGAGTGACTGTTTGAGCCAACACAGAGACAGGCACGCGGACAAAGACCTGGAGCAGAAAAACCCTGCCGAGATGTGACAGAGACGGGCGGGGAGCGGGCGCAGCCAGGCCAGGATCGGGCATCAGACCCCCCAGAGGACGTCCTGAGCCTGAAGGCTGGGTGGCGTGGGGGTGCGTGCTGCCGTCAGGCACGACGTGTCTGCAGGTGTGCCCCGGGGATGCCAGGACACTCGGGGGGACAGAGGTGCCAGCCTTACCTTCGAAGTTGGGGTCCAGCTCTATGGTCTGGCCGGTGCTCGGGTTCTCACAGACAACCCTCCGGAGGCGAAGCTGCGTGACCTTGATCAGGTCCCCCGTGGAGAGGCAGCACTCGTTCCCGCCGATCTCATAGACGGAACCTGCGGAGACACAGCGCCTTTCCCTTCGCCAGATGCACCGTCGTGGCCCACCCTCTGGCTAGACCAGCTCAGCACCAGGCAGCGGCTCAGGCCTGGCCTCCCTGGTGCTAAGTCCCGGAAGTAAATATGGTGACTGCCCCCCGCAGTGGTTAGCGCGCCAGGCCCGGGCCGGGGCGGTGGCTTCCCACAGTCACGCAGAGCTGAGCACCCGCCGGGTGCCTGCTTCTTCAGATGAGTTGTTTTTCAAGGAAGTACAGGAGGAAATGGAGGGCCCCAGGGTGGTGCGGGGCAGGGTCCCGGGCGTAAAAGCGGTGTCTGGAACACGGAAGGTCTCAGCAGAGACCTCTCTCCCACACGCCCGGCCCAGGCTCTGCATCCTGCTGGCCGCCCACAGCAGAGCACAGTGGGGCCAGTCCTGAGGCCACCGGGCCGCCCCACCCACCCCATCCACTGCAGCCCCGAAGGCCTGCACACCAGCCCTGAGAAGCTGTCAGACCTCTGTCCCGGCCCCCAGGGAAGTGCACACCGACTCACAAGCGCACAGTCCGCCTGCGGTCCGAGGCTGGGGAGCACAGCCCATGACGGCCCTCGGGGGACAGGCGGCTTCCTTTCCCAAATGATGGACCCGAGCCTCGGGGTGGCCCGAGATGACGGGCAATAAGAGCCTAATTGGGACTTGAGTCCAGGGTGCTTGCCTCCAAAGCTGCAATTCCTAACCCCTTCCGAGTGTCTGGGCCGCCGCCTGCCCTCAGCACCGCCGCCTGTCGCCCGTCGCCCACACGCACCCATCTGCTTCCCATCCCATCCCATCCCACCCCAACGCCGGCCCTGCCCGCCCGCTGGGCAGAATGATGAAACCCACGTGTGAGGACACCGGGTGAGCAGGAGATGGGGCAGGACAGGGCCGGGTGCCTGCAGAAGCCTCCAGAGGTAGCGCCGGGATTAGAACCCGGATCCATCAGATTCCCAAGTGGACCTGGCCAGACCTGCTCCCTGCGTGGCCCTGCCTATGGCTCACCCTTGGTCCCGGGCCCAGCGGGGCCTCAGAGCACTGAGTGTGGGGGAGGCTGCGTGAGGGGACAGAGAGAGGGACAGGACAGCCAGAGAACCATGCATTGATTTGCTCTCTAAGGAAGGAGCCCCTGCCCCACCCGTGTTTTGGTTCCCTCTCTCCTCCACTTTCTCCTTCCCCATTCTGTCTCCCCAGCTCCTCCCTCTCCCTCCACCGCGGAGTTTCCCATCTGCTGAGCAGCAGTCTTCCCCCTTCCCCGCCTGTCAGTCGGGCCCCTTGCTCTCTTGGGGTAATAACCAGTGCCGGGCTGGGTCCCCGCTGTGTGCAGGGAGCCCGCACCGGCCAGGTGAGAGCGGAGGCTGTGAGCAGCAGGAGCCAGGAAGTCTCCCAGGACCAGGGGCCACGCAAACCGGGAACTGCAGAGCTGCTCAGCTGGCGGAAGGCCCATTGCAGCCCAGCAGGGACAGGGGGCGACGGAGGGACGTGGGGAAGGTGTAGATGGGTGTCGGGGGGAGTGGGAGCTACGGGAGAGGATGGCTCACTGGCAAGGAAGAATCCAGCAGAGTCAGGAGCGCCCCAAAGCGAGGCCGCACAACAGACCTGGGCAGCTCTCCTCTCCCCATTAGAGTGGGAATTTCTGAGCAAGCTTCCTCCGAGTCCACTTGGCCTCGAATCCCAGCTGCCCCTCAAAAAGTAAGACTACCCCCATTCCAGAGAGGCCGTGACGGTGCCCCACACAGTTGTCAGTGCTGACACCAGGCCGGGCCTTCCTTCAGAGACCACTGCCAGCTTTCTGGGGACAGGATGACCCTGAGAATAACATGGTCGTCAATGGCATCATCCTGACATTACTTAAGAAAAACGGTTTTCTCTGAAAACGCTTGCTCTGCAGAAACAAGATGTGGTGAGTGGGTTTAAAAGCGGTCCTGCAAAGGGGTGGGGCTCTGGCCTCCCTGTGGAGAAAGGCAGCGCAGTGGGCTCCCTAAACTTTAATTTGGTCTGGACTCCGGGGGTTCACTCCCGTTCGCGTTCGCTCCACAACATCCCTTCCTGCCCCTCCCCCCCCCCCCCGCCCCGTCAGCGGTTCCCCCCGGGCGGGCCCGGTTCCCCACCTCGGTGTCTGGGCTGCCGGGGGAGCGTGCCCCGAGTCACACAGCTGGGGAGGCACGGCGGGGTTCGGGGCTGGGCGCCCTGACCGGGTGCCTCACGCCCCAACCGCGCCTCCGCCCCCCACGCGGGGAGAACCGGCCGGGAGGGCCGCGGCCCCGCACTCACCCTGCGAGTAGATGCCTGAGCAGACCCGCAGCACCCGCGGCAGGGAGGCGGGGTCCAGGGTGCAAACGAAGTCCTGCAGCGACACGGGCTCCATGGTCCGCGAGTCTTGCCGGACCCAAACCGAGTGGCCGGGGCCCGCGCTCCGGCCGGAGCCGCAGCCCCGCCCCGCCCCGCCCCGCCCAGCCCAGCCTCTCCGGAGCCGCAGCCCCGCCCCGCCCCGCCCAGCCTCTCCGGAGCCGCAGCCCCGCCCCTAATCCCTGCCCCGAGCCGCCTCTCCGGAGCCGCAGCCCCGCCCCTAATCCCTGCCCCGAGCCGCCTCTCCGGAGCCGCAGCCCCGCCCCGCCCGGCCCGCGGGTTAGCGGCCGCGAGCTCTAGGCCAAGCCGTGTCCCCCCAAACCCCCCGCCCTCTCCCGGGCCTGCTTACGCTTCTCTAGACCGGGGTGCAGTGCCTGCCTGTCACAGGGGAGGCACGATTTGGAGGGTCCAGAGCAGGGACGCTCTGGGCCAATAAAGCAGGTCCCCCGGCTGCAGTCGTCAGGGACAGATCCGGTGGTGAGAGGGGGACACGAGGAAGGGCAGCCCCAGAGGCTCCCTCCCCCCCTCCCCCTCCCCCTCCCCCTCCCCCCTCTCCCCCCTTCCCCCCCCCCCCGCACTCCCCGCCCCGCCCCCGCCTGGTGTGGTCCTGGTCTCACCGGAGAGACACAGCCTGCCCTTCGGGTCTGCGGGGGAAGGTGCGGCGGCAGGGCTCCTGGATCCCTCTCCCCCACACTCCCTGGTCCTCTCCTGGCCGGGCTTCCCTTCCCAGGACGCTCAGGCCCTTCCGACAACTCCAGTTGAAAAGTCTTCCTTGGCCCTGGCCGGTCTGCTCAGTGGATAGAGCGTCGGCCTGCAGACTGACTGAAGGGTCCTGGGTTCAATCCCGGTCAAGGGCACATGCCGGGACTGCGAACCCAAACCCCAGTGCGGGGCGTGCAGGAGGCAGCCAAGCAATGATTCTCTCTCATCACTGATGTTTGTCTCTGTCTCCCTCTTCCTCTCTGAAATCAATAAAAATATTTTTAAAAAATAAAACAAAACGCCTATATTGAAGATTTTAAAAAGCTTTACTTTAAAAAAAAAATCTTCCTTGGGCTGAAGGGAAGTCTACTTAGGAGAGAGTCCAATCTCTTCTCATGAGCCCACAAGAGAAATGAAGTTTTCCGTCTCGCTGGACCTCGGGAGTCAGATCCACAGGCTCGGTGAGAGGGGGACAAGCTCCAGCTCCAAGGCCAGCTCCTTGTCTTGTTTGTTGCACAACTTGAGGCAAATCACCTCGATTCCTGAGTTTCGGTTTCACCATCTATGAAAATAGGGGAAAGACCCTTCGCTTACTTCGCTGGTTGAAAGGGCAAAATGAGATGATGTAGGCATTATGCACAATGCTTTACTTCACTTTTTGTCACTACAAAAGTAATAGATGACTTCTAATCAGAAATACTAAAGTTTAAAATAAAAGGAATAAACACCAATTAAAGACATTTGACAAATAAAAAGGGGACAGGCATTTTTTCCCCACCACCACAATATATTTACTTCTAAAATTTTGCTGTGTTTTTCCCCACTCTATTCTGCCTCTGTGTGTGTGTGTGTTACAGTAAAGTTGTAAAATTAGTAGAGATTTCCCATCAACCCCTCAGCCAGTTTCAAATTCCCCAATGCTACCATCTCACATTATCATAGATTCAAAACTGAGAAACCAACATTGCTGAGTTATTGCTAACAAAACTGGAGACTGGACGTGGATTTTACCTGTGTGTTTTCCTGCTCCAGAACTCCATCCAGGATGCCATGTTGTATGTAGCCATCACGTGTCTGTTTGTAACACGTTGCCAAGTTTTCCTTGTCCTCACAACCTTGACAGTCCTGAGGAGTGCTGGTCAGGGGTTTGCAGAATGTCCCTTAGTGTGTGTGTGTGTGTGTGTGTGTGGTGTGTGTGTGTGTGTATGTGTGTGTATGTGTGTGTGTATATGTATGGTGTATGTGTGTGTATGTGTGTGTGAGTGTGTGTGTATGTGTGTGTGTGAGTGTGTGTATATGTGGTGTGTGTGTGTGAGTGTGTGTGTATATGTGTGTGTGTATGTGTGTGTGTATATGTATGGTGTGTGTGTGTGTGTGTGTGAGTGTGTGTGTGTATGTGTGTGTGTGTGTGGTGTGTGTGTATATGTGATGTGTGTGTGTGTGTGTGTGGTGTGTGTGTGTGAGTGTATGTGTGTGTTGTGAGTGTATGTGTGTGTATTGTGAGTGTGTGTGTGTGGTGTGTGTGGGGTGTGTGTGTGTGTGTGTGTGGTGTGTGTGTGAGTGTGTGTGTGTGTGTTGTGAGTGTGTGTGTGTGTGTGTGTGTGGTGTGTGTGAGTGTGTGTGTGTATTGTGAGTGTGTGTGTGTGTTGTGTGTGGTGTGTGTGTGTATGTGTGTGTGTGTGTGTGTGTGTGTGTGTGTTCTGAGGTTTTCCTCATGACCAGCCTGGGGCTGTGGATTGTGGAGGCGGTGCCACCAGGATGAGGGGCCCCTCACATCACACCCTCTCGGGGGGCTCATGGCCTCCCACATGACTTCTCACTGCGAGAGTCACCTGGATCGCTGGTTTAAGATCGAGCTTCCAGGCTTTTCCATGGGAAGTTGCTATTTTTTCCCCTCTGCATACCCTGTTGTTTGGAAACAAGTCACTAAGTGCAGTCCATAATCAGGGGAGCCAAGTTGCACCCCTTGGAGAGCATCCAAATAAATTACCTGAAATTCCTTTGGAAGAAATATTTTATGCCAATGTGGACTCATATGTATTTTTTAAAAATTGATTTTGAAAGAGAGCAACAGAGAGAGGGAGAGAGAGAAAGAGAGAGAGAGAGAGAAGGAGAGAAAGTGAGGGGTGGAAGATGTTAGAGAGTGTGAATATTTGAGCATGCTTTCTCCTAGTCCACTTGGCCTTGAATCCCAGCTGCACCTCAAAAAATAAAAATAAAAAAGGAAGACTACTCCCATTCCAGGGAGGGCGTGGACTGTGCCCTATTTAGAGTTGTCAGTGCTGATGCCAGGCCAGGCCAGGCCTTGATATATGGTCTCATAGCCCCTTCCCAGCACCTAGGCCTTCTTTTAGAGATCACTGTCAGCTTTCTTAGGAACAGGATGACCTTGTAAATAACATGATCATCAGTAACATGACCCTGACATTACTGCTTTGCCAAAACCGGTTTGGCTCAGTGGACAGAGCGTCGGCCTGCAGCCTGGAGGGTCCCAAGTTCGGTTCCAGTAGGGGGCATGTACCTTGGTTGCAGGCACATTCCCAGTGGGTGGTGTGCAGGAGGCAGCTGATCAATGTTTCTCTCTCATCAATGTTTTTAGTTTTCTATCCCTCTCACTTTCTCTCTGTAAAAAAATCGATAAAATATGTTTTTTAAAAAACTGTTTTGTCGCCAAAACCGTTTTGGCTCAGTGGATAGAGCGTCGGCCTGCGGACTGAGAGGTCCCAGGTTCGATTCCGGTCAAGGGCATGTACGTTGGTTGCGGGCACATCCCCGGTGGGGGGTGTGCAGGAGGCAGCTGATCGATGTTTCTCTCTCATCAATGTTTCTAACTATCTCTCTCCGTTCCTCTCTGTAAAAAATCAATAAAATATATTTTTTTAAAAAAACTGTTTTGTCATAAGTTGCTTGCTCTGCAAAAACAAGATGTGGTAAGTGGGTTTAAAAGCGGTCCTGCACAAGGGGTCGGGGCTGCTCTCTGGACTCCCTGCGTGGAGAAAGGCAGAGCAGTCGCTAGCCGGCTAATAAAGACTCCCTAAATTTTAATTCGGTCTGGCTCCAGTGGTCATTCACTTGTGTTCGCTCCACAACATTTGAAGGTCCCTGCAAGATAACCAGCCTTTGACTGGTCCTGTGACTGGAGTTCACCGGGGTCCCCGGACTCTCCGACCCAGGGGGAGATCTCTGAGAGATGTTCCTCAGCCCCGAGACTGGTAGAGGTCAGAGACCCTGCCTGCTAAATTCCGATTGACTCTGATTGGACTCGCCTGGATCTGGTTCTTACTGGTAAGAAACTTATTTCTGGTTCTGTGGGCGCCCATTTGGGTCTCTGGAAGGCTGGACACAGCGTTACTTCTGAGACCAGGTCCCGGTGCACGACAGTGCCCAGCGATCCTCGGTTGTCATTGTCTTTGTAATTTTGTGTTATTGTGGCCTAATTGTCTCTATCATTAGAATGGTCAGTCTGTTTCATGTTCTGTCTGTATTCCCCTGCAATGTTTTTTGAAAGACTTGCAGGAATTCAAGTGGCGAGCAGATGACTACAGAGCCTCCATTAACGCTTTTGATTGACAGAAATGTTGTGAGCGGGAATGGCTGACTTTTCCCATATCCCAGGGAGTGGCCCCCGAGGGGTCCACCGATGTAGGCCTGGCATAAAACGTCCAACATGCCATTTTCAACAATCTTGGCCACCTAGACCAAATTCCTTATATCCAAATTTGGATAAACATTTTGACTGACAATCCCAAGTGGCTCCGGGACTGCCAAAAACCTCCCCAAAAGAAAGATAAATGTAAGTGTGAGAGTCTGTGCGAAAGACAGTGCAAACCCTGCTTTAGAGGGAAGACAGTAGAGAACTGTTAATTGCTTTTCCTTGATTTATAATTTTCCTGTGTTAGTTTAAAATTTCAGAATTCTAGGGTTAATTTAGAACTGCAAAATTTATAAAGGTTGTGTCTGTAATAAGAAGGAGAAGAGAAATGTTGAAAGTACATCAAATAATACGGGCCACTAAGCCAGGAAGAGTAAATAATTTATATTCTGCCTCCCTAAACAGCCAGCTGAGGTGCAGCTGGGATTCAAGGCCAAGTGGACTAGGAGAAAAGTAACAAATCTACTGTTTGTTCAGAAAATATTACTTTGGAAAATCCATAAAAAGTACTGGCAAGAAAAACAAGATCTTAAAGCAGGTCAGTATATTTTCCTCCTTATACAATTCCTCCAAAATTTGGCAATACTTAATAAACAAATCATGGCAATACATTTCTTTGCATAAATTCAATAAGACCAGTTTCCAATAGTGGTTTTATTAACCAGAAACTTTGACTGGAGCAGCATGTTTTAAAGAGCCCTGCCTCTTTGCGTCATTGTTAGGTGCCTGGGTGTGGTGGCTACACTCGCTGGGGCCTGTGTCCTTGAAGTTAGACCAACCCTCGTCAGTTTCACCCGCTGGGGCCCCTATCAGGCCCCAGAACAATGGTGTGTTTCACAATGAGGTGGAAATCGAGGACTTCCCAATATGACGAGGACCTGTCTTTGTCGTGATAACTTCTGCATCACTAAGGAAGATGTGGGGAACGGAGAAGACGTGGCAATGTGTCCTCGCTGCTCTCTCATTATAAAAGTGATTCATGACAAAGAGCAGTTTCCGTGTAGAGAAACAGTCCCAGCCCCTTCCACCAACAGAGAATCAGTTAAATGCTAAACAAAGACTTTTGGTATCCAGATCCTGAACATTCAGGAATGAGCCAAGCTGGAGAAACCAAGGCACAGTTTCTGGCTTCCTCCTGGGGACAACCGCTTTGTGGATTCTTTCCATCGGCTCCGAGTTCACCTCCAATTAAAGAAGCAAGTCTGTGACATGACATACGTAGATTTCATGCTTAGAACTTTGAATTGGAAAAAGTGTTCTTTATTTTCCACATGAATTTAAAGGAAGATAATTTCCAGTCAGTGCTTTCATTCCCACAGTGTTGTTATTTTTATCTTATACCTAATTTATTATCTGATAACATTGTCTACCTCAAAGTCATCTGGATTCCTTCATTTTAAAAGAAGATTTTATTTTTTAATTGGTTATTAGGATTATTTAGGCTTTTTGAAATTGAAAAAAATAAAAATAAATAAATAAAGAGCCCTGCCTGAACTCTGAAGACTTGAAGCCAATAAGAGTGCCACGGAGAAAGCTGGTGTCCTGCTTGGGAGCCCTGAAAACAGCTGGTGCTGGACCATCAGACCCAGGCCCTACCATCATTGGCGGTTGGTCCAAGTACAAGGGGAGCAATAAGGATGACTCTGCATCTCTGCAGAGTCCTCATGCACTCTGAGCCACGGCGAGTAGGAGAACTGAGATGGGCCTTGAGGCCTAGGGTGTGGGCCTGGGTGGAGCCACTACAGGTGAGGACTTCACCTAACTCAGCAGACACTGCAGGCAGGCCTGACGGCAGCTGGATGGCTTCGCTTCCTGGCCCTACGGGGCACACTAAGATTCAATCATGAAATTCTGGCAAAGATAGTCAGTCACCATTCTTGTGTCTATGCAAACAATCAGGCCAAATTAAATACAATAGGTAAATTAGTCCTGATTTGGCTCTTTTGGTAAACATGGGGGTAATTCTGGGGAGAAAAATTCTATCTCAATAGAAGTTATTAAAATGGAAAGGGTTTCTTTCCCTTCCACCAGACCATTTGTTAGTTTGTCTCTGCCAGGTCACAAGCCCACCTCCTCTGTGCCCAGGCCTCATTGTCCCTCTGACAGACAACAAGGATCTCTTGGCTCTGAGAGAAACCTCTGACCCGCCTCAGCAGGAAGTAGCTAGAAGAGCCCACCGACGTCCATTTTCCCTAAAAGAATTCATGGCCAGGAGCCTTGAGGTAATACATAGGCAGTTAGACAGATATGAGCAGAGCAAGGACGATGGGCCACCTAGCACTACCAGATGTAATTAAGTCTTTCCATCTCTACCTATGTGAGACAAGGGGACTCCCCAGAAGCAAGAGGGAACGAGGCTGCAGATGAAGCAGCCCCGAGGCTGCCCTAAAACCAGTGGGGCCTCTACAGATTCTAGTGACTCTTCCAAACCCTGACTAACCCACCTCACCAGCTTACATGGAAACCCAATCTAGAAAAGCTGAAATCCATCACCAATCTTCACTCAAGTTCTTACAGGCTTTACAGTCCACCCAGAAAGCAGTCCAGAAACATGTCCACGGTACTCGGCCTATACCAATTCTGACCCGGTCCATCCTTCCACCCTGGTGACTCTGTTTGGGTAAAGACATTTGCCGCACAAGGACTGACTCCTACCTGGAAAGGACCACCTCCACGGCCGTCAAGGTCAACGGGATCCCAATGTGGCTTCATCACACCTGGCTTAAGATGGCCCAGGACGGGCACGATGGGGAGGGAGCACGCTCTGGTGTGATGGGGAGGGAGCGTGCTCTGGTGTGATGGGGAGGGAGCGTGCTCTGGTGTGATGGGGAGGGAGCATGCTCTGGTGTGATGGGGAGGGAGCGTGCTCTGGTGTGATGGGGAAGGACTGGTGTGCTCTGGTGTGATGGGGAGGGAGCGTGCTCTGGTGTGATGGGGAGGGAGCACGCTCTGGTGTGATGGGGAGGGAGCGTGCTCTGGTGTGATGGGGAGGGAGCGTGCTCTGGTGTGATGGGGAAGGACTGGTGTGCTCTGGTGTGATGGGGAGGGAGCGTGCTCTGGTGTGATGGGGAGGGAGCACGCTCTGGTGTGATGGGGAGGGAGCGTGCTCTGGTGTGATGGGGAGGGAGCGTGCTCTGGTGTGATGGGGAAGGACTGGTGTGCTCTGGTGTGATGGGGAGGGAGCGTGCTCTGGTGTGATGGGGAGGGAGCATCAATCCTCCTTGTTGTTTTGACCTTGTGAAGCAGGGAGGAACAAAGGGCCTTTGGGTTGGGAGGAGGATGAGAAGATGGGGCAGAGGGGGAGAGGAAGGGGAAGGGATGAGGAACAGAGAGGAGAGAAGGGGAGGGGACGGAGGAAAAGAGGAAGGAGAGGATAGAGGAAACCAGGGGAGGGATCCAGGGCCTCTGGGAAGGCACAGGGATGCTGTCAGGAAGGAGGGGTCCCAAGACCCCTAATCAAGATCCTTAGGGGTGGCCCCTGGGGGGTGTTGGTCGGGAGCTGCTCAGGCCTGGGACCAGGCCAGGTCCCCAGGGTCAAGCTGAGGAGGAGCAGAGCCAGGACACAGAGTGAAACCTTTGACCTTGGGCCTGAGGAAGTGGTTTTGAGCCCTGAGAGAATTTTTACCCCTGAGCCTCCTAACGGGGACGGGGCGGAAGCCGAGATGGTGAGAGAAGCGCCTGCAGCAGCCTCCCAACCGTGGCCAGAGGAGGAAGTGGGCACAGTTCTGGGGAGGGGGTGGGGGTGATGGTGGCATCGGTCTTTGGTCTCCAAACACTAAAAACCTCTCTGTAATTCCTGGCTTTGGGGAAGTGGCTACAGCCTTTCTGCAGGTTTAATGAAAAGTTATCTTTCTGAAAATATCAAAAATGGAGTTACCATCTGATCCAGCAATCCCACTTCTGGATTTATATTCAAAAGAATGGAAAGCATGATCCTGAAGAAATATCTGCACCCAGGTCCGTGGCAGTGTTATTTACACACCGGGAGGTGGGGGACCCGGGCCCACCAGCAGGCGGACAGATAAACAACGTGACACATTCTTACAGTGAAACGGAATTCAGCCTGAAAAGGGAGGGAAAGCCGACACCTGCTGCCCCGTGGATGGTGCTGGAGGACGTTATGCTCAATGAAATCAGCTGAAAGACAAGTACTGGGTGACCCCACTTCTAGGAGGCACCTCGAGTGTCCCTGTCACAGACAGACAGCAGGACGGCTGCCCGGAGCGGGGAGGAGGGAGCGCAGGGAGCTGTTGTCTTGGGGGATGAGTCTGAGGTGTGTGTAATGAACACTCCTGAGCGCAACAATGCAAACATCCGCAGCACTACTGAACTGCACCCTCAGAATGGGTCAGACGGCAAATGTGACATCATGTGTGTGTGATCACAAACTTTAAAAAAGTTATCTCAGCCTGTGTCTAATATCTAACGTGCAGGAGTGGCTGTGCATCAACAATGGTCTGACTGGTATCGAGGTCCAGATTGTAAACAGTGTTCCCCCCAAATCTGGAAACAAGTCTGTGCAGTGACATGTCTGCTGTTGGGAAGTGCCATGTCATTCTCATTCCAGACCCCTGTGTGGGGACACGGGAGCCTTCTCTGTCCCCGGGCGCGGCTCCCTCCGCTCTCTGCAGGGCCGCCGCTCTTGCTCTGGACCCTGGTAAGTCTTTTAAAGGGGCGTGGCGGGGGGGGGCACACTTCTTGGTTCTGGAAACGTTCTGTTTCAGGAGCTCCTTTCAGTTGTCTGTTGTGTCTTCTGGACCAATACTTCATTCCCCTCCCCGTCTGTTCTACTTTCTAGGAGATTTCATAGATCTCATCTTCTAAGCATTTTACCAGTTTTACTAATTTCATTATTAGCAATTTTATTTTTCAAGTATATACATGCAGGAAACCAGTCATTGCCTCACCAATAGAAATGTAAATAGGACAAATAGGAAACCTGGTCAACCTTAATGAGTCTGTAAGTCTGAACTATTCACTCACTGCTTAGGTGAGACATTGGTAGCTGAAGCAGCTGCTACTTTTAGACTTATGTTAAGTCTGAACTATTCACATATTGTTTAGGTGACACATTGGTAGTTGAAGAAGATTCCACACTTTTAGACTTACGTTAATTCTTGCTGGTTGACCCATTGTTGGAACTTCCTGACCTAAAGGACATGGATGTATCACATAGTCCTAATAAAAGGAGGGAGCAAATCCAGAGCTGGTGGTGTCCTCCCCCTAGAGATGGACTCCCACCTGGCCCCCATGATTCCCAAAATTGATGCTTTTTCAGTCTCTCTTCATTTCTGTGCGGCCTTCTCCAGATCCTGAACCCTGGCATGGGAACCCTGGACATGTGGGACATGAAAAGGATCATATATATATATATATATATATATATATATATATTGATTTCAGAGAGGAAAGAGAGATAGAAATATCAGTGATGAGAGAAAATCATCAATTGGCTGCCTCCTACATGCCCCACGCTGGGGATGGAGTCTGTAGCCTGGGCATGTGCCCTGACTGGACTTTAACCATGACCTCCTGATTCATAGGTCTATGCTCAACCACTGAGCCATGCAGGCTGGGTTCAAAAATCTATATACTTTCTTACACTTTCCAGTTTGTGAAAGAATATGATAAAGGGTACAGATGAACACCCAGGGGAAGAGATCCCCAGGTGAGGTCTGGGAGGGTCCTGAGTATAGGAGCTTCTGTCCCGTGGAGTTGGGGTGTGTCACCCTCCCAGTATGTGGGTGTGTTTGCCCACCTGAAGGTCTTCGAAGCCTGGACTATTGGGATTTTATGGAGGCTTCCTCACATAGGCATGACCAATTATTAACTCCATTTCCAGTTTCTTTCCTCTCTCTGGAGAAATGGGGATGGGGAGAGTGGGGGGAGGGAGGGAGGGTAAGGAGCTGGAGATTCCAACCTTCTGATCCTGGCTTGATGAGTCCCCAGAGTCACCTCAATAGAACAAAAGTTGCTTCTAGTGCTCTTATCACTTGGAAAATTACAAGTGCTTTATTTTTTATTTATTTATTTTTTAGAGAGGAAGGGAGAGCATGAGAGAGATAGGACATCAATGATAAGAGAGAATCACTGATCAGCTGCCTCCTGTACACCCCAACCTGGGCAAGTGCCCTGAGAATAGAACCGTGACTTCCTGGCTCATGGGTCGATGCTCGACCACAGATCCACACCGGATGGGCTACAAGTGTTATGCATTTACTAGAGGCCCGGCGCATGAATTCATGCACCAATAGGATCCCTTGGCCTAGCCTGTGGGATCATACTGAAACCGGCTCTACTGAAGCCGGCTCTCCAACATCCCCCGAGGAGTCCTGGATTGTGAGAGGGTGCAGGCCAGGCTGAGGGACCCCACTGGTGCATGATTGGGGCTGGGGAGGGACTTGGGAGGTTGGCCAGTTTGGGAGGGACTGCAGGAGGGCTCCAGGGTGTGTCTGGCCCATCTCATTCAGTCCCAATTGGCTGGACCCCAGCAGCAAGCTAATCTACTGGTTGGAGCGTGTGCCCCCTGGTGTCAGTGCACCTCATAGTGAGTGTAATTCAGTGGCCTTAGCATTCATTTGCATATTATGCATTGATTGGTTGAATGGATGACCAGGTGACCAGACACTTAGCATGTTAGGCTTTTATTTTATAGGATTTATTGTTTAAATACATTTTTACTGATTTCAGAGAGGAAGGGAGAGGGAGACATAGAAACATCAATGATGAGAATCACCGATCAGCTGTCTCCTACGTGTTCCACACTAGGGATCGAGCGCACAACCTGGGCAAGTGCTCTGACTGGGAACCAAAGCGTGACCTCCTGGGTTGACTCTCACCCTCTGAGCCAAGCCAGCTAGGCCAGGCTACAAGTATTTTATTTATTTATTAAATGTATTTTATTGATTTTTTACAGAGAGGAAGAGAGAGGGATAGAAAGTCAGAAACATCGATGAGAGAGAGACATTGATCAGCTGCCTCTTGCATACCCCCCCCCTGGAGATGTGGCCGCAGCCAAGGTACATGCCCTTGACCAGAATGGAACCCGGGACCTTTCAGTCCGAAGGCCAATGCTCTACCACTGAGCCAAACTGGTTTCGGCAGGCTACAAGTGTTTTAGATGCTCTGTGCCAGGAACTGGGTCCAGAGGCCAATTCACACACACACACACACACACACACACACACATTTTAATCTCACTGGAGCTTTTTTGATCCACTTAAACATCACATCCTCAAGAATACTTCCCTGAACCACACCCCCTTCAGACAGAGTATGGTCCCTTATTACACCCTTGGACCACGAACCCCTTCTCCATAGCCCTCCTCACACTATAATGCTACGTTTATTTGTGATTTCCTTTCTTAACTTCTCTTATCCAGTAAGCTAGATGCTCCATGAGGAACTTATGTCCTCAGAGCCTGGCATTTGTTGAATGATGATGGGAGGATTCTGGGATATGGCTCCTGCCATTCAATGGGAGAGTCCAGGAGAGACGCTTCAGTGCCACACCCGCCTCCAGGCAATATTCAAGCAGCAGCAACAGTGTCACCCCCTCCTAGCCTCAGTTTCCCCAGCTGCAATGAAAAGGGATTGAAGGACAAGCTCAAAGGGCCCTCCTCCAGCCCCAAGGTCCTGTCCCACAGCCCATAGACAGCCCATCTGCCCTGGTGTCGTCTGTCCCTCTGCTGGGTCTGTCCCATCCATCCCCGCCTGGGCATTGCACAAAATTGAATTCTCACACGTGGGGAGGAGATGGGAAGGCCTGGGGGCCTGAAGGGGGAACTCGGCTCACCCGGCAGTGCTTGTTTCATTAAGCTCGTAATACCCTGAGGTTCGGGTTATCTTGTTCTTCCCGCTTTTCCAATGGGAAAACGGCCTCCTGGAAAAGGCAGTGCACCCCAAGTCCAGCAGCCAGGAGGATACAGAACCAGGCAGGGCCCCAGGTTCAAACCACCCTTCTGGGCTGCCCCAGAAGGAAGCCCCCAGGCAAGTTCCCTTTCTCAGTGGCATCTCTGCCTTCCTCTCTGTCTCCCACTTCCCCTAAGGGCTTGGGAGTCTTGTAGAAACGTGACCTCAGTTTGGTGGTGTCCCTGGGTAGGACACAGCCCTGTCACCCACTGGGGGAGAGAGTGGGGAGGATGGGGGGGATGGAAGGTGAGTCAAAGAGCTACAGGATGCATTTCAGTTCAATGCTGTCCATATTCAGGCTCACTGTGAGGTTGCTAGGACCTGTGGTCAGCACAGCAGTCTGCCCTTGGGCACTCTGGTAGGGAAATCCTGTGGATGAGGGTTACTCACCCAGACCTCCTTCTGCATTCTGGACACCAGGGAAGGCTGCCCAGAGAAAGCGATGAGCTGGAAACAAGGGGGAGGGCAGCAGGGAGAACGCACACGGAGGAACTGAAAGAAGTTTCAGGTGGGACCACATTGGAGGCCCAGCAGGGGTGAGAGCTGGCCCTGAGGGGCCCAGGGAGTCCGGCCTTTGACCCAAAGGCTTTGAGAAGCCCCTGGTGGGTGTAGCGTGAAATTCACTTTTAGCAAACTCTGCAGGTGCGGGGGAGGACTGGGCAGGCAGGGAGGGGCGCTGTGAGGCCACGGCTATGCTTAGAGGAGGAGCGGGAAAGCCCAGCCTGGGATGTGGGGCGCACGGAGAGGCATTCAGGAGGCAGAGTGGGAAGGGAGGGGTGGAGCCCATGGAGTCTGGGTTAAGGTGCCTCAGCTCTGGTCTGTCTTGGGGGGGAGGGGTTGGTTGGGACACTGGGGCAAGGAGGAAGTGTGCCAGCCTGTGCCAGGCTTGTCCCGAGGCCTGCTGTGTCCTGCAGATGGTAACATAGCGCCTGGACTTTCTATTAACCGCTCCCGTCCCCCCAGTCCTGAGCTTTCCCAGAGTAACGGCCCGAGACCCAGGGCCAGGCGGCCACCTCCACCGCCGGTCGGGGCTCTGCTTCCAGAAGGGGTCCCGCGGCAGCTGGCCGGTGGGTACCGCACAGCCCCCCTCTGCTCTCTAAAGAAGCCGGACAGTGAATTATTAGGAGAGAAAGGAGACCTGTCCCAGGAAGTGATTTCAGCCACTGGGGCTCCAGAGGGGCAAGGTTAGACTCTGGCCTATGGCCTCTCAGGTAGAAGTCTCCAGACACCCCCCTCGGCCAGGCTTCAGCACCACTGCGTGTCCTCCGTCCAAACCCGTGTCCCAGCCCAACCTTGAGCTCAGGTCCCCTGTACACAGCTGTCCACTGGGCACCTCCCCGCTGTCCATGCATGAAGTGCCTCACACTCAGCCCCTCCCAGTGACCTCTCCCCCCTCTCCCCCACTGCAGGGAACGGCACCTCTGAACACCAACAGCCAGGCCAGGGCAGGGTCCCAGCTATGTCTTCTTCCTGCTCCCCGGACTCTGCCAGGGGCTGCTTTTCTCTTTCCTGCTTGAAGGCTGTGAGGGCGGCAGCAATGCTGACATCTGGGGAAGAAGCCCAGCCACAGGGACAGCGGGGAGTGTGCCTTGAGGGTTGGAGGACCAACCAGACCTGGGGGGGCGGGGCCTGTAGGAGAAGGAGTGAGGGGAGAGAGGTAGTAGGAGGGGAGAGAGGTAGGTAGGAGGGGAGAGAGGTAGGTAGGAGGGGAGAGAGGTAGGAGGGGAGAGAGGTAGGTAGGAGGGGAGAGAGGTAGGAGGGGAGAGAGGAGAGAGGTAGGAGGGGGAGAGAGAAGGTAGGAGGGGAGAGAGGTAGTAGGAGGGGAGAGAGGTAGGAGGGGAGAGAGAGGTAGCGAGGGGAGGAGAGAGAGGGAGTAGGAGGGGAGAGAGGTAGTAGGAGGGGAGAGAGGTAGGTAGGAGGGGAGAGAGGTAGTAGGAGGGGAGAGAGGTAGGTAGGAGGGGAGAGGTAGGAGGGGAGAGAGGTAGGTAGGAGGGGAGAGAGGTAGGTAGGAGGGGAGAGAGGTAGTAGGAGGGGAGAGAGGTAGGAGGGGAGAGAGGTAGGAGGGGAGAGAGGTAGGTAGGAGGGGAGAGAGGTAGGAGGGGAGAGAGGTAGGTAGGAGGGGAGAGAGGTAGGAGGGGAGAGAGGTAGGTAGGAAGGGAGAGAGGTAGGTAGGAGGGGAGAGAGGTAGGAGGGGAGAGAGGTAGGTAGGAGGGGAGAGAGGTAGGAGGGGAGAGAGGTAGGTAGGAGGGGAGAGAGGTAGGAGGGGAGAGAGGTAGGTAGGAGGGGAGAGAGGTAGGAGGGGAGAGAGGTAGGTAGGAGGGGAGAGAGGTAGGAGGGGAGAGAGGTAGTAGGAGGGGAGAGAGGTAGGAGGGGAGAGAGGTAGGTAGGAGGGGAGAGAGGTAGGGGTGTGAGTATGAAGGAAAACTGCTCTTACTCTGGAGAAAATGAGGGGCCTCTGGAGTATTCTGATCAGGGCAGTGAATAGGACTGGCTGGGGTCATTAGCAGGCATGTGTGTGTTTGTTTTAAATATTATTACTGATTGCAGAGCGGAAGGGAGAGGGAGAGATAGAGATGTGAATGATGAGAGAACCATTGGTCTGCTGCCCCCTGCACCCCACACTGGGGCTGGGCATAGTGTGAACGGAGTGTTGGGGGCTGGGGTGGATTCAGAGTGAAACCGGTTTGGCTCAGCGGATAGAGCCTCAGCCTGCGGACTGAAGGGTCCCAGGTTCGATTCCAGCCAAGGGCATGTACCTTGGTTGCGGCACATCCCCAGTAGGGAGTGTGCAGGACGCAGCTGATCGATGTTTCTCTCCCTTCCTCTGTGAAAAGTCAGTAAAACATATTTTTAAAAAGAGTGAGTGGAGGAGAGGCACCGGAGATAGCGGTGCGGCAGAGAAAGAGGGAAGCTGAGGGGAGTGGAGTCAGATGTTTTCTGTTGTTTATGCTTGTTTTTAACCAGAGACAGAGACAGAGGAGTGGGAAACGGGGGGATCAGAAAGAGACAAAATCCAGTCTTTTCTCAGACCCCAGGCACAGGCAAGGCAGCAGCCGCGCCGGACCGAACCGCCAGGGCGGGCCGGCGTCCCCGCGGTGTGGCCTCCAGTCCCCCAGCTGTGAAACGGGGAGAAAAGCAGGCGATGATGCACATTAGCGCTGGCGGGGCCGCGACAGGGGGTGACACTCTCTCCTGCGCTCACCTCACCTCACGGCGCACCCCGGGTTCACTCGTTTCCTTAGCGACTCCATAGGTGGGAGCAGGGCCCCGCCTACTGGCTGACGCTGGAACCACACCTCGTCCCTGTTCAGAGGTGGAACTTCCAAATGGAACTCCCCACTGCTCCCCGCCCCCCGCCCCCCGCCCCCGCCCGGCCATGGTTTTATTCCGCAGCAAACAGATGTCACCAAACTCAGCAGGTGAGCACTCCAGAACCCCACCACCCACCATACAGACACTGACCGGATGTTAACCCACCGCCCCCGTCCTGCAGCCGCCCTGCTCGGAATGCCCTCCCCTCCGCTTGGAAACACCCTCTCCCCCTAACCACCCGTACCTCCTGCAGACTCAACTACTGGAACCTTCTCTTCCATGTTCTCTTAACATTTGTACTTACCTCTAGATTGGCTAGAACACCTGTCTCACCTGAGGCCAGGCATTGCCGTAATTATCTGCTGCCAGAGGGATTTTATAACTGAATGGGCCTGACACTCACAGCCCCTGGGGAAATCTGCCCACAGTGGGCTCGGGGTGAGGGTGTGTGTGTGTGTGTCTCTGGGTTATCCGATATTTTTACGTAAGCATGTCTTCTTTTTCCCAGTAAAGATAAGTCTGCCTGGCAGGCACGGCTCAGCGGTTGGGCGCTGACCCATAAACCAGGAGGTCACGGTTCGATGCCCAGCCCGGGCACTGGCCCAGGTTGCAGGCTCCATCCCCAGTGTGGGCGTGCAGGAGGCGGCCGGTCTCTCTCATCATTGATGTTATTTCTCCCTCTCCGAAACTAATAAATATTTTTTTAAAAGAAAAGGGAAATCCTTCAGGGCTTCCTGGTACTTTCAAATTCCCTAGCAAAGCTTACAGGCTGGGATCTGCCTCTGCCCGGTGCCTCCCTCCTCCTGGCCCACCCGCCCCTGAAGCTCTCAGCAGCGACAGCTTTGGAGGTGGCACGTGCCCTCCCAGGCCCCTCTGGGCAGGCGTGTGCGCGTCATTACCCAGCTCCCACATGTGCAGCCGGTTTAGTTGAGAGAAGTGAGTCCCCACTGCATGGTTTGCTCACATGCACAGCGAAGGATCCAGACAGACAGGATTTCATAAATCCTTCTGACTAATTTCCGGTTTACAGATAATGGTTAGCCTATTTCAGGCAACTGTCACCAAACAGTGATCCTGGCTGGGGTCTCCTAGCGCAGTGGTCGGCAAACTGCAGCTCACGAGCCGCAGGTGGCTCTTTGGCCCCTTGAGTGTGGCTCTTCCACAAAGTACCACGGCCTGGGTGAGTCTATTTTGAAGAAGTGGCGTTAGAAGAAGTTTAAGTTTAAAAAATTTGGCTCTCAAAAGAAGTTTCAGTGGTTGTCCTGTGGAGTTTTGGCTCTGTTGACTAATGAGTTTGCCGACCGCTGCCCTAGAGAATGGGCTGGCTTGTCAACGTGTCCTTCTCTAGAGGATTCGGCCCCTCTACCACCCTGGGCAGGAGAATATGGGCTGTCCTCTCCCTCCTTTACACATGGGCCATTACACATAGGACTTGGGGGAAACCCAGGGTCACTTCTCACCCAGGGTGGACTGTGTCCTAGGATAAGGTGAGCCTATGTCCTTCAACAGCAAGATGCTCGCCTGATAATCCTTGTGGTGAACAGGACGGGCTTCCCTATTCATGGTCAGTGTCCACAGCTGCAGTCAGCATGAGGAATGAGCCCCCTCCTGCAGTGCTCATTTTTGGGGGACACATTATTGGAAGAAATCAGAAAAAGAGTGCCAGGCAAGCCAGGTTTCTACACCTACAAGCCTCCTTACATCACATGACCACCACATTCAAGCACTCCTGCTTCCACTCGGGTAAACTGGGCCCTTGAAGGAAAGATGAATAGCTTTGCAGACTTGGAGAGTCTGTTGAGCCTTGAGACACAAATGCACGTTTCACTCTGCAACTCAAATGCTGGAACCAAACAGCACCGGGCATGACCTCTCTCACCAATGGCTCATTCTGCTATGTAAACTAAATCAAGATCCTTTAAGATACCAGCCAGGAACCTCTCTTTTGCAAAATCCTGGGGAAGTTTATTTTGTCTGAGCCAGTTTTCTCACCTGTAGAATGGGGACAGAAGCAGTGTTCCTCGCCGAAACCGGTTTGGCTCAGTGGATAGAGCGTAGGCCTGCGGACTGAAAGGTCCCGGGTTCCATTCTGGTCAAGGGCATGTGCCTGGGTTGCAGACACAACCCCAGCGGGGGGTGTGCAGGAGGCAGCTGATCGAATGATTCTCTCATTGATGTTTCTGACTTTCTATCCCTCTCTCCCTTCCTCTCTGTAAAAAATAACATACATTAAAAAAAAAAAAAAAAAAAAAAAAAGCAGTGTTCCTCTTAGGGCTATGTGACCTAAATGATGGGCTGTAAGTGGCTGGCAGGCTAGGGAGATGCTCCATGTGTGTCTAACTGTCATCTTTGCTGTCATGAGGGGAAAGTGCTCTAAGATGGACCCGTTTTTGCAGAGGCTGATGAGGTCAGCTTTCTGTACACTTATGCTTGTATGGGCCGTTCTGATCAGGCTGCTCCTGCTGCCAGTCCCCTCTCCACCCAAGGGATCTGGAACCTGGCTGGCATCCGCATCACAAAGCCACCTACGTAATTCTCACCACTCACCAAGTGCAAGACACATCCACTCAACCCCAACTCTGGCTGAAATCCCTTCTCAACCTACTCAACTTTAGTGCCAGAGCTGCAGCTACAGCTGTAGCCGGAGGGCAGATGACAGGTTTAAGCCACGCCCACTGCAGGACAAGTGCCCCAAAGCCCAATCTCCTGTCACCTTTGTGGTTCTGCCTGCTGAAGGGCGACTGGCATTTCTCAACCCACATGGCCCACTCGGGGACCAGAATCTCTAGTTTCTGCGTTCACTGGGGGGTACTGTTTGTGGTAATAAAATGGGGGTGGGGCACCACTCCCACGCCGACAGCACACCTCTGGCAACATTCCCTACTGTCAGCCGGGATCGGTGACGGCGACTGAGCCACTGCGCCGGAATGCCAAAAGTTACGTTTAATTTACAATGTAAT
The DNA here is from genome assembly GCA_027563665.1 of Antrozous pallidus. Lineage (NCBI taxonomy): Eukaryota > Metazoa > Chordata > Mammalia > Chiroptera > Vespertilionidae > Antrozous > Antrozous pallidus. Next base: position 195,315,067 of record CM050508.1, read on the forward strand.
AAAGGTTACAGATAAAAAGCTACACATAGAGCGTGAAAAGGCCTATTACACAAATGTACAAATCTCTATACAAAGCTCTTATCGGTGTTTCCTACCCTCGTCTCCTATGTTCATTAGCCAGGTCTCAGAGCTTTGGGTAACAAGAGCTCTCAAAGGGGGGGAAGCACCTCCAAACCAACCTCTAAAATGTCTTCTTAGAAACATCAGTTACTTGTAAAGTATTTTCCTTTTTAATTGGAATTGTTCTAACTGGTCAGATGCTTTAAAAATTGCCTCATAACACACTTGAAAAGGAAAGCCTTGGAGAGTACAGTACTTTGGAATCAAATGAGAAACTTCAAGTAGAGTACTCAGGTTTGATAAGAAAAACAGGTAAATTTCAAATAAAGTAATAAGTTTAAAACTATTAACCTGTGTCTATGGCATTCACTGGTCACAGACCATGATCAATCAAAATATTCGCATTCCAACAGAAAGGACAAAAGAGAAACGCCTAACTACTGGACCTCAAAACCACTGACCCAGTAAAACATTTTTTGAACTTTAGCTTAACTGAAGAATTTAACCCTCTTTTTATCAACCGCAGGTCCACAGCAACCCTTTGCTATGTGGAACTCACAGGGAGAGTCAATATAAATCAGGCTGCCGGACCCCGAAGGCTGGTGATGCCACGGCACCTCCCCAGCTCTGAATCCGCCTCTTTGGGCCTTGTCTCCAGAGTCCGTGACTTAACATAAAGTAACCCTGGGAAGAGGGGAGAAAAAGCAGGTCACGGCGGCCTGGGAGGCTGCAGGGCACCGATTTAAAATGTAGGAAACATTCTTCTACACAGAAGTGCTCTGAAGAGCGGTCTCTGCGGGATATTCCCCTCCCCCCGTTTTGATATTAGATGTCTAGGACCCCAGGAGACATTCTGAAAGACAATACTGCACACGTGGAAAATTTTTCTCCCAAGTTCATCAGCTCCGCCATCACCCTTCCACCCGATTCCCACCCAACCCCACCCCCTTTCCAGGACCAAAAATATCAAATTAGTAAGGAAGGCGTCGGCTTCTTGCCCGGCCAAGCTTCCTTTGCATATTTCTTCTTCTTGGGTTCGTTAACAGCCTCGGGGATGTAGACGGCAGGGTTTGGTGTAGGATTCATGTTCACTGCTGATGGCACAACAGGAGTCAAGTCCACGTCAGGGGCGAGGTTTGGGTATGGCATGGGCAAACCACCAATGAGTGCTGTCCCGTGGATGCCATGTGGCTGGGAGCCGGCTTCATTGTGTGTGGGTGGCAGGCCCCCGTAGAGTCCCCCACTGAAAGCAAAGTTCTGCATGCGCCTGCTCCCCGTTTCTTCCAAGCCCAGGGAGCCAGGGCCTTCCATCCGCTTCTTCTGTGGTTTACAAGGAACAGAGCAGAGAAGAGGTGAGGCACCAGGGTAGTGCTGATTAGCCTTTTCTATTCTAGCCCTAAAATACTGGGGAAGGCCCCTGAACCTCTAACTTATTTGGTTTCCCAGACAACCTATTTCCCAGTCCTGAAATCTCAATGATTAAAGAGATTTTACAATGGTCCTCTAAGGTGATGGGTCCATATAAAGTATTTACCAACCTAAGTCACCCTGAGAAAAATGAGGATAGTGTGTGTTTTATAAAGTAAACCTCATCCAGTTTAAGTGACTATCCTTAGTTTATCATATCTCTCCCTCTGGTGACAATGGGTAGCAGTAGGTATTTAAATTTGGAGGGGGGATCAGAAGTTAGTATTTATCTTTATGTCTCTAAACAGTAATCTCAGAGCAAAACCAATCTGTAGGGAATGAAAGAAGTTTACTGGTTGCCTGGGCTGGGAGTGGAAGGGAACCGACAGCAGAGGGACACACAGGCTTTTCTAGGTGATGGGAATCCTCTACGTGTTGATTGTAATAGTGATGACCAGGGGTATACGTTTGTCAAAACTCAAACTGTACACTTACCATGTGTGCATTTTACTGTATGTAAATTATACCATAATAAATTTGATATGAAAGTAAAAATATCTTCTGGTTTTGTACTTTCATAACAGAACATTCCAAAAAGAGAGAAAGAGCTCCAGGGGAAGTGTGACAGGAGCACTATGGAGTTGCACAGAAAAATTTCATTTGTACTTTTCACAAGAGACTAAAGAAAGTTCATGAAAGATCCCCCTCACTTCTCTACTCCTTTTGAATTAAACAAAGACTAACCAGGAATTTGACACATCACTCTAGTCTAACATATTCTACAGACTTTAAAAAAACAAAACTCTAGAAACCTAACCCTATCCCTAACCTTAACCATAACCCTAATAGTAGCCCTAACCTTAACCCTAGCAAAAAAATAAAAAAAATTAAATCTCTAGCCGAAACTGGTTTGGCTCAGTGGATAGAACGTCGGCCTGCAGACTGAAGAGTCCCGGGTTCGATTCCGGTCAGGGGCATGTGCCTTGGTTGCGAGCACGTCCCCAGTGGGGGGTGTGCAGGAGGGTAGCTGATCAGTTTCTTTCTCACTGATGTTTCTGACTTTCTATCTCTCTCCCTTCCTCTCTATAAAAAATCAAAATATATTAAAAATAAATAAATAAAACTCTATCACTGCAAGTACATAAATATATAATAGATTTTTGTGCACTGAAAACAAAAACTGTAAAGCATCTCTAACCACCATCTTCCAATTACTTTTAAAAAATATATTTTTTAATTGATTTCAGAGAGGAAGGGAGGGGAAGAGAGATAGAATCATTGACCAGCTGCCTCCTGCATCCCCGCTACTGGGGATCAAGTCCGAAATCTGGGCACGTTCCCTCGACTGGAATTGAACCTGGGACCCTTTGGTCTGCAGGTCAACCCTCTATCCACTGAACCAGACCAACTAGGGCCCAATTACTTCTTTAACGCCTTATTTACAGGGACCCCGTACTTAAACGACTATTTATTCCCAGCTGTCAGGTGGTTCCTCCACAAGTTTAGCAATCAGAACATTTTTGTAACTTCCATTTCTTAGTTCTCCAACATACCTGGTCTTTACAACCTAATCAGGTTTGGGCTGGCTTTCCTGTCTATGCCACTCCCAGCCACAAAGTAAAGGCACAGCAAAAGGCAGCAGTGCCATGCAGAAACACAACACCGCCTCTTTCTTGCCTAAAGCGAACTCCGGGTGAGAGGGAAAGGCTGAAGAAAGGGGGCCTCTCTGCAGCTGCTGGAGGTAAATCCGCGTCGCACCGTAATTCACACACAGCGTCAGCTGGCTGGTCCCCGCAGCCTTAGCCTTACTGTGGGCTCCAGGACCCTCTAGACATAGATGGGGTAAAAGTCTGACCACAGGGTAAAAAAATGGGAGAGGAGCAAAGAACGTGTTTTGAAATTAAGTACTCTTCCCCGGTTATGAAAGAGTGGCTTTTTAGACCAGACTCCATGAAATGGCGTTCCAAACACTGTTCCCACGTGATTCCTACCTTCACTGGGACCACCGCCGTCTGCACCATGTTCCGGAAGCGGCCAACGGAGGGGTCCACATCCTCTGCAGAAAGAAACGAGGGAAGGTTTGGTGTGGTATTCTACAGGGAGGGTTAGGGAACAGGGCTCACTACGAACAAAGCAATCACAACTCCTATTAAAACAGTAAAATACAGCTAACACCTCAAGTGTCTCTATGTGCGCTGTGTTAAATCCTCACAGCCAGTCTGTGAGGTGAGCACAACTACAATCAACATTTAAAAAAATATTTTATTTATTTTATATTTTTATTTTTATTTCAGAGAGGAAGAGGGGGAGAGATAAAAAAAAACATCAATGATGATAGAGAATCATTGATCAGCTGCATCCTACATACCTACTGCTGGGGATCTGAGACCACAACCCGGGCATGTGCCCTTGACTGGAATCGAACCCAGGACCTGAGTCCCCAGGCCGACGCTCTATCCACTGAGCCAAACCACCTACGGCTACAGTAAACATTTAATGGACAAGAAAACACCCCAGGCTAAGAGGAGTAAAATGACGGGCCTTATGGGAGAGTGGAGGAGCCAGAATTTAGTCCAAGTAGCCAGAACAGGACTAGACCACTGTGCTGTGCTGCCTTCCCAAGCTCTTTCTCGTTCCGTATACTGCCCTCTTTTGAGGGAGAAAGTAGAGTGTATATCAGCAATCCCATGATAGTGACAAAGCAATGACATGTCAAGAGGTCACACCCCTGTCGTGGTAATGCCCACTCATCAGCAAATAACAGAATTAGGATTCAGATCCAGGGCTTCCAACTTCTTACTTGGCCTTTTAACCTGAATAACTGTATAAAATCAAGACTTTTGCTGCTATGGCTGGTGTGCTCAGTAGTTAGAGTATCGGTCTGCCTACTGAAAGGTCATGGGTTTGATTTCCCATCAAGGGCAGAGATTTGGGTTGCAGGTTCCATCCCAGGCCTGGTCACGGTGGATGCGGGAGGCAATCAATCAATGTGTCTATCTTACATCGACATTTCTCTCTCTCTTTCTCCTCCCTTCCCTCCCTTCCACTCTCTCTAGAAATCAATGGGAAAAATATCCCCAGTGAGGAGTTTTGCCTGCTGTTCCCTTGTTAAGGTTTCCTGCAAATATCCGACCACAGTGGCCATGCCTTCTCCAATGTGCTCTCCCTTGTGCATGGTTCCCTACATTCCCAGAATTCAGGGCACCGTTTTCCGTATATGAGTCTCCTCCTCCCTCATGACTACATCACATATTTGATGGTTAGAGCCATGCTTGTATTTAGTACCACATGGACCAGTGGGGTCACTGTCCCCAATTCTTCTATTAATGCAATCTTACACTGACTCGATTAGTTTTCACCTACTCCTAATGACTGAAACTACATTTTCTTCCTTTCTCTCTTTTTTTAATCCTTACCGAGGACATTTTTCCATTGGTTTTTAAAGAGTGGAAAAGAGAAACACATCGAATGGTTGTCTCCTGCGTGAGCACTGATCAAGGCCTGGGCCGGGAAGGAATCTGCAACCGAGGTATGCATCCTTGACCTTAATCGAACCCAGGACCCTTGGGTCCACATAAAACCGCATTTCCAATTAACTAAAATCCCTTGATCTTTTTTTCATGCTGGAGCAGACCATCTCCATTTAAATAATTGATATTTTGAACCTAAAAGCAGGACTTGAAAGTGATTCTCACTGCATTTTACTTTGGAAATTAAAAGCAACTTGTTAGTCTGAGATTCTTATTTCTTCTATCCATTGAGATTTATTTTCACACAACACTGTGTAACTGTACCTCCCAGCTCTATGTCATCCATCTACCAGAGTACTTAAGACACAACATAGGTCCAACATAAATGTTGAATGGTGGAACAAATTGGTAAATTTAGTGGCCTTCCCATAATAGTCTTACTATTTCCATACAAACTATAAATTACTTCCTTCCAGAGACAAGTCTTCAATGTAGTTAACAGTAGCAGCAGAAGGTTCTCCAATCAGTTACCACTTATACACAGAACCCCATAAAGACAATAACTTTCTGCTTTGTCTGAGGTCAAGACAGAAAACACTTATGCTTAACTTAAGCTTCCACTATGAAACAGACATTCTGGATCAGCAGAGAATTACAGCCTTGCTCTGTATACTGAATTAAATGGACCCTCCTGTTAGCTATTTCTTCCACAGAGCAAATAGATAATCCTGAGTTGTTGAGAGCACTCCACCAATGAACATTAAAAACTATCCTTCATATAGCACCTGTTATCCTAAACCTTGGAAATGTTACAACTGAACTAGAGGCCGTGTACACTCCCCCCTGGGACCACAGCTTTCCCACCAGAGGAAACTAGAAAGACACCTCACCTGGGTTGATGATCTCGTCATCCTCACTGAAAGTCACCCGTGAATTCTTCCTCTTCCTCTTTGGTCTCTGAATGTCCAGATTCCCCTCCTCAATGGTGAGGGTGGAAATCCGCTTGTTGTGGGCAGTGTTGAACTCTGTCAGGTTCTAGGCCAGGGTTCACACAGGAAAAGACAGGAGTCAGTACACACAAAATTTGAAGCAGAGTATCTTACTAAACGAAGGGCAGAAAGGCATTAGGGGCTAACCTTGACTTCCCCAGGCAGACAAATTCTCCTCTGTATTCAGAAAGAACTCATTACTATCCCCAGACTGCTAATATTTATAAGTCACCTTTGACAGAATGCGCCCCCTTTGACTAGTGGGGCAGTGATATACAAAAAGAGGTGAAGGCCTTGAGCTGAAACAGGTCATCTGTACAAACATCTTTGAGTTGAGGTTTTGTTGTGATTTTTTGTGTTTTGTTTTTTTTAATTGACTTCAAAGAGGAAGGGAAAGGGAGAGAGAGGGAACATGATGAGAGAGAATCATTGATTGGCTGCCTCCTGCACGCTCCACACTGGGGATCAAGCCCACAACCTGGGCATGTGCCCTGACCAGGAATGAATCTGTGACCTCCTAGATCATAGGTTGATGTTCAACCACTGAGATCTGCTTGTTTTTAAGAAAGGTTATCATGTCTTTGTGCTGAGAATTAAAAGAATGTAACTGGAAGGAACTCCAGTAATTCTTTTAAAGTAATAAAACAGAAAATGAGAAAGGATGATTGGCAGCTTTCTTCCCAGTAACTCTCTTTGAGAACTCATAAGGACATTGTCACTGCACTTAACCTTTGGCATTAATCTGTTGTCACTTCCCATGCCTGTGTGTGGCCCATTCCTATTCATAACCATCCATCCATCCCAATGATTAACTTGGCCTCTTCCCAATCCTCTGGACTTACTCCAATCTGCACTGCGGTTTGAGGTATTCAAAATATCTCAAGAATAAAGACCCATAGAGGACCTCACATACCAATTTAAAATACAGAAAAGCATGGAAGAAGTCTGGAGGAGAAATGGGTAAGAGTGACCACCATCAAGGCCTCTGGCTGTGAGGCTACTTCTTTAGAACAGAGTCACTTCTCAATTTTAAGATTTCCCTGATGCTTTTCTTCCTAAAGGCTGGGACACTGCATTAGTGGAACAAGAAAAGTAAGTGCATGTGGGTGGTTAAGGACATGCTTACATATGGTCTACCTAAACAGACCACTCACACCAGTGCAGTGACTGACATGTAAGGATGACAGCCACATCACATATTGGGGTCAGCTTCTAGAAAAGGAAAACTTTAGCACTTAAATAAAATATTGTAAAATTCATAGCCTTCAGAGCAGCCAGGCCCATAAAAACAAAACCAGTCTAGCTCTATTCAGACTTCTGGGCTATTTGGACAATATCAAGAAAGCAATGTAAATGAGTGAAAGCTTCAGTCTAAGTCAGTGCTGTCCAATAGAACTTTCTAAATCATGAAAATGTTTTCTATTTGTGCCATCCAACATGGAAGTCACTAGCCACATGTGACTACTGAATATTTGAAATGTGGTTAATAGCCACCGCATTTGATAGTGCAGCTCTAGAAAAATTTAACTCCCAGCCTTGGCTTCTAACATCCAGTGAAGGTGCATAGACAACCATGAGGGTCTATTGGCAAGAGACCAGTTTCCTCGTTTCCCTGGTCACACATAGCCAAATCACACAATGCAGCTCTCCAAAGTATGTCACAGTTGACCACCTTATAAATGACAAAGTGGCAAGGGCCCATCACTGGGCTCAAGAAAACCTCCTGCTGCTAAGTCTTTGGCATTTCAAGCTACACAGACAGCTACATAATGGAAAAACTAGAGTCCCAAAAGACAAAATAATGACAGAGACGTGGAATTACATCAAGTTCGGTTTCCTCCTCTGGAAGCCCCAGTAAGCCCTTGAGTTCATCATCCTCTCCACCCATCTTCTCATCTCCTTTCACAGCCGATGGTAATGTCTGAGGCTTCTCACGTAGAGTGTATGCCCTTGTGGATGCGCCAAATGAGACTGTGGAATCGATGGGAATTTGCTGAGGCTTGTGAGGTTCCAACCGAATGTGACCCAAGAAAGTGCCGTGTGCTGGGAATAACCAAATCAAAAATGTAAGAGAAAAAAACCAACCTGAGTTGTAGGAGAGCAGCTCCTCCCAGCATTATCAGTTCTGCTTTTTAAAATAAAAATGACACTGAGTCCACTTTGCATCCCTTGTCATGGGTCACAATGAAAAGGAAAACTCCTTCACTGGGTCTTGAATCTCTTCAGTGGAATTCTTACACATCTTCAGACCTGCTGTTAACCCAGATAACAAATACCACTGCTTGCTCTCTGCTGCCAGACAGGCTTGGCTTCATTCTGGGTCCAGCAGGAATGGCTCCAACCCAGCCATAACCATGCCACCCAAGGCAGGAGACAGGCATCGCTGTGGTCTGACCTCTCCAGCCCCAAGTCTAAGGAATACAGGCCCTGGTGGCAGTTATGCTTGGGTTTCCCCAGAACAGGAAAGGAGGTTGGCTGAAACAGGTGCAATATCAATAGCAAGGCAAGCCAAAATCCTACTGCTGAGTCTGAATATTTTTCTGCATGTTATAAAATGGACAGAAAAGATGAGATAAATTTGCAAGTAAGTAATTGTGAGACAAGGCTTTCCAAAACCATTATATCAGTGACTGAGGTGGGGTATGGGTTGGAAAAGGGGGAAAGGAGAACATGGTCAGCCCGAGAAGCAGGATCCTTAACATTTTACATGGTATTTATATATGGGAAAAGTGAAAAACTTCAAGGCTCCATGTAGTTAAGTTTCAACTGCATTTCTGGGATTATCTTTGGCAAAGTTGAAAATCGTATTAGTTGGAGTATATTCACGAAATCAAAATTTGTATTATTAGTCAAAGCAGAATGTGACTGGGATAAAGAACCTTTTATAAAAAATTAAATATTGCTCAAAACAAGTTTTATTGTTACTGTCTTGCACCCACCACTATTCTATATTAATGGAGCTAACCACAGCTTCTGCCTAAATTGGACCACAATTTATCACGGTCCTGTAAACACTTAAGATACTCAAAGTCCCTAGCTCCTGGGTGTTTTTGTTGAAGTTGTTCTCTATATATACCTAGTGCCTCCTCCAGGACAGTCCTCCCCAAAACCCTCTTCTCTCTCCAGTCATCAATTATTCGGGAAAATAGGCGATATCACAGGAGTCGAGAAGAGTTGATTTAAAAATCAAATGTAAACTTCTTCCTTGATGAATAATAAAACACAATTTTGAAACTGAAGAACTTAAAAGAGAACCTTTGCACTGCCCCAAAGACAGACATGTGAGATAGAATGGGGTGAGTCACTCACTGCTATTGAGGTCGATTAGGAAAACCCTCTTCAGGTGCTTGTGGTAGACCAAGGCCGCGTGCACCCGAGAGCAAGACTGGTGGTCAATGGTAAAGTCACACAGGTCGGGGTTTCTCCCAAACAAGTAATATTTCTTCTCATCAATAATCAGCTTCTAAATAAACATTAAATTCAATGTTACTCAGATAGTCTCAACAGGGTTAAGCAAAAATTCTTCTAATCAAATAAGCAGAGGATCTTGAATAGAAAAATTTCTTGCCACAGTGAAAAAAAAAAATTATTTTCTATTATTTTTTAAGATAAAGAGCTCAGGATAACTTACTAACACGTTGAGGGATAGATGACAATATCCCCAAATGTAGTGGTCAAATGTTTAGTGTTGACATGAAAAGAAGTTTTCCTACTAATCTTATCACGTAAAAGTGACCTGCAAAGGGGTTGTCTTCTGTCCACTGGAAATTTAAGATGTCAATGGATAGTAATTTTAGGTCAAACAAGAAATAAGAACACAAAGCATGTTTATAAGGTAATGACTGCTTTTCAGAAACATATTACCAAAGGAAGATTATCAATTGATTAGGAAAGAAAGGGGTTATAAATACCTATTTATATTGGAATTATGCTATCATAGCCCCAGCATACATTTGGACAACTCTGAGCTGAATTTAGCTTTATGAGAAACTCACACTTCCTTATTTTTCTTTTAATCAGGGTTTAGTAAACCCTGACACAGCCTGGTTGTAAACTGAGCTGTCAAAGATAAAGGACTCTAGATAAATTTTTACTAACACTTCTTCCAGTTTTAAAAGTCTACAATTTGACCATTTTAAAGAATAACCCTTTCGAGGTTTCATTAAGCTCTAGCTCACATTTCACACGACACTCCTAAAATCCCTGAGAGAAGACACACAATGCTGAGTAGAGAAGCACAGTCAAGTGAGTATGGTTCCAGGCTAGGGATCAAGAGGTTCGTATTTCATTCCTGGCTACGTCACTGAACTCACAGAGGGCTACTATTCTCCCTTACGCTTTCGTGTTCCCCTTACAAGACCAGAAATATACCTCATGCACTGATAACAGGAACAACCGTTGGGTATTTATGTGCCACACACCGTGGTATGTGTTTTATGCTGTTATTTCACCCTCACAACCACTCTGTGGAAGATATATACTATCACTCCTATTTTTATAAAGGACAAAACTGAGCATATTCAAGTTCACACAGCCAGATATTTAAAAGCTGAATCAGAAATTCAGAGAGGCAGAAAATCTGTCTGACTTCAGCGTCTAAGCTCTTTTAACCATATTATATACTAGAAGCCCGGTGCACAAAATTCATGCATGGGGGGGGGGGGGAGATTTCCTTAGCCCAGCCTGCACCCTCTCCTATCTGGGATCCCTCTCACAATCCAGGACTGCTGACTCCCAACTGCTCGCCTGTCTGCCTTCCTGATTGTACCTAACTGCTTCTGTCTGCCTGCCTGATCACCCCTAACCACTCCCCTGCCAGCCTGATGTCTAACTGCTCCCCTGCCAGCCTGATTGTCCCTAACTGCCCTCCCCTGCAGGCATGGTCACTCCTAACTCCCCTCCCCTGCAGGCATGGTCACCCCTAACTCCCCTCCCCTGCAGGCATGGTCACCCCTAACTGCCTTCCCCTGCAGGCATAGTCACCCCTAACTGTCCTCCTCTGCAGCCCTGGTCACCCTAACTGTCCTCCTCTGCAGGCCTGGTCCTCCACAACTGCCCTTCCCTGCAGGCCTGGTTCCCCCCCAACTTCCCTCCTCTGCTGGCCTAGTCACCCCTAACTGCCCTCCCCTGCAGGCTTGATTGCCCCTAACTGCCTTCCCTTGCAGGCCTGGTCCCTCCCAACTGTCCTCCCCTGCTGGCCATCTTGTGGCAGCCATCTTTGACTACATGGGGGCATCCGTCTTGTGTTAGAATGACAGTCAATTTGCATATTACTCTTTTATTAGATAGGATTTTCTCCATTCTACCTGCATCAGAAAATGCACTATATGGCAAAGAACATTTTAATGAATGAACAACTATGGGCCACACTCTTAATTTTTCTTCCAAGCTTAGCCTTAAGGTTCAAAATTAGTTCAAACCAGTATAGGTATGTGGGTCACTGCTGGGAAACCCTCGCCAGTGACCATCTGCTACTAGCAAGGCTTGTTCCAGACCCATACTATATCGCCAGGCAGCATCAAGACTGAACAGCCTGACAGCTCAATAAGACGATCACCCCCAGGTCTGCCTAAACTCACATTTTAAGATTTGGGTTAAATATAAAACATTGCTTTAAAATTGAGAGAGTTCTTAAGTTTCAACATCTTACTCTCTAGGTAATATTTGTGCAAGTTGAATCTCACTGCATTTCTCATTCATATTTATATGCCTCCAGATTATGCACTCACAAACTTAAATTTGCTAACCACAGGGCTCACTGGATAGTCTCAAGGAAACAGTATATAAGACCACCAGATCTCGGGTTCTAATATACCATTGACCAAATTTCTATGTTTCTAAGGTTCCAAAGACATACGAGAGATCTAGGTTTTTAGAGGGTGAGGGGGAGTGAAAGGTCCTCCAAATTAAATATATACATTCATTATTAAAGGCATCTCAATTACAGAAACACAAAAATGTAGTGGGAATATAGTATGTCTTAGAATTAAGGAAATTTGTTAACTCCTGGACAATGTGTCTTTTCTGTCCAAGTAAATAAAATAATGTATTGGTCTTTCAATAGTCACCAAAGCCACAATTTCTTGACTAGCTATGGCTGATACCATTATCCTGTTGTGCCACTGAGTTATAACTCAGAGTGTGTCTTTACACACTGGGCTAAAAAGACTCACGGCTTTTGTTTTAATATTGCACTTCTTAAACCCAGCTATCACAACACATCGCCAGCCTCTGACACAAGGCTAGGACATAGATAGCTCGGTTAGTATCAAGTGCTGTGTAAATCTTTAAAAATAAGCACATAAATCTGTTCTCTCAGAAACAGCACAGTGATGTCTAAAGACTGCAACTTGACAACTGTATGGCAACTCAGCACACCTAAGAGCAATGAAAGACAGAGAACATTATCAGTTAACAGAAATCAGTAATCAGAGGAATGTCTGACAACAGCCCTTTAAAAATATAAATTACTTCACAAAGGAATATGATATAATCATTAAAGCTAGGCCTGCCTCCTTTCTGTTTCTTCTTGTTGCAAACTGAAGATTTACTAAATTCTGATAGCAAAACAGATTTCTATTGGCAACAATATTTTATATCTGTGGAACAGTCTATAAAATAGGTTTTACAGACAATTTAGCAAAATTTATTCATTGAATAAATAATTTTGAAGTTTTTTAACTTTTAAAATAGAAGAACTCTACACTGATGGTATATTATAGAATTGTACACCTGAGACATATAATTTTATTAATCAATGTCACCCCACTAAAATCAATTAAAAACAAGTAAATAAAATCTTTCTATATAAAAGCCCAATAGGCAGTGTCCACTGGGGAATTCGACTGACCGGAGTTCGATGTCTCACTATGGTGCGCTGACCACCGAGGGCAGCACAGAGTGAAGGGAGGCCCCGGACGACAGCCAGCAGCAGCTAGGGACCCAACTCGTGCACAAATTTTGTGCACTGGGTCTCCAGTAAAAAATAAAGTCAGAAGAACCCCTGACAAAGGGGCTCTAAACTGATGTGGTATGGGCAAGATGAGTTAATTTAAAAATTCATCACAACTCCTGCTTTAATACTTTGTAAAATACTGGGGTATCTCTACAACATCCTGAAGTGGCAGTAATATAATTACAAAACATCTTTCAGGAGATGTTCACAGACAGCTTTTCAACCATGGAGTGATGTTTCTACTATTCACACCAAACAAAAACAACTGCACTCAAAAGTGGGACCCTGAATCTAAATTCTATATGAGCAAGCAAGCTTAAAATTGGTCTAAGATCTGGAGACTCACAGCTCCATACTCACAGTCAATTTAATCTCCATTTCTTGGTAAATATATGGTGCCATAAGGATTAAAAATAAAATAAAATCTCACACAACTTAATATTTAATCAAAATTTGTTAGTTCTATATGGTGTTCATTCTATAGCAGTGGTTCGCAACCTTTCTAATGCTGTGACCCTTTAACACAGTTCCTCATGTTGTGGTGACCCCCGACCATAAAATTATTTTCGTTGCTACTTCCTAACTGTAATTTTGCTATGTTATGAATCGTAATGTGAATATGTGTGTTTTCTGATGGTCTCGGGCTCTACAGCAGCGACCCACAGGTTGAGATCCGCTAGCAGGGTCACTTAAGACCATCGGAAAACACAGATATTTACATTAGGATTCATAACATAGCAAAATTACAGTTAGGAAGTAGCAAAGAAAATAATTTTATGGTTGGGGGTCACCACAACATGAGGAACTGTATTAAAGGGTCACAGCATTAGAAAGGTTGCGAACCACTTTCTAGAGACTTGTAGAAAACCTGGAATTCTGCTAAACTTTTCCTTTATAGAACTTATTTCAGGTAATTTTTTATGTACCTTTCCCACCAGATTTCTTTGAGGACCAGAATCAAGCTTGTTTTGTCCACTGCTGTAGTCCCCATGCCGAGCACAATGACTAGAACATAGTAAGCACTCAATGTTTTAAGTAAATGAATGAATTTCATCACCATTCCATTCTCTTCTTTGAAGGGCCTAGATTTGAGTATCATAAAAGCAACTTAAAAGCTAAACTCAATCTATGTCATTCACTTTCTTCTTCAATTACTAGAGGCCCTGTGCATGAAATTCCTGCATGGGGGGGGGGGCCCGGAAGGCCCTCTCACAATCTGGAACCGCTGGCTCCTAATTGCCGGCCTGCCTGCCTGATCGCCCCTAATTGCCCTTGCCTTGACCTCCGCTGTGGAAGCTTCGTCTGGAACGTTGTTCGGCTGTCCAGTCTAATTAGTATATTATGCTTTTATTATTATAGATTGCATATCTTGCACCTTCCACACAACTCCATGTACTCAGAGAGAGGGAATTTACCATATTCCAGGGCTTCCAGTTTGATTAGGGCTCATAGGCCTATGATCTATTAAAATCCTTCATTTAGAAGGTGAGAGAAGTAAAAAAAACAACTGAGTGCTGTGGGAGATAAGAGGTTTGAATGTGTTATGTCACCATGTGCTTTTAATAGAAAAAAAAAAATCAGGATGAACGAAAGTAGCATCAGAAAACAAAGCACAGCAGAATAGGTGGAAAAGTGAGTCACTGGCAAAAATCTTTAATGTAATGGGAAAAAAGGAAAGACATGTATTTCTGTACCTCAATTAGTTTGTCTCCTTTGACTACATCCAGATGTAATCCAGGTGGGGGTTTACCTGCCCTGAAAAATAAGAAGGAAAAAGCATTTTCAGAATGAGTTCATAATGCCATTTACAATTATTGTCCCAATCAACACGGCAGCTCTCCTACCAGCCTATAATTAGCTCATGTTCAAGCAGAAATGTCATCTACTTCACTGTTATTACAGCTCCTTTCTAAGTTTGACACTTGCTTCCCCAGTGATTCAATTGCTCTAAAACAGGTTTTAATGGATTTGTATTTAGAGCAGCACTAGAGAAACCTGTATTTTAACACTGAATACCTTGGATAGAAAGCAGCATGGAGCGTGCAAATACCAGAGCTGTATTAGTCTGAGTTTGAATCTAAGCTTTGTGACTACTGCGAATAACATATAAAGGCTGAGTACATCGCTGGTGTCTTGTGCTGATCCAAGGCTAGTCTCATCAAAAAATAAACAGAGCTCTGAACTCTGAGGCCAAATTGGAGGTACACAATTAGGCAGTTAGGACATTCCAATATCATGCCTATGTAACCAGGTACCAATAAATACAAGAGATGCTTCTTACCCTTGAACAGGTCTATCTATAATGGCTTGTTTAGGGCATTTGTCTCTATATTTCTATAACCACTGCATTCAAGAAGGATACATGTCAAAGCACCTAACATAGTAGCTGGTGCATACAGGACTAAAGAAATGGTAGGTGATATGTCTCTTCTAACTATAAGTTTACTATCCTGATCCAACATCTGAAATCACTGTAGCAGGAAACCAAAGGGACATAAAATTTGTAGACTGAAGCAACTGGGTGTTACAAAATACAAAGGAACTCAGAAAACAGGCACACATTCACTTGCTTCCTGTGTTTGCTCCTTTGAAGTTTGGAAAAGAAAAAAAAAAGGACTATCTTGCCAGAGTCCTTTTGCACATCTGCATGAAAATAATGTACCCGTCTGTCTAATTTGAAGAGCAACACAATCATCTCATAATCCTGCCCCAACTCCTCTATGGCAGTTGCTGAAAACAGTGCATTGGAAAAAGTCTGGGGAACAGGAAAAGCAATGTTACATCCAAAACATGCTTTCTGAACTCCTACTATGTGCCTGGGTAAGGCCTAGGAGCTAGTACTATAAAGGATGCCTCAGACTCCTTGCCCTTGAGGATCTCCACATAGCGGGAGGCAGAGAAGAATAACATTATTAATACACGGGTGAGTTACTGCGGAAATAGCTCTAACTCAAGGCAATTCATAATTACTCATCTTGCACTCCACTCAAGGGCTGAGTTAAGTTATTCCAATATTCCAAAGAACTTGAGAAAGGATGAAAGGGGATCTTTCCAACAATCCCGGCGCTGGTCGCTGAGAATGCAGGGGTAGGTCGGAGCCTTCCCTGCGCTCAGGGAGCTCCCTGTCTGTGGGAGACAAGCACTGGACCCGGGATGCTGCACCACAGAGGGACACGGGGCTCTGAGGCTGGGCGAGGTCCGGGAAGCTAGCTCGTGCGCGTTCGGGACGGAGAGCAGGGGGCAGCACGGTGCTCCACAGAGCACCAGACTGAGTCAGGAGTTGAGGCAAGTTCAGGGCCACGGTCCCGAAACGCCCAGGCAACCGGCTAACTGCCGGGGGGTCTGCGTGAGCGAGCGCCCCAGAGCCCCCAACTCTGGGTTCCTCCGTGTCTGGGCCTGGGCTCCCGGTTCCTCCACACGCTGCCCGGCCCGACGAACTGTTCTCCCTCAATCAGTCCCAAAATGTCTGCACCGCTCGGCCCGCTGTGAGAAAGGAGCCGCCCGGCCAGCCCAGGCCAGCCCACACCGCTCCAGCCCTGGTCTCCTCGCTACTCACCAAGTCGGGCAGTCGAACAGTGGGAGGCTGGAGCCGGAATTCGTGGCTGCCGCCATCTTGCGTCTCCCCCGCCCATTTGGCGGGCCCGAGGCACGCCGGGAAACTGGAAGACTCAGGGGAGAAGCGGCATCCCAGGATCCTGTGCGCGCGCGCGCGCACGAGCGCACGCACGCACGGAAGGGGGCGTTTCTAGCGGCGCTGGGAACAGGGACGTGTTTTGCGGTGTTTGTCGGTGTTTGAGACGGTATTTGTCCCCGAAGACTAGGGTTTTCCCTGGCTGGGAGGTGTCTGAAGAAAAGGTGCTTGTAAGAGGAGGTATGGGTTTCCCGCAAGGCCCTCCGCAGACACTCTGCTGGGCTCTGAAATCTGCGACTCCAGCCTTGCTACAGGCTTGCACCCCAATCTAGAGAGGAATGAGAGCGCAGAGCTTAGATATTACAGTCATCACTCATTCTGTTTCTCTAACAGCCCTTCTCTGCAGTTGCATGCTCACTTCGTCTTTCTAATCCAAATCTGAACGCCGTGGCCTTATGTATATTATCCGGGAATCAGCGGGTCATCTAATCTATTTATGAAAAGTCCGGACATGCTGGGCCAAGAAGGATCCAATACATCCAAATCGTCAGTGGTTAATCAAGTTGTGGCCCCTTCGGGATTTTGGTCATGGTGACTAAATCGTGAAAGGAAGCATTAGGATTCCAGGCCTGCCCTAGGCCAACAGCTGGCTGAAAGAGACCATCAGTCGTAATCGCTGTTTGTTGGGTGCTTACTTTTCTGGACAACTATATATTTTATGTGGATCATCTCATTTAATCCTCACAACACTTTTAAAATATATATATATATTTTATTGCTCTTTTACAGAGAGGAAGGGAGAGGGATAGAGAGCTAGAAACATCCATCAGCTGCCTCCTGCACACCTCCCACTGGGGATGTGCCTACAACCAAGGTATATGCCCTTGACCAGAATCGAACCCGGGACCTTTCAGTACAGAAGCTGATGCTCTATCCATTGAGCCAAACCGGTTAGGGTTCTTTTTATTTTTTAATTTTTAATTATTTTTATTTACTTATTTTTTTTAATATAATTTATTGATTTTTTACAGAGAGGAAGGGAGAGGGATAGAAAGTCAGAAACATCGATGAGAGAGAAACAGCGATCAGCTGCCTCTTGCACGCCCCCTACTGGGGATGTGCCCGCAGCCAAGGTACACGCCCTTGACCAGAATAGAACCCGGGACCTTTCAGTCCGCAGTCCGTCACTCTATCCACTAAGCCAAACCGGTTTCGGCTTTATTTTTAAAATAAACTGGGTAGAAACTGCCAGTATTCTAGGTTTTAAGAGAAAGCTTCATCAAAGAGGTGACGAGTAGGACAGTTTGTATAAGTGATGCCTGGAGACAATGTCTAGAATCTGAAGATGTGGTGTTGAAGTCCAAAATCAAATCCGGGCTCCATCACTCCTAAACGGTGTGACCATGCACGGGTTACTTACTATGCCTCCTTTTCCTAATCCATACAGAGGACAAGAAAACATATTTCTTAGTTGATTTTGTGGATATGAGATATTAAAGTGTAAAACATTTAACATTCAGCACTGTAAATTGCTGGAAGCAAGAGTTCAAAAATTGCCCTACAAATGACCATTCACATGTAGAGAGCACTTCCTTAACCATTTTAATTGTTGTCGTAGACTGCCATTCCTAGCCTCAATTTCTTCAGTGGTCAAGTGATAAGACTAGTCTAAATGAGTTGTTCAAACATCATGTCGTGGACTAGGAAAAAAATTTATAGAATGTCTACTTTTATTTTGCCAAATAAGTAGATTTTAATTTATTTTATTTTATTTTTTATCTTTATTGTTCAGTTTATTAATTACATTGTTCCCTTCCCCCCCCCCTATAGTTCCCCTCCACCTGGTACCCATCCCACCCTCCACCCTCACCCCCCTCCACTGTCCTCTCCCATAGTTGCATGATTTTTGTCCAGTCTCTTGCTGCACTTCACACATCCCCTTTCTCCCCAAGAGTTGTCAGTCCATTCTCTATGTCCGTGATTCTGTTACATTCACCAGTTTATCCTGTTCATCAGCTTATTAATTCACTTGATTTTTATGTTCATTTGTTGATAGATGTGTATTTGTTGTTCATAGTTTGCACTTTTATCTTCCTCTTCTTAAAGAATATCTTTCAGCATTTCATATAATATTGGTTTGGTGGTGATGAACTCCTTTAGCTTTTTCTTATCTGCGAAGCACTTTATCTGGCCTTCAATTTTGAATGATAGCTTTGCTGGATAGAGTAATCTTGGTTGTAGATTCTTGCTGTTCATCACTTTGACTATTTCTTGCCACTCCCGTCTGGCCTGCATCATTTCTGTTGAGAAATCCGCTGACAATTGTATGGGTGCTCCCCTGTAGGTAACCAACTGTTTCTCTCTTGCTGCTTTTAATATTCTCTGTCTTTTGCTCTTGGCATTTTAATTATGATGTGCCTTGGTGTGGTCCTCTTAGGGTTCCTATATATTGGGGTTCGGTGCGCTTCTTGGACTCCTAAGTCAATTTCTTTCACCAGGTGTGGGAAGTTTTCGGTCACTATTTCTTCAAATAGGTTCTCATTGTCTTGGTCTCTCTCTTTTTCTGGCACCCCTATAATTCAGATGTTGGTATGCTTGAGGTTGTCCCAGAGGCCCCTTACACTATCTTCAAATTTTTGGATTCTTTCGGTTACTTGCTTTTTCAGCTGAGTGGATTTTGCTTCTTTGTATTTCAAATCTTTAACTTGGTTCTTGGGGTGCTCCAGAGCACTTTTAGGTCTTTGTATAATATTTTTTATTTCAGTCAGTGTATGCTTAATTTCTGGTTGGTCCTTTTTCATATCCTTGAGAGTCTCCTTTATATCCTTGAGAGTCTCCTTCATTTCCACGTTGGTCTTGATCATTTCCTTGCAGGTCTCATTCATATCCTTGAGGGTCTTGTTCATTTCCTTGTAGGACTCATTGATTTCCATGTTGGTCTTGATCATTTCCTTTGTGGTCTCACTTATTTCCTTATAGGCCTCGACCTTTAGTTGGAGCCTCTTGAAAAACCCTATAACCGTGGTTTTGAATTCCATGTCCAGTCGTTTTTTCCCCTCCATTTCTTTCACATCTGATTTCTGTTTTTTAAAAATATATTTTATTGATTTATTACAGAGAGGAAGGGAGAGGGATAGAAAGTCAGAAACATCGACGAGAGAGAAACATCGATCAGCTGCCTCTTGCATACCCCCTACTGGGGATGTGCCCGCTGCCAAGGTAGATGCCTTGACCAGAATCGAACCTGGGACCTTTCAGTCCGCAGACTGACGCTCTATCCACTGAGCCAAACCGGTTTCGGCCACATCTGATTTCTTTCCATGTCTCTGCATGGTGGCTGCTTCCCTGAGTTGGTCATTTAGCTTTGTGTGATAGACTTCCTACTAGGGACAGTGGGTCAGCCTCCCCAGTTACCTGAGGTGGATATGGGTTGCACAGTCTTGTTGAAGTTAAGCTCAGGTTAATCGTTGTTAGCACTGGAGGGGTTGACCTCCAGGCCAATTGTCTGTGAAGTTCAGCTGTGCTCAGGTTGGATGGGCGGAGTCTCTGGGCCAAGCAGACAGCGTTAGCTCCGCCCTATGCGGCCCCAGGGACTCTGTGCTGGGGGCAATGGCTGCCAGCACCTCTGAGAGAGAGCCGCTGCCGAGCTCCACCAGCTGCCGGGGAATTCAGACTGTCCCCAAATGAATCTACACTCCAAATGTCTCACCCAGGGTCGTAAAACAAAGCAGACTGACGGTTTTCCGAATGAGAGACAAGTCGCAGAGTGCTCTCTGCGCCGTCACGCAGCCGAGCTGTTGGCGCAAGCTGCCTTCTCCACAAGCCGGCAGACCCCTGCAGCGCCCGAGCTTCGGCATGCCCTCCCACTGTCCAGTGATCACCCGTATGATAGTGGGTTCCCTGGACTTCACCAGAGCTGGAGAATCAGTCAAGTGGGACGCCTTTGTCTCCCCGTTCGAGAAAACTGGCCAGTTTTCAGCCGCCCGCCCTCTCCGCGGCGCGCACTCCAAACCTCTCTCCGCGCGAATCTTTCAACACCGTCCGCTGCCGCTCCTCCAAGTCAGTGTCTTATCTTCACTTTTATTTGTGGAATTTTCACTCGGCGAGCTTTTTGATGATTCTGGAAGGTGTTTGTTCTTTCGTTAAGTTGTAGTATTAAAATTGTTGAGTATGACGGCAAGATAGGTATTTCACCTATGCCGCCATCTTGATTCCCCCAAATAAGTAGATTTTAAAATGAAGACTGCCATCTAATATCACCTTTTCATTTTTATAATCTTTTTTTATTATCTTTTTTTATTTTTTTCCCTTTATTGTTCAGTTTATTAATTACATTGTTTCCCCTTTTTTATCCTTCTATATCTCCCCTCCACCTTGTACCTATCCCACCCTCCACCCTCACCTCCCCCTCCCCAATGTCCTCTCCCATTGTTGCAAGATTTTTGTCCAATCTCTTGCTGTACTTCCCACAACTCTTTTCTCCCCAAGAATTGTCAGTCATTCCCTCTCTATGTCCATGTTTCTGTTATATTCACCAGTTTATCTTGTTCATCAGCCTATCAATTCACTTGATTTTTATGTTCATATGTTGATAGATGTGTATTTGTTGTTCATAATTTATATTTTTACCTTTTCTTCTTCCTCTTCTTAAAGAATATCTTTCAGCATTTCATATAATACTGGTTTGGTGGTGATGAACTCCTTTAGCTTTTTCTTATCTGCGAAGCACTTTATCTGACCTTCAATTCTGAATGATAGCTTTGCTGGATAGAGAAATCTTGGTTGTAGATTCTTGCTATTCATTATTTTGAATATTTCTTGCCACTCGCGTCTGGCCTGCATCGTTTCTGTTGAGAAATCCGCTGACAATCATATGGGTGCTCCCCTGTAGGTGACCGTTTTTCTCTTGCTGCTTTTAATATTCTCTCTTTATCTTTTGCTCTTGGCATTTTAATTATGATATGTCTTGGTGTGGTCCTCTTTAGATTCCTGTATTTTGGGGTTCTGTGTACTTTTTGGGCTTTTAAGTCAGTTTCTTTCACCAGGTGGGGAAAGTTTTCAGTCACTATTTCTTCAAGTAGGTTTTCATTAACTTGCTCTCTCTCTTTTTCTGGGACCCCAATAATTCGGATGTTGGCATGCTTGAGGTTGTCCCAGAGGCCCCTTACACTATCTTTAATTATCTGAATTCTTTTTGTTTCTTGCTTTTCCAGCTGAGTGGATTTTGCTTCTTTGTATTTCAAATCTTTGACTTGGTTCTTGTGGCCCTCTGGACTGCTTTTAGGACTTTGTGTAATATTTTTTATTTCTTGTGTATGCTTGATTTCTAGTTGGTCCTTTTTTTTATCCGTGAGGGTCTGGTTCGTATCCTCAGAGGTCTTGTTCATTTCCTTGAGGGTCTTGTTCATTTCCTTGAGGTTCTCATTAATTTCCTTGTAATTCTCATTCATTTCCTGGTTGGTCTTATTTATTTCCTGGTAATTCTCATTAAGTTGATCGGCCTTTTGTAGGAGCCTCTTGAAAAGCCTTATAATCGTGGTTTTGAATTCTATGTCTTGTCTTTTTTCCTCCATTTCTTTCACACCTGATTTCTTTCCATATCTCTGCATGGTGGCTGCTTTATGTGGTAGATATCCTCAAAGGAACAGGGGCTCAGCCTCCCCAGTTACCCAAGGTGGGTACTCTTACTGCAATCCTTTATGGGTTGTATTCGGTATTTTTGAATTTAAACCCAGCTTGTTGTTGTTAGGCCTAGGAGGGTTTGACCTCCAGGCCAATTGGCTGTGAAGGGAGACTGTGTTCAGGTTGGATGGGCGGAGTCTCTGAGCTGCGCAGGCAGTGTCAGCGTCAGCTGCGTCCTATGCGGCGCTCGGGCGTGCGGGTCTCTGTTGGATGGGGATGGCTGCAGACACCTCCAAGAGAAAGCTGCTAGTCTCTTCCCCTTGCCAGACAACTCTGCCTTTCCCCAAATGTGCCTGCACACCAAAAGTCTAGCACAGGGCTGTAAAATAGATGGTTTCCGGAACCAGGAGACAAGTTTCCAGGGGGCAAGTCGCGGGTTTGCGCGACCCTTGCGCCCAAACTTCTTTTCCTCGCCTCCGGGTTCCTAGCAGGCTAGGAGCCTCTGCCGCGCCCCGCTTCCAGGGTGCGTCCCCCGGACCTCGGACCTCGCCTGGCACTGGGGAATCTGTGCTGTGGGACGTCTCCACGTACCCCGGATCTCAGACCTCACCTGGTGCTGGGGAATCCGTGTAGTGGGACATCTCCGCCCTCCCTGTTGGCGAAATCCAGCCGGGGTTGCTGCTCCAGCCTCAGCCCGCGCGCACGACCAGGACGGCTCCTAACCTGTTTCCATCTGAAAGGCTGCGCTCCCGCCGCTCCTGAGTCTGTGTCACACCTCTACTCCTATTAGTGGAGTTTTCATTCAGCCAGCTTTCTGGCGATTCTGGGTGCTGTCTGTTCTGCTGTTATGTTGTAGTTCTTAAATTGTTGCGCGGGGCAGAACAATAGGTGTTTACCTATGCCGCCATCTTGGTGTCCTCCCTCATTTTTATAATCTTGAATATCCTTTTTAAAAAGTGAAAGGAAGGCCGAGACTGGTTTGGCTCAGTGGATAGAGCGTCAGACTGAAGGGTCCCAGGTTCGATTTCAGTCAAGGGCATGTACCTTGGCTGCGGGCACATCCCCAGTAGGGGGCATGCAAGAGGCAGCTGATCGCTGTTTCTCTCTCATCGATGTTTCTGACTTTCCCTCTCCCTTCTGCTCTGTAAAAAATCAATAAAATATATATTTTTTAAAAAGTGAAAGGAAGAAAAAAAAGAGAAAAGTTGAAGGTCATTCATTAGCTCAGCCTCAAAGACGGTACTTTGAAAAGCCTACTATATCATTTCTCTCATTTTTCCATGGACTGGTAAAAGCTTGGTCCTTAATCATAGTCCAACATTAAAAACTATTATTTCAAGTTTATATTTAAAAGTTAGGTGCTGTCCAGGCCGGTGTGGCTATTGGTTGGGCACTGTCCCATGCACCAAAAAGTCTCTGGTTTGATTCCTAGTAAGGGGTATGCGTGAGGCAGCCTATTTATGTTTCTCTCACACATCAATGTTTATCTTCCCCTCTTTCTAAAATCAATTTAAAACATTTTTTAGAAAGAAAAAAATAAAAATTAAATGCTACATTGTCAATCAAATTTCATGTTAGATAAATATTTAAAATGAACTATTGGCTTAAAAGTAGGTTGGGAATCAAAACCTTTCAAACTCCTGGTTAAGAATTTGATGTTAAAGCAGTTGTATTTCATAGCACTGGAAGGCAATGCAGAAAAGTTCTTTGAAACCTAGGGATACAATAACCTGCTCAGAAAAGCCAGAAGGAAGCAGGGGAGACTGAAATCTGAACTGGGTTCTGGTCTGAACTTAATGACCAAAAGGAAACGCTTCATTCCCATGGCTGAGGACGGCCTCTGAAAAGAAAAAAGACAACTGAATGGGAGAGACTCAGGGTATTTTACTTTGCACTAACTGAGCAATAATTTCATTTTGATATTTTTGCCCAATGGTAAGACAGTATATTACCATCCCTTGGCTAAACAAGACAAACCTATCCTGGAAGCATCAGTCTAGCAGCTAGAAGTTCTTGTTCTGCTATATTTCCAGAGAAAGTGTCTAGCCCGACATTTCTACCTTACCATACATAGTACTGCACTTTTAATTCACTGGAACAGAGAATGCCTGATCTGTCCAGTACTTCGAGAACATTACATAAAGGAAGGAGATAAGAGGAAAAGGAAAGGAAGACAGAGGCAGACAGAATTTACATGTTTAGACCAAACTCCTACGGTCCTTACAAACAGAGAATTTCAGTTAGAAGAGAGCTGTTGAGAAAACCTGGGGATCTAAATACCTACAGCAAGTTAATGGCAGAGCTGAGATTCTCCAGGCCTTCAGTATCCCAGTCTAGTTTTTGACCTCCAGACCAATAGTTCTCATGAATTATCTGGAGCTTTTCAAAGTCGCTACCTCGGTTATATCCCAAACTAACGAAATTAGAATCTTGCAGCTGTGGCACCCAGGTATCAGTAATTTTTAGTTTCCAATGTGAAGCCATGGTTCAGAACAGTTGTCCTAGACCAGTGGTCAGCAAACTGCAGCTCACGAGCCACATGTGGCCCCTTGAATGTGGTTCTTCCACAAAATACCACAGCCTGGGCAAGTCTATTTTGAAGAAGTGGCGTTAGAAGAAGTTTAAGTTTAAAAAATTTGGCTCTCAAAAGAAATTTCAATCGTTGTACTGTTGATATTTGGCTCTGTTGACTAATGAGTTTGCCGACCACTGTTCTAGACCATGGTGCTCCTAATAATGATGAATAAAACATAGGTAAGGCGTCTATAAATAAATAGGTTTTCAGGACCATCTAGCAGAACCTCTTGGTAACTGCTACAAATTCCAGGCCATGCAAATTCTAGGCCATTCCAATTCTATTTGCTACCTATGGCCACTATTACCACCATCCCCCGGATTATATAGTATTACAGAACAGAACTATGGCAGCTTCATTTTACCCAGAGTGAAAGTTTTTCAAGGCCAAGACTTTTTCTTGCTTGGAATGTTACAAATGATGTATCTAAGTCCAGCTGTAATTTGGAGCTTAAGGGGCAGTGATCATAGAACCAAGAAATCAGCTCTGAAGCTGCTGCTTTGGCCACTGTGACACTCCAATAGCTCTGTCCTGTTTTCCAAGGAAGGGATTGGAGCAACACCAATTCCACCCCCAAACCAATCCTCCCCTGATTTCCAGTCTTCTTGCAGGTCAGCACATTACCTAAAATCTACCACATTAGGATGTTAAACTCATAAAAACTTACTACAAAAGTTTTTTAAATGTTTATTTGTATTAAGTGGGTAGAATGGTGCAAGAATGCATTTGGGTTCTTGTTTCCCTTCTGTTCACATTAGCTTGGTAAAAGAAGATTAAGTAACATTAAAGGGGTTGGAAGAAAATAATACAAATATATCCAGCTTGGTCAAATCCTCTAATTCACTAAAAGATGAACCGAAAATGTTGGTCCAATTCACATAAATTATGTGAGAGCCTAAAGAAATTACATTCCCTTTAACTATTCTAAACCTGTTAAAAAGGGAAGTGAACAATATTTATATTACAAGACAACAATCTTTTATTGAAACATTTTTGTCTAAAACTATGCATAGATTAATTTCTTGCTCATAAATTAAGGTAAGTCTAACATCACCATTCCAAACCAGTATTATTTACAAAAATGAACCTTTGCTTTATCGCCAGGTTCACAGGACTAAATTTTAAAGCAACTTCAGTCTAGCCTTTCAAATCTTCCTGCCATCAAATGCCCAGGGATCCTTTTAAGGGCAGGACAGGGGTTTTGCCAGCAACATCATCATTCACCAGGAATGCAGAATCACAACAAAAAAATGATCAAATCATTCCAAACAAATCCTATTTGCTTTCAAAAAGCATGCTTGGTCTAATTATCCCTTTCTATATAAGCAGGTGGGAAAGAAACTCCTTGGAGTATAGTAATGTCAATTAAATTAATCTCTTCAAAAAGTGAACATGATGGTTTAGTGTGTGTATGAATGAACTACTGTGGATGACACTAGCCGATAACAAAGTAAACTTTAAACCCACAACTGGCCAGCTCAAATCGATGCTTCTCATTTAATCTGGATCACATGTGCAATTTTTACCTTCTAGTTAAATACATTGCCAAAACCTTTCAAAGAAGACAGAGAACAGGCTTCTTACAAATTAAAATTAAAATGTTAAATAATAAAAATTGCCAACTTATTATACAGTTTCTCACAGATTCCAATATGCTGGGTGCTAAAAAGTAATTCTATGTCAGTTGCTAGTAAAAAGGTAAATCTTGTATACACATAAAAAGAAATTTACAAGACTGTAGTGTCCCTGTTAAAACAAGAATATCTAGAATGGAATTTTCAGTAAATACTTGGGATGAAGGGTAAATCAGAATAAAAGAGAAAGCAAAATCTACATAAATTAATTCCTAATTTGAGAAATCAATAAAATGTATACATAAATTGATAAATACTGTCTCCATAAGTCACTGATTCCAAGGACTGGTTAGTAGTTAGTTTCTAACTAAATTATTACAGGACGTTCTGATGTATGCTCTCTTCTGCGATCAGTTTGTTCTGGCAGACTCCAGCAAGCATTTGCCCTTGAAAACAGTTCCGTGGGAGAAAGCTCTGAGGCAATCACTTTCCATAAACTAGCCACATAATAAGTCCGAAGATAGCAGCAATCACTGTCAGGACAAGCACCAGGATACAGATCTTCTTGCGAGATTTTCTCTGAGAAGAGAAATATGTTAAGAAGACACTCATGAAACAAGTGAAATTTTTATTCTAAGAGTGCTTCATAAATCTGCCTCCTGGTAATTCAAAATCAACTCTCCATGAATGAATATGCAGAGACCTGCCCAAAATCTTAACAGTTAACAGAGCTAGGCATCAGTGCAAGTTTTAACTCCAGATTCCCAAATACAATTTAGCAAAATAACTGTTTATGCCAATACTGCTAGACATTATGTGCAAAAAGTAAGTTATTTGTACACACACATATATATATATTAATAAAGGTTTTATACCTATTATAAAATTTTATGTTCAATGTGAAAATATAGACAAGCAGAAAGAGAACAAAATAATCACCCATAGATAAAACTGTTGACATTTTTATTATAGTTCCTCATTTATCTATGCAAATTGTTTTCTGATATAATTGGGATCATACTATATGATGTTTGATGTTTTTCTCATGTAACATTTAGCATAAAAATTTTGTTATTATAAACTCTTCATAAACATCTCCAATTTCCACATAACATTGAGTGGACATAGATAATTTACTTAATTATTCATTTGCTGTTAGATACTAAAATCATCACTTAGTTTTTTAAAGGAAACACATTATTAAACAAATTTCTTTAAGAACATTCCTATGTAAAATACAGCTATCCTAGGCACACAGAAAATTACTGAAATGCTATTTGTTTCTAAAAAATCATGCAACAACCAATTGAGAAATGAGAAGAACCTCATTCACAATATTTGTGCACAGATAAAGACTCAGATATGTTATAAAACCAATTTCAACTACACTTTCCAGAAAGTAGAACAATTATTTATTTATTCATAAATAACCCCCAAATTATAAACCCCTATTTATTCATAGATAAACAGAAGTCAGAGTTGATTTTGTGTCCATCCTCTGTGGCAAAGTCAACAGAGAGTATCTGCAAAGTTCTTCTTTGTGCCAATTGTTATCCTAACTGAAACCCTGTATTTCAACTGTTTAAGATATAAAATTAACCTTAAGCAGATTTTAGGTATCATGTTAGTATATGGGGTTAGCTCGGTAGCTAAGAAGCTGTTCCATAAGTTTAACCAAGGTAGCTAAGAAGCTGTTCCATAAGTTTATTCAAGGTTTATTGTAGGTTTCTCTGCTAAGGAAAATACTAAAAACGGAACTGGCACTGCAATTATGACTACTTAATCTCCAACTTCAGCCTAAGAAAAAGGCTGCAGTTTATTCCAGCAATTTTCAACTGGTGTGCCGCAAGAATTTTTAAAACATTCAATACCTGACCTCTTTTCCCTTAGATTGTCAAATTAAAAAATTACAACAGCCAACACAATAGCGGTCTGCTATGAATGAATCAAAATTATACCTATTTTTTATAAAAAATAACAACACACCAAACAACCTAAATTATACCTATTTAATATTTTTGGGTTGGCTGCAGAATTTTAGAGATTAGTTTATGTGTGCTATGAGATGAAAAAGGCTGAAAATCGCTGGTGTATTCCAATGGCCTATAACGCCTGTAGCACAGAGTGACTTTCTCTGGCGCCTCCCTTACCTGATAGTAAGCAGCTCGCTGTAACTGATCAGTGGCTCTTTCCACATGCACCTCTGAGCTTTCCACATTGGCTTCTATGCTATCTGCAAAAAAGAAGGGCAGTGGAAATTTTATCAAACTCAGATGTTGCAAGAGAGCAAACTGAACAAACTTTTGATGTTATGGGGATCCTGGTTTCACCACCACCATTATACCTATCCAGCCATGAAACCAAAAATTACCAACTCTGGCCCCAGCCAGTGCGGCTCAGTTGGCTGAGCATCATCCCATGCACCACCAAAAGGTCACTGGCTTGATTCTGGTCAGGGCACATGCCCAGGTTGCAGATTGGGGTGCATATGGGAGGCAACTGGTCAATGTGTGTCTCTCACCCTTTCTCTCTCCTCCTCTCTTTTCCTCTCTCTAAAATCAGTATTTTTAAAAAATTACTAACTCCATAAGAGAATAGCCCTATTCTTTGGAAATAAATTCTTTTAAGTATTTACAGGAAAGGGTTATAAAGTATACAACTCACCCACAAATGGTTGGGAAAAAATTATGTACACCTATGGTAAGAAAAAAATTTCTAAGCTACTCAAAATTATAGCAGCCATGGAGTATGAAAAAGAGACAGAATAGTCAACCTGTTAATAGCCATGGGCCAGCTCTAACAAAAGACTGCTCACATTTATGTATATCTGTTGGAATTTAGGATTAATTTCCAGATGGCTACTTCTACATTATCTAAAAGAGAAAATAGGCAGGTGACATAGGGCTCCAGAAGGTATTAATAATACATACCAATCAGATCACCCTGGTCATGGATCATCATAGCCAAATCTTTAAATATCTGATTGACATCCAAAATGTCAGCCTAAGGAATACCAAAACAATTAACATTAAGCAACATGTTAGAGATTCATTTCCTCTCCTTACCTGAAGTAACATAACTGAAGCTATTAACATATCACATGTGTTTTTCAAAAAATATATTTTTATTGATTTCAGAGAGTAAGGGAGAGGGAGAGAGATAGAAACATCGATGATGAGATTGAATCATTGATTGGCTTCCTCCTGCACGCCTCCCTACTGGGGATTGAGCTCACAACACAGGCATGTGCCCTTGACCGGAATCGAACCAGGGACTCTTCAGTCTGCAGGCCAACACTCTATCCACTGAGCCAAACCAGTTAGGGCAAACATGGTGTTTTTAAGGCTTATAAATCATACATAAAGTTCTTAGAACTGTGCAATAAGCATTTCACAGTGTTAACTATTA
This sequence comes from Antrozous pallidus, assembly GCA_027563665.1. Lineage (NCBI taxonomy): Eukaryota > Metazoa > Chordata > Mammalia > Chiroptera > Vespertilionidae > Antrozous > Antrozous pallidus. Next base: position 195,344,758 of record CM050508.1, read on the forward strand.
TGAATTATTACTGACTAGATCCACATGTTTATCCACATTCTATAGAAGGGAAAATTGGGGCTCAGAGAGGTTTAATGGTTTATGTCAGGGTCTCACAACAAGTGGCCAAACTGAGAATTAAAAGTTCAGAATGCTGCCGAAACCGGTTTGGCTCAGTGGATAGAGCATCGGCCTGTGGACTGAGGGGTCCCAGGTTCAATTCTAGTCAAGAGCATGTACCTAGGCTGTGGACATATACGCAGGAGGGGGTGTGCAAACTGATCGATGTTTCTCTCTCATCGATGTTTCTGACTTTCTATCCCTCTCCCTTCCTCTCTGTGAAAAATCAATTAAAAAAAAAGTTCAGGGTGTTTTCATTATGTTACTGTGCCTCCTTTATACTTAAATTAATCATTCAGGCCTGGCTGGTGTGGTGCAGTGGTTGAGCATTGACCCAAACTCCAAGAGGTCACAGTTTGATTCTAAGTCAGGGCACACGCCTGGGTTGCGGGCTCCATCCCCAGTAGGGGGCATGCAGGAGGCAGCCAATAAATGTGAATGTTTCTCTCTCATTGATGTTTCTATCTCTCCCTCTCCCTTCCTCTCTGCAATCAATAAAAACTTTTTTTTAAAGAGTTTAAATTAATCATTCAGTAACTCTATGAAGTAAGTGTCTTTGAGGATAATAAGGCTCAGAGAGGTTATGTAACTTGTCTAGTAACATAGTTCCTCAGTGAGAAAACTAAGTGTTACAGATAGGATGACATCCTTAAAGCCCATGCTCTTTTTATTGCAATACATTGCCTCTCAGAATGCTACAATAAAACCGATACCTTGAAAGCAATGACTTCCTAATCATAAGAATAGTTCTTCCTATCACCCTCAATTACTTGCTAAGATTTTGCTTTTGTTGGAATAGACTACTAGTTGTTGTGGATACTAAAGGACTTAATAGCTAAGAAGGAATTGAGGGGATCAGCACACAACAAGATTTTTAAAAAAGGGCTTTTAAATAGAAAATGACTAATAAATAGTATAGAACATTGTGTAGAGGAGAAAGATTTTGCAGAAGAGGTGGGACTTGAGTTGTGCCTTAAAGCAAAAGAGAAGCTATATAAATGGAAAGGTAACTGAGTTAAAGAGCAAATAGCCCAGTTTGGCTATATCATAGACACAATATTGTTATTTATAATAAATACATATTTGGTCTTTGTCCCATTCCCATCACAGAGCTCCTAAAACCTTGGAATTTCCTAAGTGAGAAAAGATAAAGGTGTCTTATTATTCATAACAAGCCTTATTCAACCACACCAAAGTTTATGTTAGAGACCTGACTTCTGGATAATCCCTAAGGATGGAGGATGCTTTGGATCAGAGGGTTGGAACATTCAGCTGCACTCTTGAGGCGGGGAGAGATACTGGAGGCTGAATCAATCCCCAAAGGCCTATCATTTAATCAATCAAGCTCATGAAATGAAGCCTCCACAGAAATCCTAAACAACAGGTTCTGAGAGTTCTGGCTTGGTAAACACATGGTGTTCCTGGGAGAATGGCACATCTGGAGAAAGCATGGGAGCTCCACCCCTTTCCCACATACCTTGTTTGTCTTATGTATCTCTTCCATTTGGCTATTCCTGAGTTGTATTCTTCTATAATAAACCAGTAATCTAAAAAGGAACTTATTTTCCTGAGTTCTGTGAGCCACTCTAGCAAATTAATCAAAACCAAGGAAGGGGTGATGGGAACATTCAATTTAGAGCCGGTCAGTCAGAAGCACAGATAACAACCTGGACTTGACAGTGGTATCTGAAATGTGGGATTGAACTCAACCTGTGGGATCTGATTCTATCTCCCTAGATAGTGTCAGAATTGAGTTAGATTGCAGGACATCCAGCTGGTGTGGCAGAATTGCTTGATGTGGGGGAAAACCTACCCATTTGGAGGCCAGAATTGTAGTATGAGACACGTAAGAGTATGTTATTTTCTATTAGAACAGGGATTGTATCTTAGATATAGGAAATGATTGGACATGAAAATTGAGCCTGGCTAAGGAATTTGGACTTAACTCTGTTGAATGTGAAGTGCCCATTACATTCACTAAGTTACTTTGCTTTCCTCAGCTCACTATATTCTCTCCCTGCTATACAGTATTTCTTTTAAAATATATATATATATATATTTATTGATTTCAGAGAGGAAGGGAGAAGGAGAAAGAGAGAGAAACATCAGTGATGAGAGAGAATCATTGGTCAGCTGCCTCCTGCACGCCCCCTACTGGGGATCGAGCCCACAACCCATGCATGTGCCCTTGGCTGGAATTGAACCTGGGACCCTTCAGTCCACAGGCTGATGCTCTATCCACTGAGCCAAACTGGCTAGGGCTATAACAGTATTTCTAATGTTAGAGAACCAATAGCACTGGGTGAGAAAAAGAAAGATACAATGTAGCTGAAGGAAATTAAATAATCCAACTTGAGGATGAAGTATTTTATCTAAGAACAGACACTGACGGGACCCAGGGCAGTGTAGCTCAACCCTGAATGCACATTATCGTCTGGAAAATAAAAAAAATATTTATCTCTGATGCCCTGGCTGGTTGGTTCAGTTGGTTGGAGCGTTGTACTGATATGCCAAGGTTGCAGGTTCAATCCCCAGCCAGGATATATATAAGAATCAACGAATGAATGCACAAATAACTGGAACAACAAATCACTGTCTCTAAAGTCAATAAATTTAATTAAATTTAAAAACCCACCCCCAGGGCCTCTTGTGGATATTTGCCCATTTTTAACTTACAAAAAATACGTGTTATACATAGTTCAAAGAAACAAATGATGTGTGAGGGATGAGAACTGGGGATTTTTTAAAAAGTCCAAGTGGCTCTAATGTGCTGTCAGGGTTCAGAACTACTGCCACAGATGGAGGTCGGGGAGGAGCTCAAAATTGCTCCTCTCCACAATCCTCCCTTCCCCACTGCCCCCAGGGGTGGCAGTCTCTACCTGCATGTAGCAGGAAACTACACAAGTTTAAGAATATTTTACTGGTCACTGTGTAAGATTAAAGTTGAAAACACAGGTAAGAAAGACTTCAATCCTCTCTCTCAATCCCCACATCAAAAATTGTTCCAATTTCTCTGACCTACTGAAGTAATATCCACAACTTGAGATTAGACTTTGGGATGCACAAAAATGGAGCAAACCATTTGGCCTACCTTTATTCTGGGCTATTCAGACTAAGCAAGGGGGCTCCCTGTAGAGCTAGGCCTGTGGACTGAAGGGTCCTGAGTTCGATTCCGGTCAAGGACACATGACCGGGCTGCAGGCTTAATGTCCCAGAGGGGGGGTGCAAGCAGCAGCCAATCCATGATTGTCTCTCATCGTTGTCTGGCATTGAGGTTTGGGGGTGAAGTCTCAATGAACAATAAAACATTTGCCTTGCTGTTCTCCATGCATATTCCCATGGAGACCACAGAAGATATGGTGCTTGAGGGGAGGATTTGGGTATTCCTGGGCACCATGGCCACTGCCATCATAGAAGTCGTTCAGATTCACCATGATTACATTGAAACCTAATATCCACACCACACAAGACTCATTTCATGTTTTTCCATAGTCACTGAGAGAAAATACAAGTGAATTATACTGCACAGACACATTAAGTCAGACAAAAAACATGAGCTGGCTCTCACCTCCAGCTGCCGAATCGCCGTTTCCCTCTCCTTAATGAGTTCCAGGTCCTGCTCGGTGATGGCCGCCTCATCCTCCTGGCTTTGCATCTGGTTCCACTCCTCATGGCTGCAGGGAGACAAGCACTCTAGTGGGTTCCTCCTCTCACAGGGGTGCCGGAGACGCGGCAGCATCTCTACTGCCAGCAGGGCCTATCCAAGCACACGACGGCTCCCATTCCTCTGGCACCAATCAATACACAGTCCCTGAGGGCCACAATTTTCGCATCCAGAGGCAAAGTGCTTAGAACACCCAGAAAACAAAGTCCCGGCTTTCATGGGCAAGACTGAGATGAAGCAGAATTATGAGGGATGGGACACTTCCGGTTTCTCTTCATTTTTCCTCACTGATTTTCAAAGTTAAAAAGTATAAAGAATAGAATCCCATCTCAGCTGGCCAGCAGGTTGTCTGAATAATTCTTTTACCTGTCAAACGAGACGAGCTGCTCCTCTCTCTGCCTCTCTTCTGCCTAGAAAGCAGAGGGCATTACTGCTGCTGTTATCCAGAAACATGCCACAGACACACAAAACAACAGCTTTCTTCAGCTGGAGTGTAAAGAAGCAACAGCCCTTGGCTCCAACAGGATCTACACGAGGGCACAGGGCTCTGCCAATCTGTCTTGACTAGGAAACGGGGGAGAGAGAAAAACCTGCATTCCAATTTGTGCTCAGAACTGAAAGCTTACTACACAACATGAGAGAACATGGGCAGGAGAGAGGCTTAAAAATAATGAGCCCTGGCCGGTTTGCTCAATGGTTAGTGTGCTGGCCCATCATAGACTGAAGGGTCTCAGGTTTGATCCCAGTCAAGGCCATGTGCCTGGGTTGCAAGCTGGAACTCTGGCCCTGGTCAGGGTGTGTGCAAGAGGCAAGCAATCGATGTTTCTCTCTGTCTCTCCCCATCCCTTCCACTCTCCCTAAAAAGTCAATAGGAAAATATCCTCAGGTGAGGATTAACAACAAAAAAACCTAAAGTTCAAGTTTGTCCTCAGTAAATGTACTCAGTGCAAAGGCAGTTTCAGTGCTCTGCTTCTACAGATTCTCACTTTCTCTTAGATTCTGACCTTAATATTCCCATAGCTCTTAAGTACTTTTGAGAAGTTGGGTTGATAAAATCTAGTATTTGTTAATACTCTTCAAAGAGAAAGCTAGTCCAAATAACTTAGCATACTATATATAAAGGAAAAGATTCATTCTTCTTTTTTTGTTTTTAACACAAGACCAATATAACAATAAAAAATAAAATTGTACATAATCCTACCTGTCACTTTTTAAAACCTTTGTCAACATTCCTTTCTAGTCTTTGACCATATGCACACATTATTTTTTACACAGGTTTTAGCAATCTAGCATTTTGCAGCAGTTAATGTCTATATTATTTGGGGAAATAGCAAACAAAGGCTAATGGTCAGGGGAAGAAAACATAGGAAAGAACATCCTGAAATTTGCAAAGGTCTCCTTTGGGGAATAAACTTACAGAAAGTCGAGATCCAGCTCTTGCTCTGGCAATACTCTCCTTTTCCTTTTCAGACACCTTTCTCTGCACAGCCTGGAAATTGTTTAAGGCTGCAGAGAAGTCATTCATGAGGCGTTCCTTTTGAAGTCTCTGCTGGCGCTAAGAAAATTAAACAAAAACTTAAAATTTCATACTAATCTCAAACCATTTGGTTTCATGCCTATTAAAAGCAGTATATTATACCTCCTAAAGATTTCCTACTGAGAAAATTTCTATGATAGAGGATCTTCCTTAAATTAATAAATTTGCTCATTGCTAACTCAAATTCCTAGTTAACACTATAGGCCACGTCAGAACGAAAATATTCATTCTGACAACCCTGGGAACTGCGTGTCATTTGACCTTGTAAAGTGATCTCAGAAAGAATTGCATTTCAGAATTTTGGATTCCTGAAGAATCAAAAGCCACCCTAGCCGGTTGGCTCAGTGGATAGAGCATCGGCCTGTGGGCTGAGGGGTCCTAAGTTCAATTCTGGTCAAGGGCACATGCCTGGGCTGAGGGCTTAATGCCCCGTAGGGGGCATGCAAGAAGCAGCCAAACAATGATTCTCTCTCATCGTTGTTTCTATCTCTCTCTCCCTCTCCCTTCCTTTCTGATATCAACAAAAATATTTTTTTAAAAAAGAATCAAAAGCCAAATAAATGCATCTGAACTCAGAATGGACCCAAGGGTTGTTTTTATTAAAGTGTTAAAACTGGCCAAGACCGGTTTGGCTCAGTGGTAGAGCGTCGGACTGCGGACTGAAGGGTCCCGGGTTCAATTCCGGTCGAGGGCATGTACCTTGGCTGCGGGCACATCCCCAGTAGGGGGCGTGCAAGAGGCGGCTGATCGATGTTTCTCTCTCATCGATGTTTCTGACTTTCTATCCCTCTCCCTTCTGCTCTGTGAAAAATCAATAAAAAAATATATTAAAAAAAAAATTTAAAAAAAAATAAAACTGTATTCATCTATGCTGAGTTCACAGCTTCCCTGAAAACCACAGAGTCACTTTCTTTTACTATGGTGAGGTTTTAAATCTTTGGGAACCTGAAAACAAGTTTGCACAGTTATAGGCTACCTTAACTAAGCGTATTGATTCTATGTCTCAAAAAAACACATAATGAGAGCCCTGCTGTGTGCTGAGAACAGAGAAGTAAAAACTTACCCCTGACCTCAAACAATTTACCCTGTATTTATAGAGAAAGGATATACAGATACAAGTAACAAATCATTATAAATAACTATAGGAGTTTAGAGGCAGGTCTAATCAGTAAGAACTCAAGGAGTCAAAAAGGCCTCAAGAGAAGGTGGTCACTGAAGCAAGAGTGAGGCGAGAGAGAAGGGGCGAGGCAAAGAGGGCAGGAGTCCGTGTGAGCCGAGGCCCAGGGAAGAGGCCTATAAGGCGGAACCAAAGGTTTGTTCACGACAGTAGCTAAAAGATGAAATTGAAAAGGCAGGAAAGGGACTGACCACAGCAGACGGCAGGTTTTATAAGTGCCAAGCAAATAATTTTGGGACTTAACCTCTAAAGAACAAAGATTTCTGAGCAGAAAATATGATGGATACAAAATGATAACTTACAAAAATTAGTCTGTGATATATTGTACAAGATAGAACGGAAAAAAAAGAAACAAGTCCAAAAGATTACTGCAATAGTCTATCTAGATTTAAGGTTACGATAGGGTTTCTGTCAGTAATGGGAACACAAAAAAATAAATTTCAGAAACCTTATGGCTTAGTGAGTGGCTGTGGGGGAAGGGGGTAAAGTCAAGAATGACTCAAATTTCATACTGGAGAGAGTGATGGCAATACTGAAAGCAAACTCAGATGAGGAACTTTTTTCCCTTTTTCTGGGATTTTTTTTTTTTCATAAACATTGCAACAATAAGGGGAGAAACACGATGCCCCAATCTTCCCAAAAATACTCTTTTAAGTATAGCACACACACTTTCCAAGTTATCATACTCTTCACAATTATGGTCTTTGTTACATAATATTCCATACTACTGATCTAGTAATTTTATGTAAACATTCCTTCCATATTTTTCCCACTTTTTAAATATCCTATCTAATAAAAGAGTAACATGCAAATGTGACAGTATCTTGGCTCCTGATTGGCTATGCTACCAGCCAATCAGGAGCAGGGGGTGGGGCCCCGGGGGTGGAGACAAAGCAGTAGTGGCTGAGAGCACCATGGTGCCCTGGCCACCCGAGCTTGGAGGCGGCCGGGATGCGGGGCGGGGCGAGCATAGGAGCACCGTGGCACCCAGGCTGCCCGAGCTTAGAGGCGGCCGGGGGAGCAGGGCGCAGCGAGCACAGGAGCACCGCCGCCAGAGGCTTTAGGCCTTGGGCAGGTTGGGGGTGAGCCATCAGTTGGACATCCCCTAAGGGTTCCCAGTATGTGAGAGGGGGCAGGTTGGGCTGAGGGACACCCCCCCCCCCCCCGCACCGTGCATGGATTTCGTGCACTGGGCTACTCCTTCTAAATAAAGCTAAAATGAGCTCCTTGCCAAACCGGTTTGGCTCAGTGGATAGAGCGTCGGTCTGCGGACTGAAAGGTCCCAGGTTGGATTCCAGTCAAGGGCATGTACCTTGGCTGCAGGCACATCCCCAGTTGGAGGTGTGCAAGAGGCAGCTGATCGATGTTTCTCTCCCATCGATGTTTCTGACTTTCCCTCTCCCTTCCTCTCTGTGAAAAATCAATAAGAAATTAAAAAATAAAATAAAATGAGCTCCTTTATGATAGCTAGTATTTATAGAGTGCTTACTTTGTGCATGTACTGATATAAGTACTTTATATAATAATTCATTTAATCCAAACAAGATCCTACCTTAGGCCCTAACTGGTTTGGCTCAGTGGATAGTGTCGGCCTGTGGACTGAAAGGTCCCAGGTTCAATTCCAGTCAAGGGCCTGTACCTTGGTTGCGGGCACATCCCCAGTAGGGGGTGTACAGGAGGCAGCTGATTGATGTTTCTCTCTCATCAATGTTTCTAACTCTCTATCCCTCTCCCTTCTTCTCTGTAAAAAAATCAATAAAAATTTAGTACCTACCTTAGTTAGGTACTATTATAGTCCCTATTTTACTATTATAGTCCCCCTTTTACGAGGCACAGAGATTGGTTAATAATTTGTTAAGGTCACACACAGTAAGTGGCACAGGTAGAATTTAAATCCAGGAAATTTGACTCCAGAGTAAAGTTGTTTTTTTTTCCTTTTAGTACTTTTTTCCTCAGGACAAATTTGCTTGAGTGGGATATTAGGTCTAAAGGCTACATTTTCTATGATAATATGTAGTGCAAATCAGTTAGTTAAGGTGTTTAGGAGGAATGGGAGGAATTCAATATAACACAACACACTACATTTCAGATAAAGAGGAAGTTCAGAACAGGAATTGGCAATAGAGGCTTAGCGGTTAGGGCTGGAAAAGATGGGGGGGGCATGTTCACAGATGACAGGGAGCTTATAAACGTAGATAGGACTCCTGAGGGGGAAAGCAGAGTGAGAAAATTACAGGATCAATGGATGGCAGAGGATGCCCATTCTAGGAAGCAACAGACTCAGAGAAGGCTGAGATGCAAGCTGGGATTAGAGAAAATAAGCCCAAAAAGGTTCACCAGAATTGAGGGATAGAATGAAAGGAAAAAGAAAGGTTTCAGTGGAGACAGGCTGGGCAAGAGGATCATTGAATCAGAGAAGAGAAGTAAGAACCAAACAGGCCATTGGATTTAGCAACTAAATAATCACTGATGATAGTACATAAATCTGAAAAAAATACTGAAAAGCAGAGTAAACAGCTTGAGACATAGGACAGTAGCACAAGATGGGTAATGTGGCTAAGATTAATTAGATGAACAAAGACTTGAAAGAAAAAGAGTATTCAGCACAATAGGAGGAAGGAAATCAAGGAATTATATTTCACTAGAAATAGTACGTTTATAGATCTATTTCGTGTTTTATGATCCATGATAATGGAAGGGAACAATAACATGCATAATCCAAAAATAACTTCTATCTGATTTAGAATACATTAGATCCTTGTTTGTTTGTTAGCAGAGTTGACTTTGTAATTATATTTTGGTTAGGCTGTTATTTATTTCTTAAGTACTTTCAATGCTCTGTTTGCATCAGACCCTTAGACTCCTATTTTATCACTAAGATTATCTACAAGAGTGTATTCTCTAAGTGCACAGCTGGGAGGAAAAGAGGGATAATTTTGAAACAATTAAGAGATATTGGATGGAACTTTGCCCATACTGAAATATCAGCATGAGTAACAACAGCACACATATGGATAACCAAAGCAAGAGTACATGAAGATTATCTTCTATCTCAACTACTTTGTAGCAGGATGAGAAAGCATCCTCTCTTCTGTGCAAGGGGCACCAAAACTCCAAAGACCGAACGTACACTTCATTAGACAGCTTTCCAGGTACAGGCTAAACTAGTGATCTTCAAACGTGTTTTGATGGAGACACACAGTAAGACTGTGTGACATCTTGATCCAGTATCACATACATACATATATATGAAACAAGTTTCATGTAACAACAACACACTCTTTTTCTACTCTATGTCAAAATGATGGTAACAATACACTATTATTATTTTTTTTTAACACACTATTATTTTAATGTTCCAACAGCCACAACTCACTGACAACCCCTAGATAGGGAAGTTGTAAACTTTATCTTTAGGGCCATCATAGATAAGACATCATCATTTAAAAAGTTCAATAGTAGGCCGGGTAGCTTAGTTGATTAGAACATCAAGGTTGTGGGTTCAATCCCTGATCAGTGCACACACAAGAAACAATCAATGAATGCATAAATAAGTAGAAAAACAAATTGATGCCTCTCCCCCCTCCCACATACACCTTTCTCTATCTAAAATTTTTTTAAAAAGTAATATAAGTTAAGTGTTCCCATGAACGGTATAAAAGTTAAAAGCAGCCCTAGCTGGTTTGGCTCAGTGGACTGCGGACTGAAGGGTCCTGTGTTTGATTCCAATCAAGGGCACATGCCAGGCTGTGGGCTCGATTCACAGTGGAAGACATGCCGTAGGCAGCAGATCAATGATTCTCTCTCATCATTGATGTTTCTATCTCTCTCTCCCTTCCTCTCTGAAGTCATACACATATATAAAGAATTTAAAAGTGCCTAAAATTGATAAAGATCATTTTTTTAAAGTTAAAAAACAAAATGGACTCACAACAGGCTTAGGAAAGTGTTTTAGAGAGAAGAAGAGAGAGATTTTGGGGTAGGCCATGAATGACAGGTAAAGAGTTCGGCCACAATGGAGGGAGCACATCTGACTTCATGAACGTGTGAACAAAGGCAGGGAAGAACAACGAAGCAATGAATCCCCATGAAAAGTGTGTGTTTTTAAGGATTTCAATGGCACTGAATAAAATTACTGGAGAAGAGAAGTCTTTTTTTCCTGAGCATTTCCTCAACCTGAGACCTATGAAAGACTTGTGATGGGATGTGAAAGTGAAGGCAAATGTAAAAGACATGTGATTGGAACATATAGATACTAGATACAAAACAAACTAGCCTGGAAACGTAATGCTGCTAGCCCAAACCCAAAAAGAGGCAAATGCTGAGATTCTCCTTCGGTTAAACCTATTTAATTAGTAGATTAATATGTTCTTATTAATAATAACAGCAGCCACCACATACTGAGTACCTACTCCATGCCAGGCAATTTGCAAGACCTGGTGCACACATCCTTTTTCTTGTCGCAATGGCACATACTCCCATTTTACTGATAATGAAGTTGAGGTTTAGAGAAGGTCTATCTAGCACAAAAGGCCAAGTTATTTTTGTTTCACATACTGTATTTCTATGAAAACAAAGTCCTTTTTTAAATGAAAAACAAAACAAGAAAACAGAAAAGACCTACCTGTTCTGAAGTAGACAAGGGGAGGGGCAAGGACCCCAATTCCTTCAGTAATTCATTTGTTTCCTTGGCAAGCTGATTTGTAGAGTGTTGCAACTGCTGCCTGAGAGAGACAAGACAGGTTTCGGAATATCCTCGCCTCTTGAGAGCCGCATCGTCAGTACCAGCTCGTTCTCAAGAGTCTCACAATGCAGGGAACGAAAAGGTACATAAAGAAATAGGTTCCTAGATGCCTGGGTTCACAACAAAATTCCAGAACTACCACTTCCCAGTCAAACTCATTTCAAGGCTTCCTCCTATTACCGAGTAGAAAGAACATGTCTCAGTGAAATCTGATGATCAGATATTTTAACTCTTTGGGGAGAAAAGAAAACCATATCAGCAGTTGTGACAGAAATATAGAAGAGCCACTGCCCCACCGCTAAATCTAATAGTTTTAACACACTGGACTCTCCCACAAAACTCTCCCAATGAGTTGTCCAGGAGTTCCCAACACTACTGTCACAGTCCACTGCCTAGAGCAGAATCCTGGCAGTTGGATGAAATGTGCATTAAAAGCACAGCTCCTACCCTAGGGAGCAAGCTCCAAAGATCTACTCTTAAGTTCTTGCTTAAAGCTGATGCTCCTTCAGCTTTAGCCTTGACTCCCTACCAGTTCTTTATGCTTGACTTTCAGCTTCTTCTCTCTAAAACAAAAAAGCCCTATTGTGTGAAAACATACGTATATACGGAGTAGACAGGAAAGGACATTAAAGAGGTAAGGATATCCTATATAATAAAAGCCTAGGTGGCATCACATGACATCACAAGATGGCTGCCACAAGATGGCCGGCACAAATGGCCGGCAGGGGAGGGCAGTTGTAGGTGATCAGGTTGGTAGGGGAAGGCAGTTGGGGGCAATCAAGTTGGCAGGAGAGGGCAGTTTGGGGCAACCAGCCTGCAGGGGAAGGCAGTTGGATATGACCGGGCTGGCAGGGGAAGGCAGTTAGGGGCCATCAGGCCAGCAGGGGAGGGCAGTTGGGAGCAACCAGGCCTGCAGGGGAGGGCAGCTGGGTGTGACCAGGCTGGCAGGAGAAGGCAAAAGGATGCGACCAGGCCTATAAGTGAGGAGTATTGGGGGCAACCAGGCCAGCAGGGGAGGGCAGTTAGGGGAGACCAGGCCTGCAGGGGAGGGCAGCTGGGTATGACCAGGCCAGCAGGAGAAGGCAAAAAGGTGTGACCAGGCCAGCAGGTGAGGGCAGTTGGGGGCAATTGGGCTGGCAGGGAAGGGCAGTTGGTAGTGGTTGGGCCAGCAGGGGAGGGCAGTTGGGGGTGATCAGGCTGGCAGGGGAGCAGATAGGTGTCAATCAGGCCAGCAGGGGAGTGGTTAGGGAGTGATCAGGTTGGCAGGCAGAAGTGGTTAGGAGCAATCAGGCAGGCAGGCAGGCAGGCAGGCAACTAGTTAGGAGCCAGCAGTCCCGGATTGTGAGAGGGATGTTTGACTGCCAGTTTAGGCCTGATCCCATAGAGGTCCCAAGGGATGCCAGGCTGAGGGACACTCCTCCCCCATGCACGAATTTCATGCACTACACCTCTAGTCTATATATATAAAAGCCTAAGTGACTGAATGACCGAGTGACCCGTCAACTGGTCACTATTACGCACACTGACCACCAGGCAGCAGACGCTCAATGCAGGAGCTGCCCCCTGGTGGTCAGTGCACTCCCACAGCAGGAGCACTGCTCAGCTGATGGGCACCAGACACCGGGCACTGCTGGCAAGTGCAGTTGTGGTGTGAGCCTCTCCCGCCTCTGTGGCAGAATGCTATCAAGCAGTGGTGATGCAGGCACAGCGGGGCCAGGACGAGTCGGAGTAGAGCAGCGCCTGCCACTCTGCGCACTACTACATCCTCCCAGGGTCCCGGATTGCGAGAGGGCGCAGGCCAGGCTGAAAGACCCCACCAGTGCACGAATCTGTGCATTGGGCCTCTAGGATAATATATTAGGTGGAAGTGAAAAGTAGTGGAAATAGCCCGGCCTGTGTGGGTCAGTGGTTGAGCATCAACTTATGAACTAGGAGGTCATGGCACATGCCTGGGTCACAGGCTAGATCCCCAGAAGAGGATGTGCACGAGGCAGCAGACCAATGACCCTCTCTCAGTGGTGATGTTTCTCTCTCTCTCCCTCTCCCTTCCTCTCTGAAATCAATAAAACTATATTTTAAGAAAAAAGGAAAGTAGTGGTAATACAAAAAGAGCTCCTCTCAGTCATAATTTCCTCTATTTGGTCATTTTTACAAAGGTTTTAAGGGAGGAAAGAGAAACCACACTACTAATTATTAATGTTTTTTCACTGCAAAGGGACCTTCAAGATAAAAAAATTAGAGAGTCAGAAACAAGAGGGAGTCCATCAGGAGCCTGAACATCCCAGACAGGACTAACATATCCAGAGATATTTCACATCTCCCTGGGAAATGCTCAATGTAGTAAGTTATCCTCTCATTTCACAAAGTCTAGGACAGGAAATATAGAACATTACTCAGTATCTTTTAAAGATGAAGAATAGAACTTCAAAAAGCAGAAATGTACTCAAGAAGGATGTGATCAAAAGAGTCAGCCCTAGCTGGTTTGGCTCAGTGGATAGAGCACCAGCCTGCAGACTGAAGGGTCCCAGATTTGATCCCAGTCAAGGGCATGTGCTCGGGTTGTGGGCTCAATCCCCAGTAGGGGACAGCTGATCAAATGATTCTCTCATCATTGATGTTTCTTTCTCTCTCTCTCTCCCTCTCCCTTCTTCTCTGAAATCAATAAAAAAATATATATTTTTAAAAGAATCATATGTGTCTACTACCAGTCTACTATTCTCTCAGACTCCCCTGGGATCACTCTGAATACATTTTTCTAATAATGTATATAGTTGGAAAATCCAACTAGATGAGATAGATGAGCTCTGCAGATCATTAGGCCTCTGCCACCAGGGGTGCTCATTTAGGCAAAATATAGTTTAAGGGAGGCAGGGTTCCCTTCTTTATTTCCCTAAGCTGTTCTGCTAAACCGCCCAGGGAAAGAAAGAACCAGAGATCAAGGACTTTAAGAGGCAAGGAAGATCACAATCCATTAATATATTTTGTTGCCCCTCTTCTAGATCCAGCTACTAACTCCTGTCCAACTGCCTCTCATTCTGACATCACAGACCTGACACCTACGTTGCCACGCAGCACTGACTTTAAGTGTGTCCTTGAAACCCTCACAAAACCCAGCCTTGTTAGGAAGCTACTCACAGATTTTCCTGTAGCTTGGCGGAGTCCTGCTTAGTTTCTAGTTGGCTCATCAAATTCTTTATCTGAACAGCTGCAGAGAGGGAGAAGAAAGACTTGTTAAAAGAAAAACAGATTTATCATGAGCACCCTACATCTAAGATCACCAGTTTATTTCTATATCCTGAACAAATACGTGCAACTAACAGAAAGACTGCTATGATCAAAACCTTGGTATATACATATACATTCCCTTTAAAACTAAATTCCTGCCCAGCCAGCATGGCTTGGTGGTTGAGCATTGACCTATGAATCAGGAAGTCACAGTTCAATTCCTGGTCAGAGCACATTGGTCAGGGCACATGCAGGGCTGCGAACTGATCCCCAATAAGGGGTTGCATGAGACAGCCAATCAATTATTCTCTCTCACTGATGTTTCTCCCTCTCCCTTCCTCTCTGAAATAAAAACAAAACAAAACAAAACAAAAAAACTAATTCCGGGGTTCACCTTTGTCTATAGAGTAACTACATCTCTAAATGGAGGGTGTGGTTTTGTTCACCACCCCCAAAGAACTTCCGAATTTTTCCAGGTTTCCCATGGCACTGGATAAAAATGTAATAACCTTTCTTTTATTTATTTATTTCTTAAAATATATTTTTAAAATTGAGTTCAGAGGGGAAGGGAGAGGGAAAGAGAGATTGAAACATCAATGATGAGAGAGAATCATCACCAACTCCTGCATATCCCCTACTGGGGATCGAGCCTGCAACCCCAGCATGTGCCTTTGACATAAATCAAACCTGGGATCCTTCAGTCTGCAGGTTGACGCTCTATCCACTGAGCCAACTGCCCAGGGCTGTAATCACCTTTTGAAGGGCCTTAATAGCAAATATTAATTCACAATAAAAACTACATTCCACTAGTACATAATTTTTTATAGCAAACACTTTTGAAAAGACGATGTATATTTTTATTTATTTTATTTTTAAAAAATATTTTTTTATTGATTTTTTACAGAGAGGAAGGGAGAGGGATAGAAAGTCAGAAACACTGGATGAGAAACATCGATCAACTGCCTCTTGCACACCCCCTACTGGGGATTTGCCTACAACCAAGGTACATGCCCCTGACAGGAATCAAATCTGGGACCTTTCAGTCTGCAGGCTGAGGCTCTATCCACTGAGCCAAACTGGTTTCAGCGACAATGTATATTTTTAAAAAATATTTTAAAAACTGATTTCAGAGAGAGGAAGGGAGACAGATAGAAACATCAATGATGAGAGAAAAATCACCAACAGGCTGCCTCCCGCACGTCCTCTACTGGGGATTGAGCCTACAACCCATGCATGTGTCATGACCAGAAATACAACTACTGAGTCACACTCAGCGGGCAATGTACATTTATCCTACATAATACAAGGCTAATGTGGAAATCGACCCAATGGCAGAATGACTGATCGCTATGATGCACACTGAAGCCAGGCTCATGTCTGGCGAGCACAGCGGGGTGGCAGGAGCCTCTCCCACCTCCATGCTAGCACTAAGGATGTCCGACTGATGCTCTGGACATCCCCCAGCAGTCCTGGATTGTGAGAGGGATGTCCAAGGCTCCTGGACTACAAGGGGGCGCAGACTGGGCTGAGGGACCTGCCTCCCCCGAGTGCACAAATTTCGTGCACCAAGCTTCTAGTTATTAATAAAAAGTTACCACTGACTGAGCACCTCTATGTGCCAGGCACTATATTAGGAGCTTTGTATACATTATCTTATTAATTTTCACAATAAAAATCTGAAGCAGATATATCTTTATTTTGCAGGGGAGGAAATATATTTAAAGAAATATCTTATACTAGAGGCCCAATGCATGAAATTCGTGCACAAGGGGAGTATCCCTCAGCCTGACCTGCACCCTCTCCAATCTGGGACCCTTTGGGGGATGTCCAATTGCTGGTTTAGGCCTGATTCCATAGCGCAGTTGGACATCCCTCTCACAATCCAGGATTGCTGGTTCCTAACTGCTCACCTGCCTGCCTGCCTGATTGCCCCTAACTGCTTCTGCCTGCCAACCTGATTGCCCTCTAACCACTCCCCTGCTGGCCTGATGCCTAACTGCTCCCCTACCAGGCCGATCGCCCCCAACTGCCCTCCCCTGCAGGCCTGGTCCCCCCAACTGCCCTCCCCTGCAGGCCTGGTCACCCCCCACTACCCTCCCCTGTAGGCCTGGACCTCTAACTGGCCTCCCCTGCCGGCCTGATCCCCCACAACTGCCCTCCCCTTCCGGCCATCTTGTGAAGACATGAGGATAGCCGTCTTGTGATGATGTCACGCGAGGGCAAGATCAGCTGTGCAGAGACCCACCCCATGAAGCAGGACTTATTTCAGCGGGGCTTTGGTACCCACTTGGTACACCCCTTGAGTGTGTCACTTGTGGAGGTGGCTGGGTAGTGCTCCGAAGTGGTCTGAAGCTGTCCACTGGGTGTACTGGGCCTCCTGAAGGTACAGGCCAAGGTCAGTGCCACCTACTTTCTGTCTAGGGTGATCCAGGATGAGCTACAAAGTGATCTGCAGATGGCTGCTATCTGTTCTGGGCTGAGAGATGCCCAGGTGAGGTCAAGCTGTGAATCAAGGCCGGCTGCTGTCAGTGCTCAGTGTGTGGGGACACTTTTCCTGAGTTTGGGGGCACAACGAGACCATATGCTGCTCTTTTGAGAGATTTTAGGAAAGTCTAAAGCATGAGCCAAGATAAGCCATTCCTATTAAAAAGCCACTAGAAACAGCTTGGGTGGGCCCCACAAGTTGGGTTGGACAGGGTCTCTGGAATCACCAGCGTGGGGCAAACAGTGTGAACTTGATTGATGCAGACTTAGATATGGTGCCTGCCTGCCATCTCTGGGGGGCATATGGGTCTCAGGAAAGGAAAAATGGCCTCTGCCAGCACTTTTGTGTGACACAAAGCCACCCCACCCCAGCTTTTATCCTGATCACAAACAATTAAGTTCCTCCCCTCATGTCCCTGCTGCCTTTCAAGCTGCTTGCCTCCAGAGCTGGAACACAGAGGGAGTAAATCAGAGTAAGTCCACGTGTGGGCCCTTTAAGAGGAACTGCCTCGGGCTCCAGCAGCCTTCTGTCTCACTCAGCCACAATCCCTGCTGACTTTACAGCCAGAAGTCATGGGTATTTTTCTTCCTGGCACTGGAATCCTGGGATCAGGGGCTGGTGTGAAGCTGGGACCTCTCACTCTTCAGGGGGACCTCTGCAGCCAAAATATCCCTCCTGATTATTACCCACCACACATGTGTGGGACCAACCCATTCTGTGTCTCTGCCACTCCTACAGCTCCTTTAAATCCCTAGTTGTAGGACTTCCATTCAGCTAGATTTCAGATGTTCTGAATAGTGGTTATTGTGTAGCTTAGCTGTAATTTTGATGTGGCTGTGGGAGGATTGAGAGGACCACATTTACCTACACTGTCATCTTTATGGAAAGTCTCCTATCTACTGTCTTTTTGCATCTACAATAACATACCTTTGGAATGTCAAAGTAACCTTTTCCAGAGCCCTCAGGACACAGCCATCACACCAGAGCACCAGAGCATGAGGCCACAGAACCTTTCCTTGTTACCTTATTGTGTTGATATATACTATCTTTGTGTTGTAATTGATATAACTATCCTGTATTTACCAATGTAAAAGAAGTGTGTCTCTTTGTTTTACTTTTTATCCAATTCTAGAGATTTCCCTGCTTTGCTTTCTCCCGCTTCTCTAATCTACCAACAATGAACTTCACTTCACGTAACCACCCCCTCCCCAAGTCTCCTCCTTTAATTCTAATGTATAAAATAAGCTGTAAGCCCCCTGAGGCACCTGTTATTAATTAGTGACTTCTGTCAAAATATTCAGTTTAAATAAATAGGAATATGATTTACTCAAAACATAAAAATTACACATCTAGAGCCCCTAGGGGCACTCTTAAAAATAATAATGAGATGTAAAAAATAAAAAAATAAAAAAAATAAAAATCTGTAAAACTGCCATTATCTGGAGCATTTTCTCAACTCGTTGAGATTTTTACTTTCTGGGAATTGTCATCAGTTTGGCTCAAATAAACTCTCCTACAAGACTTTTTCTTAAGCTGGACTTTCTATCGTGGACAATCTCTAAGTCCAATAAGAAACAATGATGAAACAAAATCTTCTAATTGATTGTTGGGTGACTCTACTCCTAAGTGGCAATTGAACAACCTAGTCCTTGGCAATATGCACAAGTTACTTCTCCCTAGCCAAAATAATCACTGTATCCTGGATGTTTGAATCCAAAATTTCTAAAGTCAAGAACATATAGGTTTACAGCACTTTTTCCCACTTTTTAAAAATCCTAACTTGAGGATATTCTTCCATTGATTTTTAGAGAGAGTGGAAGGGATGGAGGAGAGGGGGTGAGAAATATCGATGTGAAAGAGACACATCCATTGGTTGCCTCCCTGACTCAGGCTGGGAATCCAACCCATGACCTTTCGGTCAACGGGCCAAGGCTCTAACCACTGAGAAAAAATGGCGAGGGCAGGTTTATAGCACTTTTAGTTATGATTTCAACTTATTTTAAGACCATGTTTTTCTAGCAAAAACGTAAGAACTTTGTAATGGAAATATAGGATTCAGCTGATTGTAGGAAGATGCAATCACTATAATCACTGCGTTCTGCTAAGACAGCATTATACGACCAGCTGGTGCGGCTCAGTCGGTTGAGCGTTCACCAGGAAACCGCCCAATCGATTCCCAGTCAGGGCAAATGCCCTGCTGCTGGCTTGGTTCCCAGAAGGGGAAGGAACAGCTGATCAATGTTTCTCTCTCATGGATGTTTCTATCTCTCTCTCTCTCCCTTCATCTCTTTGAAATCAATTAAATAAATAAATAAAATCAATCACAGCATTATATAAGCTATAAATTATCTTTCACATGAATTTCTTTCTTATCTAACTCAAATGGGAATCAGGATATCACTAAAGGTATCAGGTGGATAGCCATACATATGATTTATGAGACCCGACATTCAAATTTACTGAACATTTACTATGGGTTATTGGGCTATATTCTCGATATGGCATAATAAAAAGTATATTTGATCTTTGTTTCTGGTTCTTGGCACAAAGCTCTTAAAACCCTTGAGATTTCCTAAGTGATAAGGATTTCCTTTGTTATTAATAAAGAGCCCCTTTTGAGCACACCCACTTTATGCTAACTTGGGTGGGGCCTCTAAATAACCTTAGACTGGGTGGGACTGGTCACCACAGTGACCAAACGATTAGAAGGCTGGAACTTTCAGCCAGACCCATTTTGGCCTGTTTCACATAAATGAGGTTTCCAAATTGTACAGTTCTGATTGGCCTAAATCATGCAGTTATGAATGGCTGGTACAGATGCAAATGAGGATATTATTTGCATGGTTCTGACTGAACTGGGCAGGTCCCAGTCCTTTGGTAGAAAGCCTGAAACCAGGGTTGCTCTGCTGTGGTTGACTCAGACAGCATAAACAAGCGGAGGGTGGGGGAAGCATAGTGCAGAGTTCAGTCAAGACAATTTGCTCTCAATAAACTTACATTTTAAGGAAAAGAATAAATAATAGTGTATGCCAGGTTGTTATAAAGAAAAATAAATTCAGGTCAGGGCTAGAATAACGGGGTGGGGAGTGGGTACAGGTTTATATAGGGTGGTCAGAGACGACTTCTGACAAGGTGACATGGAGCAAAGACCTTAGAGGAAGTAAAAGACCCAGCCATGTAAGTATCTGGGAGAGAAGCTTTCTAGCAGAAAGACCATCAAGTACAAAGTCCCCAAGGCAAGAGCACTTGGTAGGATGGAGAGACAGAGAGGAAGCCAGTGTGACTAGAGAAAGAGAACAAAAGTGGCCAAAGAGGTAGAGGGGAGCTAGATTGTATAGGGCCTTATAAACTAGTGCAAGGACTTTGGATTTTTAAAAAATAAATTTTATTGGTTTTTACGGAGAGGAAGGGAGAGGGATAGAGACCAGTCAGAAACATTGATGAGAGAGAAACATCAGTCAGCTGCCTCCTGCACACCTCCTACTGGGGATGTGCCCACAACCAAGGTATATGACCAGCATCGAACCTGAGACTCTTCAATCTGCAGGCTGACGCTCTATCCACTGAGCCAAACCGGTTAGAGCCGTGGTTGGCAAACTGTGGCTCTCAAGCCACATGCGGCTCTTTGGCTCCTTGAGTGTTTGTTACTCTTCCACAAAATACAATGGCCTGGGGGATCTATTTTGAAAAAGTGGCGTTAGAAGAAGTTTAAGTTTAAAAATTTGGCTCTCAAAAGAAATTTCAATCATTGTACTGTTGATATTTGGCTCTGCTGACTAATGAGTTTGCCAACCACTGGGTTAGGGCAAGGACTTTGGATTTTATTTTATTTTTTAAAATATATTTTATTAATTTTTTACAGAGAGAAAGGGAAAGGGATAGAGAGTTAGAAACATCAATGAGAGAGAAACATCGATCAGATGCCTCCTGCATACTCCCCACTGGGGATGTGCCCACAACCAAGTTACATGCCCTTGACCAGAATCGAACCTGGGACCCTTGAGTCCACAGGCCGATGCTCTATCCCGTGAGCCAAACCAGTTAAGGCAGGACTTTGGATTTTAATGAAATGAGAAGTCAATGGGTTTTGAGCAGAGTGTCGTAATAACCAGAATTCAAACCCAAGACTAATTTCCTGGCTGTATTCTTTGTACCACGTTATCAAAAGGCTGTCGCTTAAAGGAAATAGAATGTAGTGACACAGGCCTCCACATCCCAGTGTTCCACTTAACCCCACCTTGCCTATCTGATGCCTTCCTAACTTAATAGCTCTCCACTCTAGATAGGCTGATGTCCTTGCTCTCTAACTTGCTCCTTTCCCAACTTCCTCCCACCTTCGAGAATACTCCTGTGTACTAACCAGAGTCCAGCAGAGTGACAGGCACTCAGTGGGATTATAAGTAATTACTGATTAACTGAGTTAGCATTCCTTTTATATCATGACACTTTCTTTAAGGCAGAAGATATGAATGAACATGAGCCAGCAATAGTGAGACCTGAACTCTAAACCAGACGTGACCATTAATTAGGTTTGTGGCAACACTCACGTCATTTCATGTGCTGGGTCTCTTTTCACCAACTGTATATGATATTCAGGCTGAACTACCATATACTGAGGACTTACTATTTGCCATTGTACTTTTTATCTGTGTGGGTGGGTTTGTTTTTCTCATTAAATCTTTACAACTCTGTGAGGATTAAATGAACTCTAAGTACTCCCACTACTGCTCAATGCTAAATACTTAATAACAAAGAAGCTCTTAAAAAAAAAAAAAGATAAAATAAACAGCTCTAGTCCCAGAATGATGCTGTGTAACCAAGGAATTATTTTGCAAGCCAGAATTTGGCTCAGAGAGGCTCCACCAGTGTACACATGGAACTGGACTGACTATATGCTGCTGAAGAGCAGGGACCACATTCTACTCATTTTTGTATTTGCATAACCACACATGCACACACACACACCTCTCTAGATGACACATAAAGGTAGATCTTACAAAAGTTCAAGGAAACAGATCTTATTTCATTGACTGTCTTTGTAAAGTAGAGCACTCTCCTTAGAAACTATAGAGATGTGTCGAAACATCAAGTTATTGATCATCTATCAAAACTTATTAACCTAGAGAGCAAATGGGAATTTTTATAGAAAAAAAATCTATTAAAAACCAATTGTTATTTCTGTATTCTCATCTGAGAACTTTTTTCATGTAGATTGTTTCTTACTTCTTTTGTTGAGCTTACTTGAATGTGTGTGTAGCGTTGGGGGAAGGCAGTGGAGTCAGGGAAATGTGGGAGAGGGAGACATTATGGGATCATTTGCTAGCTAAGCACCAGAATTAACCCAAGCCTCCATCAACTCCTTCTAAATTCCTAAACATTAAGAGATCTTCCTAGCCGGCTGGCGCGGCTCAGTGATTGACATAACGTATATGAACCAGGCGGTCACGGCTGGGCTCCCTGTCAGGACACATGCCTCCATTGTGGGCTCGATCCCCTGTGTGGGGCGTGCAAGAAACAGCTGATCAATGATTCTCTCTCATCACTGATGTTTCTCTCTCTCTCCCTCTCTGTTCCTCTATGAAATCAATACAAATATATATGTGTGTGTGTCTATATATGTATATATATAGACACACATACATATTATATATACACATACATGTTATATATACACATATATTATACATATACATATATTATATATACACATATATATTATATATATACATATGTATGTATATATATACATATATATTAAAAAATATCTTTCTAAAAGTTTTTATCAAGATAAGTATCACATGATCTTACTCATTTGTGGAATATAATGAACAATATAGACTGATAAACAAAAAAAGAACCAGAGAAGTATTGAACAGACTGTCTAACCTATGAGTGAAGGCGGGGGGTCAGAGGTAAGAGATCAACCAAAGGATGTGTATGCATGCAGATGATTATAACCAATGGATACAGGCCATATGCTGGGGGATGGGAGAAGCCGGGGAGAGATCAACGGGGGGAAAAGGAGATTTATGTAATGCTTTAAACAATAAAGAATTTAAATTTTTTAAAAGTTTTTATCAAGATTCAAGTATCAGATACCCCAAACTTCAAATTATAAGGACCGTAGTTTACTGGAACCTAAAGAAGCAGAATATTTTGCATACTGCCCTCCATAACCACCACCATCAGGGATTTATTCAAAAATAGTGTCTCAATGACCCATTTATTTTACATCTAAAAATTGGGTCCCTTAATAAACCTAAAGCAGAAAAATTAATAGAATGTTTACATATATACTTCTTTTCACTTGAGTGTATTTAAAATGTCAAAAAGTGATTCTTTTTGAAAAGACGTTTATCAAAATGAATTGAATCTAAAAGAGTTTTCTGCTCAACCTGGCTAATAAGAAAACTCTTTTCTAAGTATTCAAGTTCCATGTAAGTAATTCTGTTATTTATAATACTAGGTTTTTAAAAATATATATATGTTTTATTGATTTTTTAAATATATATATTTTATTGATTTTTCACAGAGAGGAAGGAAGAGGGATAGAAAGTCAGAAACATTGATGGGAGAGAAACATCGATCAGCTGCCTCTTGCACACCTCCAACTGGGGATGTGCCCGCAGCCAAGGTACATGCCCTTGACCAGAATCGAACCTGGGACCTTTCAGTCCACAGGCCGACGCTCTATCCACTGAGCCAAACCGGTTCGGCTATGTTTTATTGATTTTTTGTAGAGAGGAAGGGAGAGGGATAGAGAGTTAGAAACATCTATCAGCTGCCTCCTGCACACCCCCTACTGGGGATGTGCCCCCAACCAAGGTACATCCCCTTGACTAGAATCAACCTGGGACCCTTCAGTCCACAGGCCAATGTTCTATCCACTGAGCCAAACCAGTTGGGGCTATAAAAGTAGGTTTTAACCAGCTGGTGTGGCTCAGTGATTGAGTATAGACCTATGAACCAGGAGGTCACAGTTCGATTTCTGGTCAGGGCAGTGGTCGGCAAACTACAGGCCACAGTTTGCCGATCTGTTGACTAATGAGTTTGCTGACCACTGGGTTAGGGCATATCCCTGACCTGCGGGCTCTAGCTCCAGCGTGGGATGTGCAGGAGGCAACCGATCAATGACTCTCTCTCTCATCACTGATGTTTCTATCTCTCTCTCCCTTCCTTTTATTGAAATAAATTTTTAAAAAAATATTTTTAAAACTAGGTTTTAATTTCTCCTATCACTGACTTGTTTTCTTTTTTAAAGGATGTCCTAGCTAAAACTTTTAAGACTATAGAGCAAATCAATTTATTTGACATTACAGCTAACACACTAGGAACTACTCTAAATTGAACACTCTTTATGTGCTTTTAGCTGATATCAGCTTTAAGCAGAATCTGAATCTCCATCCAAATCAAAATCTAGTCATATCGAAAGCATCATCATTGGGGGGGGGGTCCTCTTCATTTGGCAGATTCTAATGCTCTAACTTATACTTCAAACAAACAAGCAAATATAAATTCAACCAAAAAAAAACATAACTTATAACAAATGAAAAAATGCTAGCCTATGAGGTGCTCATGAAAATGATCTCATTTTGTGTCTTATTTTAAAAATTAAGTTTACGTTGTTTTTATATAGCTTCAGTGAAAACTGCCTGACTTTTAAAAATTAACTGTAGGCCCTGGCCAAGTAGCGCAGTTGATTAGACAGCACTGGCCCCACACCAAGGCTGCAGGAAGAAACCAATGAATGCATAAATAAGTGGAACAACAAAGCGATAGTTCTCTCTCTCTCTTTCCCTTCATCTTCATCTCTCTCTCTCTCTCTCTCTCTCGCGCGCGCGCGCGCACTCTCAAATCTATAATTTTTTTTTAAAAAATGAACCACTGTATCACAATAGTAAAGCTGAAAATGAGTAGTAAATATCAAAGGTATAATCTTCCATTTACCATACCAGTGACAGAATATGTAATGGTTAAGAGCAAAGACTGAATTACGACTGCCTATGTGTTATTCCTGGTTCCACCACTTTATAGCTTCGTGTTCCTAGGCAAAAAATTCCACTCCTCTGTGCCTCAGTTTCCTCACCTTAAAAATGAGAATAACAAGAGAACTTACATGTGGTTTGTTGTGAGAATGAAATGAGATGATATGAAGCTAAATTTAGAACAGTGTCTGGCATATAAGAACTCAATTAAAGATGGCTATTATTATCAAACTCAAGAATAAGAAAAATGTAGTTGGCAATGATAAAATCAGTTAGGTACATATTGAAGGCCAACTATATATCCATTGCTGTGCCAGGCACTGTAGCTAACTAAAGAGAAACGTACAATGTATGGTCTCTCTGTTCCCATAAAACTAACAGTGATCTCTCTAGTTGGAATGACAAGGTCAAAAAGCATTAATTAACTAAAGAATTCAGAATATAAGTGTGAAACTGTGAAAACAAATTGCCTGCAAATTCAAAGAAAAATAAAAGATAGCTAACATTTCCTAAACACAATGTTGCAGGTACTGTTTTAAACACATTTAATCCTCATAGCCTTATGAAGTAGATATGAACTCCACTAGTCGATGAAAAAATTAAGAAAAAGGGAGGTAAAGTAATAATTACATAGCTTGTAAGAAGCAGATCCAGGATTCAAATACAGGCGGCCTGACTCCTGAGCCTGCCCATCTAACTAATCAACTATAGTCGGGCAGGGACCTAAACCCGGAGTAAATGCTGCCATTCACTGAATGGCTGCTATGTGCCAGACATCATACTAAGTACCTTCAAACATTCCATTTTAACAATACTATTCATGGTTAAAATAGGATAACAGACAAAAAGGAGAAATAACCTGTTCAAGGTTAAGAGGACATAGAGGAGCTGGGACTCGGTCACAGACGTACTGATCCTAAAGCTCATGCTTTCTGATTTCACTGTCAAAGGCAAAGGAAGGCTTAGTTAACAAGTGGCAGGAGTTAAGTACAACTAACTATGCAATTTATATAATTTGAATGGCTAGTAAGGTAGGAAAAGATATTAAAGAAAGAAGAACAGCCGAAACCGGTTTGGCTCAGTGGATAGAGCATCAGCCTGCGGGCTGAAAGGTCTCAGGTTCGATTCCGGTCAAGGGCATGTACCTTGGCTGCAGGCAAATCCCCAGTAAGGGGGTGTGCAGGAGGCAGCTGATCGATGTTCTCTCTCATCGATGTTTCTGACTCTCTATCCCTATCCCTTCCTCTCTGTAAAAAAAAAATCAATAAAATATATTTAAAAATAAATAAATAAAAAGGAGCAAAATGAACAAAAGCCAGTGTTAAGGTATGTTAAGAAGGAAAGCCTGCCTACAGCAAAAGGTATAGAGAAGTACACAATATGGCCAATTTGGGTTAAGATGACAGAGAGGGTAAAAGCAAGGAGGAATTTTAAGATCTGATGCAGCAAAAACTAAGAGCCACTTTTGCTCTTGAGAAGGTGAGTAGCATAATAAAACAGGATTTTAGACTGCAGATAGCATTATCAGGATGAGCTAGAATGGGAACAGAGACACTGAGAGAATGTTGCTGGAATACAGATGCTGAGGTCATGAAAATTTGAGAGGGTGGCAATAAAATAAAAAGCAAAGGGCACTTATGAAAATAAGTTTGAAAGAAAAACCTACAGAGTTCCAGGATAATCAGTTTTAAAAGTTCAATTGTTTTTTATTTTTTAGTAGACAAAATAATATCAATAAATTAGCAATATTAAAGAATAGAAATGCTGTTTTTAACTTCTTCATAGATAACTTAGAGGCTATTATTATTTTTCCTGTATTTGCCTCAGCAATACCTGCTCAGACCCTTCATTCCACAACAGGCAGAATCAAGTATTTTTCTTCTGTACCCCACACATACTAACAACAACCCTCTGTACCGAGCAGTCAATCCTAGCTGTACCTGTAACAACCCACACAGTGGCCTCACAGTGGCCTGCTGTATTTCAGGGTATAATATTAAGTAATATAATGCATGTAAAGAATGTTTCATACTGCTTGGCACACAATATATACCTAAATGTTAGTTAGTAATGTTATTAAATGGTAGACTCCAATGTCCCTTGAGCGCAATTCCCAATCAACAATTAAACCTTATCAATTCCACCACCAAAGAAACCTCTCCTATCCTTTCCCTCCTTTTTATTGTCATAGCCCCCAACTGGTGTCTCTGATCCCAGTGTCTCCCTTCCAATTCAACTGACACATTCCTAAAGAATTAGATCCAACTCCCCCTAATTCAGCCCTTAAAGCCCTTCAAGTTTGGACCCCAACTTACCTTTCCAACCCTATGTTCCACAACTTTCTGAAGTCCATCACTCCAGCCAAATTAAATCACTTTGCTTTTCTATGTACAACTCATGCTTTCCCACCACCATCACTTATTCATTTTATTCTTTCCTGGAATGCACCCCCTCTTTACTGTCAAAAGTTCAAATCCTTTCCATCACTTTTCCAGGCCTAGCCCAAATGCCATAATGCCTTCCCAGACCAGTGGTCGGCAAACTGCGGCTCAGGAGCCATATGCGCCTCTTTGGCCCCTTGAGTGTGGCTCTTCCACAAAATACCACGGCCTGGGGTGAGTCTATTTTGAAGAAGTAGCGTTAGAAGAAGTTTAAGTTTAAAAAATTTGGCTCTCGAAAGAAATTTCAATCGTTGTACTGTTGATATTTGGCTCTGTTGACTAATGAGTTTGCCGACCACTGTCTAGACCATACCCAACTGAAAATGATCCCTCTCCCCTGAATACCTACATAATGTTATTTATACCTCTTCTATAATAGTGATCCCTTTCAACTTTATATTTCAGTTATGTACTCCATAGAAACCCTTTTGAAAGAATCCATGCCAGTTCGTATAGTATTTAACACATAGCCTGATACTCAACTATAGAATGATTTCACAGACATTAAAATGAGATTTCAACCTTGAACCAGAATTTTCTGATCTAACCTGTATTACAGCTCCCTCACAAAGAGAAATTGCAACACAAAATATTATATTTCCTAGCCAGTGGTCATATTAAATTTTTTTTAATGCCTGGATTAAACAGGCCATTTACTCTTCTTTCCATTTTCAAATCACCCAGTCTCAATCCCTTCCCATCAGAAACTTCCCACTTCTCAAATTGTACATTGTGTATTTATTTAAATTTAACAGCAACGTGATAGACTGTTCTTTAATACAGAAAATAATTGTAATTCAGGATCAACTAGTTCTGCCAACTACAGTACAGACAAGCTCACAAGAACACAGCAAACAAGGATGATCACCATTTAAAGTTGCTGCTGCTGACCTCCTGTTTATAAAGCTGTGAGCTGATTTCTAGGCACAAGAAATAGCCAATATTTGACTCATTCAGATTAGTCTCCCTCAGTCACTACTTGTGGGGGCGGCGTTTTAAGACAGACAATGACATTCTGAAATCCACCACTGGCTCTACCATGTCTTACTTAGGTGATTGTGGCCACATCCCTGAGCTTCTCTGTGTATCAGATTTGTAAACAAATGCCTCATAAGTTTGAAATACAAATATATATGCAAATCTTCTGCTACAAAAGGCAGAATGTCAACTGAAATGTTTTCGGTGAATTCTCTTCGTTAAAACAGAAGTCATCTTACTCAAGTACAAGTCACTGTACCTGATTTCCAAATTCATTAAAGGAATAGCTGTTTTAAGTCGCCCAAACACATGCACTCTCCACTTCCCTTAAATGAAAGCTGCTGATTTCCAAGGAGCCGGAGCTGAGCAGAATGTAAACTTAACATCTAAATCAGTAAACAACCACCGATACAAACTGGTCACAGAGGAAAGAGGTGGGGGCGCGGGGGCGGGGTGGAGGGAAGCGGATGACGGGAAATTCTCGGCTGACTACGGTGCCAAGTCAACTCGCTCAGGGATCTCCCGGTGACAACACACACCCTCCCACCCTGGGGCTGTCATGACTGCTGTTTGGCCCCAACACCAGGAGGGGTAACTCTTAAGAGACTCGAGCTTCCTTTCAGCAGGAGCTTGGGACCCTTGGGGAGTCCGGGCTCCCCGGGCCTGACAAGACTGGGGGATGACAGCTCGCCATCGCCAAAGTGGAAAGCCCGACACGGTTTCAGGTGTGGCCTTGACCGCAGCCCCAGCCCCAGCCCGGCTCCGCGTCCCAGCAGCCTCACCCAGGCCTGTTCCTCGGATGGCCTCCACCCCCCAGCTCGTCCCCCTGCTCACTGGCTTGGCTGATCCGCTGAATATTGCCGCTGCATGTCTGGATGATGCTGCTGAAGTCCCGAAGCGGGGGCCCCGAGGGCCCCGGGTTCCGGTACATGTCTAAGGGGCCGTAGGACATGACGAGGAGCTGAGACCGACTCGCCCTGCACGGCGGTCCCACCGGAAGCAGCCACCAAACCGGACCGCAGGCTGACTGAGAAACCGGGAAGAGAAAGGGCGGGGAAGGGGCTGAGGCTGCGTGCGCACTTACCCCACCCCCACGCAGTGCGCATGCGTCTGCCCCGCCCTGCCCCACAATGCGCGTGCGCAGCTGGGGCTCATGCCCTGAGAGGCGGAGAGCGGCGGGGCCGGAATGCCTGGCGGGGCGATGACGTCACGTCGTTGGAGCTGGGATTGGAGGAGCTGGGCGTGGCGGTGCTGTTTCTCAGCAAAGCACGGTGACAGAAGGCAAGAAATTTCGATTAGCATAAAATTGTACCAGATGATCTCAGCTCTAACATCCTTTTCTGTTCTATTCTGAGAATTCAGGCCCAAATATGGGAGTATTAGACGACTTTGAAACTCGGATCCTTAACCAAACTCCTGAAATTCCTCATTCTACTTCCATCCTCTATGTCTTTGTTAGAGGATCTGGGGGTTTTTTTGGAGCACTTTTATGGTTTAAAAATCACTTTCATTTCTCGTTCCACCCCTCTTCTAATCAAAACTATAAAATTATAAGATTTATCAAGCACAAACTATGTGTGAATCATCACTGCAACTCAGTTGTTCATAAGCTCTTTCACAGCAAGGGACCGTGTTCTAATTTTACATATATATATAATTGATTTTTCACAGAGAGGAGGGGAGAAGAATAGAGAGTTAGAAACATTGATGAGAGAGAAACATCGATCAGCTGCCTTCACACCTCCACTGGGGATGTGTCTGCAACCAAGGTACATGCCCTTGACCAGAATCGAACCTGGGACCCTTGAGTCCTCAGGCCGACGCTCTATCCACTGAACCAAACTGGTTAGGGCTCTAACTACATTTTTATCTTTACAATTAATTTTTTCTCTTTTGCAGTTTTTTTTAATTTCTTTATTGATTAAGGTATTACATATGTGTCATCATCCCCCATGACCCCTTCCAAACCCCCCCCCACTCATGCCCTCACCCCTCCTGATGTCTGTGTCCAATGATTAGGCTTATATGCATGTATACAAGTCCTTTGGTTGATCTCTTTCCCTTACCCCCACCCTTCCCTACCTTCCCTCTGAGGTTTGACAGACAATGCTTCTCTGTCTCTGGATCTGTTTTTTTTTTTTTTTCCCATCAGTTTATGTTGTTCATTATATTCCATAAATGAGTGAGATAATGTGATACTTATCTTTCTTTGACTGACTTATTTCACTTAGCATAATGTTCTCCAGTCCATCCATGCTCTAGTTTAAAGCAGCCACCTTTTCCTCCTTTTTCTTCTTCTTCCTCTTCTTAAAGAATACCTTTCAGCATTTCTTATAATACTGGTTTGGTGTTGATGGACTCCTTAAGCTTCTTCGTATCTGTGAAGTTCTTTATCTTACCTTCTATTCTGAATGATAGCTTTGCTGGGTAGAGTAATCTTGGTTGTAGGTTCTTGCTATTCATCACTTTGAAAATTTCTTGCCACTCCAGTCTGGCCTGCATAGTTTCTATTGAGAAATCAGCTGACAATCATATGGGTGCTCCCTTGTAGGTAATTAAGTGTTTTCCTCTTGCTGCTTTTAATATTCTCTCTTTGTCTTTTGCTCTTGGCATTTTAATTATGATGTGTCTTGGTGTGATCCTCTTTGGCTTCCTTTTGTTTGGGGTTCTGTGCACTTCCTGGACTTGTAAGTCTATTTCTTTCACCAAGTGGGAGAAGTTTTCAGTCATTATTTCTTTCTTTTTTTTGTGTGTGTGAACAAAAGGAAGTTATTCTTTATTCCAGAAATAGACCTTAGCAGGTCACTGGCTTGGTGCTAATTAAGGAGAAGCAGGGCAGGGTGTGGTCATGCACTGCTTGTTAAAGCACCTACCCCCCTCACCACCCCTCTCCCCGCCTCCACGGAACTGCTTAGAAACTCCAATCCAACAACCTCTAAAGCATATTCAGAGTGGAACTTTGTGCATCTGTGTGACCAAAAGATGCTGCTCCACAGCACAGCATCCCAGGCATCTCAATTATATGATTTTACTGGAAAAGCAATGACACTTTGAGCACCAAAGCAAGAATCCTGTTTCAATCGGCTTAGACCAGTCCCAGAAAGAACATTTAGTGCAGGCCCGGCGGGCTGTCCATGGCGTTCAGGCTGAATGTACTGGGGTCCCACAGTGTTTGTGCCACAAGTCGATGGCCTTGCTCACAATTGCATCTGAGCTGTCCTGAGGAATATTTTCCAGAAACTTTGTTATCTCCTCTGAATTGTTCAGTGCCATTACTTTTAGTTTAAAAGTTAATAAAATTTCTACTGCTACAAAAACAAGGATCTTACAGGATCCACTTACAACTTTATCCCAAACCCTCTGTAAACTGGATTCGGGCAAGCACCAGAGATCATAAGGCAGTCTGGACACTGCAGAACACATCTTCAGGTGACTCAGCAGCCTGCTGTCCTCCAGATTCAAGTACTGTTCAAAAGTTTTTGGCAGCTGGGGTAGGGAGTCCCGGTACTTGCTGTTCAACTGGTTCACAAAGCATCGGGTGATCCACTAACAGTCGACACTATCTTCCACCATCTCTTCCATGGCCTTAGCAATGGCAAGAAACACTTCATCTTCCGGCTTCAGTGGGAAAGAGGGACTTCGAGGCAACTTTCCAGATTCCAACTGATACATGCGGAGATAGACTTCAATCTGAGGTGTGGCATCATTGATAAAGCGAACGACTTTCAGGGCATGAAGGACATCAGAGTACTGCCCCTTACGATACATCATCACCTGGGCATGGGACTCATGGTGTGGAGGCAGGATACCTAGAAGCACCTTCCATACCAATGCACGGTACATGGACGGGAGAGGAAACCTATGACTAAAAGTACAAAGTTTCTCAATATCCAAATGGTCATCTTTTAGGAGAATTTCTAATGATTTCTTTTCTTCAACTCCACGAAAAGCCACTTTCTCATAATATACTGAACGGAAGTTTCTCTGAGAATCGTCAGCCATGTTTCATTTGTGCAGCTGACGGGAAAGTGAACACCTGGCCTAAGCCCCTGTCCCATCTCTCTGGCACTTCACCTCCAGCAGTGGAACCCAGGTTGAGGCCAAGTGGTCCGGGGAGGCCGTGGAAACCAGGCCAGGGGCGCTGGCGGGCAGGCGGGCGGGCAGGCAAGCCACGCAGGGGGCCGGCCGGGGGACCGGCGGCACTAGCGGGCCCGCAGGGCACAGGGAAACGGCGGGGCATCTGCGTCCGGCGCAGGCCGAGCAGGACACAGCCCCCGCCCGCCGCGGCCGCTGCCGCCAGTGCCCTGGGCGGACCTCAGTCATTATTTCTTCAAATAGGTTTTAAATATTTTGCTCTCTCTCTTTTTCTGGCACCTCCATAATTCTGATGTTGGTACGCTTGAAGTTGTCCCAGAGCCTTCTTACACTATCCTCAAATTTTTGGATTATTTTTGCTCTTTGCCTTTTGCTTTTCCAGTTGAGTGTTTTCGGTCTCTTGGTATTTCAAATCTTTGACTTGATTCTTGCATTTCTCTAGTCTGCTGTTGGGTCTCTGTATAATATTTTTAATTTCAGTCAGTGTATGTTTAATTTCTAGTTGGTCCTTTTTCATATCCTCAAGGGTCTTGCTAAATTTATCAGCCTTTTCTAGGAACCTCTTGATACTTATATACTTATACTTATAACCGTGGTTTTGATCTCTATATCCAGTCATTTGTTCTCCTCTATTTCTTTTGTTTGTGATCTATTTGTTTGTCTCCACATTTTCGCTGCTTCCCTGAGTTGGTAGAGTAGCTTTGTGTGCTAGGTGTCTTGGCCTCCCCTGTTACCTGAGGTGGACACTCTTGGTGCACCCCATTGTGGGCTGTGTGCACAGCCTTGTTGCAGTTAAATCTTGATTGTTGTTACTATTACTGGGAGGAATTGACCTCCAGGCCAATTGGCTATGAGGATCAGCTATGTCTATGCTGGGAAACAGCCTTTACAATTAATTTTTTAAATGTTGAAGTAAAGTAACTGAACAGAGTAAGCTTTGTTATTTTCCCTTTTACAATTGAGAAAATTAAGACCACAGAGGTTAATTTGACTGCAAAACCCAAACACTAAGCTAATTCCATTGTCATCTCACTACTTTCCTAAAACACATTCTCATATTCCCAAATTCATTATTCACCCAAATCTCTTCCAAATAGCCTCTTCATCTGTATCCCAAACCAGGATTTCTTGGAGAACTAGACCCTCAAATTTTTAAATAATTTCTTTAAGTAATTTGTAGGGTATGACCTCTTCCCATAGAAGATGGCATTTTGTGCCTTAGGTGGTTTGGCTCAGTGGATGGAGCCTCGGCTTATGGACTGAAGGGTCTCAGGTTTGATTTCCACCAAGGGCTCATGCCTGGGTTGTGGGCTCGATCCCCAGTGCAGGCCATGTGAGAGACAGTCAATGAATGATTCTCATCATTGATGTTTCTATCTCTCTCTTCCTCTCCCTTCTCCTCTGAATTACCACTATACAGGGTAATTTAGAGTTGTTTAGAGTTGTTTGTATGGAAAATAATACAATAATTAATAAATAATAAAACAAAAGAAAATAAGATGGCATTTTGTGAGCTTGTGGTAAGGGGAAAGACATGGATAGGATTTTGACTACGGAGCTCCAGACAGGGAGCAGTGAAGGGAAACTGGTAGTGTTTGTTTCCTGTGTTCACCCACCCCACCCAGCCTGCTTTGCAACCTCTGGGGAATGGTGAAGAGAGGAAGCTGCTTGCTAGAGGGTACTCCAAATGGGTGAATGCATTCAGCCTTAGAGCTTTTGTGAGCTAGTCTATCTCTATTTTTTAAAAATATATTTTTATTGATTTCAGAGAGGAAGGGAGAGAGTGAGAGAGAGAGAAATATCCATTATGAGAATCATTGACTGGCTGCCTCCTGCATGCTCCCTACTGGAGCTTGAGCTCACAACCCCGAGCATATGCCCTTGACCAGAATCAAACCCGGAACCCTTCAGTCCACAGGCCAATGCTCTATCCATTAAGCCAAACTGGCTAGGGTTATCTGTATTTTTGTTGGAACACTCATAACAGCATTTCTTTCTCTGTAGAAAGAGACAAATAACATTTGGGGCTCTCACTCTGGATTTCCTAGAGTCCATGGTTTTATGTTATCTTATAGTAAATTGTGTTTTTTTAAAACTGTAAAAGTCTTTCGAATGTTTTCATTTACATTTTACTCTGTAAAGTGAAGTAATAAAGGTATCTTTCTCTTAGCTATGGAAGACACTTGTTGTTATTATTGTTTCTCCATCTAAATGTAAAAGTGGGCCCTAGCTGGTTTGGCTCAGTGGATAGAACATCAGCCTGCAGACTGAAGGGTCTCGGGTTCGATTCCGGTCAAGGGCACATGCCTCAGTTGCAGGCTCAATCCCTGGCCCAGGCCCCAGTCAGAGTGCTCGTAGTGCACGTGGGAGGCAATCAGTCGGCGTGTCTGTCTCTCTCACAGACATGCCAATGTTTCTCTCGTCTCTCTCCCTCCCTCCCACTCTCTCTCAAATCAATGGAAAAATATCCCCAGGTGAGGATTAACAAAAAATAAAATAAAATGAAAAGTGGTTATTTCCTTGGCTGAGTAGCTCAGTTGGTTAGAGGATCATCTCCATACATTGAGGGCACATACAAGAAGCAACCAATGAATGCATAAGTAAGTGGAACAACAAATCGGTATTTCCCTCCCTCCCTCCCTCCCTCCCTCCCTCCCTCCCTCCCTCCCTCCCTCTCTTTCTCTTGAAAAAATAAAAGAAAGGATAGCGCAGGACACAGATGGACAGCCACTTTTTATTTGATTTGATTTTTAGAATGGAAGACAAAGTTGCTTCTTGTGTGTGCCCTAACCATCTGCAACCTCTTTTCCTCAGTGTGGTGCTCTAACCAGCAGAGCTCCCTGGCCAGAGCCTTGTGTATTCTTTCATAGCAATACATTTTTACCTTGCAAATACTAGATGTCAAATTTATACATGAATAATAAAAAACAGTCACAGTTTCTTAAATGCTTACTCAGGCGATGTGAACAAATTTTAGAAGCATTTATCAGTAATTCCCAAGATAAAGACCACGTGTGGTCTGATGAAGTTATGTTTATTAACTTAATGCTGTAAGGGGGACTGCACACCAGAGGTATCTTGGAGCATCACCCCAAGCACAGGAAGAGATAGTTATTCTAGGATTTGGGAGGGGGAATGGAGTGTAGGTAAAATTTAAAGGAATTGTTTTGATATAGCCTCAAAGCACACCAGGCTATTTGTAAAGATATTTTCATCAGGCCTGAGCTGATAAGAGGACTGTTTCCTTGCAAACTACAAGGTGAAGATAAATGTGCAATGTTGTATCTGGAAACCCCTTATCTGAAGCTTTGCACCTGGGTTGGAAGTTGAGGCTGCTTCTCTGTGTTAAAATAACTCAGATCCTCCAGGCATGAATGTTCCATTCTGCCTGATATGTCAATTTGCAAGTTTTCTTTAACTCTGTGATTTTAAAGAATAAGTTTCGTAGCATTCTGTCCTTTTGTGACTTGATACAAACAGTTTTCCTGGTTGGCACCCATCAAGATGAGATTAGCTCCTTGGTTACAGATAAGGAAACTGGTTGTCTCTAGAGGTTCTAGGTACTTGCCCAATGTCATACAGCTATTATGTTGTAAGAGCTGATTCATACATATTCTATGGCTCCGCAGTTCTACTAACTATAAAGTCAACAGATATGCACAAATATGTGTTTCAAAACCAAGTATAGGAATGTTCAAAATAGCATTTTTTAGGATTAAGCAGTACTTTTCTGTATTAACTGCTGTTATAATTGATATACAATAGAATGCACAGATATTAAGTGTTCAGAGAATTTTGACACTTGTATGTACCCATTTTACCCCCACCCAAACCAAGGTATAGAAAATTTTCATCATCACCCCAGAAAGTTTCTTTGAGCTATGCTCCTTTCTAATCAATTCCACTTATCCCCAGAAATCACTTTTTTATTTTTATCTTACACATTAGTTTTGCCTGTTCTTGGACTTCATAGTAATGCAATCATATTTCATGTACTCTTCAGAGTTTGGCTTGTTTCAATTTACATATTTTTGAGATTTATCTCTGATGTTGCATATATCAGTGGTTTGGATATCCTTCCTATATAATAAAAGGGTAATATGCAACTAGAACAGCAGAACAACTGAACAACCAATCAAAGCGTATGTAATATGCTAATGATATGCTAAGGTTGCTCAACTGCCCGCTATGGTGTGCACTGACCACCAGGGGGCAATTGTTCTGACCTGTAGGTTAAGCTTGCTGCTGGGGTCCAGCCGATTGGGGCTGAGCAAGATGGGCCAGACATGCCCTGGAGCCCTCCCACGGTCCAACTTCAGCCAATTGTGCACCAATGGGGTCCCTCAGATTGGCCTGCATCCTCTTGCAACCTGGGGCCCCTCAGGGGACATAGGAGAGCCGGTTTCAGCCCGATCCTGCAGACCACTCCCCTTGGGAGAGCGCCAGATGCAGGGCTCATGGCTGCTGAGCGCTGCTGCAGTAGCAGCACAAACCTCTCCCAATGGGGGCTGATTGGGCACGAGCCTGCGGCAGGCACAGTGGGGCCGGGATGAGCAGAAGTGGCAGGTAGTAGCTGCAGGCAGTGTTGGACTTCAGTTTTGCCTGATCCCTGCAGGCCACCTAGAGGGACCCCACCCATGCACGAATTTGTGCACTGGGCCTCTACTATATACACGTGTGTGTGTGTGTGTGTGAGTGTGTGCGCGCGCGCACGTGTGCGTGTGTGTGTATAAATGTAATCCTCACTCCAGGATATGTGTATGTGTGTATTTATTTTATTATTTATTATTTTTTGAAATATATTTTATTGATTTTTTGACAGAGAGGAAGGGAGATAGTTAGAAACATCGATGAGATAGAAACATCAATCAGCTGCCTCCTGCACACCCCCTACTGGGGATGTGCTCGTAACCAAGGTAAGTGTCCTTTGACCGGAATCGAACCTGGGACCTTTCAGTCCACAGGCCAACGCTCTATCCACTGAGACAAACCAGTTTCGGCTGTGTGAATTTATTTTAGAGAGAGAAGAAGAAAAAGAGAGACACAGTGATTGGTTACCTCTTGTTACGTGTGCCCCAACTGGGGATCAAATGGCAACCTGGGTATGTGCCCTGACCCGGAATGGAACATGAGACAGTACTCAAACCACCTGAACCACACTGGTCAGGGGTTTGGTCCTTTTTATTGCTAAATAAATGTATAAAGCAGAATAAATGTATAAATTAATGTATAAAGGTGCTCATAAACATGGCCTACAGTCTTAGT
This sequence comes from Antrozous pallidus, assembly GCA_027563665.1. Classification (NCBI taxonomy): domain Eukaryota; kingdom Metazoa; phylum Chordata; class Mammalia; order Chiroptera; family Vespertilionidae; genus Antrozous; species Antrozous pallidus. The sequence continues at coordinate 195,382,453 of CM050508.1, forward strand.
CTGTTTGGGCTGCTATAACAAAAATCACAGACTGGGTGGCTTATAAACAACAGAAATTTCTTCCAGTTCTGGAGGCTGGAAAGTCTAGTATCAAGATGCTAGCATGGTTGCCTTATAATAAGGGCCCTCTCTCCCTCTTTCTCCTTCACAGCCAGCTCCTTCTGGCTGTGGCCTCACGAAATAGAGGTTCAAAGGAATCTCTCTCTGGAGCCTCCTTCAGAAAGGCACTAGTTCCATTCATGAAAGCAGAGCCTGAGTACCCCCCACAGGGCCTCACCTCCTAATACTATCATGTTTGGGGTTAGGGTTTCGACATATTAATTTGGGGGAGAGTACATTCAGACCATAGCACCTACAAAATAAAACTATCTTAAACTTATTTAGAGAAAATAAATTATCATGGAGTCTATAAAATAGAATGTAACAGGTTGTAGCAGTGATAATACCTGAAAGGTACCTGTTATTAAACTAACACCAAGGTTTCAAACGAACACATTCTTCTCCTTAAGATGGTATCTCAAAAACCTTTCACTCATGCCTTAAGATTCCTTCCATATTATATTTTGAATAATAATGATGAAATATAAAACCAAGGAACAATGGTGTTGTTCAATATCCCACTTAAATGGAAGCCACATGAGGTCAGTAACTGTGGATGTTCTTCACTGCTGTATCCTTGCTGCCTAGCACAGTGCTTGTAACAAAGCAAGCACTTAAAACTGGAAAAATAAGAGAATGAGCTGTTGTCTGTTGGACATGAAACTCTTTTAATATATTTTATTGATTTTTTACAGAGAGGAAGTCGAGAGGGACAGGAAGTCAGAAACTTCGATGAGAAACATCAATCAGCTGCCTCCTGTACACCCCCCATTGGGGATGTGCCTACAGCCAAGGCACATGCCCTTGACCGGAATCAAACCCAGGACCCCTCAGTCCGCAGTCCGACGCTCTATCCAGAGCCAAACCGGTATCGGAATGGACATGAAACTCTTGATTAGCGTAGCTAGTTTTAAAATATTTTTATTTTTTAGAGAGAGGAAAAGGGAAAGTGAGAGAGAAACATCGATGAGAAGCTGCCCCCTGCATACCCACCACGAGGGACGACGCTGCAGCCCAAACCTGTGCCCTGACCAGGAATTGAGCCAACAACCCCAGTATATGGGATGATGCTCAACCAACGGAGCCACACTGGACAGGGCAGACTTTACATTTTTTAGGTTGACAAGCACGACAAACTGTTTTTTTTTTACATATGGGTGGGTGTGTGTGTGTGTGTGTGTGTTAATCCTCACCCGAGGACATCTTTCCATTGATTTTTTAGAGAAAGAAACATCTACGTGGAAGAAGCACATCCACTGGTTACCTCCTGCACAAGCCCTGACCAGGGCCCAGGCTAGGGGGAGCCTGCATCTAAGGTATGTGCCCTCGAGTGGAATTGAACCCGGGACCATTTGGTCTGCAGGCGGACGCTACAGTCAAACTAGCAAGGGCTATGTATAATTTTTTATTGGTTTTTAGAGAGAAGGGAGAGGAATAGATAGAAACATCAATGAGAGAGGAACATCATAGAGATGGGCTGCCTACTGGGGATCAAGCCCACAACCAGGGCATGTGCTCTGACTGGTGATTGAAAGGGAATCAATGGTGACCATTTGTTTCCCAGGTCCTCAACCACTGGCCACACCCACTGGCCAAAACTGACTGTTTTCTAAGTTGAAGGGGATAATAGAATTTACTGGTGAACCAGCAAGAAATAAATGAGAGAAAAACCACACCGATGATTATATTTGACTCAATATGAATTTTTATTAACACACATTTGTCAAAGTCTGTACAAACCAAAACATTCCTGTTTTAAAATGTCCATTATCACAAACATACAAATAAACAAAAGGTGTTACCAAAAGTTAGCTACTCAATTTCATGGTAAAACAGTGTCATGATTTTTAAAAACCAAAATTGCAAGACTGAGGTTTCTTCCTTCCCTTTTTAGAACTTGTAGAAAGTTAGAAAATGCGTGAATTTGCTTTATATTAAGTGCCAAGATCTTAAAAAAAGTTTAGTATAAAATATGCTTTTATATTGTCACTTCATGAAACAGTTTAATTTCTCAAGTCTTTAAAATTAAACAAAAACCATGACTGTTAACTTTTGTTTTACAATCTTTTCCCCACAATCAACATATATGCATTTGAAAAATATTATCTGACAGTTTGTCTTTACCTAAAAGTTTCTCATTCAAAAAGTTATAAAACTATTTAGCACTGCCTTTTCCCTTGCTTGGAAGGAAAAATTACATCCCTTACTAGAATGATACAGAAACAGCATGGTCCATTGTTTCTCTTATCGGAAGGAAGCGTCCTGTTTCCACCTCTGTCCCACTGTACCCATGCATCCGCTTGTGACAATGCTATCACTCTGATAGGTGTTTGCTTCTAGGAAACGCCTAGCAAGTTAAACTTCCTGTTACAATATTGGTAGCCTGAGGTACAAATGTCATCTCCCCTCATGATTACCTCTAACTCAAGTACCCCCCTGCATTAATGATTCCAAGATAGGTTTTACTGTAACATGGCACTCTACATGCCTCTAATTTCTTTCACAAACATCATACAGAGATGTTATTTCCCCTTTTACAATTGAGAAAATTAAGGCTAGCAATGCAAACATATTCCCTCTCCTCAAAAAGTAAAACCATGTGCCTGCTTATTGGGTCAAGAAGAGAGAATAGGACATGAACAACTCTGGCTTAGACCAAGCTGCTTCTTAGAACAGCACCTGTTTCCCATGCATTTCTGTTAAAAGCAGGGAGTATACAGGCTGGAGAAGGGGAGGAGGGGAGAAGTTACAGTGATATCAAGTTCATACTTGAGCAGCTTGTACTGACCCCCAAAAAGCTCTGTAATTTATTATCCCATTTTGAATCTGCTCAAGTAAAAAAAATGTTCTCTGACAATGGCCAAGTCTGACAACTGATATAAGCAAGTAAGGGTTTTTGGTTTCTTGTTAAAAGAAGTGGCTGTGTGAGAATTTAAAATCAGTCACATAAAAACAACCAGGAAAGGGGTAGGGAAGGGAAGTGTCCAGTACAACCTGGACAACCTTTCTTTCTGCCCTTACTTATAAAGACAGACCATTCAAATCTCTGCTGTCTCCCTAAGTATCTTCTTACATGCTCTTCCAAGAAATCCTCCAAAAGGCACTTAACTCCATACTTATGCACTGAATTGTTTCACCTTAACAATCAGTTTTTAAGACTCCACGGTAACAAGAAAGAAAAGATTTGATTCTTTTACTAAAAGCTAGAGTAGGACTTTAAAAAGAAAAAAAAAAAAAGAGGCATCACTTTTACAAGAACAACAAGCTAGGCTACCATTATTCCTTTACCAAGAAAATTTTTTTTCTTTTAATAAATAAAATTCTGGCTATACATAGTACAAAGTTCATACATAATATACCTGGAAATAAACCCAAGAGTATACCCTGAAGCAAAAGGTTTATTGGAGAGAGAAAGCTTCGTCCATTATACCAAGTCTCAAAGTGGCAGTTTTCAAAGTTCAGAGGGTGGCAGTGATATGAAATTAATGCCAGATTATTTGCTCATGGGTATGGCAGGATACAACGATGGACAAAAAAAAAAAAAAAAAATCTGCACATAACACAGCAGTAATCACCACAAAAAAGAAGAGGAGGAGGAAGAAGAAGAAGAAGAAAGTAGTAGAGAGAGACAGAGCTAGTAAGTAGCACTGTGAGAGGTGGGGGAAAGGGAGGAGAGAGGATTGGGAGTGTGAGAGTGAGAGAAAAAGAACTTGAAACTCCAAACATTCAAGCATGCGGTCATAACAGTGAAAACCAGGTGTTTCCATTCAGCTCACTGCAATCACATAAAGGCTAACTGTAATAAAATAGAGATTTCTTAAGAAAACGTGGAGTTCCCAAGATGCCAGCCCTAACCCAGGAACCCATCTGCTGTTGCTGGGGAACCTCCGTGTGGTCTCTCATGGAGAGGTTATAGCTCCCGACTTCTCCAACTTCTTGCTCTTGGACAAGGCAGCTGCTTGCTTCAGAAGCTCTCTGTTTTTGGCCTTAAAAAAAAAAAAAGTGCAAGAAGGACGTTTTAACAGGATCAGATACATTTTCCATGCAGATGCAGGCAATGCAGATGGTCAGAAAGAGATGAACATATTTTAGAGAAAATAACAGCAAGCTCTACAGCTAGGTTTGGGGGAAAGAAGGTATTTGCTGGAGGTTAATCAATATACTCCAATCTTCTGGGATCCACCATTACAAAAGGATGTTTTATGCAACACAAACAAGCCATGGAGTGCCCTAATGTGCTGGATAAACAGAATTTATAATTCAGAAATCTACCTGGAATTACATCTGCTTTATCCCAAATTCAAAGAAAATACTAATTCCTCCATTTTTGAGGGGAAAAGATCAGAACACATCTAAGAATGAAACAATAGAAGACATGTATAAAATGGATTAGACTTGTCAATACTTGGAGAAAAAATAAATCTAAGAGATGATCACTTAAAATGTAATCCATCAAACACAGTTACCACATAAAATGAGCAGTCATCACCTGCAATTGTTCTGTGACTTCTTTGTGGGTTTTCTCCATTTGGTTCATTTTGGCTCTCATCTGAGATTCCTGGTATTGAAAATCGGCCTTCAACTCTGTGATCTAAGGAAAAAGGCAAAGTAACCAGAATAAATTTCTGTGCAATAAAAAATGTTTCATTACCAGAGAACTAAATAGTACCCCAAATTAATAAAGCCCAGGGCTTTCCTAAATCAAAGCCAGAGAATTCCATATCCTATTTTTTCTAAAGATTTCCTGAAAATGACACAAAAGCCTGTAGTAGCATTTCTGATACTTAACCACTAGCAAGTTTGAAAAATTTCATGTATACCTCTAAAAAAATTAGTGATTATAATACACTTTGACTGACATTTTTTCTTAAAATATGTTTTCATTGATTTTGGGGTGGGGGGGATGGATAGAAACTTCAATGAGAAAGACACTGACTGGCTGCCTCCTGCGTCACCACGACTGGGGACCAAGTCCGCACCCCGGGCATGTGCCCTGACGGGGAGTGGAACTGGGAACTCCGGGTTCGTGGGGCCACGCTCAACCACCGAACCACTCTGGCCAGGCTGACTGATGATTTGAGAACACCCCCGAGAATAATTAGCTGCTTCTAGGTACTGATTTTTTTACCCTGTACCAATAAAACTGATTAATTACTTCATTTAATACTATGGTAACCCTGTGGGGAGTAATATTCTTCTTCCCATTTTATAGATGGGAAAACCAAGACTTAGAAAGGGCTAGGTAACATAGCCAAGATCATATAAGCTAGCAAGTAACAGCTAAAATTCAAACGTCAGGCCTTCTTCTGTTGACTATGCCACTCAAGGAGCACAGAGAAAAGCTACTTAAATCAGAGAAATCAGGTGTAAAATGAGTTTTGAGGTACAAGCAGCAACTGAAACATGAGGAAAGGAGAAAAGGCACCTAAGCAAAGGATACAGCAAGGGGATAGAGTGTGAGATAACTGAGAGCTTGTCCTAACGACTGATGTGCATGGGGAATGACAGGAGATGAGGCTAGAGATAGGGAGGCAGGACATGAAAGAGCCTGCATTCCAAGCCAAGGAGTGTGACCTTGATCCTGAAAGTTTTAGGGAACAATCTACTATTTGTTTTTTGCTCCTTTTAAACCCTAACTTTGCAAAATAGTAGAAACAAGTGTTTTTTTTTATCTCTATTTTGCAAAAATCCTCTTATGTGCCATTCTGATCTAGTCCACGAATAAAATATACTTGAGTCTACTTTCACCTGACAGTTAATGCAATAAAGTGGGAGAATACTGGTCTCTTCCCATGAATCTCCCTTCATCTTACTGGAGGAAGAAAGCACAGCACAGTAGAAAGAATGGTACAGTGGGAATGACTTGAGTTCATTCCTTTGCTCTGCCATTTACTTAGTTATGTGAATTGGACACATCATTTACTTGCTTTGGATTCATTTTCTCATCTGTAAAATGAAGTACAAATTAAGAAAGACTGCATGTGAAGGTTTTAATGTTATAAATGTCTTTGTTAGCCCCTGGAATGAGTAGCAGCATTCCAAACCAGGCACCAGACAACATACAGGCTCAGGGAAAAAACAGCGAGTGGAAGGAATTGGAACCCTAAGAGAAAATATATTGGAGGCACTCTTCATCTATAAAATGATAATGATCATTAACGGGCCTGGCCGGGTAGCTCAGTTGGCTAGAGTGTTGGCACAATTAGCCAACGCTGCAGGTACAATCCCCCGTCAGGGTATATACAAGAATCAACCATTAAATGCACAAATAAGTGGGAGAACAAATCAATAAATGAAAATTTCAAAAGTCATTTAAGTCAAATAAGATGATAATAATTCCTACCTTAAAGGGTTGTTATGAAGATACATTAGTTAATATATATATAAAGTACTTAGAATAGAGTCAGGCCCATAGTAAGCACCCAACAGAAGTTAGCTATATTATTTTCATTAATATATTAAGGCAAAAATTAGATACTCTCAAAGAATGTGCAAATAAATACTAGACATGAATCAGAACAAGGATGGAAAAAGTCCCCTTAAAGAGGAAGGATAACTCATAGAACAGAATAAGACTTTACTGCAGATATTAACGTTTTGTTTTTTTCAAATATGGAACGCTTCATGAATTTGCGTGTCATCCTTGCGCAGAGCCATGCGAATCTTCTCTGTAAAGTTCCAGTTTTAGTATATGTGCTGCCGAAGCAAGCACAGTGTGTTTAAAAAGTGGGTCACGCAGGAAGAGAGTTGTCAGCAATGGAAGCGAAGTGACACAAGAGTCATAAAGGAAGGCCTACCTGAACACTGTCCAGGGAGAAGGGAGACCTCGCCCACATATTTTGAGTATTACTGTCCCACGGACATGCCATCCCAATAACAGAGATGGAGGCATCAGGTTCTCTTAGCCTGAGAGCATTAAAAATTCCAATTACATAACTACCTCCTCCTATCCCAATTCCATGCTCATTTAGCACTTTCTGATTACAACCTTCCAAGGAAGCTCATACTGAGAAAAATAATATTCAGTTACATGCTGTATTGTAAATTAAGAGGGAGCACTGTGGTTTTATACGTTTTCTCTGTAAGCCTGGTTAACACAAGTTCTTCCTGACAAATGGAAGCTCCCTCCAAATGCTGAGAAAATCAACTTTCTAAACCCACTTGAATGAGGTGGATCCATTACAGCGATACCATGCCATGAGTTACCTTGGCAGACAACAAACCTCTCCCCAGGATATCCCAACCTTGCCACTGGATCTCTCTCAAAGCATCAATGTTAAGTACCCAACTGATAACAGTCACACAGTCAGCATCGTGCCCTGTTCCACACAGCTTACCCTGTCATCGTTCTGGCCTGAGAGGCACTAATTAAACCATACCTTCTTCTCTTTCTCTAAAATCATTTGATCTTTTTGATGCAGCATCTTCTTCAGTGTGGCCACTTCTTCCTTCAGTTGGGCAATGATGACAAAGTGGTCAGTGCCTGGTGAGTCCAGAGCCAGGTCTGGGGAAAAGCTGAGTAGAAAAATGGATAGGAAAAAAATCATAACTTGAATGGATAAACTTTTTTCTTCCCCCTGCCCCTCTTAATTTTTATGAGTTTGAGTCAAACTGAAAATACACCTGGAAACAAGGTCCCAACAGACTTGAGATAAATACTCGGCAAATTTTTTTTCCACCTGAGGACACATTGTAGGCCACTGACTGCAAGCTCAAGGGAGGGGCCACTATTTGAATTCCCAGCATTAAGCACAATGTTCCACACACGCCAGACTCAACAGCATTTGCTCGACTGCGCAGGCAAGGTGATCATCAGACAGCCACGCCACAGCCTGCAGCATTCCTGCAGCATTCCCTCACATTCAGGACTAAAACAAATGCCATTTCACAAGAGCCAACCTATTCTGTTTCAGGTTCACTGAAGATCCCCAATTATTTATGGGTAATTTCATCATTTTTTATGATTAGATAATTTCCCTCGAATCTGGACCAATGATCAAGAAGTATAAGCACATGCATTATTCTTGAATGCTTCCCACAGAGCTCCTTTTTTTATTCTGTTTTCTGCCCTTAAGCACTGTGATGTGGTACAGCTGCTAAGAAGCTGCTGCATTCCATCCCAGGAATAAACAGTCAGTCCTTTCAAAAATGATAAAAGAAGATGAATTTAATAGGAAGGAAGCCAATTTTCCCTACACTAGAACTGGTCTGTTGACTGACACAATATCAAGAATTCTGTGACTTTTGTTGTTGCTGTCCCACTTATTCATGCATTTATTGGTTGATTCCTGCATGTGCTCCAACCAGGGATTGAACCCGTAATCTCAGGATATTGGGATGATGTCTCAAGCAACCATGCCACTTGGCCACGGCATGAATTCTGGACATATTTTTAGGAAAGGAACAAAGAAGTGGCAAACTCCCGCGTCAATCTTAACCTGGGTTTCCAACAGATTCCTCTCACTAACACTACTTGAGAAGTTTAAAATCAATGATGCTAGGTGTTAAAAAGACACCTTGCAGAGGTAATAAGAGTAAACTTCACAGACACTTTGTACGCCATTAAATAAGCAAAAGTCAGCCTTGGTAATCCTATATGCTGGTTTGTTCCCAAATCCACCACTGGCTGGCTGGGAGAACTAAGACTGGGAAAACTTTTCAGAATGGAAATAATTTCAAGGATTCAGGGAACAGTGTATCAGCTGGTAACACTTCAGGGTGGTGGCCCATGGAGAAACAAAAAATGGTTGGGTCTCATACTCTGTTGGGAAGCAATCCACTGCACCAATACAGATGGGACACTCTACATATTAGGACAGTGCAGCCTGTAAAAGAAAGCATCGCTGAGGAGGAATGAGAGACATAAAAATATACATTTAGACAGGCTTAAAATGAAACAAAAATATTTAAATGCATCTCCTTCTCTCATGATCTAGCATCTGCATTGCACTGTCCTTCTGCAGGCTAAGGAAGCCTGGATCACCCCTTAGACTGAACAACACTACCTAAACTCTAACTTGTCTCTGCCCTGCCTCTCAAGACTGCCTCCTATCCTGCCTGCAGGCGGCTACAGGCCCAGATCGTAATGAAGGCATCCAGCTGTTGACTTCTTAGAATTAGTGTGATGTGTTGTTTGTGGGTTGCAGAATATGACTGCTATTAAATCCAGTTATATGTTCCTGCCTATTGTTTAATAACAAGGTTAAATTTATAAATAAATCTCAGTGCTGGTTACTTATAAGATATCAAGTGGCTGGTATAGTGACCCTAAGAGGTTCACTTAAAACCATACATTAGCCCCAAGCACACCCTAAAATATAGTCCTGTTTCAGGAACTGTGTATGCATTTCAAATGGAAGCATGCACACACACTCCAATTGGCTCACCTGTCTCCATTGGTTGTGATTGACTCAAACTTGGACTTTTTCTTTGGGATTTCATTTTGAATTGAAGACGTAGAAAGTGTTTTCTGGCTTTTAATGGCAAAAACAGAGAGATACACATTAGAAATAAAAAAGTAATAAAATATCACAATGAAAGTGACAAATGGGACCAATAATAATACAGCTCTTCTTTGAAAGAGCTATTTATTCTTGATTATCAAAATTCACCAAGGTGTTTATTTCATAGGTCCTGGATGTATAGGTGGATAGTTTCCATAGGGCCCCCCCCCCAAGTTCTTAGTCTCAATTAAATATAAAATTAATGCCTGCCTATATAAAAACTCAGTAAGAAGTATAAATCTATATTAAGTTTAAAAAGTACTTTTACATTCAATGTTTCATATGCTGTGAGGTATATGCAAGATATTACTTCTACTTTGCAGAAACTGAGGCTCATCAATGTTAATGAGTTACCTAAAAATATACACTGAGTAGCCAGATTATTATGATCTCTGAATGCACAATAATCTGGCACTTTTTCTATTAACCTATTAACCATTTGTATGTTTTCTTTGGAAAAATATCTATCTGGGCCCTTTATCCATTTTTAAATTGTATTCTTTTTTTTTCTTGGCTATTGAGTTGTATGTTTATATATCAAATATGTTCAGTTCATCCTTCTTGAATGCTTCTAGAGTTCTGTTCTCAGCTTCCAACATGGGTTATATCAATAACTATTTATCATGATGTTGGAAACAGTGTTCCTCAGATCACCTACATAAGAATCATCTGGGATATTTATAAAACAATGCAGATTCCTGGATTCTACTCTAGATCCTACTAAATTAAGCCCTGGGGTGGGACCAGAGGAATCTGCATTTTAAATAACCTCTATTCTCACTGACAAGTGTAACTAATGGCCCATATCCAAACTTTCTTCTGAGTTATAGGCTAAATTCCCACTAAGTAATTCTTTTTGATGCTTCAACAAACTCACCTTTTCAAAACTTCTCTTCTCCCCTCTTGTACTATACTCTCTGTAAGTTAAGAATCTAAGAAACCTGAGAATTATCCTTTACTCACCCACTTCCTGCCCATTTATATGTTCATCAAATTATCTCATTCTCCCTCTAAAGCAGGGGTGAGGAACCTTTCTTCTGCCAAAGGCGATTTGGATATTTATAACATCATTTGCGGGTCATATAGAATTATCAACTTAAAACTTAGGCCGCTGTATTTGGTCAAACATTTAACTAACTCCTCCCTCGTGCCTTGGCAGGACCCGACCCAATGATGGGATTGGACATTTCCCAGCCCTGCTCTAAAGTATCTTCCTGAATCTGCCTCAGTGAAGTTTGTGCTCTGTTTTTTAAAAAATACATGTTCTTATTGATTTTAGAGAGAGAGGAAGGAAGGAGGGAGAGGGAAAAGGAGAGGAAGAAGGAGAGAGAGAGAAACAAAACAAGAGAAACATCTATTGGGGCTGCAGGAGAACCCGCAAACTTGGTGCACGGGATGCTCAGCCAACTGAGCCAGTGACCAGGGCCTCAGGGAGGTTCTCTCACCTGGACTTTACAAAAACAAATAAACAACAACAAAAAACTTAACTAGCCCCAGTCTTTTTTTCCTTTAATGTATTCTCCATAATAATCAGGGTTAATTTTTTACTAACCCCATGATTAAGTTCATGTTCCTTACGAGATCTGCAGAATCCCTTTTCCTCCCATTTCTCAGCTCCTAACCATAAGCTCCAATAACATAAATGGATTTTCAATTCACCAGAGTTCCACGTGGTTTCACATCCTCTATGTCTTTGTGCAAATGCTATTCCCTCAGCCTACAATGCCCCTGCCCATTCCTTATCTGATGATTCTAACATCCCAAGATAAAGCTCCAACACCAGCTCTTCTCCCAGCTTTCCCTGCCTGACTTCCTAAGGCAGTTATTTACCAATGCCTCTAATGCCTATATCTCGAGGTTTCCACTGTGGAATTAATGTTTCCATGCTTCCACAGAACCATACTATATGATTTGATTACAGGTCTGTCTTCCCTACCAGAATACACACTTTTGGTGAGCAGCATGATTCCTTTATTCATCTCTGCATTCCTAGCAGAGTCCCTGGCCCATGAGAGTACTTAATGTTTGCTATATGAATAAATAAAATCACACTAGTAAACAGGAGAAACTAAAATGTGTCAAATGCTTCCTATATGCCAGTTATAAAACGAATCACTATGCATGAACTATATAATTTATCTTCATAACAACTCTTTGAGGTAATGCTATAATTTCTCTCATTTTACAGATGAAAAACTTGTCCAAGTTCTCATGTAGAGAACCTGGAAAAGCCATGAATCAATCCAGAGCCAGAACTCTTCACAACACTACCAGGAAAAACCTAGAACATCTATCAACCTCCTGGCCAAACAGATGCATCCTTCAGAAAGTGGCATGACCAATCTTCCAGGGAAACAGTCCACTCTAAGGGTAAGGTGAATATTACATGTGAAAGTGGAGTAAGTTCACAAACGCTTCAGACACAATACAAACCAAGTCAGAAAATTCTGACAACTCATAAAGTCTCTGTGGCTCTTGGAAAACATATAAATTATAAAATATAACAAAGGAGATTCCTCCATAGGCTAGTAATTAGAGAGAAAAAAAGAAAAATGTATACATAATGGTATCTTCTACGGCTAATTGTGTGAGCATTACATCTGAACTATCAGCACCTCTAGCCTATCTTGTGCATAAGGGGGTTACCTGTTATAATGGCCGCCACTACTCAATCGACTGTACTGCTCCTTCTCCTGGTGGCTGGCCCGGGAAGAGCTGCTTAGGTGCTTCCTCTGCTCTTTGGTCTTCTGAAGGACCCGTTTGTATGAAAGTGTGCACAGCCAGCACAGCAATTTCCCATCTACCTGAAAGACAAGGAGACAATACTAAAGAAGATGAAAAAAAGCACATGGATACTAGAGAACATGCATACAGGGAGCCAGAACCTCTGAGCTAAGTCCAGCTCTGCCATTTGTGAGCTGTGTGAACTTAGGCAAGTCACTTGAGCCCTCTGGGGCTCAATTTCTTCATTTGTAAAATGTGGGGTTAATAGGACCTACTTTAGAGGGCTATTGGATTAGTGACATAATGTGCATAAAGCATGGTGCCAGGTGCATAAAAAAATTGCTTAATATGAGTTGCCAAAACAGTTTGGATCAGTGGATAGAGTGTCAGCCTGTGGACTGAAAGGTCCCAGGTTCGATTCCAGTCAGGGGCATATACCTTGGTTGCAGGGTGTGGAGGAAGCAGCTGATGGATGTTTCTCTCTCATTGATGTTTCTGACTTTCTATTCCTCTCCCTTCCTCTCTGTGAAAAATCAATAAAATATACTTAAAAAAATAAATAAATAAATATGAGTTGCTAATTTTATGTATCTTTTTATTGGGTTTTCTTCAAGTTAACAGAGACCAGAGGAAAGTTCCAAGAATTTAAAAAGATACAAATATTTCCATGGTACTAGTTAGGAAAATTCAGCAGAAAGAAGACAGGAGATAAAACAAAATTTATGTTTCAGTTTTAATACCTTATACCAATAAAGAGTAGATTCGAGGGCCCCAGTCCCTGGTTGTAGTCCCTTTGAGCAGAAACTGCTCTGCACCAGGGAGAAGGGCACAGGGGCTAGGAAAGCAGAAGGGCTGCCAAAATCCTCTGAACCTGGGGTGTCTCTGTGCAGCATTAACTGAAAAATCAGTTTTGGGAATTCTAATGTAATATAGTTAATAATAATACAACTACCAACTGAGTTATATTATGTGCAAAGCTCAAAATTAAGTATTATATACCTATCTCAATAAAATCCCCCTATGTTCCTGTCAGCTGGCTATTATTATTATTCCCACTGGAATGATGATTAAATTGATGCATATCAAGACTAACTTGCCTAGACCATTCAGCTAGCCCAGGTCTGAGGGACTGCAAAGCTTGTACTCTAACTATTATTATATGATTATTAACTCAGCTTCTGCAGTACCTTGATTCAGGGAAGAGGTGCCCTGGTTGGTAGACAGTATTCTGGTCACTGGAAAGTTATATTCTCCTACAGTAAATTTGGTTAGCAGCAGTCAGCTCTTGACAGCCTAAGCATCTTAGAGAAGCACCTTTGAACACTGAAAAATAGTTTTTGTACTGAATTTTTTAAAAAATATACATTTTTATACATTTCTTTATTGATTTCAGAGAGGAAGGAAAAGAGAGAATCACTGATTGGCTGCTTCCTGCACCCTCTCCACTAGGGAGCGAGCCCACAACCTGGGAATGTGCCCTTGACCAGAATCAAACCTGGGACCTTTTAATCCACAGGTTGATGCTCTATCCACTGAGCCAAACTGGCTCAGGCTGTACTGAATTTTTTTATTCAAAAAGTATTTATTGAAGAAATTAGATTGGTGGTTGCCAGAGGTAAGGTTGGGAGGAGGTGTAATGGGTAGTCAAAAGGTACTAACTTTCAGTTATAAAATAAGTCCTGGGAATGTATTATATAGCATGGTGACTATAGTTAATAATACTGTATTATATATTTGAAAATTGCTAAGAAAGTAGATCTTAAAAGTTCTCATCACAAGAAAAAAATTCTGTAACTATCAACAGTGATTGTTAACTAGACTTATTGTGATTATTTCACAATATACACAAATTTCAAATCATTGTTATACACCTATGACTAATACAATTTTGTATGTCAATTACACTTCATTAAACAATCAGTTCAGTCATTTTTCTAGTAGAAAATGAGAACCATAATTTTTCTCAATAAATAACAGTAACCTAGAAGATACATATTAATATTTTGGCCTGGCTACATAAGACAACTAAAAGGATGAGGAGATAGTTTTCAATAATGTAAAACCTTATCAATCGAAAATCTATCTATTCCATCTATACATATACATACACACACAGAGAAAGAGAGAGAGAGCGCACATACTATGTGCCAGAATGCAGAAAATATAGTAGAGAACAAGACAGATAAAGACCTCGGCTCAGTGGATAGAGCATCAGCCTGCGGACTAAAAGGTACCAGGTTCAATTTCGGTGAAGGGCATGCGCTCGGGTTGCGGGCTTGATCCCCCCAGAAGGGGTGAGCAGGAGGCAGCCAATCGGTGATTCTCATCAAATGATGTTTCTCTCTCCCTTCCTCTCTAAAATCAATAAAAAAAAAAAATTTGAAAAAGAAGACCTCACATTCTATGCCCAGCCTCCTCACTGAAATCAATAAAAATATCTATTTTTTAAAAAGACTTCACATTCTAGTGAGTGTGGACAAACATTTAACCATATGATGTAATTTATCATAATGTTACATGCTATGAAGACAATAAAGCAGGGTAATAAGATAAAGAATGACAGAGGGACTTAGTAAGTCTCTGAAGGAAGAAGTGGCAGCAGAGCCAAGATGTGACACAGAAACCAGTTAAGAGAAGGGTGTACTAGGCAAAGGTGAAAATGAGACTGCCATGTCTGAAGGACTAAAGGGTGGCCAATATGGCTGGGACAAGGTAAGAAGTGGGGAGTGTGATGGCAGATGAGGAGACTGAGAGTCAGATATGGGTCTTGTAAACCATGGAAGGAGTTTGGGCTTTATTTTAAGTGCAACTGGAACTCACTGGGGGCTTTAAACAGAAAACAAACAAGCTATGCCATTTTGATTCCACCAAAGTATCATCATTTCACATATAGCTTCCCTTTATGTCATATTCTTAGGATTCTTAACTTCAACGGACAGAAACATTTAAAGAGTCAGACAGCAGCCTGGCCAGAGCGGCTCAGTTGGTTGGAGTGTCACCCCATTCTCTAAAGGTGGCAGGTTCGGTTCCTGGTCAGGGCACACACCCCAGTTGCAGGCACGAGCCCCAGTTGGGCGAGTAAGAGAGGCAACTGATCAATGTTTCTCTTACATCAATATTTCTCTCGCTCGCTCTCAAACCAGTAACATAAAAACAAACATATGTTCAGGTGAGGAGTAAAAAACAAATAAACAGCCAGACAATAAAACTGACAGTGCGACTCTCGAGTCACATCTCTCCTTTAGAGTTCTATCGAATTCTGCCAATCACCAGTTCACGTATGTGGGATATTGATCACTATAATTCAGGGTCTCAGAAAATACTAACTTATGAGATGTTAGATGTAAGGGTCCACATTTGATAATGGAGTAAACAAAGGCTGAGTATCTTCTTCGAGATCAATAACAGAACTAGGAGTGGAAGTGAGAAACCTTTCTCTGTTATCACTCTTTTTTTAATGAATTTATTGGGGTGACATTAGTTAATAGTTATATATGTTTCAGGTGTACAATTCTATAATAATTATTTCTGTTATAGGTCTTTTAACACAACTGGCTCACCTTCTCGTCTCTGAAAGGGGAGAAATCAAGAAAAACACAGATTTACCTTCTTTCTGTCATCTTTCCTGTCAAATGCACACTGCTGCTTGCACTGCTCACAAGAATATGGCGGTCCATACTTCTTCTCTGAATTTGTGCAGCGCTGGCATTTGTTACCGATAAATGCTGCAATTATATTACAATACTGACACGGTTTGGGCTAAAAGAGGGGAAAAAAAGGGTCAAGTAAGTATAATATAAGACATTAATGCCTTCTTTAAAGCAATTATTTGTATTACATAGTCATGGTAAAACTTCCTAAATTTCCTTTTATATTGATGGATCAAGTGAAGTCCAATTCCTAACACTATGTAAAGTGTTTTTATGTGAATAGGACTATTAATTTTAAAATAAATAAATGAACAAATAGCAAAAAACCATTAGTGTATATGCTGGGACTTCTTTGAGAAATTCAACAGAACCAGCTTTTTGAAGAAACCAGCAAGTACTTCCAATTTTCTGGAAAAGGCCTCTTTTCCATTATCTATAACTAATGGCCTGGTGCATAAAATTTGTGCACAGGGGGTGTCCTTCAGCCCAGCATGCACCCTCTCCAATCTGGAACCCCTTGGGGGATGTCCGACTACCAGTTTAGGCCCGATCCCTCTGGATCCTAAATGCTCACCTGCCTGCCTGCCTGATCATTCCTAACCACTCTACCTGCCGGCCTGATTACCCCCAACTACCCCCCAGTTCTAGCCTGCTTGCCCCCAACTGCCCCCCTGACAGCCTGATCACCCCCCAACGTCCCTCCCCTCCTGGCCTAATTGCCCCTAACCGCCTCTACCTCAGGCCCGCCACCATGGCTTTGTCTGGAAGGATGTCCAGAAGGTCTCCCAGTCTAATTGGCAAATTATTCTTTTTATTAGATAAATAATAAAAGCATAATATGTTAATTAGACTGGTTGTCCTTCCTTCTGGACAAAGCCGCAGTGGGGGGGGGGGGGGCGCCAAGGCAGAGGGGCAGAGGCCCCATGCTGCAGTAGTAGCAGGCCAGGGCCAAGGCCCTTGTACGAATTTCGTGCATCGGGTCTCTAGGCATTGTATAAACATGATGGAAGCAACGCCTGCAAGACCATAGTATCCTGAACCCCTCACCCCAAGAGGAAAAAAAAAATCACTCATCAATGGCTGGCTTGGTTCAGTGGTTAGAGCATTGGCCTGTGCCCTGAAGGTCTTGGGTTTGACTCCAGTCAAGGACAGTAGCTGGGCTGTAGGTATGATTCCTGGCCTCAGTCTAGGCACATGCAGGAGACAACTAATTTATGTGTCTCCGTCACATCGATGTCTTTCTCTCTCCCCACCCTCCCCACCTCTCTTCCACTCTCTCTGAAAATCAATGGGGGTAAAAAAAGAATAGTTGACTGTTACCAAACAAAGAGGTCAAGTCATAGAATCCATCTTTCTCCTTCTCTTTTCATACTGGTTACTGCAGCCTCTCAGGAAAATTATAATCACAATCCTAAAACAGTAACTATAAATACAGAACTCCTCAACACTAAGTATTAGCTGAGTTTGAAAATTCAAGCACTAGATAAACTTTTATGATAAAGTATTTACACATAACTAGTCCTTTAATAAAAATATAGTAATTACATTAATAGTCCACAGAATGTAAGGTTCCAAGAGACCTGAGCACTTACTGTTAGGTACACAGAAAACTACTTACTGTTCCGTACAACTGCACATTCTGAGCACATTTCTTGCATATTGTACTGGTTTTACTGTAAAGGAAGAAAGAGACACAGGCTTCTGTAAGAAAACAGTTGTTTTAGTTAGGACATCTGAACACTGACTCCCCCTTAAGCCCAAGCAATCTGCTCACTGCTTCGTGCCAAGGTGAAACATAGTCTGGACATCTGCTTATCTGAAGGCTGAGTACCTGGCCAAGAGCTTTTTTAATTATTTTGTCGTTATTAATTTCATTAACTCAGACAAAATGATTCTTTGGTTTAAAACAGTGAGTGATTTACTATTATGACATCTCTAAGTAAAATGATCAGATATGGAGAGAAACCTCAAAAGAATATTATGTGAAAGCCCTGGCTGGGTAAGTTGATTCGAGTATCAACCTGATACACCAGGGTTGTGGGTCTGACCCCAATCAGGACACATACAAGAATCAACCACAGGCCAGGCCGTTGTGCTCAGTAGTTGAGCATAGACCCAGCAACCTGGAGGTCATGGTTCGATTCCCAGCCAGGGTACATGATCAGGTAGAGGTTGCAGGAGGTAGCCAATCAATGTTTCATTCTCACATTGTGTTTCTCTCTCCCTTTACCTTCCTTTCTTTCTAAAAGTCAACAAAAATGTTTTCTTAAAAAATTTTTAAATCGCCGAAACCGGTTTGGCTCAGTGGATAGAGCGTCGGCCTGCGGACTAAAAGGTCCCAGGTTCGATTCCAGTCAAGGGCATGTACCGTGGCTATGGGCACATCCCCAGCAGGGGGTGTGCAAGAGGCAGCTGATCAATGTTTCTGACTTTCTATCCCTCTCCCTTCCTCGCTGTGAAAAATCAATAAAATATATATATATATAAAAAGTCAGTACGTGTTAAAAAAATTTTTTTAAACCATTACAATTAGACATAACTATGGAATGTGTATTTTATATCCATCAATGTGTTATAATAAAAAACTGCAGCACTAGCCGGTTGGCTCAGTGGATAGGTGTGGGCCAGTGGACTGAAGGGTCCCAGATTCCATTCCCACAAAAAACACGTGCCTGGGTTGTGGGTTTGATCCCCAGGGGAGGGCATGAAGGAGGCAGCGGATCAATGATCCTCTCTCATCATCGATGTTTCTCTCTCTCTCTCTTCGAAATCAATAAAAATATATTAAACTGCAAAATCATACTGTTTCTTCAGATCACATAAATCTTTTGCCTTTAAAAAAAAATCCTCACCCGAGGATATTTTTCCGTATTGATTTTTAGAGAGAGTGAAAGGGAGGAGAGACAGAGAGAGAAACAGCGATGTGAGAGAGACACATCCATTGGTTGCCATCATGGCTGGGAATCAAACCCCTCGCCTTTTGTGTATGGGACAAGGCCCCAACCGCTAATGCATCCATCCAGAGCTAAATCTTTCACCTTTTACTAAAGATTTCCATGCAGAGGAACAAAAAACCCTGCAGAATCTGTGTAAAATGAAATTGATTACAAGTTTTAAGAGGAAAAAAAGCCTATTAACATTTTTCATAGTCAACAAAAACTGTACCTCTCCTGCTGGTACTCAGTCCTACAGTAGGTGCACTTGACAACAGGGTGTGCGATCCGACATTCCTGAAATGAAAGGAGGATATAATTTTAATAGGCGGTCAGAAATGGAAACAGCCTTCAGAACCCCTGCACAACCACTGTGCTTCCGTGAGTCAAACATGCTGGGCCTTCTTTTTTCCTCTGTAATGCGGGCATCCTTGTCCTGCGCTGACATGGGAGGTAAATCAGACTTTATATGGAACTACTCTGTAGTCATAAACTGTAAAACAAAGGAATGAATAACAAGCCTAAGACTGGAGTCAGAAGCCCTGGATTCTAGTCTAGTTCTGCCACTGCCTTGTGATTTTTGAGCAGGTTCACTTGTGAAATGAAAGTGCTGGACTGAAATCATCATTGCTTATGTGTAGAAGACTACGGTATAATGTAATTTTTAAAGCCAGCTTGGCGACTTTTAACTATGGCTTCCCAGCTCTTCTCTCCCCGTAAATAGGCAAAGCAGTATGAAGCCACTTAAATGAAAAAGAGAACTTAAATCTTCAAGGGAAAAAATGACCAACGGCTGGTTAGGAAGAGGACCAAGGTCAGCACCTGGATGCTGAGAAAATCACCCTTTTGCTTAGTGCGCTTGACCGTGGGGGGCCTTTTCTAAAACCCTCTCCATCTCTGACTCGGAGACCGGCTCAAAAGTGTCTGGGAGACGCCCGAGTTCGAGAGACTCTGCTCCGGCAGCACCCAACTCCGGAGTTAGGTCCCAGGCGGGGCAGGGGGTCCCTCAGTCGGCAGCCGGGCGGCACACGGCGGCGGCGGAGCCAGCCAGCCCAGGAAGGATCTCCAGCGCGGCTGGCAGGGGACCCGCTGTCCACTCCCCCGCCCTCCCGGGGTCCGAGAACACCCCGTGGTTGCTAAGCAGCCGGACACGCCGCCAAAGGGGGCCTGGACCGGGTCTGGGACTCCCTTACTAGCCCCGCCAGCCCCCAGCGGGAAGGGTGCGGCTCCTCGGCTAGGAGAGCCCGCCACGCCCTGAGCGCGGGGGACCCCGCCGGGCCGGGCGTCCCTGCAGACAGGGAGCTCCGGCCCGCGCCTCCAGCGTCCCAGTCCCTTGCCGCCGCCCCGGCCCGCGCACCTTGCACAGCTGCTGCCCCTGAGACAGCGCCTCGAAGGGAAAGCGCTGGTGGCACTTGGTGCAGGCGTAGAGCGCCGCCATGTCCGGCCCGGGCCGTGATCGCCGCCCCGCTGGCTCGGTCCGCCGCTTTATCTGACAGTCTGAGGCACAACCGGGCAGAGGCAACGGAGGCGGCGGCGGCAACGGCGGCAGGCTGAGGGCTGCGGCGGGCGGGAGGGTGCGGCCGGATCTGGGCGGGCGCGGCGACGGGGGGTGCCTGTTTACTGGTCTTTCCGACATCCATCAAGCACAAAGGGGGCGGGACATGGAGCCCCTGACGACTCTGATTGGGTCTGGACTGGAGTACGCCACTTATGACGCACGCGGCCTTGATTATGTAAAAGCACAGTCACGCGGGGACGCGGCTGGGCGGGACCATCCACCGCCTCGACCTGGGGAGCGCCCAGACTCCTCCCCCTTTACCCTTTGTTCCCGCCCTCGCTCCTCCTCTCGGGGCGGGACCTCGGCCGCCTCCGCGCCTCTCGCGATACCTCCGCGGAGTGGTGCTGTTTTGTTTTCTCTGGAACTGTCTTCCGGGAACCTGAGGGCACTGTCGGGCCGAACGCGGCACTTTGTTGCAGTAGAACTTCCGCTCCACCGGAGCTTGAAGAAGGCGGGGGCTTGTGCGAGATCCCCTCCATCATCAGGGCAATAGGGGTCCGTAGCACTATCCCTCGAGGGATAAGGGGAAACCGTGAGAGGCAACTTAGAGGGGTGCTCTCTGGCTGGGACCCCTAAAATGGAAAGAACTCTAGGGTCATTGACCTCCAGCGGGGAAGGGGGAAATCCCAGAGAGGGCACCCCTTTGTTGAGGAAGAGGGATGCCAGCTGCTCCACGAGGGAGAAGGCAAATATTAAGCGAGGGCAAATATTAAGCGAGGCCTTCCTGAGATCTCTCTCTCTCTCTCTCTAACATATTTTTATTGATTGCAGAGAGGAAGGGAGAGGGAAACAGAGATAGAAACATCAATGATGAGAGAGAATCATCGATTGGCTGCTTACTGCATGTCCCCCAATGGGGATCATGCCCACAACCCAGGCATGTGCTCTTGACCAGAATCGAACCTGGGACTTCCCAGTTCTCAGGTCGATGCTCTATCCACTGAGCAAAACCAGCCAGGGCCCTGAGAGCCCTGTTGCCCTGGAGGACCCCTCACAGTGGCTGCAATTGGCCTGAGGCTGCTTCCTACTTTGTGTTCTCCAGTTGCACCCCAGCTTCTCTCAAAAACAGGCACGTGGGATTTCTTGGCTGGCCTTGGCTCGCTGCAGAAGGCAAGCCACATCCTCCTGGCTACTCTGCTGCTCTTCAGCGCCCAGCTTGGCCCTTTTAGGGACTGCCCCAGGAGTTCCCCAACTTATTGTTCTTGAGGCTTTCGCGAGGCTTTCGCAAAGCTTCTTGGAAGGCTGACCTTTCCTAGTCCCACCCTACAGTTGCTCTAGGGCCCACGTTACTTCTTGCTTTGCTGGCGGCCTGTGCAGGACTAGTTTACTTTAACTCAGTTTCTTACAGTTGAGTCTGCACTTATCAGCTTCTACAGTAGATCGCTGCCCCAACAAAATTCATATTTAAAACCCAAGCTCAGCCCCCAAATGTGTATTAATCAAAGGTTTACGCTCTAGAGTTAGAAAATTAAGGTTCAAAATCACTACTCCACACTGACTAGCTATGTGGCTTTGGATCTATCACTAAACTTCTCAGAGCCTCACTTTCCACAATTGGACAGTTGGGTCTATGAGGATTAAAAATAATATATGGAGGGTGGTGGGTAAACTGCCTAATGGTTAAGGGGTTCTGCTTTGGAGTGATGGAAGTGTTTTAGAACATCTTACAGAGAGGTGGTGGTTGTACAACATTGTGGATGTACTAAGTGCCACTAAATTGTTTACTTCAAATGGTTAACTTTATGTTATTTGAACTTCAGTTCAAATTAATGGAAAAGAAAAAGGTTATAGGTTCGGGAGCCAGACCGCCTGGCTTTGAAACCCAGCTCCATCACTTAGAAGCTCTATAACAGCATGTTAAAAACAACCAAGAAACAGTATATGGAACTTGCTATCTAGATAAACATTCATTATTACAAGAAGAAATGTTATTCTAGGGAGATGCTGGTGCCCTGGATTATGTAAACACAGCCTTTCTTCTAATTACATATACACCCTTCACTGGGGTATCGGCCTGTCTCTGATCCAATTCTGATCTCCAGTCATTACTTACTTGTTTTTCATAAGTCAGGTTATGGCATCAAGAAATAGAAGGCCCATATCTGGAACATCATCCTCTGTATCCTCTCACAAACTCACACTTCCACCTTCTTCAGGCTCTGAGCGTTGATGATGAATTAATTTGCTAATTAACCCATTCTTTCAACAAAACTATATTGAGTATTTACTTTGTGCTAGACTCAAGCTTAGCCACTAGGGGTACACTGGTGTGTGAAACAGATGTGATCCTTGCCCTGGTGAAGCCAACAGCCTAGTGTCAAAGTCAGCCAAGCAGCAAGGACTATGAATGCAAAAACGTGCCACAGGGACAGAGGACAATGACGGGATGGGGGAGGGGAAACCACTTAGGTAGAGAAGGTCAGGGAAATTTTTCTGAGGAGGTACCCAGACCTGAAGGTCCAAAAGGACTTAGCCAAATGACTTAGCCAAAAAGGTTCTACATAGAGGGAAAGGTAAATGCCTTGAGGTATAATAGAGCTTGGCATGTTGAAGAAAAGAAGAGGAGACAGTCTAGCTAGGGCAGTGGTTGGCAAACTGCGGCTTGCGAGCCACATGTTTATTTTTGTTAATCCTCACTCGATATTTTCCCCATTAGTTTTTAGAGAGAGCAAAAGGGAAGGAAGGGAGGGTGAGAGAGATCAATATGAGAAAGACACATCAATTGGTTGCCTCCCACATGTGCCTGACCTGGTGAACCTGCAGCCCACTTACATGCCCTTGACTGGGAATTGAACCCACAAGCCTTTGGTGTGTGGCCAAGGCACCAAAAGCTTTTTGTTTTGTTGTTTTTTTAAATATGTTTTTATTGATTTTTAGAGAGGGAGAGCAAAACATCAAAGAGAGAAACATCCTGGGTCAGTTGCCTCCTGCATACCCCCTACTGTGGATCAAGCCCACAACCCAGACATGTGCGCTGATCAGGAATAGAACCAGCAACCTCTTGGTTCCTGGGCAGATGCTCAACCACAGCGGCTGGGCACCAAGAGTTTATTTTTGACATATTAAGTTCTAGATGCTTATGGATATCTAGGAAGAGACATTATGTAGTCAACAGGCCTCTAGTCTGTTTATGCTTAGAAGAGAGAGTTTTGGGGAAATTATCAGTATATATGTGGTGTTTAATGCCCTGGGACTGGATGATATTACCTTGGAAGTCCATAGAAGAAGGAGAGCAGTGTCCCTTCTTGATTCAAGGGAAACTTCATCCAGCAGTTGGATGTCTCCTCCTCTGGAGATGCCTGCAGAGGAGCTATGAGCAAGAGATCTGAAAGAGGAGAGTGTTTTCCTGGAGGCCAAGAGAAGAGCAGGAGACATTAGAGATACACTGGTGTGTGAAACAGATGTGATCCTTGCCCTGGTGAAGCAGTGTCATTAGCTATTGGTTGGGAGACTAAAATGAGGACAGTGACTGATGTTTTCTGAACTGAGCAGAACACATACCTGTGCTTGCTGAATATTTGCTCTGTCAAAACATGTCCCCTCTTCTCTTATGTAGTCTTCCTACATCTCTCTGGCAATAGTAGTTGGGTATGCCCCTGATGGAGCCATAGAAGAGAATATTTCCAGCAGTATTATTTAAAAAATATTTTTATTGATTTCAGAAAGAAGGGAGAGGAAGAGAGAGAAACATCAATGATGGGAGAGAATCATTGATTGGATGCCTCCTGCACGCCTCCTACTGGCGATTGAGCCCGCAACGCAGGTATGTGCCCTGACTAGGAATCGAACCCTGACCTCCTGGTTCATAGGCTGATGTTCAACCACTGAGCCATGTCAGGTGAGCCAGCAGTTTTATTCATAGTAGCAAAAGAAAAGGAGCAAAAGGGAAATAACTATTGACAGAATAATGGATGACTAGCCCTAGTCCTGGCTCAGTAGATAGAGCATCAGCCCTCAGATTGAAGGGTCTGGGTTTGATTCTGGGCAAGGGCACGTTGGTTGCAGGTTCCCCGGTCCTGATGGGGTACATGCAGGAGGCAACCAATTGATATGTGTCTCTCACATATATGCTTCTCTGTCTCTTCCTTTCCCTTCCAGTCTCTCTAAAAACCAATCCTTGGGTGAAGATTAACAAACTAACAACAAAAAAAGGATGAATAAATTGTGCTGTGCTCAGGGTCTCATGGAAATTCAGAGAGGGGACACAGCTTCAACTGGGTTAGCTCTCCCAAAATGTCATTGCATACCTCCTGTTCAGAGAATCTTCATAGGATGGTGTAAGTCCAGAGTGGGAGAGGAGGAGTTGATAAAAATTATAACTGAATTACTGATCCACAAACTCAAAAGTAAAACTTTAAATACTTGAATTTACTTTTTTAAAAAAATTTCACAGCCTTATTCTATACTAGTGGCCCGGTGCATGAAATTCATGCACATTAAAAGGGTATTAATCAGAGGAAATAACTTAATATTGCTATTTGCTCTTTCTCTATAATAGAAGTATCAGAGACTAAAGAAAATTAGTAAAATGTATATGAAAACCTTCCTCCTGTCAGAGTCTGGGGCGCACCATGGGACCCAGAGTCAAGTCCCCACTCACTCACAGGTGCCTCAAAATCACGTGAGGCCCATACCCAGCCCTCCCCCCCCCCCACATTGGGGTAGATCCAGAACTGGCCAGTCCCACCCTTGTCAAGCCCCGCAGGGCAGAAGGCATCCTCAGGTCCCCTGACCCAGCACCAGGACAAGCGGCGTGGCCTGAGGTCCCCCATCAACTCCCACCAGGTTGGAGACATGACCTGAGATCCTTTGTCAAGCCCTGCTGGGTAGGGGGCATGGCCTGAGGTCTCCTGTCAAGCCCCACCAGGCAAAGGAGCAATGGACTGAATGTTTTATATGTCCTCCAAAATTTATATGTTGAAACTTAATCCTCAATGTGATGGCATGCACCCCGACTGGGATGGAACCTGCAACCGAGGTATGTGCCCGGACTAGAATCGAACCTGCAACCTTCTGGTGTACACCAGCCAGGCCACACATGCTTTTTTTTAGTCCATGAGATGGAACAATGAAAGGCAGTTTGCTTTTACTTCACAATGTCACAATGATAGCACCTTCATTCTCTCCCCTCAGTGCTTTGTTAACTTTCCAGCTCTCTTAAAATGGAGCCTTCAGGGACCTTCATTGCTGCTGTGACATTCCACAGAAAAACATGCTGGTCTACCACATTAATGACAACATACTCTTATACATGAATAGAATGTGTAAAAGCAGCATGTTTGTCAGAGAGTAGAAGGTAAATTACATGAAGATTCCTGGTCCTGACACATTGGGAACCTTTTTAGGAGTTCAGTGGTTGGAAGCACGGCAGGACAAGTTCTCTCTCTTCAAACATCTCACCACTTAAAAAGAGGCCTCTATGGATTTTGAAGGCAGAATATACACACTCAGAACTACTTCTCCAATCCTCTATTGGGTGACCTGGAAGGTTACCAGTTGTGAGTAGTGCCCAGAGCCAAAAAGGGCTGTACAGCAGGTTCAAACCTTAAAACAGGCTACGCTCACACTTTGGGTGATATTATTCTGCAGATACAAGGTTGCTGGAAGAATCACCTGGATAAAAAAATTTTTAGGGAGTCTCTGAAAGCTCGAAGGGTTGCAGTGAGGACCCCTAGAATTCTGAAGTAAGGCCATACTCACTGTGGTCCATTTGAACAAAAAGGTCCCGATGTGTCACTGGGCCCAGTAGTGACTGAGCATCTGACCACTGGATGCCAGGTGTGTATGTCTTAAGCTAGATGTTATCAGACAGGCACAGCAGCAATCCAATATGATGGAAGTGGTACATTCAGGGCTGGGTTTCAACAATCCAGAGGCATGAGTAAGTCAAATGAACAGGCAGCTCAGACTCCTGTGGCACCTAGATTTAAATCTGTTGATCTGACCCCTCTCCTTTAACCCAAACCTATGGCCTCCTGGAGGATTCCCTGCAAACAATGGATAAAGAAGGAAAGGTGTTGAATCCATTTCATGGATAGGTCAGTGAGATATTTTGGCACCTCTGGAAATGGACTGCTCTAGTATGGCCCCAGTCGGAGGTAGCCCTGAAGGACAGTGGCATATCCTCTCAGGGGGCAGAACTATGAGCAATATTCTTCGTTAAGACCCTTTGTATAGAGGAAGATATACAATAATTCCTGATAAGTGACAACTTGGTTAGTAGGTCAAGGACATGGAAAGAGCAGGATTGGAATTTGGAGACAAGCAGGTCTGAGTAAGGGGCTTTTGGATGGAGCTATAGGAGTGGCCACAAAGCATGCAGATCTTTGTGTTAACATTTATGCTCACTAAAGAGCATCCACTGCAGGAAGAACCTCTCAGCCAGATAGTCAGATGTCTCATCCTTGGATGTCAGCCAGCCTTTAAACGTAGCCACTCTATGGTTTTGCAAAAGACCCATAAAACAGTGGCTATGAAATTAAACAAAGAACTTACTAGTACATGCATATATGCATAGCCCATGGACAAACAATAGTGCTATAGTGCAGAGAAGGCCTGGGGTGGGGGGGCTGGAGTGGTGTGGAG
Organism: Antrozous pallidus; assembly: GCA_027563665.1. Classification (NCBI taxonomy): domain Eukaryota; kingdom Metazoa; phylum Chordata; class Mammalia; order Chiroptera; family Vespertilionidae; genus Antrozous; species Antrozous pallidus. The sequence continues at coordinate 195,409,505 of CM050508.1, forward strand.
TGGGTGGGGGGAAAGGGGATATTTGTAATACTTTGAACAATAAAGTTAAAAAAAAATGGAACTGCTTTATGACACAGAGATTCGACTTCTGGGAATATATCTGAAGAAACCCAAATCACCAATCAGAAAGAATGTATGTTCTCTTATGTTCACTGCAGCATTATTTACAATAGCCAAGATTTGGAAGCAGCCCAAATGCCCATCAGTAGATGAATATATTAAAAAAAAATTGTGGTACATTTTTTGGAATACTACCTGGCCGTAAAAAAAGAAGGGAATCTTAGCCTTTGCAACAGAATGGATTGACCTGGAGTGTATTGTGCTAAATAAGCCAGTCAGAGAAAGACAAATACAATATGATTTCACTTACATGTGGAATCTAATGAACAAAATAAATTAACAAGACAGACTCAAAGATACAAATAACAGACTGACAGCTGTTAGAGGGGAGCTGACTTGGGGGGCTGAGTGAAAAAGGTGGAGGGATAAAGCAAAACAAAAGTCATAGACACAGACAACAGTATGGTGATGACCAGAGGGAAAGCAGGGCAGGGAGGGGTAGGAGAGTAAAGATGGGATAAATGAGGTGGTGAACACAAAATACAAAGATGATGTACTATAGAATTCTATACCTGAAACCTATATAGTTTAATTAACCAATGTCATCCCAATAAATTCTTTAAGAAAAAAAAGTGGCTATGGTGGCAAGGATCCAACAACTTGGGCTCTCTCTCATCAAGGCTGATGTAGTCATTGCCAACAATAGCTAACCAGCTAGCAACAGGCAGCAGTTTAGAAACATTGGTCAGGGAGAGCAGCTAGACACCTCATGATGAGTTATTTATTTACTTATTTATTTTTAAAAAATATTTTTATTAATTTAAGAGAGAAAGGAAGGGAGGGAGAGAGAGAGAGAGAGAGAGAGAAATATCAATGAGAGAGCATCATTGATCAGGGGCCTCCTACTGGGGATTGAGCCCGCCACCAGCATGTGCCCTGACCAGGAATTGAATCCGGACCTCTGGGCTAATGGCAGGTCATTTGTAACAGCTCTCTTCCACATTGGAGAAGGCAATGATTCATCCTCATTAGAATTTACATTTCTTACCCATAGTGCTCCTGCAGACATCACCATGCAAAGGCTTAAAGAACATTCAATCCGTTACCTATGGCCAGAGCACCCATTTTATGCCAAAGGAGATTAAAGTTTATGGAAATGAAGTCATTCTATACCATTGTTCTCTCAAGCTGGCTGCTGCTGGGTATACGGTAAAACCAGGGAAGCCCACATTTTTAACCATTCCAGGTTACTCGGCATTCCAGATTAGCCAGCTAGAGGGAACAATGGTATAGAATGACTTCATTTCCACAAGCTTTAAGTCCTCGGCAAAATGAGGGTTATAAACAGTATGTTGTAGAGGAGAGAACTCGCAGCCAAGAGGAGGAGGCATGAGGGTAGATGAGAAAACCAAAGCTCGCAGAGACTGGTGACTTGCTAAAGATCACACAACTAATAAATGGCAGACTCAGGACTGAAACCTCCCCACAAGATGGAAACTGACTACTGAAGAAGTGCTTCGGAAATTGCCTTGCCCAGCACTTGGTAGAGGTGACGAAGGTTCAGCCCAGTGACCCCATAGAGTACCTGGCTCACTGGCTTATCATTACAGGAAAATCACTAAAGCAAAAGAAGGACCATGGAGATCTGTAGCTGGTTCCACAAAGAAGACCACATAAATGCAGAAGAACACAAAACCTCTTGAAAAGGAGGCCTTGAAGAAGAAATGCCTGCCAGGTGTGGACGGAAGGAGCCACATGCTGACCTGACCAGCTCAGGGGAGGCCTGCGTGGCGGTCTTGCAAACTCAGAGACCTAAAGTCACCACAAAAGATGGTTTGAAAATTAAATATAACTACAAACAGGTTATGATGGGTAGTCTTGTCCTGGGCCTGTATTTTCCCTGACAAAGATCAACTTAGATCTTTACTGAGCCATTTGCCTTTTTGCCTCTAGGATAACATATCTGTGCGATGTCTGGGAAACCTGTAACTTTCCTTTTTCTGGAGCCCCTGGGGCACAGCCAAATGTGGTTGGCGCCAGGACAGATACCACAAATTCCTTCATCATCATGTTAGTTGTTCCTGCATTCACCTAAGTATGTGTCCATCATTTTACTTTTTATCCAATCCCAGGTGAGATTGCTTATCCCTCCTCCTAAATCCATCACCAATGAATTTCATGTAACCCACGTATGTCCCTCTTTGATTGCGATGTATAAATACAATTGTAACCCGCCATTCTGCAGAGCATTATCTCAATTCATTGAGCTTCTGCTTCCTGGCATATGTCAACAGGGTGGCTCAAATAAACTCACTAAAATTCTTTATAGGTTTCAGTGGTTTTTTTGTTAACACAGGAATGCCTCAACAGAGTCCTTCTTCTGACTCATCTGGCCAGATTGAAGGGAATGTCCAAACTCCACAAGAAATAAATTACTTTCAGCATTAAAGTGCTCCTGAAATGCATTCTGGCTGCAAATGCATAAGGTGTTGTCAGAAGGTGAATGATTCCCAGGATGCTCTTTTTCAAAGCTGCAAGCCAAGACAATGGCCATCTAGAAGAGCTCTCAAGTAAAGATGATAACTGTGTGGATTAAACCAAGACTGGAGGGGCTGTGGAAGGAGATGTCTGCAGGGACCCTGCAGTCCAAGTCCTGTTCTGGTAGCCAGGAAAAGTCCTCAATCATGTGAAAATCTGAAGTAGTTCTAGGATAAAATAAACTCATAATAAGGATTTAAAATAATGTTTAAAAAACAATATATGGTTCTTCACAAAACTATTGTGGGATTGGAAAGATCATGTACATAGAGCACTCTGCACAGGTCTTGGCATGCAGCAGGTACTCAATAAATGGTAGGCATTATTATTAAGTAGAGGCCCAATGCACGAAATTCGTGCAAGGGTACAAATTTCCCCCAGGCCGCCACTGGCTTCCCTCTGGCACCCGGGACCCAGGCTTTCTCCGCAGCCCAGGCTTCCTCTGAGAGTTTGTCTGGTCTAATTAGCATATTACAGTGTTATTATTGTAGATTGAATTGAATGTGAAGGGCCTCTGGGCCCCAAGAGGAACCAGTGGTTGTGGGGCCCTGGATACCACTGTAGCATGGCCTGCTTTGAATACTCTTAGCTGTGCAGAGCCTTCAGCTAGAATCACATTTTGCTGCCAGCAGAGGGGGTGTTACTGGAGGGAAAAAGGAAACTCTGCAGAGTGTAGGAAATGGAAACTCTGACAGGGATTGGCTATCACGAAAGGGGACAGAGGAGGGGGAGGATGTAACTGGAATGTGACAATCAAAAGCCAGCCTGCAGCCTGGAAGAGCTCTGGCAATATCTCCCTGCTGCTTCCATCTCTCCGCAGGCCCTGGGCTGGAAGATTCCTTCTCTTCTCTCCTCCAAGGTAAACCCAGAAAGCATGACACGGGTCACCTTTTGCCAGGCTGCCCAGAAAGCCAGGCGCCCATTCCTCTGGGAGGCTGAGTCCCTTTTAGTGCCCTGGGCTAAGATTGGTCTGAGGGGATGGGGGGCTTTTAGGTACAAAACTCCAAGAGGCATGAAACTGACCTTAATAGATGCCCTTTCAGCAATCTGTGGCCTTAACTCTGTCATTTCGCCTTTTTGAGCTTTAGTTCCTCATCTGCAAAAGGATAATCAAGCCACCTTACCTGCCAAAGGACTGGGTGATTTCAGAAACCCTTTGTTGTAGAATCTAATGTGATAGTGAGTTTATCTTAGATGATAAAGGTAATCTGGAATGGTTAAAAATGCGGGTTTGGACATCAGTAATTTGGGGATTCTGCCATTCCCTGCTGGTCAGGCATGGGAATATTAAATTCTCTAAGTTTCAGTTTCCTTATCTAAAACACGTGGTTGAGAACAACAGTATCTACTCCATGTGGTTGTTATGGGTATAAATGACCTTGTGCCATAAAGTGCTGAGTAAGTGCTCAATACAAGGGGAGAGGGGGTGTTTGTTTATTTATTTAAATATGTTTTTTTGTTGATTTCAGAAAGAGGAAGAGAGAGGGAGGGAGAGATAGAAGCATCGATGATGAGAAAGAATCATTGATAGGCTTCCACCTGCATAGCTCCCACTGGGGACTGAGCTGTGCCTTGACCAGGAATCCAGTCGTGGCCTCCTAGTTCGTGAGTTGATGCTCAACCACTGAACCACACCAGCTGGGCGATGTTTAATTGCTTTTAATTCAAGAAAATCGCATTGAACTGACAGAAATCACATTAGAGGTGAATTTGGGGGCACGCATATTTCCTCTATTTTGTGAAATAATGAGCATAAGTGTGTGTCATGAGTGTGTGTCTAGATTGCACAGTTTACAGTGTAGCCTTGGCAACATCCTTAACCCTCTGTGCTTTCTTTCTGAAAAATGAGAGATGTTTGGGGCTTTTAACTATTTAATGCATTGGAAGAATAAATTGATCAACAACCATTTTCTCAGAAAATTCCGTGTGACAGGTAATGTTCTAAGTGCTAAGGAATAGCAATGAGTAGTTTCACAGCCACCCTCTAAAATAGGCTCCATTAATAACCCATCTTAGGGGCAAGTAAATTGAGACCCACAGAAGGTGCTAGTATCCTGCCCGAGGCCACGCAGGCAGCGAGGACAATGTCAAGAGGGGAAAACACAGGGATGACACTAGCTGACATCATTGAGCATGCGCCCTGTGCCAGGCACCTTACCAGATTCTCAGGACCACCGGGAGAGGCAGGGACATCACCGCCGCTGTTGCCACGGAGAAACGGAGATCCCGCAGCTCCTTGGAGGGGTCCTGGGCCCAGTCCAGAGCACTTCGCTGCTTTTTATGGGCTCTTCCTCCAATCGGAAAGGAAGGTAGCCTAGAGGGTTTGGCTCAAACTCATCTCTCTCCTCTCCCCATCCCCAGGTCCGGCTACAAAGCCTGCGCGCCCCGCCACCATGCGGCAGAAGGCGGTATCGCTCTTGTTCTGCTACCTGCTGCTCTCCGCCTGCGGGCTGGTGGAGGCAGGTGAGGGTCGGGGGCAGGGGCAGATCTTGGGAGAAAGAAGCGGAAAGTTTCAGGATCCCTGGTTTAGAGCATCAGGCGTGCCTCTGACTGAGGGAAGCTATTGCAATGGACAGCGCAGGCTTGTCGGAGCCAGAGCCCCGGATTCGAATCCCTCACCTGCCCGTCCCTCCATGCCAACATTTATGCAATGCCAGTTATGCGCCAGGCACGACGCCTTAGAAAAGTCTCTTCCCTTTAGTAAGGTTTCCCGAAATAGGAGGGCGGTGGCCCCCAGCTCTGTGGGTGCTCCTGGGCATCAGGCACAGCGGAGGGGGCTCCGCACTCCACTTTGTCCGCTCTCCCCACAGGCAAAAGGAAAGACTCGGAGGACAGCGACTCCGGGTCCGGCATCTGGGGCGCGCTGACCTACATGGCGATCGGAGGAGGTGGGTCTGGCAGGTGGGAGCTTGACAAGGTGGGCCGGCCCGCCCCGGGCGCGCCCTCACCGGCTCCTCTTCCTCCAGGGGCCCTGGCTTTCGGGCTGCCCGCTCTGGGCTTCACGGGCGCCGGCATCGCTGCCAACTCGGTGGCCGCCTCGCTGATGAGCTGGTCGGCCATAGCGAACGGGGGCGGCGTGCCCGCCGGAGGGCTGGTGGCCACGCTGCAGAGCTTGGGTGAGTCGGGGGCCAGGCCCTGGAGCAGACACTCTGAAGCGCGTATTCTTAGAAACCCCATCAGACAGGGTGAATGGAGGCACTCCCAGCCGGCTTGCGCTGGAGCCGGGCTTCAAACCCAGACAGTCTGATTGCTTGCTTTCACAGCAAGCCTCAGTTTTCATCTACTCACTAGGATAATCTTCCTCAATTGAACGTTTTAGGAATCTGCTCATTCTCAAACTCCCAGAGTGGAACAACTCACTTCAGTCTCGTTCCAGTTCTGGTCTTGACTTGAGTTTCCTGAACACCATGAAGGGGGTTGATACAGAGCTCAGAACGATTCTTCTGAAAAATTTGCATTCATGTCTGTCTCTGTGAATCTCTCTCTCTCTTCTCCCCCTCCCTCTCTCCTTCACCTTTTTCCTTTTCTTATTCTACCTCTCTACATCTCCCTTTCTCTCTCTCTTCCCACCCCCCCTTCAAAACCCTAAAGAAAAAACACTCCTGACAAACAGTGCCTTTCTGAGCCCTCCGTCTTCCCTCAGTGCTGGTCGGCAAAGCCCAAAGGTCCGTCCCAAAAGAACAGCCACTCTCAGGAGCGCAGCGGGACCTCAGGAGGCCAGGCCCCAGCAGGGGGAAGTTGGGGGTTCGTGCAGGACTAGCAACAGGCCAGTGTCAGGAGACGGCTGTCCTCTCTCACTTACGAACCCCCAGCGCCCACAGAGAGGTCTCCACAAAGGTGGCTGCTGTTAGCATTACGAACAACACTGAAGACTTGAAGAGAAGTTGTTATTTTGACAGTTTCGTCTCTGAAACACAGCTCTGGTGTGGGGTGGGGAGTTGGGAGGGGGAAATGATACTTACTTGGCATAGGTCCCCGACCCTCGCAGGGCCACTGTTTCTCCATCTGAAAATGAAGAGGCTGGACTTGGCCATGGGTTTGCAGGTTGGATTCCCCGGCCTGATGCCTGGGCTGCGAGTGACCTGGCTATCCTTGCTTTACAGGGGCTACTGGTGGCAGTGCCCTCATGGGCAAGATTGGTGCCTTTCTAGGCTATGTTGTCCACAAGAATGTAGAAAGCAAGGGGGCAAAGGAGGAAGAAGAGGAGTGAACAGCTTCCCGGACACCCATCCCCCGCCCCGCTTCTTCCAGTTGAAGTCCACTCGTCAATGACCTAGGTGAAAAAGAGAATAAACTTCTCTCAGAAAACACTTTGTCTTGTGAGTCATTCTTCCTGTGAGAAGCCCAACAAGCTCTGGGTCTGGCCTGCCTCATCCACACACCCCCATCCTCACTTCTCCCTGAAGCCATCCACAGCTCTGAATCACAGTCAGCTGATCTTGTCCCTGGACCTCGGCACGTGCCGTCCTTTCTGCCTAGAATGTCCTTCTGAAGCTCATAACCCAGCTCGGACATCCCTACTCGGAGACTCCTTCCCAGCAGAGTTTCCTGCTGCCCCTGTCACACCGAATGCTCAGGCTGGATGTCACAGGGAAACAAAGCTCAGTTTATTTATTTTTATTTTTAAAAATATATTTTATTGATTATTTACAGAGAGGAAGGGAGAGGGGGTAGAAAGTCAGAAACATCGATGAGAGAGAAATGCCAATCAGCTGCCTCTTGCACACCCCCCACTGGGGATGTGCCCGCAACCAAGGTACATGCCCTTGGACTGAAATCGAACCCGGGACCTTTCAGTTAGCAGGGCCGACGCTCTATCCCCTGAGCCAAACCGGTTTCAGCCAGAGCTCAGTTTAGTCTCAGCGAGAGAAGCTTCCAGCTACTTCTCTGATTTGGCAGAAACGTAGTAACCAGATCTCTGTTCTCTGAAGAAGCACCAGAGTGGTCTACCTCTCATGGAGAATAGAGGGCCAGACTTTTGCTTGAGGAGAGTGTGTTAGCAGCAGCTTTTGGAGGGCTCAGCAAGGCCTCCCTTCCCTCAGAGAATCTGGGGTAGGGTGGACAGTTTGCATCTGGAGCATGTGCCTCTGAGTGGGAAGGGAAGGCCAACCAAGCCCTTGGGAGATTTGAAGTTTGGGAGGCCTGTCCAGACGAGGCAGAGTGCAAAGACCTAGGCAGGGGGAGGGCAGAGAGACTTTAGAACTCCAATGTCCGTCACGGCAGGGCTGGTTCTATCACTGATGGAAAAAGAGAATGATGCTGTGGTTCTGGTCTATGAGTGGGCACCAGCCTCAACGCCAGCCCCCCTTCCAGCGAGATCTGCACCCCTGGGAAGTAGCCACATGGGAATCAAAATACCCAATAATTCACAAAAGGGCCAAGCCAGCTGTCATTTATAATCCAAGTTCTCCCATTAAAATGCATGGACGGGTGGGGAAGAGGACCTTCCTGCTTCCTCCTGTCCCCGGTCCGATCCCGCCCCTGGCTTGCCCAGACCACCAGAGAAGCACTGTTTGTGGAAGAGCTGCAGAGGTGGGACCGGCACCCTCTTGCACCTCAGATATTGTCTCCATGGCTTGTATTCAAAAGCAGAAGCTGGGCTGAGTCCCCGGACCTGCCAGCATACAAGCCTGAGCAGAGTCCTGCCTTGGCTGCAGCCATCCATGGAGGTGGGGGGGAGCGATAGAGTGGACTTCTGCCCACGGAGGGAGGTACAGTCTCATTGTACCCTAGTTTGTCTACAGAGATGACATCCCAGAGACAGGTATGTGTCTTTCAGCCCCTTTAGGGAGGGCACTGTATCTAAGTTATCTTTTTTCCCTGGTTCCCAGTTGGTGCTCAATATATGTGGGCAGAATTGAACGTCCACTTCCATCTACCTGTCCCTATACCTTCCCCAATCTTCATGGGAAGGAGTGACTGGAATTCTTGTTCTTTCCTTGGGGTTCCCTTGATAATACCCACTGTCCCCACCGTGCAGGCCTAGGAGAGGAGGTTCTGCACCCCCTTTACCACTACAGTCCAGGTAAACACAGGCCCCTTACCTTTTACTCAATCTTCCCTAGCACAGATGAGTTTCCGAAGGGGGCAGAGGAGCACAGCAGTCAGGAATGTTCCTCTGGAGTCCTGCAGACCGTGGTCCTGTTCCTGCCCTGTGTGCCCCAGTGCAAGTCCCTTCACCTCCCCGTGACTCAGTTTCCTCCTCTATAAACAGAAGGGTAGTAACACCTACTTTGTGGGGTTTTTGTTATGAAATTTAAATGAACTAGTGAACAAAGAGAGTCTAGCATGGTGCCTGGCATATAATGAGCACTCTGTTAATGTCTGTGATTATTATGATCAGGACTTGCATAAAGCAAAGAGGAAATAGCCGAATGCCTACTAGAAATTAGATAATTTAACTCTGGAGTCGGGATTTATTCTCTGGGGCTCACAGTCTCTGTTCTGCCTTTCTCCCAAGGGTGAGTATCCTCCACTTCTTCCCTTGGCATCTTATTCCCTTGAATAGTATCAAGGCTAAAGAAAGAAGACAACTCTGCCCCACCCCCCGATTTTATTTTATTTATTTATTTAAAAAATATTTTATTGAGAGGAAGGGAGAGGAGTAGAGTCTCAGAAACATCAATGAGAGAGAAACATTGATCAGCTACCTCTTGCACACCCCCTACTGGGGATGTACCCGTAACCAAGGTACATGCCCTTGACCGGAATTGAACCCGGGACCTTTCAGTCCGCAGGCTGATGCTCTATCCACTGATCCAAACCGGTTTCGGTTGCCCCCCTCACTGCCCCCCCCCCCATTTTAGATCTGAGGCCTCAGCAGTTCTCAGGCTGAATGACATTGAAATGAACCATCTTTACGGGGTGATTCCACCTACTACAGGGTCTCTGGGCCTGTGCAGGGTAACTCCTTCATTCTTCAGACATTTCCTGGGCACTCAGTCTGTGCTAGGCACTGTGCCAAATGCTGAGGACACTACAGTGGTAGAGACCTACATTCCTACCTATGTGGAGCCCACGGTGTACAAACAGAGTCCTCAAAAGCATCTATAACCCCCCCTTCCCTCCCCGTCACCACCTCCTCATCCCCATCTCCTTTCACCTGCCGCGGCCCTTGTCAGCCTTCACAGCCCGCAATCACTTTGTCTACAAAGTATGAGGCAGAGTGATGAGCAAGACCAGAATTCACTAATGCAACAAGTCAGGAGATGAATGCACTTTTAGACTCCTCCTTGGCAATGGCCTTCAGAAAGACACACAGCGGAGTCTTGGCCCAGCTCCAGGGTGGGGTGCCTCAGGCAGGTTCCTTATCCTCCCTGAGTCCCAGCTTCTTCCTTGTTTTTTCAAACCAGTGGGTTTGGATATCATATTCTCCAGGACACTTCCTCTTCTAAAACTGCTGAGCCTGAAGCACATCCTTCTGAATCCCCTTGGCCCTGTCAGATCCAGGCCCTCTGAGAGGAGATTTTATTTTTGAAGCTGACAAAAGCAATCTGGTTGCCAGCCTTGGTACGAAGGTGGGTGATGGTGCTGAGAGATGCCATGTTTGGTCACAAGTGAGGGTGACTAGAAACCAGCAGGGCAGTTCCTCACTCTGGGACCACACCCTGAGACAAGTCTGAAAATAGATCCGTCTGTGTGGCTGACTCGATGGAAAACAATGCTGAGGTCCTCTGTCCTCATCATTCCTCCCTGGACCCCTGTGTCCTTAACCAGCAATGTTCAAACTGTGTGCCACGGCACATTGATGTGTTGCAAGAATTTTTAAGACATGCAAAACCTGACTATTTAGGAGTACTGATCTTTTATCTCTCAGATTGTCAAATTAAAAAAAAATGACAACAGCCAACATGCCAATAGCCATCTGATGTGATTAATTCAAAATTATACCTAATTTTTTGTCAGATCTTCAAAAAATATATATATATTTCAGCAAAAAAATAATAATAGTACATTTTTGGTGTGCCACAGAATGTTATTAATCACTTTATGTGTGCCATAACCTAGAATATCTTTCTAGAGTGCTCAAGTTAGAGCTGTCATGCTCTTTTTTGAAAAAATATTTTTTTACTAGAGGCCCAGTGAACGAAATTCATGCATGGGCAGGGGGTGTCCCTCAGCCTGGCCTGCACCCTCTCCAATCTGGGACCCCTTGGGGGATGTCCAACTGCCGGTGTAGGTCCGAATCCACAGGGATCAGGCCTAAACCAGCAGTTGGACATCCCTCTTACAATCCGGGGCCTCTGGCTTCTAACTGCTTGCCTACCTGCCTGATCACCCCTAACTGCCTCTGCTTGCTGGTCTGATTGCTCCCCACTGCCCTCCCCTGCTGGCCTAATCACCCCCTAACTGCTTGCTTCCCTGCAAGCCCTGCAGCTCAGGTCTGGCGGCACAGGCTGTGGCCCCGCAGGGGAGACCTGATTGCAGAGGGTCCGGATTGCTGATCACCCTAACCACCGCTGCCTTGGTCCCTGCCACTGTGGCTTTGTCCGGAAGGAAGTCAGACGTCCAAAAGATGTCCAGTCGACCCAGTCTAATGAGCATATTCCCCTTTTATTCATATAGATCGATTTCAGAGAGAGAAAGAGAGAAGGATAAAGAGATAGAAACATTGATAGGCTGCCTCCTACATGTCCCCACTGGGGATGGAGCCCACAAGGCCACCATCTGCCCTGACCCCAGAATGAACAGAACCAACCACTGAACCACCTGTGACCTCCTGGTTCATGGGACTATGCTCAGACACTGAGCCACCTCCACCGGCTTTTGTTTATCCACTAGAGGCCCAGTGCACGAAAACTCATGCACTCAGGGGGTCCCTTTGCCCTCTCATAGTCCGGGACCCCTCTGGGGATGTCCACCTGCCAGCTTAGGCCCACTCCCTGGGGTTTCAGGCCTACGCCCCAGTTGGACATTCTTAGGGCTGCTGCAGAGGCAGGAGAGAGTCCCGCCACCACTGCTGCACTTACGGCTGTCAGCTGGCTTCTGGCTGCACAGTTTCCTCTGTGGGAGCGCACTGACTACCAGGGGGCAGCTCCTGTGTTGAGCGTCTGCCCCCTGGTGGTCTGTGCATGTCATAACGACTTGTTATTCTCAGTCATTCCACCATTAGGGTCAATTTGCATTATTATATAGGATTTTTAAAAAATCCTTGCTGGAGGACAAACTCCAGAGAGGGGAAGGGAGGAGGAAGGAAGAAGGGTGAGAAGAGAGAGATCCATGTGAGAGAGAACAGCATTGGCTGCCTGGCCTTCCCCAAGCGCCCCCACTAGGGGACCCCAACCTGAAACCCCACGTTCCAACCAACTGAGCCACACGGGCCAGGGCTAGAACTGTCATGCTCTTTAATAAGACCCCTTTATCTAGCGACTTACCAGTATTTCATTCTTTTTTAAAAAAAAAAAAACATTTTTTCATTGATTTCAGAGAGGAAGGGAGAGGGAAACAGAAACATCAACAATGAGAGAGACTCATTGATCAACTGCCTCCTGCACGACCCACAGCGGGAATCAAACTCGCAGGCCCCTCCTCCCCCCAGGAACTGAACTGTGTTTGGGGTTCACAGGTGGACGCTCAACCACTGAGCCACGCAGACTGGGCTTCTTTTATTCTTTAAGGTCCTCCCTGGCTTCTAAGACCCTTGAAAGTCAGCTCACTCCCCATCCTGGCAAGCCTCCCACAATTCCATGGTGCTATGTGCTGGTGTGGCCACCGGGTGGCAGTGCAGTCCCAGCCTGGAATCCTCAGCAGCCTGCACCATCCTTGCACCGCTCAGCAATTACCCACAGCCCTGCCTGGGTCAGGCCCTATCATGGATGCCGGAGACTGGAACGAGTCCAAGCCTGCCCCTGTCTGCGCAGGAGCTCTCGAAGCTCAAAGAGCCATCAGTCCTGAGAAACTCTGCAGGGTGTGCCCTCTCCTCTCTGGGGTCTCCAAACTCCTGAGCACAGCATTCCGGACCCTCTGCAATCAGGTCTCACCTGCGGGGCCACAGCCCGTGCCGCCAGACCTGAGCCGCAGGGATTACAAGGACACGAGGAAAGCGCTGCTCACGCATCCGTCACTGGGCTGCGCAGCAAAGGGTAATTAATGCTAGGAGCAGGGCGTCTCGGACCCAGCCTTGAAGAGGACCTGGGCCTGCAGAGGGCTTGGTCAGCCGTAGCTGGAGGGAGCTGAAGCAGAGGAGGCCTGTGGCTTCCTGTGAAGAACTGAAGAGCCACTTCCTTTCAGCAGATGGCTGTGGGGGAGGGGCGAAGATTAGGAAGCAGGGGGTTTCTGGCTGAGGATTGTGCTGAGGGGGTTTAGGAAGGAGGAAGGGAATCCCAGGAAGGTCTCACAATGGTAGCCAGAGTCCCTTCTCCCTGGAGTCTCCGTGGAGCAGACCGGCCAGGGCACACCCTCCAGGTGCTGTGAAGCCACAGAGAGGAGAGTCAGGTTAGGCAGGCTGCTCTGTATAAGGCCAGTGAAGCCATGGGGCCATGCCCTGGCCAGGTAACTCAGTTGGTAGGAGCATCGTCCTGATATGCCCAGGTTGTGGGTTCGATCCCCAGGCAGGGTACACACAAGAATCAACCAATGAATGCATAAGTAAGTGGGACAATAAAACAATGCCTCTCTTCTCTCCAAATCAATAAAAAGAGAAAGAAATGGAGCCTTGCTTACTCCAAGAAGCAAGCCCAAATACCTGGCCCCAAGAGCCCAAGTCCAAGTCCCCATCCATCCTCAGAACCCAGCCCCAAGCTCCCAGCTCTGGGCACCAGGGCCCAGTGGGGTGTCCAGGGCCCAGACAGAGGTTGGCAGGGGCCCAGTGCTCTTTCATTGCATGGGAGAGTGGCCCTGCAGGAGAGTTTGTTCCAAATGATTTTCCAGGACATATTTACTAGACTCTCCTTCCCTGTAACCAGCGCTGAGGGAAATGCCAGCCCAAGCATGATGAGTCATCACAAAACCCAACCTGGTACAATTTTACTGCTTTTGTTCTATTTGCATATACCTGCTTGTCCAGGGTGGTACCTACCCTCATTCACTCACACGCCCACCTGATGGGGAACCAGCTCTCCCCACCAGGGACAGAGCAGGTCAAGGCCAGGGAGACCTCTAGCAACCAGCTCTAGGCAGAGAGAACAGGGCTTGATTTGGGGGCTCAGCACCCTTTAGCCTTCATGCATGACTCTGTCTGGCATGACAACCCTTGCTGCCTTCTTCAAGAGGAGAAGGACAGAGCACCCATAACTTACCGGGAGCAACAGTATGGTTCAGTGGCTCCAGGTACCGGTCTGGGAAGAGGAAGAGAGTCTTCACTCAACCATGATTACTCACCCATTCTCTTGGAACCCCATCAACTCAAGCCCATTACTCCCTCCATCTTCCTCACTTTAGGCAAAGGCATTGTCCAGCATGCAGATGCCTAGGCCAGGCATTTCCTCAGAGGCTTTCCCTCATGACCTTTCAATAATAGCTCCTGCTTCTCTTGCTGGTTTTCACTCAGATGTCACCTCCTTAGAGAAGCCCTCCTTGACTGCCCACTTTAAAGTAATCTTGCTGCTCTATGCCTCAGTACTTCCCAAACTTATCTGTTCCCAAACTTGCCTGGAGGCTTCAAAACATACTGAGGCTTCAAAACCTGTTCCTCCTACAGAGACAGTGATTTAATTGGTCTCGGGTGCAGCCTGGGCTTTGGAATTAAAAAAAAAAAATCTCCAGGTGATTTTAATGTGCAGACAAGTGTGGGAACCACGGTTATAGTATATCACCCTGTTTTAATTTTCTGTGAAAGGCCAGGGAAGAAATGGAGCTTGGTTACTCTAAGCATCAGACCAAGCACCCAGCCCCAAGTCCAAGTCCAAGTCCTCAGCCTCAGAATTCAACTCTAAGCACCCAGATCTAAGGTTTTACATACATGAAATATTTTAATCCTTATAACAATCTTCTTGGGTGTTCTTTTTTAAAAATATATTTTATCGATTTTTTTACAGAGAGGAAGGGAGAGGGATAGAAAGTCAGAAACATCAATGAGAGAGAAACAGCGATCAGTTAGTTGCCTCTTGCACACCCCCTACTGGGGATGTGCCCGAAGCTAAGATACATGCCCTTGACAGGAATCGAACCCGAGACCCTTCAGTCCGCAGGCCGACGCTCCATCCACTGAGCCAAACCGGTTTCGGCTTGGGTGTTCTTTTTTTTTAAAATTTTTTTAAAATTGATTTCAGAGAGGAAAGAGGAGGGAGAGAAAGATAGAAACATCAATGATGAGAGAGAATCATTGATTGGCTGCCTTCTGCACGCTCCACACTGGGGATCAAGCTTGAAACCTGGACATGTGCCCTGACCAGGAATGGACCTGTGACCTCCTGAATCACAGGCTGATGCTTAACCACTGAGCAACACTGGCCAGGGCTTGGATGTGCTTAAGAAAAAACTCTAATGATTATTCTTAGAGAGGCTGGTGTGTTGTTACCCTTATGTATACATTCATTGGTTGATTCGTGTATGTGCCCTGACTAGGGATCAAACTGGCAACCTTGGATTACCAGGATGATGCTCCAACCAGCTGAGCTACCTGGCCAGGGCTTCTTGCCTGTTCTTAGGATCCTCATTTTTCAGATGAAGAGATCAAGGCAGAGAGAGGCTAAATAATTTCCCTAAGGCAAACAGCTGGCAATTGCAGGCCAGGATTTGAACCCAGAGAGTCTCTCTAGAGCAGAGTCTGGCCAGAGGAGCTCTATAAATAACTGTTCGATAGGAACCACTTAATCTTAATCTCCCTCTGCCTCACCCAACTCCCACATTCAATCCAGTAACCAGCCAGCCAGTAGATTCTATCTTCTAATTATTATTTTTTTAGTCTGTGCATGACTGTCTGCCCACATAGTCCCCCTCTCCTCATCTAGTTTCTTCATCTAGTTTGCTACCCTCAGGCTGGAGGGCACCTACAAGGTCCTCCTAATGGGTCTTCCTATGTCTACTCCTGTCCCCTGTGTCCACTCTTATCAGTTCTCCGCAGAAAGCTAAGGTAGATCTGACAACAAAGTAGATCAAGCCACCCTCCCAATCTGCTTAAAGCACGCCCCTCCACTCCCCCAGTGGCTGCCCATGACATTTAGAATAAACTTTTACTTGCTTACTCTGGCCTTCAAGGTCTTAAATAATCTGCTCAAACCTCCATAGTCTTATTTCACCTTGCTCCCCCTCTCCCAGCTCTTCCCTGGCCAAGCTAGCTGGCCTCTTTTTCCTCCCCAGAAGCCTGCGAGCGCCTGCAAATCTCAAGCTCTTTCCACAAACTCTTTCCTTTGCCGTGAGCACTCTTGTTGTTTTAGGCGTCAGCTCAAATGTAACTTCTCCAGAGACCTGAGCCCCAATCTAAATCCATCACTCTGTGTCTGGACTGGTAGTTCAGTTAGTTAGAGTGTCATCTTGATACCCCAAGATTGAGGGTTCGGTCCCCATGAGGGCACATACAAGAATGGATCAATGAATGGAACAACAAATCGATGTCTCTCTCTCTCTCTCTCTCTCTCTCTCTCTCTCTCTCTCTCTCTCTCATCAATTGAAAATAAATAAGTATATATATAAATAAATTAACTAAATGCTCGGTTATTCCAGCAGCCTGTCCCTTGGGTTCCAAGAATTGATCACAATGATAATAGAAGCATGACTGAGGCCAGCATTTGCTGCTGTTAGACTTGCTCACTAGACTCGCTCAGAGTTCACAGCGGTTTTTGGCCGCGCCGGCCCCAGCACAGCGCCTCGCACACAGAAGGCGCCTAATAACTTAGGGTAAGTGCGCGGACAGAGAGATGAACATGGGGTGGATGAAGAGTGATTGAGTTAATACATTCATTTGAAATGAGGAACCTAGCCCCGTCCGGTTTGGCTCAGGGGTCCCAGGGTGCATCCGGTCACGGGCCTGTATCTTGGTTGCGGGCACATCCCCGGAGGGGGCGGGGGGTGTGCAGGAGGCAGCTGATCAATGTTTCTCTCTCATCGATGTTTCTGACTTTCTATCCCTCTCCCTTCCTCTCTGTAAAAAAAATCAATAATATACATAAAAAGTAAAGTAAAATTAGGACCCTGTTCACCCTGCATGCATTTCTCGGGTCAATAATCATATGTGTTAGGATATTTCCACCTGCAAGAGCTCCCCCCTCACCCCTTGGTTCCTCCTTTGGCTTTTCCCACTGGGCGGAGCTTCCGAGGCCAGTGGCATGACGTCACGGAGAGAGGCGTGTCCGGAGCCGGCTTCTGCTCTTTGATTGGCGGGCGCGGGTTGCACTCGTTTCCCTCGGGTCCGGGTACACGCTTGGCGGCGGAAGAGGGACGCAGCCAGGTGTCCCCGCAGCCGGTCTCGAGGCTGTGCCAGCCGGGCCCGTGCACATGGTCGGGCACGGAGCGTGGCGAGGCTCCCCCGTGCTGCAGGGAGATGAGACCCCAGAGGGGACGCTCCGGAGGAGGAAATGTGACCTCGGCTGGGGTGCTCACTGGAGCGTGGCTGTTTGGGGACTCTGACCTCAGCGAGGAAAGTCCCAGGAACACAGCCTCACACGCACCCTCACTCTCCTGGACACGCTCCACCTCCTCCCCGCACCCTGCACACCGCACTCAGACCCAGAAGGGTTCGGGACAGGACTGTGCAGATCTGGTTCCTGGTCCTGCAGCGGGATGACCCTGACCAGGAGTCATGCCTCTGCCTCAGTCTCCTCACCTGCGGCATTCAGGGGTACCTGAGGGCTAACAGCAGCAATGAATGGCCAGATGCATGGCCAGTTTACAGATGAAGAAATGAAGGCAGAGAGAGGCTTGCCCAGGGCTGGACTGGCACAGACTGGGTGCTCAGAGACAGTGGTTTCTCTCTTCCCTGTCACTGGTTTGCTGTGTGGCCTGGAGCAGTTTCACTTAACCTCACTTCCCCCTTCCTTTCAGCCCCAAGGTCCTGGGAAGGAAGGCTCCGTGGGTAATTGAGTCAGTGATGAGCTGAGACCAGACCTCCCCGCCCCCTCCTGGTTTCCCTTCTCTGAGGTTCCTCCTACAAACAAGTTTCCTCATCCCCGCTGAGATGGTTCTAATGAGGCTGTACCCAAGATGGCTGGCCTCCCAGAGGTTCTGGAGGGTCTGAGGACCTGCAAAGATTTACTAAAGGGTGTCCCGGCAACCTTTATGTTCCTCCCAAGGTTGGGTCACTCTCCTGCATAAAAGCCCTCTGTGTCTCCCTATGGCCTTAGGCTATTCAGCAAGACTCACAGGGTCCCTAGTCAGCCAGCCCTCTCCCTCTCTCCCAGCCAAACTAGTCAGAGCTGCTTTCAGCCGGCTCACCTCTCCTCTGGGAGTTTACACAGGCAGTTCCCTTCCTGCCCCATCCTCCTGCACCTGACTAACTCCTCATTGTTCTTTTTTCTTTTTGGTTATCTTCACCGCGGATATTTTTCCATCGATCGTTTAGAGAGCGAGAGAGAGAAAGACAGAAATATCGATGTGAGAGAAACACATTGATTGGCTGTCTCCTGCATGCATCCCAACCAGGTCCCAGGTTAGGGAGGAGCCTGCAACCAAGGTAGGCACCCTTGACCGGAATTGAACCCAGGACCCTTCTGTCCACAGGCCGGTGCTCTATCTATCCACTGAGACAAACTGGCTAGGGCAGCTCCTCATCTTTGACCATAATGGGACAGAGCTGATCTGACCCTTACGATGGGTCCCTGTTCAGGTGAGGACTTGTGACTCTCGACTTTGCCTGCCCAGCTCAACCACTGCCCTTCTGGCTTCCATGCTGACCTTCCAACTACTTGAAAATGCAGGGCTCTTTCGTGTCCCGGGCCCTCGTACCTGCTGTTCTCTCAGACCTAAACACTCTTCTCTTCCCTACTTAACTCATTCTTGTCCTTCAAATCTCGGTTTAGAAATCACTTCCTCCCAGAGGTGGGGGGAATGGGGTTCTTGATCAGCCCTTCCTCTATCAAGTACACACTTTCTCATCACTATTTAATGCCTCTCACCCCTATCAGAATGTATGTTTTTTAAAATATATTTTATTGATTTTTCACAGAGAGGGAGTGAGAGAGATAGAGAGTTAGAAACGTTGATCAGCTGCCTCCTGCACACCCCACACTGGGAATGTGCCCGCAACTCAGGTACCTGCCCTATGACTGGAATCCAACCTGGGACCTTTCAGTCCGTAGGGCGACGCTCTATCCACTGAGCCAAACTGGTATCGGCCAGAATGTATGTTATGGGACAGTAAGGATGCCTTATCACTGTATCGTCCAGTGATGGGCACAGGGCCTGGCCTCAATAGGAGTTTATCGAATAAGTGAGTGATTGAATCCTTGCTCAGTGCTTGTCAGTCTCTGCTTACCTACCTCAGAGGCAGGGAACTTTTTAAAGAGCCTCTTCCATCTGCCCTTGAGAAAGATCTCCCCAACCAGTGCTCAGGAGATTCCCTGGAACCGAGGCCCAGAGTGAGAGTACTTTGAGGTCTTGGCACAGACCCAGGATTCATTCACCTGTCCTGAGGGCTCAGGCAGACTCACCTGGCCTGACAGAGTCCCTCGGCAGCAGCACTGGCCAGACCTCTCACGGCCTGGATCCACCTGTAAGCCTGGCACTTGAGACACTATCATAGCTCATATATATATATCTTCTCCGAGGGGACAGAGACTCCAGCAACCTAATCTGGGCTAGGGGAGGCCAGGGAGGAAGCCCTGGATTCTTACTGCCTCATTCAACCCCTGGCCAGCCCTGTAAGGCGAGACACCCGATTCCCATTTTACAGATGCACAAACTGAGGTTTGTGCATCTGTAGAATGGATGCTATTTGTCTGAGGTCACACAGTGGTTAGTGGCAAAGGTAGGCTGAACTTCAAAACCCAACCTCTTTCCCCAGCTGGTTTTGCTCAGTGGATAGAGTGTTGGCCTGCACACTGAAGGGCCCTGGGTTCGATTCTGATCAAGGGCACACGCCTGGGTTGCAGGCTCCAATAGGGGGCATGCAGGAGGCAGACAATCAATGATTCTCTTTTATCATTGATGTTTCTATTTCTCTCTTCCTCTCTGAAATCAATAAAAATATATTTTTAAAAAACACACAAAAAACCCCGAACTCTTTCATCTTGCCCATCAGCTTGGTGCCTCCTGTCCACCTGCCCTGCTCCAGGCCCATTTTGCCCAAAGGTCCTGAAGGGTCCCATGGCTCCTCACATCGGGGTCCCACCCCCACTGGGGCCTCAGCAGCTGTACCTGAGCAGCAGCTAAGGGCTGGCTGAATGCCAGGAGCCGTCCCTTCCTTTTGCTGTTGGTCATTCCCCAACACTGCAGAGGGACCAAAATTAGGTCAAGGAGCTGTCTTATAGACGCCAAGCTCCTGAGAGCTTGGCCACTCAAACGACCTTGGCTAGGTTCCTTCCCTTCTTGGGACTTCAATTTATCACCTGTGATGGGGGCACAGGTCCCTCCCTAGGGCCCCCGTGTGCCAGATTTCAGGAAAGCTGCTCACTCCAGTCGCCTCACCCTTGAACCCTCTCACCTGAGGAGTAAAGGCCCCTCCAGGGTCCCTGTGGGGGCCGAACTCCAGTGTAAACTGCACATAGCCTCGTCCTTGATGGGGGGCACCGATCCTGGGGAGGGTGGGCCCGGTTTCCCCAGCTTCAGCCCCTCTCCACCTCCCTCTCTCTCTCTCATCACCTCTGTTCCTTCTACTATCTGTGGCCTCTGCAGAGCCATTCCCCCCGGCACTCTGCCTCTCCTGCCTCTCCCTAATGTCCTCCTCCCCTTTCCTCCCACTAATGTTTACCCATGCCCACTCTGTGCGTAGATCACCGAACAAGCTCAGTCCTGTCCTTGCAAAGTCACAGTGAGCAGGGAGACGGGCAAGGAAACTAAGATCCAATTCATTCACTTTCCCAAATCCTGGGCCCTCCCTGCCACGGCCCTGTGAAGCCTGCTCTCCACGCTGCAGCCTGAGCCGTCTTGTTAAAACAGAGCTCGGAACATGCCTCTCTTCTGCTGAACCCCTCCCACGGCTCCCGTCTCAAAGGAAAAGCCAGTGTCCTTGCTGTGACCTGCGAGGCCTGCACGATCTGCTCATTGCCTCCCACTCTCTCCTCTAAACACTCCAGCTACACTGGCTGCCGTGCTGGTTTTCAACACGCCGAGCATGCTCCTGCCTCAGGCCTTTGCGTTTGCCCTTGGTGCTGCTAGGAATGTCTTCCTCCAGGCACCCAGGTGGCCTCCCTCCACTCGGGTGTCCCCACCTTATTCAGGGGCCTTCCCTGGCTGCTCATCTAAATACTCCATTCCTGCCTTCTGTCCTTTTCTCTGCTTTATTGTTTTGTTGTGTGTGGGGTTTTTTTTGTCTTGAAACTACCAAGAGACATAATTATTTGTTTGTCTGTTTCCCTACAGTAGTGTAAATCCCATGAGACCTCTCGGGGTTCCAGGAAAGAGAGAGAGAGAGAGAGAGAGAGAGAGAGAGAGAGAGAGAGAGAGAGAGGAATAGAAAGAAACTGAAAAAAGAAAAGGCAATACTAATAACCTTACTACTATAGATAATCATACTTAAAGCCTCAATAATTAAAACAACTTGATTTGGGTGCAGGAAGAGACAAAGAGACCAATGGACTGGAATAGAATTCCAGAAATAAATCCAATTGCACAGAGATTTAGTATTGGAAAGACTTGATAAAGATAGCATCTCTATCTAATACAGTGTTAGGACAGCTAGGCAGCAACTGGGGTGGGGGGTTAGAACTGTACTTCACATTGACTACCAAGGGGATCAAAGACTTACATGTTTTAAAAAAATAAAAATAAAGTCATAAAAGCAATAAGCAATAGGAAAAAGGGAGAATCTGTCATTCTTTGTGGGAGAAGGCTATGTCACAAAAGCCAAAGAACCATTTTAAAAGATTGATAAAGTCAATTTACACAAATCAAAAACTTTTGCATGGGTAAACTCTATTAATCCAAGTCATAAGACAAATGACAAACTAGAGGAAAATATTGGCAACTCAGACCACAGAGGGTCACCCATAAAAATTAGTTAAGAGACTTAGAAATTCATTAAAAGGAACAACAATCTAATGGGAACAGGCATAGAGTCTGAACTAACCGTCTCCAGAAGAGTAAGCATGCTTGGAGAGGAGCTCACGGTCAAGGGAAAGAAATGAAAATCAGGAAAGCCACTCTGGGATACGATTTCTTACCAGTTGGCAGGAAATGCAAACGTTTAATAATACACTCTGTGGGCATTTCTTTTTCATTTTCATTGATTTCAGAGAGGAAGGGAGAGGGAGAGAGAGAGAGAAACATCAATGATGAGAGAGAATCATTGATCGGCTGCCTCCTCACACCCCACATTGGGGATGGAGCCCACAACCCAGGCGTGTGCTCTGACTGGGAATCGAACCAGGACCTCCGGGTTCATGGGTTGATGCTCAGCCCCTGAGCCACGCCAGCCGTGGAAACAGTATTCTCACAGAGTGCTCTCCTGTATGGGAATACAATTTGTTATTAAGTTCCCAAAAGAGCATTTGGACAAAATCTACCAAAATTATAAAAGCATCCCGTGAACTTTCAGTTCAAGCTGTGGCTGAAGCCTCTAGGCAGCTGGCACCATGGATCTGTCTCTTGACCAATGGCGTGAGCTGGGCCCTCTCTGGAGAAGAAACCTGGGTCCCCCGAGATATGTGATCAGTACCGGGACCCCGCCAGCAGGCGAGGGGACTCCAAGGCAGGTGCTGGACGTGGAGGCCACGGGGGCATAGACTACAAAGGAGACAGGACTGAACCTCACATCACCCTGTTTGGCCCCAGAGGATGGCTGGTTAGCCAGAGACGGGTAAGATTCCTCAGGGAAGGAACAACCTAAGACAGGCACAGTCGCAGAGGGGCCAACAGGAGAGAACTAAAAGATCGACAGAGGTGGGGCACAGACCCTCATCCACAAACCTTGCAGGGGCTTGAATTCTCACCCCTCCTGAGGAAGGTCTCCTACCCCCACGGCTGCTACGCCTCCCACGCACAACTCAGACCAGGACCCAGGTGGCAGACAGAGACTCGGCCAGCAATAGCTGCCCTATATCTAAATTTAGTTTATTACCAGGAATGCTGAGGACCTACTCAAAAATGCAAATATTCCTTTCCACAAGTATTTACTGGGTAAACTAAGATTTCTGCTTGAGTATTAAAATTGACAGTAAAATAGTAATCAAGTTTTCAGATTAATTTAAATTGGACAAGTGAAATAAGTGAATACTCAACAAAATCTAACTGTACTGGACAAAAAGCTTTTCCTAAAACATTAACTAAAATATCTATTAGTAGTTCATCTCACTGCAAAATTGCCTAACATCCAAAGAACCTAAAGCAGTAATATTTGTGTGCAAAAATTAAAATTTAAAATTACCAAGACTGCAAGATAAAATTTCCAAAAGCCCCTATTAACCAAAAAAAAAGGGGGGGGGGCAGTGGGGTAATATCATGTAAGGAAAAATATCCTATAAGTAAAATACATGTAGAAAATTCTTACTCCAGAAAAGAAAATTCCATTTGTAAAACCAACTGCAGGACACCCATGAAAAAACACACATGGTGTCAAAATAAGCCAAAGGAAAATCATTTAGGCAAAAATAAAAAGAATCCCAAGTCTATTTTGCAGAGAGGATCCCTTTGTTAACTTTTGGTCGAGAATGTGTTTGTGTGTTTGCAGAGAACAACTCCAAGACCATGTGGGTTCCTGCGACAGTGAGGAACTGACGGGTCTGTTCCAGCCACGAGGACGGTCCAGAGATGGCGGATGCTGACGACACCTTGCCATGCTAGCAGTCGGCAGCTGTGCATTGCTGCAGGCGGCCCAGGACCATACCAGAGAGGATGGAACTTGCATTGCCACGATGTGTCCACCATCTGGATACCATTGCTGACATGTACACATGAAGAACTATTTGACATTGAAACTGGGACTCAGAACAGTTGGACATTGAAACTGACACTCAAACTTTTTTTGCTCTTATACGTTTGTTTTCAGTATGCAGAGGCAAGATATTTTTGAAGAAAAGAAACAGGGGGAAGTGATTGATATAGAGGCAGGGTGGCCTTGAACAGGCTGTCAAGCTATAGGGGGAAGGCTGGAGTGGATGGGAGGCAGATGCTGGGGGAGATCAACCGAAGGACTTGTATGCATACATATGAGCATAACCAATGAATGAAAGACTCTGGGGCGGGGAGGGGGGCAGGTGGGGACATGTGCTGGGGGATAAGGGAGGTTGGGGGGAGGATTTTGGAGGGGAGAAGGAAAACATATGTACTACTATTAAATATAAGTTATATTGTAAATAAAATAAAATAAAATTATAAAAGCATCCAGATATTCTACTTATGGGAATTTATCCTTCTTATATTCTTTTTTATAATTTAAATTATTTATTGTTTAAAGTATTATATATGTCTCCTCCCCCCCCCCCCCTTGACCTCTCCCTGGCCACTCTCACCCTATCCTTCATAGATTCTTTTTTTAATTTAAATTCTTTATTGTTTAAAGTATTATATATGTATCCTTCCCCCCCCCCCCAATTGACCTCTCCCTGGCCACTCCCACCTTATCCTTCATACATTCTTGCACAAGTGAGGAATGAGGTTTATAGAAAGCTGTTCTCTGCAGCACTGTTTGCAATTGCAAAAGACTGGAAACAACTCAACCATCCATTAGGAAGGGATTAGGTTAGCTAGAGCCCAGCCTGGCCATTAAACGAAATACTATGCAACAGTGAAAAAGAACGGGGGAGATCTGTGTGTCCTGTTTGGAAAAGTTCTGTAAATATTAAATTTAAAAAGCAAGGTGCAGAGCAACGTATGATATTTCGCCTTTTGTCAGAAAGGGGGAATTATACACATATTCATAATATATTCATATATTCATAATCTTACTGATGGCAACATAACCAGTGATTAAGAGCACAAATTCAGCCAAAACGGGTTTGGCTCAGTGGATAGAGCATCAGCCTGAGGACTGAAAGGTCCCCGTTCGATTCCGGTCAAGGGCATTTACCTTGGTTGCGGACATATCCCCAGTAGGGGGTGTGCAAGAGGCAGCTGATCAATGTTTCTCTCTCATCGATGTGTTTGACTTTCTACCCCTCTCTCTTTCTCTCTGTAAAAAATCAATAATAATATATATATATATTTATATTATATATATATATATATATATATATTTTTTTAAAAGAGCACAAACTCAGCCCTGGCAGGAGTGCTCAGTGGTTAGAGCATCTGCCTGGAAACTGAAGGGCCAGGTTCGATCCCAGGCCCCATCAGGGCGTATGCAGGAGGCAACCGATCCATTGGTGTTTCTCTTTCTCTCCCCTCTCTTTCCTTCCACTCTCTCAAAATCAAATAGGGAAAAGTATCCTTGGGTGAGGATTAACAACAAGAGCACAAACTCACACCCACATTCTGGAACTCTACTGGGATGGACAGTGTCCCATCAAAATTCCTGTCACCCTGGAAGCTGTGGATGTGACCTTATTTGGAAATAGGGCCTTTGGAGATATAATCAGTTTAGATGAGCTCATACGACTCGTGTCCTTACAAGAAGAGGAAAATTTGGTCACCGAGTCAGACACACAGTGAGAACGCCGTCAGAAGGCAGAGGCAGAGATTGGAGTGGGGCATCTACAAGCCAAGGAATGCCGAGGATTGCTGGCCACCACCCGATTCTAGGACAGAGGCAGGGAACAGATTCTCCCAAGAGCCTCTTAAAGGAGCAAACCGCGCCCACACCTCAATTTTGGACTTTTCCAGAACCGTAAGAGCATGCATCCCTGTCGGTGGGAACCACCAGGTTGTGGTAATTTGCGATGGCAGCTCTAGGAAACCAATACAGCTATGTAGAAGCTGTGCAGTCTTGGGCAAGTTATTTGGCTTCTCTGTGCCCGAGTTTCCTCACCCAGGAAACAGGGGTCATAGTACTTCCCTGGTGGAGTTGAGGTTATAAGGATTAAATGAGTTAATCTCTTAAGTAACTTAGAAATTTAGAATAAGGCCTGAGACATAGTAAGTGCTATATAAATAAACTAAATAGATGCCTGTGTGTGCATAAAGAAATCTTAGGAATACAACCAAGAAGTTGGTACATGTGGTTGGTAGAAGAGACGGGATTAGAAGATGAGGGACAGATAGAAGCAAGAGCCATATAGTTTTTCTTTCTGAACAATATAAATATATTGTCTATGTAAAAATTATTTAAAAACACAAATCATATCACTGTTCCTGCTCAAAACCCTCCAGTGGTTTCCCATCACATTTATAACAAAACCAAACGTCCTTGCTGTGCTGACCAACACACACCAGAAGGCGAGCATCTCTCCACAGCTCTTGGTTCATTTCCCCTCGTCCGCTCTCCTGTAGCCTTGACGGTGGCCTTGCTGCTCCCAGAGCCTGCCAGGCACACTCCACCGCAGGGCCTTGGCCCTGGTTGTTCCCGCACTTCATCCAGGTCCCTGCTGACTGTCACTCTGCAGAGGCACCTCTCCCCTAAAGTAAAAGCAACCGGATCCCACTGCCACAGGCTCTATCCCCTTCCCCGCTTCACTCTTCTTCAAAGCAGGCATTGCCTTGACATATCCGTGGTCTCCTCCCACTTCTGAGTTCCGCAGAGGAGGGCCTGTGTCTGTCTTGTTCAGAGCTGTATCTGCAGTCCTAACACAGAGCTTGGCACATTCAATAAATAGCTGTTGAATGAATGGATGAAACGAGATAATACATGCAAGGTGCTTAGCATGGAGCCTGGCACTCCCTCCCCTTCCCTCCCCTTCCTTTCCCTTCTCTTCCCTTCCCTTCCCTTGGACATCTTCATTCTCTTCATATCCCACCACCACCAGGAACACCTCCCATGTGACCATGGGGGGGGGGGCGGGGCTTCTCTCAGGACCTCATTTCTCATCCAATTGTACTCTCTCGTCTCCAAGTGACCTTCATACTCAGCTGTTGACCTGGGATGTGACTGGCCTCTTCTATTGGACAATGGTTCCCCTGTGCAGGGACTGTGGGAACTTTGGTTCGGCCTCGCTCTGGCTAGCTAACTCCTTTCCCAGGGCTCCGCCTGTGGGGCTACCCACAGAGACCACGGTGCCATTTCCTGACTCTGGTCGGGAATCCAGGCTTGTTCCCCCTCTCTGTCAGGAAGTCCCTTCTTCAGTCTAACCGAAGTCATTCTTACAACAATAAGAATGTTTCCCTTTAGTGCCTCAGGGCTGCGGCCAGGGCGGCTGGCCAGTTCTTCCTATCAGCTCTTGTTGCTTGTCCGGGACTTGCCCTCACCATCGAGTCTTCATCCAGGCTCTCGGGCAGAGCCACGCTGGTGGCTGTTCAGCAGGAGAGATTTCTCCGGTTAGCTCAGAGGATCTCAGGCCTCCAAGGGCTGCCAGCACCTGGTGCATCAGGTTGTTGGGGGCCAGACCCAAGGTGTGGTGGGAACTGTTGTGGGAGTTAATGAACCTGGATGAGGGAAAAGATGAACACCTGTGACCTTGATCACCTTGATCCCACCTCTCCCTTCTTTTTCTTTTCTTTTTTAAATATATTTTATTGATGTTTTTACAGAGAGAAATGGAGAGGGATAGAGAGTTAGAAACATCGATGAGAGAGAAACATCAATCAGCTGCCTCCTGCACACTCCCTACGGGGTATGTGCCCCCAACCAAGGTACATTCCCTTGACCGGAATCGAACCTGGGGCCCTTAAGTCCACAGGCTGATGCTCTATCCACTGAGCCAAACCAGTCAGGAGTCTTTTTCTTTTTTAACCATTTGTACGCTATAAGCCTCTATAGATGCAAGTGGCGGACTTTTAAAATTAAATTCAAAATATCGTGGCAGTTAACTGGCTAAGTGTGTGTGTGTGTGTGTGTGTGTGTGTGTGTGTATTTAAATATGTTTTATTGATTTTTTTACAGAGAGGAAGGGAGAGGAATAAAGAGTTAGAATCATTGATGAGAGAGAAACATTGATCAGCTGCCTCCTGCACACCTTCTACTGGGGATGTGACTGTAACCAAGGTACATGCCCTTGACCGGAATCGAATCTGGGACCTGACAGTCCACAGGCCAACACTTTATCCACTGAGCCAAACCAGCTAGGGCCTACCTCTCCCTTTTTAATTCATCCACCCATTCATTCAGCCTTTCAGAGTAAAAGTCAGGAGCCTACTATGTGCCAGCACCTACTAAGTGCTCTTACATTCTCTAATCTTCCTTTCTCTGTCTATAAAATGGGGCTTATGATACCCTACTTATATGGTCATTGTGAAGATTAAATGGGTTTATTCTATATAATAAAAGGCTAATATGCAAATTGCCCCCTTGACCAGGAGTTCGACCAGTAGTTCAATTGGGAGTTCGACCAGGGGGTGGAGCTGGCCAGACCCCCCCACCCTCGTGCATGAATTTGTGTACTGAGTCTCTAGTTAGCATAATACTTGGCTGATTACAAATACTAAATAAACATGTTTCGATTTAATCAGCACTGAGGGATGCCAGCTCTAGGCCAGGCTCTCCTCAGGGGTGCAGTGGGAGAGGCAGATATAAAGCAGATGTTTATAAAATAAAGTCCAAGCAACTGGGTATTTGGGGATCAGGTGCAGCTGAGACCCGACCTGCCTGCTGCTCTGCTGGTGGCCTTGGGAAGGCACACCCTCTCGTCCTGCCAGGGAGAAGACAAAAGTTAGAATGGGGACTGATGCCTAAAAGCAAGGCAGGGTAGGAGCAAGGACTTGGGGTTGAGCCAGAGGCCTTGCTTTTCCAGCACAACCTAGGGCAGTGGTCGGCAAACTCATTAGTCAACAGAGCCAAATATCAACAGTACGATTGAAATTTCTTTTAAGAGCCAAAATTTTTAAACTTAAACTTCTTCTAACGCTACTTCTTCAAAACAGACTCGCCCAGGCTGTGGTATTTTGTGGAAGAGCCACATTCAAGGGTCCAAAGAGCCGCATGTGGCTCGTGAGCCCGCAGTTTGCCGACCACTGACCTAGGGCAAACCCTCCCCACTCCAACTTCAGTTTCCTTCCCTGAACAGAGGGAATCATCACATGAGGGGGCAGGGTGGTTGTGAGGATGCAGGAAGAGAACAGGTGGCAAATTTGAGGTGCTGAGCCCTGTGGGGGAGCAGTGCCGGTGCCAGCCCACCTGAGGCTGTGGAGGAATTTCACCCACAGCGAGGCGGCTGGAGCTGGAGCTGGAGCTGCGAGGTCCTCCTTGCTGCTGTGGCTCCTCTCATGTGAGTGGCTTTAGTGCTGGACGAGGCTGAAGACCCAGCACCTGGCCTTTGCCGGCTCCCAAGAAGTCTGCTACGGGGTTCGCCAAATGTGCTGCGCCTCGGGCTGTCTTGTGTGCAAGCACAGCTGAGGGTGAGGGGTACAGGGGCCCCTGGAATATCACATCCGCTCCGATCCTGGGCCAGAGGGGACTGGATAGACAGGGTAGTAACTGAGTCACTAAATTCTTGGACAAGTAAGTCAGGCTCCTAAGCCTCAGTTTCCCTTTCTGTAAAGCAGGGACAATACGATGGACCTGGAGAGTCTTTCAGAATTAACCTGTCCCATTCACCAGCTTGTGGTCCATTCCTTAATGCTCGCGCCCTTCCCCTAGCGCTGGTGAAGTTACAAGTGAGGTGATTTCTGCCACTTTACTCAGTTTCTCCTTCAGACTCGGGGCTTTCTGAGGGTAGAGCTGCGTCTCTTTCTGCAGACGTGGGCAGGGCTATGTCTCTTCAATATGTTCCAAACGTTGGTATTATCTCATACTGACTGTGTTCAGTAATCCCACAAAACAGGCACTGCACACACATCATCTCTGTTCATCATATAGCATCGATTTTATTAATACACCATTTTACAGATGAAGAGACTGAGGCCTGGTACTTGTCCAACTTCACCCAGGCAGTAGAGGGAGGAGTCGGGAGTTGCCCTGGGCCAAACCTCAGCTTTTTCACTCATTCACTAGCTGTGTGAACTTGGGCAAGTCTGGAGCTCTCTGGCCTGTTTCCCTACCCCTGTAACAGGAAGAATGACTCTACTTCACAGGGAGATAATACATGTACAGTGTCTAGAATAGGGCCTGGTACACAGCAAGTGCTCAATAAAGAATGTTCCCTCCCCCCCTCCTCATTCCCTCCTCCAGTACGGCCTCCAGGCCTGGGCATATGCTAGGGCAGGCTGGCCTCGTTGTCCCAGAGACAATATTTGTGTTCCCTCCACTCATACTAATAAGGCCTGGGGGACTGCTGCCCCCACCCGGGGTCTCTCCATTCTCAGGAAGCCTCAGTCTGCTGCAGGAGGACGGGGAGGGGATAGTCTCAGTCAGATGGAGACACAGTCCAATCAGAGAGGGCAGGTACTGGCCCCAGGCCTGACACTGGGTGAGAAACCACAGCATTGTGCCACCTCATTGCACAGGCTGTGTTGGTGGGGTGTGGACACCAGAGGCAGACGTGTCGGTGCTCTGGCAGGGAGGGTGTCTGGGGCTCTGTCCCGTGAACAGTGAGGTGCTGGGGTCACTTTCCTTTTGGAAGATGGAACGTGTCATGCGGGCAGCCACTGGAGAAGCTGGCATAGTGCATGCAGCTGGCACTCGCTGAGGTGACAGCCCCTTAGGTCGCTAAAGCTATGCATGGTGGCACAAACAGGAATTGTACCCTGGGGCCCGAGGCCACGCAGTGTTGGCACATGCTCTTCCGCCCACCACCTACTGACACCCTCTCCAACACTGAGCACTCCTGCCCCCAAGGGCCTCAGGTCACACAGGCTGCAGCAGTTACCAGGAACCACGGAGGCAGAGTGGGTTCCCCCTCCCCAACAGGGCTCCCCTACTCAGCAAAAAGCAAGCCCCCACCAAAGCAGGAGGGACCGCAGCTAGACTGCAAAGAGACCCCTGGAAGCACAGGGCTCTGTGCTGGCAATGCTCTTTGCTTCAGCGGGCGTCCATTCTTGGGAGAGGGCTGCTGGGAAAGGAAAGGGGGTCCTGCCCAGAAGCAGGGGGTGGCCAAGGTGACCTGACCCTTATCTGGAAGCCCCAGAACACAGGCAGGAAGTTTCCCCAGGGCCGGCTTCTCCTTGGTGGCAACAGGAGTCACTGGCCCCCAAGGTCATGGTCACCGCACCACTTTGTAGCCCATACACAAAGACTGCTTATGGCTTATCTGGAGGATGATGGCCTGCCCTGGGGGCAGGAGAGAGCATTGAAAGGTGAGACAGAGGCCAAAAAACCAGGACTACAGGCTTTACTAGAGGGGAAGGACCCTGCGGGCTGCCTCGAAAGGGGAGAGAGCAACACATGCAGAAGGTTCGCCTTTTGAGGGAGGAATGGGAAGGGACGGGGCTGAGGGTACTCAGCACGCGCTGATTGGTAGCTTCATATAAGGTACATAGTCACTCAGGTACTTAGGAATGGGGGCTTAGGGTATTTGGCAGGTGCTGATTGGTGGTTCAATGTATAGTCCATAGAAGGTACCTGGTTAGGTGCTCAGGAATGCCCATGCCGCAGATGCAGGTTATGTCATACTCTGTTGGGGAAGGGAGGATCTATCAAGCAGGAGACTGGGTTCTTAGAGACCCCCCTCCCATCCCAGAATCCTTGGACTGAAGACTTGGGGTTAAAGGGGGCTCTCTGGGCAGCCTCCAAGACCACACATCAACCCAGCACCATTCTCACCCACCTCTGGAATATTGTAGCTCACCCCGTAAAAGACTCCGTCCCCCTCTGGAGTAATCCTGTTCCCTCTGAAATAATCCAGGTCCCCCCAGAAGACTTTGCCTCGATAATACTCCAGCCTCCTCTGAAGTTCTCTAGCTCCTCCTCAATAACATAGCAGCTGCTGACATAAGCAGGCTCTCAGCGAATTCCCTAGCCCCCACTGTGTCTTCCAGTCATCTCGGAAGGACTCCAGCCCCTTCTGTGAAACTCCACTCCACTATTAAACTCCAGCTCAACTTTAATATGTGTGCTCCGACTTTACCACTCCAGGCCTTGAGATATGCCAACACCCATCATACTCTGCACCCCACTTTAATACTCCAGCCCTCACTCCCACGATAGTCCTCCACCCCCAGGGAAAACCCTCCAGCCCCACATTGATGCTCCAGCCCCCCTGTAATGCTCTGTCCTGCTCGGTGGGGAAGACAGGCTCCTAGGCCTGTCCAGAGCATACCGTGTAGCCCTCAATTCTTCTCCCGCTGGTTCCCATGCCCTCCTGGGCTTCAAACGGCTCCTAGACATCAGGGTAAGGAAGCATCAACACCCCTGGCAAAGGGAGGCTGTGACATGACCCCGCTGGCTTCTCACGGTTCTCCCAGCCTGGCAGTTCCCTCTTCTCCCTGACCTCAGGATGAGAGCCTCCTAAGCAGAAGCATGGGCATAGTACCCAAAGGTTGGGAGCACCCAAGCCTTGAGGGATGGCCTCCCCCTGACCTGCCAGGTTGACTTGTCAGCCACCAAGAGGCAGTCCCACCAGCCCAATCAGCTTCTCCACTGTCCTCTGCGTCGCCTGTCCCGGGTGCCGTGGTCCGCTGAGAAAACAGTAGCCAGGCCAAGGCCAAGCTGCCTCTGTTCAAGGAACACAGTGACCCGTCAGGGCCTCTGAGTCATCAGGGAGCAGAGCTGGGCCCTGGGAATGGCTCGAGAGGGGCCAACCTGACCTACTTTGTGCTTGTCCAAGCGCCACCCACTGGATCACCCTTATGCGAGGGTGGGTGTAGGCAGAGCCTAGCACAGTGATGGGCAACCTTTTGAGCTTGGTGTGTCAAAATTCGCCAGCCAAAAAACCGAGCATAACTCGGGTGGTGTGTCACTTCAAGAAAAACAAACAAACATAATTTCGTGAAATTTATAGTTTACATAACAAAAATGTATAATTGTAATATGTAACTGTATTTAATAAATCAAAAACTAATTATTTAACTTGCCTGCTTAGTGACTTCTTTGTTCATCTGTCAGTCTGTTTCTTTTGTTGGTCTTGATATTATTTAACTTGTGTGGGATGCTGTGAACTAAGATAAGTGAGGGGGAGGGGAATTCTTTAACTTGCCTATTAGTGACTTTTTTTGTTGCTGAATTTCATTGGCTAAACCAATACTAAAGGTTGGTATTGTGTACACTTCAAGCCCAAGCAAGTGCTACTAACTTCATCTGTCAGTCTGTTTCTTTTGTTGGTTTTAATATTAACGCTGAGAATAAGGTCTCACAAAAGTACCTGGAGGGAAAAATTGTGAGTAAATTCATTGCTATATTTTTCAGGGTGCTAAAAGCGTCTGGTAATCGGTTCCAGGCACTCCAAATTTCCTGTTCGTAGTGGCACTCCTCTTGATTCTCCAAGTGGCACCTTTCTAGATTCTCAAGCTTTGACCTCAAGTCAACAAACACTTGAGCCCAGATACTATCTTGAAATTCTGCAAGTTGCATCTCCAAATCATCAATTTGCACCCACTGGAAATCATTTAATTCCAAACTACTGTAGACTACTACATCAGAATACTTAACTACTTTTATGGTCTGTTGTAGGCTTCTAAATTGATTAAATCTATCACTGAACTGGTCAAGTAACAAGCCTAAAACATGCTGGTACTTTATATGCAAGGGTTCCATTTCATTTTGTACAGCTGCACTGGCCTTCTCAAAATACTTTGTTACTCGAGAAAACTGCTTATAAGTTTTAGTTTCTACATCTCGCTTGAAAATTTTAAGTTTATTTTGAAAAGCTTTTATGCATACAAACATAACGCCAATACTTTTGCCAAAACCTTGTAACTTTAAGTTCAGTTCATTAATATGAACAGAGAGATCTGTAAAAAACATCAGGGTGTTGACCCACTTATTATCATTGAGCTGAGAAAAGTTTCCCAGATCCTTATCCTCAAGAAATACCTTAATTTCTTCAAAGCACTCCACAAAGCGCTCAAGAACTTCGCCTCGGCTCAGCCATCTTACATTATTGTACATCAGCAGTCCACTGTAGGTTAAATAAACCTCCAGTAAAAGTGCAGAAAATTCTCTCTTGTTAAGGGGGCAAGCAGCTATTAAATTAATTATTTTTGTAACAACTGACATTAAGTCGTTTAAGCCAGTGAATCCTGCCTTGGCACATAAAACCTCCTGATGGATAATACAATGAAAATGCACAATCGGATGTCCAATACCTTCTGTAAACAACTTGACAAATCCGACTTTTCCCCCTACCATGTTTGGTGCCCCATCTGTCGTCACTGACACAACTTTAGAGATATGGATGCTTAAAGGGTCACAGAATGTTTGTATAACAACCTTACATATTTCTCTTTCTGATGTATTTGTTGGCACTGATACTAACTTTATCAATTCTTCTCTCATTGTGAGACCATCAGAGTATTGACCAATAATGGCCAACTGAGCATGTGATGTGACATAAATAGTTTCATCAAGAGAGATCGAAAAATATTTATAATTACTTATGTCTCTTTTTGATGTTGTACATTTGTGTTCAGTCTCATTATTCGATCTTTTATGATATTTCTACTGAGTGTTAACTCAGATATTCTTTTAATAATTGCATCTTTATTCTGCATATCGTGAAATAGAACTGGTGCACATCTTAGGAGAGTTTCTTTAATAAATTCTTCCTCACTGAGTGCTTTTCCATGATGAGCTATGAAGTGAGCAATGCTCAAACTTGCAGATGTTCAATTTGTAGAGCTTTTTATAAATTTAAGGGTGGAGTTAGATTGGCTCTTATAAAGGTGTAGCTGCCTGGAAATGTATTCCTTCCTTTCATCCTCACTTTTTTTTCAAGAACTGGGAATTATTAGTTTCAAAATGTCTATTTATATTCCATGTTCTGTTTACTATCGTTTCAGTACATAGAATGCAAAATGATCGGCCATTTTTTTCTATAATGCCATACATCTCAGTCCATGTCTCTTGAAAGGGTCGGCTACCGCTACTACCACGTTCTTTACTTAACCTTGTTTTTTTTTTGTTTGTTTGTTTGTTTGTTTTTTGGGGTTCTTTTGGGGCAATGACAGAAGATAGAATTATAAATAGCCTGTTAGCCCTGCAGGCAATTAGGGGTTAACTAGCCTAACTGACCACAAGATGGCACATGTAACTGTCTTTTAGGAAAGGGCAGGGTTAATAAGCAGAAATAGGGGTGAATAAGGATGCACAACAGTAATAGTGGTGAAATGGAGTCTGCACTATGCTGCAAAATGACATTCCTTATATAAATTAAGATGACTGCCCCTATTTCTAATGGTGGGAAATGGCACCCATAGCACAGGCCCTCGCCTCTCCCAGCCTCCCCCTCACTTATCTCAATAATGATGGTCAATTAGAAATCCACGGCACCCCAGAACAGTAGATTGGATGATGGTTGCTGTGGTTATGTGGTTGCTGGTAATGGCGATCACAGGGCCCCCAGAGATGCGTCCCCAGTGGCATTCTGCTGCTCCCTGCTCTGCCGGTCGGAAGTGAGGTGAAAGGTCTGCTGGTGGCCTAACCGGAAGTCCCAGAACTAGAGGCTCTGTGCCTGAGTTCTGTTGTTTTGGCCTACAGACATCCGGCACAGAGTGTCTACACTACAGTACGGCAATGCGGCCCCGTACTTCTCTATATGCGACTGCATGTGGCCACGTGTCATCGAAAACGGCTATGCGGGTCAGCAGGGGCCTAGCAGGTCCCTGAGCGCACAGTGGCTTCCTGGGAGGGGATCTTAATGATTGGTTCTGCCAGCAGAAGGAATTAGCTCCCAAACCCAGCTCTGCTGTGTTACTTTAGGCAAATCACTTTCCCTCTCTGAGCTGCATTGTCTTTGTCTTGGAAACAGAGTAATAGCCCTTATCGTGCCCCTTACCAGTTTTCTTAAAGGCTTAAAGAAGACAGTGGTTGTGGCATGAATCATTCATTTGACAAATATTTACTGAGTGCCAGGTCTGCTTTAGATATAGACATAATGTATTTTATTATTTCTCCCTCCACCAATCAGCCTATGAGTATGAAGGAACTAGGGTATGGAGTGATGATGGAAAAGAGTCTAAAACTCCTGATCAGCCCTGCCCAGTTTGGCTCAGTGGATAGAGCATGGCCTTCGGACCAAAGGGTCCCCGGTTCGATTCTGGTCCAGGGCACATATCTCAGTTGCAGACTCCTCCCCGGCCAGAGCCCTGACCAGGGCCTGTGCAGGAGGCAGCCAATCGGTGTGTTTCTCTTGCATCGATGTTTCTATTTTCCCCTCTCTCTTCCACTCTCCCTAAAAGTCAATGGAAAAATATCCTCAGGTGAAGATTAATAACAACAACAAATAATAAAAATTTTTAAATAAAACCCCTGATCAGATCTCCCTCGCTGGCTCCTGACCACTTTTTGTACACCTGCTATGTACGAGGTACTTTCAAAGCCAACATTTCCTTTCCTCCTCATCCTGGGAGACAAATGTTACTGTTCCGGTTTTACTGATGTGGAAACTAAAGCCTAGAGTTGTTGAGTCGCTTGCCTATGATAACGAAGTTAGCAACTTGTGGCCTAAATTTAGATCACACTGCCTTTGACCAGAGAGATGTCAGAGCATCACTATAATCCTCTTCCTCCTTCACCTCCCGCCCGCTGGCTCCTGGGCTGTGGGTAAATGAGCCAGGTCTCTTATTAGGGGTCCTGGTGGTTGGGGGTGGTGGGCTCAGCCTGCACCAACCTGTCCTCCAGGAGTCCCCAGTCTGGTCAAGGGCAAGAGAACTGGACTCCAAGCAGAACTGGAGGTTGAACAGGCCTCCTAGGGCATCTTGTCCTAGTCTGTCCTTACACAGATCAGGAAACAGGGGCCCAGAGATGGGCAGGCGTCTCCTCAAGGTCACACCATCAGAGGCCCTGCCTCTTATGCAGGTGAAGTCTTTCCTGTCCATAATAGGGAAAGGTTGACAAAGACCCCCTCCTGGTGCAGATAAGAAATGCTCAAGGTTCAGAGAAAATACTACTGGCCTAAAAGATTGAGCCTAGGCAATAAAAAAAAAGGGGGGGGGGGGCGGGGGAGGGGAGGGCCTAACCGGTTTGGCTCAGTGGATAGAGCATCAGCTTGCAGACTGAAGGGTCCCAGGTTCAGTTCTGGTCAAGGGTATATACCTTGGCTGCGGGCACATCCCCAGTAGGATGTGTGCCGGAGGCAGCTGATTGATGTTTCTCTCTCATCGATGTTTCTAACTCTCTATCCCTCTTCCTTTCCTCTCTGTAAAAAAATCTATAAAATATGTTTAAAAGGGGGGAAGCAGAAGGTAGGGGAACCTCTGGGAAAAGGGTTGGTGTGGGGCTTGTAATGTGCATCACCTTGGAGGCCCATGCCCTGCCCCCACGGGAGGTCAGCCTGTGGCCCTCTGCCTGCTCACCTCCTGAGACCAACCATTCTGCTGCTCATTGGTTCTGATGACTGCAGCTCTTCCTGCTCCTGGCGGGAATTCCGCCAGCCTGAGCCTCCGCCTGCTAGTCATTCTGCTGTCTGGGTCCCAGGAGTGTCATCCCTGGCCCCAGAGCCTCGGAGGGGGAGAGGGAGGAGGAGTGGAAGGAAGAGGAAGGGGAGGAGAGGGAGGGGAGGGGAGGGAGGTGGGAGGGGAGGAGAGGAAGGGGAGGGGAGGGAGGTGGGAGGGGAGGAGAGGGAGGGGTGGGGAGGGGGAAGGGGAGGAAAGAGGGAGGAGAGGAGAGCAGGAAGGGGAGAGGGAGGGGAGAGTAGGGGGAACAGGAAGGGGAGGGGAGGAGGAGAGAAGGGGAGGGGAGAGGGCAGGGAGAGTAGGAGGAAGGGGAAGGGGAGGGGAGGGGAGAGGGAGGGGAGGGGAGGAGAGGAAGAGGGGAGGGGGAGGAGATGGGGAGGGGAGGGGAGAGGGAGGAGAAAATAGGGGGAGGGAGGGGAGGAGATGGGGAGGGGAGGAGAGGGGAAGGGGAGGGGGAGGAGAGGGGGAGGGGAGGGGGAGGAGATGGGGAGAGGGAGGGGGAGAAGGGGAGGGGGAGGGGAGGAGAGGGGGAGGGGATCTCTATCACAGATCTCACCTGTGGTCAGTCTCCTAGTTATCCTTCAGAGCCACCACTGGTTAGTCGACCCTCTCCCCCAAGCAAAGTTTATTCCTTCTTTCATTCCTGTGTCAAACGGCACCTATCGAGTACTTACGGTACTAGGTGCCAGGTGCTTGCAAAGTGCTGGCAGAATAAGCAACAAAATCCCTGCCTAGAGGAGTTGAAAGTTTAGAAGGGAGAGAAAAAACACACACTGACTAATACACACAAGTATAGCTGGGTTTTTCTCTCAAAAACATCTAACCAACGTTTACAAGTTGCATTTGGTGGGGATGTCTCTTTGTTGTCTCTCAATAGAGCAGAGTCATTCCCATTCTGCCTTTTATTTTTTTTAAATGGCAGCTTTGTAAAGTGGCCTGGCCAGTCGTGTTCTAGAATGTTCCACATGAACAGGTGAGTCTTCAGGTTCCCTCAGTGTGGCTCACCTCACTCCTCTGAACCCGGGTCTCTTGTCCCTGGAAGTTGGTAGGTGGAGAGCAGGGCTTGGCAAACTTCTGTAAATGGCCAGGAGTAAATATTTTTAGCTTTGCAGATCACACTGTCTGTGTTGTAACTACTTGGCTCTGTCATTGTAGCATGACAGCAGCAGCCATAGGCAATATGGAAATGGAGCATGGCAGTGTTTCAATACAACTTTATTTATAGACATTGAAATTTGGATACACGTAATTTTCATATGTCACTCATTTTTTTGTTGTTATTGTTAATTCTCACCCAAGGATCATTTTCCATTGATTTTCTTTTTAGAGAGTGTGAAAGGGAGGGGGAGAGACAGAGAGAGAAACATTGATGTGAGAGAGACACATCCATTGGTCCCCCCCAACCCCCCCGCCCACATGCACCTCAACTAGGCCAGAGCCTGCAACTGAGGAACCTGCCCTTGACCGGAATCGACCTTCAGTCCACGAGCTGACACTCTGTCCACTGAGCCAAATCAGCGAGGGCTGCCACTCAATATTCTTCTTCCGCTGATTTTTTTTAACCATTTAGAAAATGTAAAAACCATGTTGGCTCGTGGGCTGCACAGAAACAGGCAGAGAGCCATAGCTGACCCATAATTCGCTGACAGCACTCACAGCACAGCTCTCGTGGGAAAGGAGAGACCCTCTGCAAATACAGATCAGCGGGGCAGTGACTCTACCTTCGCCAGCACCGGGCGCAGTTCTGGCCTTTAACACCTCTCACCTCGCCCTGGCTGCATGGCTCAGTGGTTAGAGCGTTGGCCTGTGGACTAAAGGGTCCCAGGTTTGATTCTGGTCAAGGGCACATGCCCGGGTTGCAGGCTCCATCCCCAGGGGTGGAGGGATTGCAGGAGGCAGCCGATCCATGATTCTCTCTCATCATGGTTGTTTCTCTCTCTGTCTCCATCTCCCTTCCTCTCTGACATCAATAAAAATATATTTAAAAACAAACAAAAATCATTTCACCTAGTGGTTTTGACGTCTGCTCTGCACGGAATCTTGTTGCCCCCAAAATTTATGTTGAAGCCCTAACTCCCAATAGGACTGTGTTTGGAGACAGAGCCCTTCTGGAGATAATGAAGGTCATAAAGGTCGGCAGGTGGGGCCCTAATCTAATCAGACGGTGTCCTTACGAGAAGAGACGGCAGACAGCTGGTTCTCTGCCACCAAGAAGGTGTCTTCTACAAGCCAGGCCGGGAAATCAACCCGGCCGGAACCTGATCTGGGACTTCTGGCCTCCAGAACTTATTCCTGTGAGTAATAAATGTTTGTTGTTTGCCTCACCCAATCTATGGTACACTGACAGTTTTTGCCTAAATCAGTGATTTAACTGGGGCTTTAAAATGGAGTTTTTCTAGTTCTCACATTCCTTCTAGTGGGTTTGCTGACGTTTTTCTACAAGAAATCAAACAAACAAACAAACAAACAAACAAAAAAAAACAATGAAAACTTCCCCTCATTGATTAGAAATGAACCTAACTACAGTTCCTCCCAAAAATGCAGGAGAAATGTTTTATTCTCTAAGGGAAGGTTTTTGTTTTTTCTCTTTAAATGAAAATATCTTGAATAATTCCATGGGAAGGATGGTGTAGGAGAGGGAGCTACAGGTGTGAAGCCCACAAAAGGTGAGAGGATTTGGAGTGAAGTGGGGAGGAGGAGGAGAGGTGGGAAGTTAGGGGACAGAAGGAAGGGTGTGAACTGGTCATCTGGGCAGACAGAGAGCCAGCTTACTAAAAAAACTGCCCTGAAAAAAACAAAACAAAAAACCTGACCAGTTGTGGGCTTGATCCCCGAGAAGGGACGTGCACGATTGATGACGTTCCTCTCATCGATGTTTCTATCTCTCTATCCTTCTCTTCTCTCTCTAAAAATCAGTAAAAACATTAAAAAGAAAGAAACTGACCTGAAGGATTGTTGAGCTTGGCTAGTGTACTTTTTAAAACCCTCACCAGAGGATATGTTTTACTGCTTTTAGAGAGAGGGGGGGAGAGAGAGAGAGAGAGAGAGAGAGAGAGAGAGAGAGAGAGAGAGAGAGGTCTGTTACCTCCCTTATCACCCCCACTGAGGATCATACCTGAGGCCTAGGTGTGTGCCTGACTGGGAATGAAAGTGCAGCCTTCGGTGTACAGCACGGGGCTTCAACCCACTGAGCCCCACAGACCAGGCCTGGGTAGTGTCCTGAGGCGGGGAGCTGTGAGCATGTCTGCGTGCAGGTAGTTTTCTCCCCCCTCCACGCCCAGAGGAGGGGCTGGTTGGATTGCAGCTGACCTAGTGCTTTCAGGTGAGCAGCCAGAGCAGAGGGAGGCAAGCGTGCAGCATCTTTTCGAAGAGGACTGCCTGGAATGACAGCAGAAACGGGGCTGGTTGAAAACAGAAGCGAGCCCTGGCCGGGTGGGCTTAGTGGACAAAGTGTGGGCGTGTACCTTGGTTGAAGGCTCGATTCCCAGCTCTTATTGGGGCACATGCAGGAGGCAACCAAATCAATGAATCTCTCTCACATCAATGTTTCTCTCTCTGCGTCTCTCCTTCTCCCTTCCATTCTCTATTAAACAAAATTTAAGCCCTAACTGGTTTGGCTCAGTGGATAGAGCATCGGCCTGCAGACTGAAAGGTCCCAGGTTTGATTCTGGTTAAGGGCATGTGCCTTGGTTGTGGGCACATCCCCAGTAGGAGATGTACAGGAGGCGGCTGATCCATGTTTCTCTCCCATCAATGTTTCTAACTCTCTATTTCTCTCCCTTCCACTCTATAAAAAAAATCAATAAAATATATTTTAAAATATTTAAAATATCCTATCTAATAAAAGAGTAATATGTAAATTGACCATACCTTCGCCACACCCACAAGCCATGCCCACCAGCCAATCAGGAGTGGAGGGGGTGGGGTCAAGGCGGTCGGGGCCAGGGGGCGGGGTCGAGGTGGCCAGCGTGCTGGCCAGGGTGAAGGCCCAGGCCAAGGCGGGCAGGGGACTTGGCTGGGATGGAGCCAGCCATCGGCCCCATTTTAGGGCAATAGCTGGATGCCCAAGGCCTAAAGCTTTAGCCAGAGGCTTTAGGCCCTGGGCAGGCTGGGTTGAGTAGTTAGTAGGACATCACCTGAGGGCTCCCAGTATGTGTGAGGGGGCAGGTTGGGCTGAGGGATCACCCACCCCCAGTGCACAAATTTCATGCACTGGGCCCCTATTATCCTCCTATATAATAAAAGAGAAACATGCAAATTTGACCATACCTTTGCTACACTACCAGCCAATCAGAAGTGGGGGGCAGGGCCGAGTTGTGGGTGGGGCCAAGGGGCGGGGCTGAGGGGTGGAACGAGGCGCATGCAGGGCAGGGGTGGGGCCGAGGTGCAGGCAGCGAGGGCGGTGGCGCCGGGGCGGGGGTGGTAGCAATGGTGGTGGTGCCATGGCACCAGATCCCCTGGCTTTGGGACGGGGGACCTGAGGCCAGGCCAGGGGACCTAAGGCTGCTCCCTTTGCTCCTGCACTGGGCCAGGGGACCTGAGGCTGCACCCCCCACCCAGAGGAGCTTGATGGGACACCTGAGGCCACATCCCCCACCTCAGCACTGGGGGCCTGAAGCCAAGCTGGGGGTCCTAAGGCTGCACCCCCTGCCCTGGTGCCAGGACCGAGGGACATGAGGCTGGGCCAGGGGACCTGAGGCTGTACCCCCTGACCTGGCGCCTGGCCAGGGGACCTAAGACTGTGCTGGGGGACGTGAGGCCATGCTCCCTGCCAATAGGACTTGATGGGGGACCTGAGGCTGCACCCCACACCCAGTGCCAGGCCAGGGTACCTGAGGCTGTGCCCCCTGGCCTGTGGGGCTTCATGGAGGTGGGGCTGGCCAAGTCTGGGTCTTGTGCAATTTCAAGGTGAACAGGGGTGGGCAGAGACTTGACCTAGGTCCTGCAGCATGCCCCAGACTCTGACAGGAATGGAGATTTTCATATATATGTTATTAATTTTCTTTCATCTCTGACACTTCTATTATGGAGAAAGGGAAAATAGCAATATTAAAATATTTCCTCTAATTAATTCTCTTTTAATGTGCATGAATTTCATGCACTGGGCCTCTAGCATGTGTGTGTGTGTGTGTGTGTGTGTGTGTATATATATATAATGCTAATATGCTAAGTGTCTGGCAGTTCAACCATTTGATGGTAACTATGACATGGGGGCAAATGCTCAATACACAGGCATGAAAACATGAAACAGACTGATGAATCTCAGAGGGAAGAGGGGAGGGGAGAGAGCAGAAAGAGATTAACCAAAGATCTACCTTTTTAAAAAATATATTTTTTATTGATTTCAGAGAGAGGAAGGGAGAGATTGAAACATCAATGATACAAGAGAATCACTGATTGGTTGCCTCCTCCACATCCCCTACTAGGGATCAAGGCAGCAACCTGGGCATGTGCCCTTGACCAGAATCGAACCTGGAACCCTTCGGTCTGCAGGCCGACGCTCTATCCATTAAGCCAAACCCGATAGGACAACCAAAGATCTTATATTCATACCAGAGGCCCAGTGCATGGATTTGTGCACTGGTGGGGTCCCTCAGCCTGGCCTGCATCCTCTTGCAATCCAGACCCCCTTGGGGGGTTTCGGACTGCCAGTTTCAGCTCAATCCCTGAAGGCCAGGCCAAGGGACCCCACCAGTGCACAAATCTGCACATCAGGCCTCTAGTGTTTATATATATATATAAAACAGAAGTGAGAACAGGAGAGTAATGGCTAAATGGGAAATGGATGGGAGGTCTCAGCTTGCTGGGCTTTGATTTTTGGTTTTGATATCAGTTTTCAAATTGATTTAACACGTTAAGCACCCAGCCTATTTTGTCTTCCGGAAGGAAAGTATAGTGCCAGTCACCGGTCACTGACTGGGCGCTTAACCTGCTAAACAAGCATGTAAGCATGGAGGTGGAAAGGGTAGTGGAGGCCCGTCCTGTGGCCTCTGCCCTGCGCCCACCATCACCTGTACCATAAAGGGAGTGAGTGCCACATCGAGGACAAGGACTGGACCTGATTCCTATCAGAGCCCCCAGGACCCAGCCTGGCACAGAGTAGTGACAGGGAAGGCTTGAGGTTTCGTTGAATGAAGGAAGGACAGCAAACACTTACATGGCACTTAGATGCCAAGCCCTAGTCTAGCAGTGCATTGATTTCTCCCAAGACCTGTGAAGTGGGGTCAACTATTATCCCTACTTTAGCAGACGAGGAAACTGAGGCACAGAAAGGTGAAATAATTTGTCCGGGGTCGTGGAGCTAGAAAGAGGCCGAGTCCATGGTCCTAACCACCAGGAGAAACAGGAGTCAGGATCTCTGTCCTGAGTGATGCCAGGTTTCTTGAGGTCAGAGCCCTGGTCTGATCGAGAGATCCAGAGACAATAAACAATGAACTGAAAAATACACACTTCTAGATTGTGACAGCTGCCATGATGGAGACAAACTGAGTGCCGAGAACAAGAATGGGCAGACTTCCTTAGTTCGGGTGGTCAGGGAAGGCTTCTCAGAGGAGGTGGCAAAGGATAGAAAGGAGCCAGTACAGTGGAGAGCAAGGAACAGTGTCTTAGGCTGAGGGAACAGAAGGCCTTGAGGCAAACAGTCAATGTATTCTAGGAACTGAAAAGGATTCCAATGGCTGAAAAGGAAGATGGCCCAGTGGCACTGGCGAGGTGGGCAGGGACACAAGACATGGCAAGGTGTTTGGATTTTATTGTTCTATTTTATTTTTATTACGAAAGCCAAGTGGGAGGTAAGTCATTAGAGGGTTTTAAGCAATTGGGTTCTAATTAATTAGTTAATTAATTAATTTTAGAGAGAGGAAGGAAGAGGGAGAGAGAAACATCGATTTTTTGTTGTTCCACCTGTTGATGCACTCATGACAAGGATTGAACACCCAACCCTGGTGCATTGGGGCGATGCTCCAACTAACTGTACAATTAAAAAATGTAGGTTTTAATTGATTTTTTTAGAGAGAGGGGAAGGAAGAGGGAGAGAGAGAGAGAAACATCAATGGTGAGAAAGAATCATTGATCGGCTGCCTCCTGCATCCCCCACCTTGGGGATCAAGCCTGCCAGCCGGGCAGGTCCCCGGACTGGGAGTCGAACCATGACCTCCTGGTTCATAGGTTGAGGTTCAACCCCTGAGCCACACCAGCTGAGCCCAGTTTGTATTTTTAAAGCAGAAGCAGTTTTGTTCCTCTGTCCATTTGCTTATTTAGTCATTGATTCTTGAACTTCTTCATTTATTCTTTCTTTCTTATTTTTTATTAATTTTAGAGTGGGAGGTGAGAGAGAGAGAAAATACCAGTTTGTTGTTCCACTTACTTATGCATTCATTGGTTGCTTCTTGTGTGTGCCCTGACCGGAGGT
Source organism: Antrozous pallidus (assembly GCA_027563665.1). Classification (NCBI taxonomy): domain Eukaryota; kingdom Metazoa; phylum Chordata; class Mammalia; order Chiroptera; family Vespertilionidae; genus Antrozous; species Antrozous pallidus. The sequence continues at coordinate 195,453,993 of CM050508.1, forward strand.
CAGCCCCCAAACCTTGGTGCATTGGGACGGTGCTGTCACCACGTTACTTGGCCGGGCCAGTTCCTCCTTTAATTCTCACCTTCTGCGGTTTATTTGTCCATTGGGCTTTCATTTGCTCACCTTCGAATCCTTTGTTCCTCAATAATTCACGCGTTTCCATGCCCAAAGAGCCCGTGACTCTGCCCGACCCGGCCCGGGCACTGGGGGCACTGACAAGGGCCAGGCCTTTGAGGAAAACACGTTCCACACCCCACATCCTGAGAACCAGTTGGCACCCTAAGACGGTGCTGAGTGTTCTGGGGATGGGGTGGCAGTAGGAAGGAGGACGGCAAGGCTTGGGGACTGGCTCTGCATGGTGCTGTGAACGTCGCCAGAGGTCAGCCGGCCGTGAGAATTTGGGTACGGCCTGTCCCGGTCTGGTCCTCAGTTCTCCTGGCTGCAGAGGGTATTGGGGTGTGTGGGGTGGGGGTGGGGAGGGGCGCTTCAGGGACGGAGGAAAGCCCCTCTTAACCTCAAGTGCAGAGATTCTAAAAGAGCAGGTGCTCCTGGAGGAGGAACCTGCCCCTCTGGAGGGGCCGCGGGAAGGCTGTGCTGGAAGTTGGGGTCTGCGGAGAGGAGCCGGGGTGCAGGGACGGGGCTGGGCCGACCCTCCGTAGCCAGGGGAGGCGGGAAGTGGGGGCGGGCGGGCCTGGGATTTGAGGGCCCCTCCCCGCTGCGGGCCGCTGGCTCGGTGCTGGGGCGGGACTGTGCGCTCCCCCGCCGCCGTGTCGCCGCTGCGGCTGCAATAAGAGAAGTCCGAGACGGCTTCCTCCTCTGCCCGAGGGGCGGCGGTCCGAGGCCACAGCACCTCCGTCACCCCACCCCTCACCCCACTCAGATACTCGGCTGCCGGGAGGCCGCAGACTCACCCTGGGCCCGTCGGAAGGGTCTCTGCTGGGACCAGGTAGGCGGTCGGCAGGTGGGGCTGGAGGGGCTGCGGGGGGCCCGCCCCCGCCCTCGGTGGGCCAGGAGGAAAGGCGGGGAGGGGGGCGGCTGAGGGAACTGAGAGCAGGAGTTGAGGGCCAGGGGGCCGCACCCCGAAGAGGACCTAAGGAGGAAACTGAGTCAGACGGATAACATGGGGCGGGGGGGGGGGGGGCTGCGGGATCTGGAGAAAGCAGGTCCCCTGAAGGTCTGTCTGGCGGGAAAGCGGGAGGACCCTGTGGGTGAGGCCGACAGGATTTGGGAGGCGGACCCCGAAAAGGACTGGGGGGAAACCCAGGGAACCTGGAAAGTGAGAGTTTGGGAGAAGCTGCGGGGCCAGAGGAGGGGGACAGACGGGGGCCTGGGGGGACCGGGGAAGGAGCACCATCTCCGGAGGATGCGGGACGTGTGGTGCGCCATCCCGAGGTCCGTTAAGTCCCCCCGTCTGGCCTCGGCAGGAGTCGGGGTGAGCCCGCAGCCGGGCCCGGACCCTCGGCGCCCGCGCGCGGTGGGCGGGTCTGGAATGCCGGGGACTCCTCGCGGCGGGAGGCGCGGGTCCGGCTTCCTGGGGAAGTCCCCGCCCTCGCAGGGATGGCCTCCGCGGGCCCCCGCCCTGCCCTGCCCGCGGCGGCGGCCTCCGTCCCGTTCCCCTCGGGATCCGGGAATTGCTGGCCGCCCCGACGGAAATCCTGCCTTTGACCGCGATCGCGGGGCGGGGCTGTCTCCATGGCGACGGAGGGTGGGGCGCGCGGCCCGCGCTTGGCTGCCGGAGCGCGGCGCCCTCGCAGCCCGCTGTCCCCGCTGCGCTCCCGTTTTTTCTCTTTCACGGATTTGAAAGAGAGAAAAAAGAGCCGGAGACAGAGGAGGGCAAGGGTGTGGGGGTTGGGGGGGGGGGGGAAAGAGAGAGAGAGAGTGTCGCGGGGCATTGAAACCGCAGCCTGGTCTGTGCCCTGACCGGACTCGAACCCGCTACCTTCTGATGTGCGGGAGGAGCGCCAACCCACTGAGCCACTGCAACCAGGGTGTTTGGGGTCCGCCGTCGCGGGAGGACAGGGAGGGCTGCGGACGGAGGAGTGGGATTGGTGACCGGTGTTCAGGGACCCGGGTGGGTGATCCGCAGTTTCTGGGACGTGACCAGGCTGGGCCTCGATTGCTGTGTGACTTTTCGCTGCTGATGCGCTTCTCTGGGCCTCGTCTTCCTCATTTGAATTAAGGGGGGACTCACCTCTGCCTGTACCAGCCCCACCAACCGCCCATCTCCCGCAGGAGAATAGGGGGCCAGTATCCCGGAGAGTTTAAGAGTTCTCTCACTGACCTGGACAGCCCCCCTTCACTTTCTCACACACATGTGGGGGCGCCCGAAAGCCTGGCAGGGCCTCCAGGGACCAGCACCTAGTGGCCATCGAACAAATAAGTGAACGTTGGAGATCTGTCCCCAGCCCCATGGTCCTGGCCTCCTTCCATCTGTGGCTGTGCTGGGAGAGCGAGGCTCTGCCCCACTCAGAGGAGAGGGTGGCGCCTTGGAGTCAATGACTGACAGGGCCAGCATGGGGGACCCAGAGCAGGGGGAGTCTTGTCCCTGAGGTGGTGAAGGAAGTAGCCAGAGCTGAGATCAGAGTCCCCCCGCCCCCCATCCCTACTGAAGC